>JAKSZT010054334.1:47052410-47157309 GCA_026826555.1 Tolypeutes matacus | reverse complement strand
GCACACCTCAGTAGGAGCTCATAGAACATCTAAGTGCCTATCACCCCACACAGAGGGGTTCCTGAGAGCTCCGGAGACACCCTGGTCCTATATAAGGGGGGATAGCCCCAGAGACTGATGCCTTATCAGTGGGTTCTATTTTGGAATCTGTGCTCCTGAGAGTGACAGAATTAGACTCAAATAAGTCCTCCCTGCACATGGTTCACCAGTCCCTTCTATTCAAACCTATATGTGATGCTGGAGTTTTTAGGTATACTTCCAGAGACTGGAGCCTCCCGCCTACCTATGTGCCAGGTGTGCATGAAATCTAGGTGGAGCTGCAACTCCTACACTACAACTCAATGGACTTATCGGTCACCTGGTGAGGAGACAACAATGGGCAACGGCCAGCCCAGGGAATGGAGAGGGCCTGCATCTGCAGGCAGGACCATCCCACCCACCATATCTATGGGATATAAGCCCTCTCTCACTTGGAGTTGGAGTGGACATCACCATCCCAGTCCCCTCAGGATTGGGGGAAGAACTATGGACTAGTGTGGACTTGATGGTATTCTCTTGTTCACATATGGTGATTCTAGCAATGCAAGAAATTATAACAATGAGGTGGAGCCAGTGGCCACTTGACACTTTTGGGGTAGGGAGGGGATGAGCAGTTGAAATACAGGGGCTTCTTTGGGAGTTGGAGGTTGTCCTGAGTACTGTTGTGGCAACGGATGTGGGCCATTTTAAATCAGCACACACCACTCAGAACTGAGTGGGAGAGAGTGTGGTCTACAGTGTGAACTGTGGTCTCTGGTTGGTGGCAAGGCTCCAGGATGTGTAAGTTCATTGAGGGTGGTGGGCCACACTTGTGGGAGATGTTTGTGTGGGATGTGGTGGGAGGTGTGGTAGGTGGGCAACATGGGAATCCCAGTGGGTTCCGTGTAATAATTTGGGTAATCTAAGCACCTCTTAAAATATATGTATATATATATATATATATAAATAACATTTTTGTTAGCAAATACACATATATGCATGTATATTTATATATCATTTTGCAAATGTTTGTACGTATTGTGAGAATTTTTATTTTTACCCACAATAAAAATAAAAAAATAAAAAATAAAAACACACAAATTGTGCTTTGTGTCCTGTACTGGGGAAAGCTATATGTGGGAGTGGGGAAAGCCTGAGTGGGAGGAATATGGGTTATCAAAGATAACCCAAGGATTGACTCAGGGATCAGGGATCTTAAATTGCAAAAGGATTAAGTAGAAGAAACCTACACCCATTTCTCTTGCTCCACATATTTAGATGCACTTAGAAATTGCCACTTAAACATGTAATAGTTAATTTTTTTTCTCTTAACATCATGAATTTATTGACTCATAGTTTCAAGGATTAGAAGGCTTGCTTCCGCCTGGGTCAGTATCTTCAGGCTGGCTGGCAACCTTTGATACTCTTTGTCTTTTCTGTCACATGGCAATGCTCACGGTAGTGTATTCTCCTTTCCTTTCTGGGTTCCGTTGACTTCCAACTTCTGGCAGCTCCCTGTGGCTTCTTCTTCTGAATTCGATTCCCTTTGCTTCTAAGGACTTCAGCCATAATTGATTAAGGCCCATTCTCATTCAGTTTGGGCACACCTTAATAATAGTTAATCTTAATATCTGCTTTTGGAGCTGTCCCTAATTTATTGGATATGCTGACAAAGACTTTTGTGAAGTCCTTGCTCAAACATAAATTTAAAAATTCATTTTCCAGACTGTCCTGTTTTAAAAATTGTATTCTCATTTTTATACTTTGAAAAGACAGAATCCTCTTTCACCCTCTCTCCTCACATATACATTTATCCCCAAAACATATCATATGATTCTTCACAATCTTTTTCACCTAGGTTTCTTCCTTTACCTTTCTGAAGCCACCACTCTGATTCAAGGCCCCATTTGCTGGTTTCCAAAATAGTCTTCTGACTGGGATTTGGCTTCATCGTTGGAACTTTGGAGTCAGGTGGAACTGGGTTTGACTTTCTGTTCCATCCCTTATTAGACATGCAAACTTAAAATTACTTAACCTTTCTCAGCTTCAGTTTCCTTATCTGTTAAAATAGCAATTGCTGTGCCATTTTCCTCATAGAATTGTTAAATGGGAGGAAGATATTGTTTGTGTGTAAGTTAAATGAGGAGAGCAACACACCAATGGTTTGGAGCAGACTGGAGCAGAATGCTTGGGTAAGCGCTCAGCCACATACTAGCGCTGTGCCCTTGGGCATGTTGTATTATCTGTGTGTGATTCAGTTTCCTCATTTATAAAATGAGGTTTTATTAGGGATAAATCGGTACAGTGCTTCACAGTATCTGATACTTAGTAAATGCTATAGATGTGTTTCTCTTTTTTCTTTAATTACTTTAATAGAAAAGACAGCAATGTTCCATATTTTACATAATATTTTGAAAAAAAGTTTAAAAACCCTCTACTAATATTTAATGAAAATAATACTTATTTAGCAATGGCTACAAAACTAATAATACCAAATCAATTCTGATGGCTTTTGCATTAACAATAATATTTGGAGGGTGGGTAGAAAAAATGTAAAATAGAATATAGACATTTTAAAGCTACATTTTATCCAGTCTTTACCCTTTTTCTAAATCTTGTAAATACTAGAAGATGTATTCAAGATGGTTGAAAGATATTCAGCTAAACTTATACTTCAAAAATGCTAAACAGCCCTTCACTAATTATATTCCATTCATTTATAATATTAAAATAAGCAATGAGTCTTTCTAGGTAAAAGATTCAGCTAAAGAAGAGAACTTTAGCATAGAATTAGTAATGGTACTAGAACAAGAAAATTAGTATCATCAAGACATATATATAATTACTCAACACAATTTGGGTTGGTTAGATCAATGCAATTCACTCAGTAAGTCAACAACATTGTGAGTGAAGGAGGTATAATCAGAGTCCTGTTTTTAATTTCTTATACAATAATCCTATTTCAGTCAACTTATAAAGTGAAAGCACTGACTCCATGTTAACAATATAATGTATATAATGTATGTCTTAATAATATAAACACCAAACCATTAAAGCACACAATTAAGAAAACTTCACAAAAGTGCACTTTAGAAAGTTATGACTGGTGTTTACAGTGTCAACAAAACAGTCACCTCCATTATAGAATTTTAAAAAAAATTTTAAAGAGCACATTAACAAAAACAAAGGTAAGCCGCACGAGAAGCCTTGGACATTTGTAACTAAATGCTGGTACCCAAATGGTCTAGGTGCTTAAGTTTTACTAAGAGATGGAAAGGAGCCTATTTTTGATTTAATACTTTAGCTCTAGTAAAGACAAGAGCTCATCTGGGCTTACAGCCCTGTGCTTCCTGATAGTGAATAACAAACCAGTCCTTCATATGTCCTATACTTTGGAAAGCAGACTGGATTCCGGAGCACTCACCTTAATTAGATGCTGAACTCCCTTGAATTGTGTAGTAGTCAGCCAAAGGGGTGCTGATGCAAAGTACCAGAAATCGCTTGGCTTTTATGAAGGGTTTTTATTGGGGGTAGAAGTTTACAGTCTTATGACCCTAAAGAGTCCAATTCAAGGTTGCTTTCTCACCAAAGTCAGTTGCCATGTGTTGAAGCAAGATGGCGGGTGATCTCTGCCTAGTCTTTCAGGCCTTCTCAGCTGCTTTCTTCTCTTCTGCTGCAAACTATCAAGCAAAATGGCTCATCTCTCTTCCCCAGGGCTTTAGCTGTTTGAAACTTCTCCTTCCTGTCATATGGCAGGACTGCAATGACCAAGTTCTCTCCTCTTCCATGTGTCTGCCTTTGTGATTGCCCATTTATATCAGCTCACCAAGGGTGCAGGGGCTCAACTCTGAATCATGCCCTAATGAAGGGGTGAATGAAAACCCTAATCTTAACAAGTGAATTTAATCAAGACATGTCAGCTGAATCTAGTGCAGTCAAAGGGTATCACACCCAGAGGAAAAGACCAGTTTACAAACATAACCTTTTTCTTTTCTGGGATTCATAAATAATATCAAACTGCCACAAATTGTGGGTGGTCTTTATCAGCCACCAGCTGTAGTTGACAGCCTCATTCAGGGTAACTATGATCCGAGTCCGAGCAAGATGCTCAAGAGCAAACATCTGTCCATCAGGCTTCTAGATGAGGTGGCATCAGTGACAATGTGAACCCCAGTACCTCGGCCAGCTAGCTCCAGTGCAGTCTGTTGGATGCACACACGAGTTTCTACTCAAAATAATACAAGACTCCTGACTCCAGGAATCTGCTAATGCTTCTGGTAATACCATTGAAAACTTGGTCTTTGGAAGTACCAATTTTACACCAGTTAAATCAATTTCTTGAACGGTACTTCCAAGACCTTTAGGGTACTGTTCTGTTACAATAACTGGAATTCCTAAAACCCGGGCTTCTTGCAACAATCTTTGTCCTACACTATTATATCCCCCAAATACTTGATGGCCGGCCCGAATCTTTCCTGCATATCACAGCAGAAAAACACAGTGCTTAAAGGCGTAAGATTTCCTGGGATAGTGAGCTGGCTCTGCAGCTGCGCGAGACCACCTCACAGCGCTCGCTCACCGCGAAGCTCTTGGGCAGGTCGCCGTATCGGTCCCACTCCTCCGCGGAAAGCCGCACCACCAGTTTGCGGCGCACTGCGAGCTGGTCACTGCACAGGCTGAGGAATTTCTGGATGAGCCCCTCGCAGCCAGCTGTGTGAGGCACCGACGAGGGCCGCGCGAAGACGGAGAAGCAGAAGTGTGGACCGTGCCAGGCGGCGTCTCCGCACGCCCACCCACGCCTCCGCTGTTCCGGACGCGGGGACACCCGGCTCCGCCACCGCGGAAGACACAACCGGCCGCGGCAGCCCCGCCTTCGTATGTATTTCTTCATTTTAAATTGCCCAGAAGTGCCCAATAAATATTTTGCTATTGCCTGCCTTCACTTCCGTCATCGCAGTAACCTATCCCCATTGATCCCTGACTGATTTTCCCAAAACATCCCTCTCAGCATCGCTTAGAAAGTTGTGGCCACAACAGGAAATCTGACCAATATTGGCTTAAACCGGTAGGTGGACCCAGCGTTGATTCAAACAGTTCAACAACGCCATCAAAGACCCAGCCTTCTCGAATCTTTCCATTTGGCCATTCTCAGTGTGTGAGAGATCTTTCCTCGTGGTCCCAAGATTGTGGCTGAAGCTCTAAGCACATCCCTATACAAGAGAATTCACAGTATAAGTTCAGGAAGCAGGGAAACAGATGGAGAAGAAGGTAGCAAAATTATTTTCTATATATGTGTCTTAACAAAACAAAACAGAACAAAACTAGAAGCCTCCAGTAGATTTCCTTTACTACTCATTGATCAGACTTGTATTTATCATGAGAACAGGTGGTCGTCATCCTTGAAAACCAGTCAAATAAAAAAAAGAGAATGGCTATTGGTCAGGCCACACTAATACCATGTCGCTAGCACCCTACTTAAAACCCTTTCATGACACTTCATTGCCTTCCAAAAATGATCTAATCTTCCTAGCATCATAGAGGAGAAGCTCCTCTATGTTGTATTCTCCCAGTCTCGGGCCTCCAATGTAAATCTCTACTGGTGCATAACCATCTTATTAGCCATTACCTAAAGATGTCTTGTGATTTCCTGTCTTCTTTCCCCATATTTAACTGCCTATAAGTTTATCAGTTCTTCTTCTTGACACGTTTCCCTGCTCATCTCTGCATGTTAAAATTCAACCTTTTCATAAAGGTCCTGGTCAAACGTTTCCTCTTCTACTGAAACATTGTCTCACCCTTCTAGGCAGAAAGACTTCACGTTCCTGACATTGTTTTGTGTTACTCAAATGTTCTTTGGTATTTTAGTTTTAGAAAGAGACTATATATTTTCAACATCATGCCCCATTTCTCTTCACTACTACTTAATAATATTAATTATAAAATTATTTGTTGAGTGCTTACCATTTGCTAAGCATATAGGCCATTGAATGTTTAACATGTGTTATCTCATTTATTCATTACAATAAGTCCTAAAGTTAACAATATTCCCATTTTAAAGATGAGGAAACTCGAAGTCGAGAGGTTTAATGACCTGACTTAAGGTTACCACATTTTAAGTGACTGAGTTTGTATTAAAGCACAAATCCTGCATTTTCAGTTTGCCATATGCCTTCCTAATGCAGTATTTTTCAAAATAGTAAGTCCTCATTAAATGTTTATTTAAACGAATGAAAATGTATTTGTGTAATTTGGTTTATAAAGGTAGCTAGTCTGTGTAATATGTATCTTCTATCCACTTCCCTCACCCTAAATTTAACCCAAAGAAGCAAAATCATGTTTTTTTATGTAGATTAAATTATCTGGATATCTACTTTCAACTTTTCCTACTTTACCTCAGCCATATGGTCTTTTAATTATTCAACAACAAATACCTGTATTAATTGAACATCATTTTTGGCTTTATATGTTCAGTAGTATGCGAAGGCACAATACTTTTAGCTCCATCCAACTACTTCAACAGGAAATTGCTTAAACATATAGTGGTTTTATTATCTCCCTTGAAAATTGGTAGTTGGTTGCTTACATGTGTGTGCAGCTTAATAATACCATGTCCTGAAATTGGCATCCCCTGCAATTCTCTTGACCTGGTTGCAATATGGCTGCTGCAATTCCAGACATCATATCCTCACACAACCACCTTCAAAGTCAGGAAGCAGAGGGCAATGCAGGGAAGAAAGTTTCTTTTCACCATCTGTTTTGATTTCCTGGCTGCTAAAACAAATACCACGCAATGGGTTGGCTTAAATGATAGGAATTTATTGGTTCCTGGTTTTGAGGCTAAGAGAAGTCCAAAATCAAGGCATCATCAAAGTGATGCTTTCTCCCAGAAGACTGTGGCATTCTGGGGCTGGCTGCAGGTGATTCTTGGTCCTTGGCTTTTCTGTCACATGGCAATGCACATGGCAGCCTCCCCTGGGTCTCTGGGTCCTGTTGACTTCCAGCGTCTTCCCATGGCTTTCTCCCTGTGTGTCTGAATTTCATTCTGCTTATAAAGGACTCCAGTAATAGGATTAAGACCCATCGTCATTCAGTTGGGCCACACCATAACTGAAGTAACTTTATCAAAAGGTCAATAAGCTTGGCTTGAGATTGAAAACATGTTTTTCTGGGATGTTTATCTCTTTCATCATCATCTCTTATCAGGAAGGAAAATCTCTTCCAGAAGATTTTCCAGATTTCACATTGTATCTCAAAGGCCAGAATTGAATCACATGCTCACTCCTATACCACTAAAGCCCATCTTCCTGAGATCAAGAATTTGCTTTATGATACCTGAACTAAACTGAGATTCTGCTGGTAAGAAAAAAGGGGAGTAAAATGAGTTTTGAATCATCAACAAAATTGTCTGATCCAGATGATAATACACTGATGAATAAATAGAAATTGTTCCTGTCATCATGAAGTTGACTACTTGCAAGCAAGGCAGACATTAAATTAAAAAGAAATAAAGCTATACTTTGTGATGAGTGATAAGAAGTAAATAAATAAGGAGCTGTACAGTAGACATGTCTACTTTGGACAAGTGTTTCTGGAAAGACAAACCCTATAGAGGTGACATTTAAACTGAGACCAAAGAATGAGAATGAATCAGTCATGTGAAAGGTAGAGAGGAATGTGTGGAAGCAAGTATGGAGGTCCTTGATGAATACTGGAGAAAATAAAAGAAAGCAAGTGTGACTGCTGATTAGCTGGTGTCAGTCATAAAGAGAGACACCCAAAGAGATGTCAACCCACTCTAATACAGGTGTGGGGGTTGCCAGCAAAAGTGCTACTCAGCCTCTGGTGGAAAGTTGCTTTACTCAGAGAAGAGAAAAGGCAGAGCAAGGTTAGCTTCACTAGCCGGTGTCAGTTCCCCATTGCCAGTGAGTCCCAATTTGTGGCGTACACCTCTCTTTTGTGTTCTTGTGCTGCAGCAGAGGAGGAACCTCACTCCCTCCTCTCCAGGGTTTGAGCTGGATATTGCAAAACAAGCCCACCAGAGGCAGACTGTCTCCAGTGAATGTTTACATATGCTCGGGGCAATTGGGGAAGGAATGTACCAGCAGTCCCCTTATCTACTAGGAAGTTGTGTTTTATCCTGCCGAGTCGACACACCTGGTCCTGAGCGCAGGCTGTATTTGTGGGTCCCATGGAAGGCAGTGGGCCGCGCTAGGACTGCCCCCACCACAGCTGGTATTATAGGATTGGAAAGCGGTGGAGACAGTTAGCTGTCCACCAAAACCCATTTTCCTCTTCTTTCATAGCACTAGATTATAACCTGGTAAACGGCTGCGCCTTCATTTAGATGGGACCAACAGCATGTCAGTAGAGTGATGTTTAACAGTTTTGGGTCAATGCCTCAGACAATGGATGTATCTTCCCTATCTTCTCTTTTCCTGCCTTCTCACTGGCTGTGCCCTCTATGTGGCATTTTCTCAGCTTTGGACATTCACATGAGGACAACACTCTAGGACAATTGTTCTCAAAGTGTTGTCCCAGAGCATCAGGTCAGCATCATTAACCAGAAACTTGTCAGAAATGCAGATTCTCTAGTCACCCCAGACATTACATCAGAAACTCTGAGGGTGAGGCCCAACAATTTGGGTTTTAACAAGCCTCCAGGTGGTTCTGATGCATGTTCAAGTTTGAGAACAATTAGGAGAAGGAGGGGATCTAAGATGGAAGAAAGCTGAGTCCTTGAATATCCATGGGGAACAAAGCTGGATATAATGAATCTGGAGCCAAGGGGAAAGTTTTGGGTGGGAGATTATCAATTTAGGGTGACATTTAAAGCCATGAAATGGATAAGAGAACCTAAGAAAAAGGTAAGAGAAAGAAAAGAGAGGAAGGCCTAGATTGAAGCATGGGCAACTCCAACATTTAGAGGGAGGGAGGAGGAAGAGGAGTCTGCAAAGGAGTTGAGAAGTGTTGGCCAGAGAAGTAGAAGGAAAACCAAGAGTGTGGTGTTATGGAAGTTAAGAAAGTAGAGTGTTTCAGGCAGGAATTTGGGGCCCCCTCTGCTGAATCCTGCTGTAACATTGAGTCTGATAAGGACAAGAAAAGACTGGAAAGTTTAATAGCATGGAGTTCATTGATAAGAGATATCAAAACCAGATAAGAATAGATTAATAAGTAAGTAAGAGGTGTAGAAGTAGTGAAGTAGCTATATAGTTCTTTCTAGAGGTTTGGCTGTGAAAGAGAGCACCTCAAAGCAGTTTTCTAGCACTAAGTCACTCATTCTCTAGTGTTTTTTTGTCCTTCTTGTTAAATTGTTACATTTGCTAGACCCTGGAATGAAGAAAATAGAGTCGGAAAAAAATATCAATAAAGAAAATCATGAGTTTGGGGGAAGAAAGCATATAATTATTATTAATACATTCTATTAAATGTTTTAATTTATTTCAATATATATGGAAGCACATATACACTTTTGAATGATATATATTGAAGATACTCCTCAATGATGGCGGTGTGCATTGTGGCTAACTAAATATCAATTTCTTCTCTCACCAATGAGTGGCACCAATGCATTTTTGGAGGACTGACCCTGACTCATGGGTGGGTGTGAATGAGTTAAAGTAATACTGTCCCTCTTTGCAATGTTTGGTACAAGCATGGCTATGAGGCCCAATCCTGGCCAATAAGATGCAAGGAAAAGTGTACTAGAGGTGTCTGTGAAAATTCTTCCTTTCTCTTAAAAGAGAAACAGGACCCCAGTGTCTCTCTCTCTCCCATTGGATGTAAATAATTTAGCTCTGATAGTAACTGTTAGCCATTTTATGACACTGAGGGAACCTTGAGGACACCAGTGTAAGACCATAAGTTTCCTCACCTGTAAAATGGGGTTATTGCTATTACCTCCCTCATAGAGGTTGAAGCTGCCACCTCGGATACCAATTCAGAGAGGATAAAGGAACCAAAGTCCTTGATGATATGGTGGAGCCACTGAATCCACCAAACCAAACATTCTGTTATGTGAACTAATATATGCCTTGTTCTTTAGCTGGTTTAGTTTAGGGTTTCTGTTACTTGCAGCTGAAAGCATCTTATCTGATACAGTGACACATGAAGGATGCTTCTATTTTTATTTATTAGAGAGTCACTGATTTATTTCAAATTCTCAATAAAAAATTACTTGTGTGAAGTATTTTTTAATGAGTGTTGTAAAGCACTTTTCTAATAAAATGGAATCAGTAGCCTAATCTTATAAAACAACAAAAAATTGAGTTTAGGAATAGTGGATTAAAGCATTTTACTTATCTGAGAATGAATATATATTTCCTCTTAATTTTATTCTTCTACAATTCAAGTCTTATATTAATATTAAAACCTTACTGAAACTAATTTTTTGAATTCTCATTTGGCATGTAAGATGCAAATATTGAAAGTCTATGTCTTATCCTTCCCTCAACCTTGAGTAATTGTAAGTACCGAAAATTAGGTCTGCAGAAAGAACATCTTGAATATTAAATATGCAAAATACTATAAACATGAAAATATATCTGCATAAAGCCAATGGTTTGAATGGTTGAAATATTGATATCTTAATTTCATTTAGAAAATTGATCTATTAAAATACAATGAAGCTTAATACTTCAAATTAGTTTTATTTACTACTGGAACACTGAGGTTGTAAAAAGAATGTTGATCTAGAAATCGGGAATGTCATGTATTAATTAGCTCTACCCCTGCCACTAGTTGTGTGGTCTCAAATGTCTAATTAACCTCTCCTTACCTAATCTAGTAAAGTGAGAGAAAGTTAATCTCAGTAATTCGTAAAGTTCTTCCAGTTCTATAATTCTATATTTATATTTAAAGGTGGTGTCTTAAATTTCTAAAGTAAAAATAACTAGAGGCATATTTTTGTAAACATGTTATATGTAATCTGCTCAGTTTCTAATTCCAAATCAGTAATTGCTTCCAATTCATAACTTTGTCTCTTTTCAAACATTTCTATTTGGAATTACTTAGTAGGAGCAAGTAGGAAGCTCCTATATAGCTGAGTTTTAATTAAAATACCTGTGTACTGTGCACCAGCGAGACATATTATAAACAGAGTTGCAAATAGGTTGCCACAATGAAAAAGGAAAATTCTCTTTCTGGTGGTTAGAAACAGGATTAAAATTAAGCATGATTCTTAAATCAACAATAAATTCCATATACCACAAGATTATCATTAACAGTATTATTTAAAATGCCACCTCTGATATTCTCATTTATAATGCAATATGAGCTGCTTCGGTAGGAAGCTGGTAATGTTTGTTTGTGCTGCAGTAACACATAACAAATATGTTTCTTTGGTCCAATAACCAAAGTCAGCATGTGCAAATATAAGCAGCAATGATGATTTTCTATGTATCTTACCCAATAACAGCTGATAAATGTTATACTTATTTCCTTTGATCTACTGTTAGTTTTTCTTTAATGCTCTCTTCACCCCCTCCCAAACAAAAGGCATGTATATTATACATGACTATTAATTCGGGGCATTTTCTTAGTAAGTTCACTGTCTTCTCTAATTTTAAAAGGCAGTAGAACTTAACCTTTGGCTTGATAAATGTTATTCAATTGAGTTAAACTGCTGTTCTTCTGGAACTTAAAAGGTAAAATGTCAATATAAATATGTGGTAATTATCACAGAACTGTTCATTTTGAAGTATTAAATTTAAACAAAGAGCAATTGCTGTTTGTTCATGCAAAACAAACAGTGCCTGTTTAAGATCTTTTTGATTAATCTGCTTCCCTGCGTGCAGATTCAGGAGAAAACACCGCCTCCGGCTTAACACACACATCTATGGAATGAAAAAAGCTTTGCTGTCCCAGTTTGTCTGAACCCAGATTGTCAGGGTTCTCCCAAAGCAGGGCGTAGTGATAAACAGTGCAGGATCAGCTGGGGGAAGGGTGACCAAATCTAGGGAAACAGTATATCCGAGAGTATATCCAAGGAACAGCAGATGCAGCCCTGTTCTAGAACAAGGCTTAGAAACAAAAAGAATACTTTGGTGGTGGTGGTGGAAGGGAGAGTAGTAATTGAATAGGTGGGAAATGGAGGGATTTACAGAGAAGGAAGGATTATCAGACATAGAACCAGATCATACTAGAAATTGCCTCCAAAACAAGTATGATGAGAAAGGAGGAAACTTTTTTTAACCCTGGCAGATTAGGCAGAGGCACTGTTGCCAGAGTGAACGCCAGACATACGTCACAGAGGCTGTGTTCAGTAGGTCAGGTCACCGGAGAGAACCCCCAGGGGTGAGAGAGGTTTCTAGAGTCAGAGAGTAGAAGGCTTGAAGACACCACCATGCACCCCAAGTCACCTCACCCCCAACTTGAGTAAAAGTCCACAGAAAATGGGTAGATTTCTTGCAAAAACTGATGGAAAGTTAGAGATGGATGTTCAGGACATAAAGAAGCAAAAGTGAACACCTTCCCAGAGAAGCTGATGGAAGTAAACTATGGGAAATTGCAAAGAGGGCTCCAGATGGGCATAGGCCTGTGGGCAGGAATTTCTACCAGATCTAAGGGGAAGGGGAACCCAAGATAAACACTAAGTTACGCTAGAGAAGGGAAATCATAACTGGATACCTTACTATATTTTAGGTAATGGGTAGGCTTTTATACCACTAGTGTCACCAAAGCAAGGGAAGGCAGGACCTGAGCCCAGTCCCCTGGAACAAGGTGATGGGTATATCCCATCTGCTGGCAGGAAATATTGGCTGATCTCCCATGGGGAGCTAGGGCTCTGGCCAGTGTGTTTAAGGTTGTGTGTGTGATTGAGTATCTGAGGGCGGGGAGGGGGGTGGTTGACAGGAGAGAGGAATCCTAGAGACCCAGGCAGAAGAGGGCAGTTAGGCAGCCTGGCCCCAGTGGAGTCATTTATCAGGTTCTCCTAGATTGCTTTATGGACTCACTTAGCAAACCTGTCTCAAGCTTGGGTATTTCACACCTGTGTGGTTCCTTGAATGAAAAAATTGAAATGCAGATTCAATATTCTCTCATTAGTTTTTGAGGCAGGGTAGAGTAGTCTGCAGATGCGAGGATTGGGGTTAGAGATTGGGAGTGGGGCATTGGGTCCATCTGGAAAAGGGCTAGGATAGGGAGAGAAATTGCTATTAATACAGACAGAGTTTGATTTCTGAATAAGGGGACAAGACTTGCAAATGATGATTCATTACAAAACAGGTCAAGACATATGATCAATTGTTATTATGTGGCAAATAATGGAGAAGAACCCCTTCTTGGAGAAGAACTGGGGTGTTGTAGAGCATTAGATCACATATTAAATGCTGAGAAAATATGATGGGACAAGAATCAGAGTAGGTACTGAAGATACAGATGAAAGGCATGATAACTGTCAAGAAGTTCCTTGTCTGGTGGAGAAATGTACAGGTTAAAAAAAGTCTGAAGCCTCATGTGTTACATCAGATGTAAGGACAAAGTGTTATAGAAGCCCAGAGGCAGAGACTCAACTCTTCCAGGGAGCTAGTGAGAGCCTTCCAGAGAAAGTAAGTCATAACAAATTGGTTGTTAAACATTTTTATAGAGTGAGACAGATAGTGGGGAAAGGGATTCTATATTACCAAATCCTTTTTTAAGCAGTAGTCCCCTCTTTCAAAGTCCTATAGAAAAATGTATGTACAGAGACTAATGATGAGTTTTGGTCCTAAAATCCATTGAATGTGAGTGAGTCAGGACAGACCATGGAACCTATGTGAGCCATATTGCTTAGAACAGAAGTCTTCCCCAAATCCTTCTTTGTCTCCTTCTGTCCTGTCCCTCACCCCTGCTTCCACAGCCTATAAGCTCATAGTACTTCTTCAACAGCAGACTGGTAGATCACACAGAGTGTCCATACATGAATTCAACTTTTGACCCCTCTGCTCAGCCCAGAGAAAAGCCACTTTCCTTTCACTATGATGGATGAAATGCCTTTAAAACCTTAACAAGGGTGGCAGATGTGGCTCAAATGGTTGTGCATCCGTCTCCCATATGGAGGGAACTGGGTTCGATCCCCAGGACCTCCAGGTAAATAAAGAAAAATATAGAAGGCGTGTGGGCTGCCAGGTCCCGTGAGTGGTCACACCGTCAGGCCCCACGAGTGGGTAAGCCCCAAGTCCTCATGCATGGGTGCACCACAAGGCCCCGCATGCAGGCATGCCAGATCCCAGCGAGCCACGCAGCAAGATGATGACATAACAGGAGAGTGACACAAAGGGAGAGAGCCAAGACAAGACATGCCGATAAAAACAGGAATTAAGGTGGCACAGGTGGCAGAATGCCTCTCTCCCACATCGTAGGTTCCCAGGATCGAATCCCAGAGGAGACCAGACGAGAAGGATGAGAAGAGAGAGCAGGAAACAGACACAGAGAATTGCCCAGCGAATGGACACAAAAACAGCAAAAATGGGCTGGGGGAGGGGCATTAAAAATGGATAAAAGTGAAAACACAAAACAAAACAAAAAAAAACCTTAACAATATTCCTCTACCTTGAGGGAGGGTTTGTTGAGAAGGAACTCTCTGAAGGCCGAGAGTTCTGTATGAGCTAAGTTTTGAAGCACGAGGAAGTCTAGAAATGAGTGATAGCTGAGGTAACCATATACTAAAGGTACCAGGCATGCAAGATCCCAGCAATTGCAATTGAGGGAATGCCAAAGAATGCAGGATAGCTGGACTCCAGGATTTGAGGAAGGAATGTGGAGGATGGGATTAGAGGAGGAATGCTAAGTAGCTGGGACATCATTCTGTAGAGATCAGAGGGTCATTGGAAAATGAAAAGTAGCAGTAACATCATCAGATGTTTATTGTAGGAACAATCACTTGCTCATACAAATAGCCTACTTAAGCTTGTTCTGCAATTTATTATTATTTTTCTTTAAGATTTACTTACTTATTTATTTCTCCCCCTCCACCTTCATTGTTTTGCACTTGCTGTCTGCTCTGTGTGTTCTTCTGTCTGCTTGTCTTCTCTTTAGGCAGCTCAGGGAACTGATCCTGGGATGTTCCAGAGTGGGAGAGAGGCTGTTCAATCTCTTGTACCACTTCAGCTCCCTGATCTCCTCTGTCTCTTATAGTCTTTCTTCTGTGTCTCTTTTTTTAATTTAATTTAATTTTTTAACTTTATTTTGTACATTTAATAATTGGAAATATAAACAATTAAAAACTAAAAAGTAAACACAGATGAATATATACATTTCTCAATTAAATGAAATGGATACATATAAATTTTTTTTGAATCAAACAATATGTTACACAATATATTGGTTCATAGTAACACATTCATACAGTATTTGTCCTTTTGTGTCTGTCTTGCTTCACTCAACATAATGTCCTCCAGGTTCATCCACGTTGTCATATGCTTTACGACTTCATTTCTTCTTACAGCTGCATAATATTCCATCGTGTGAATAGACCACAGTTTGTTTATCCATTCATCTGTTGATGGACACCTGGGTTGTTTCCAACTTTTGGCAATCATGAATAATGTGGCTATGAACATCTGTGTGCAGATGTCTGTTCGTGTCACTGCTCTCAGTTCTTCTGGGTATATACCCAGTAGTGGTATAGCAGGGTCACATGGCAAGTCTATATTCAACTTCTTTAGGAACTGCCAAACAGTCCTCCATAGTGGCTGTACCATTCTGCATTCCCACCAACAGTGAAGCAGTGTTCCTATCTCTCCACATCCTCTCCAACACTTGTAGTTCTCTGTCTTTTTAATAGTGGCCATTCTGATAGGTGTGAAATATCTCATTGTAGTTTTGATTTGCATTTCCCTAATCATGAGTGATGTTGAGCATTTCTTCATGTGTTTTTTTGCCATTTGTATTTCATCTTTGGAGAAATGTCTATTCAAGCCTTTTGCCTATTTTTTAATTGGGTCGTTTGTCTTTTTATTGTTGAGTTGTAACATCTCTTTATATATCCTGGATATTAAACCCTAATCAGATATGTGATTTCCAAATATTTTTTCCCATTAAGTTGGCTGCCTTTCACCCTTCCGACAAAGTCCTGTGAGGTGAAAAAGTGTTTAATTATGAGGATGTCCCATTTATCTATTTTTTCTTTTGTTGGACGTGCTTTGGGTGTAAGGTTAAAGAAACCACCACCTATTACAAGGTCTTGAAGATGTTTCCCTACATTTTCTTCTAATACTTTTATGGTCCCGGCTTTTATATTTAGATCTTTGATCCATTTTGAGTTGATTCTTGTATAGGGAGTGAGATAGGGGTCCTCTTTCATTCTTTTGGTTATAGATATCCAGTTCTCCCAACACCATTTATCGAAGAGACTGTTTTTTCCCATTAGTGTGGGCTTGGTAGGTTTGTCAAAAACCAGTTGACTGTATAGGTGAGGGTATATTTCTGGGTTCCCAATTCTATTCCACTGATCGATATGTCTATCTTTATGCCAGTACCATGTTGTTTTGACCACTGTAGCTTTGTAATATGTTTCAAGATCAGGCAGTGAAATTCCTCCCACATTGCTCTTCTTTTTTAGAATGCTTTTGGCTATTTGGGTGCACTTACCCTTCCAGATGAATTTGGTAATTGCCTTCTGTAATTCTGTAAAGTAAGCTGTTGGGATTTTAATTGGTATTGCAGTGAATCTATAATTCAGTTTGGGCAAGATTGACATCTTCACAATATTTATTCTTCCAATCCATGAACATGGAATGTCTTTCCATTTGTTTAGGTCTTTTTAAATTTCTTTTAGCATTGTTTTGTAGTTTTCTGCATATAGGTCCTGTACTTCTTTGTTTAAATTATCTCCTAGGTATTTGAATCATTTTGTTGCTATTGAAAATGGAACTTTCCTCCTGATTTCCTCCTCTGGTTGTTCAGTACTAGTGTACAAAAACATTACTGATTTTTGCGTGCTGATCTTATATCCTGCCACTTTGCTGAACTCATTTATTAGTTCAAGTAGCTTTTTTGTGGATACTTCAGGATTTTCTAAATACAGGATCATGTCATCCGCAAACAGTGAGAGTTTTACTTCCTCTTTTCCTATTTGGATGCCTTTAATTTTTTTGTCTTGTCTAATTGCCCTCGCTAGAACTTCTAGTACAATGTAGAATAACAATGGTGACAGTGGGCATCCTTGTCTTGTTCCTGATCTTAGGGGGAAAGCTTTCAACCTTTCCCCATTGAGTATGATGTTGACTGTGGGTTTTTCATATATGCCTTTTATCATATTGAGGAATTTTCCTTTTATTGCTATCTTTTGAAGTATTTTTATCAAAAAAGGATGTTGGATTTTGTCGAATGCCTTTTCTGCATCTATTGAGATGATCATGTGGTTTTTTCCCTTCAATTTGTTAATGTGGTATATTACATTGATTGGTTTTCTTATGTTGAACATGCCTTGCATACCAGGAATAAATCCCAATTGGTCATGATGAATAAGTCTTTTGCTATGCTGTTGGATTGGATTTGCATGTATTTTGTTGAGAATTTTTGCATCTCTGTTCATTAGAGAGATTGGTCTGTAATTTTCTTTTCTTGTGGAATTTTTATCTGGCTTTGGTATTAGGGTGATGTTGGCTTCATAAAATGTGTTGGGTAATTTTCCCTCCTCTTCAATTTTTTGGAGGAGTTTAAACATGATTGATGTTAATTCTTTTTGAATCGCTTGGTAGAATTCGCCTGTGAAGCCATCTGGTCCTGGACTTTTCTTTGCTGGGAGATTTTGGTGACAGATTCAACCTCCTTAACTGTGATTGGTTTGTTAAGTTCTTGTATTTCTTATAGGGTCGGTGTAGGTTGGTTGTGCATTTCTAGAAATTTGTCCATTTCATCTAGGTTGTCTAGTTTGTTGGTATATAGTTTTTCATAATATCCTCTTATGATTCTTTTTATTTCTGTGAAGTCATTTGTAATGTTCCCCCTTTCATTTCTGATTGTATTTATTTGCATTTTCTCTCTCTTTTTCTTTGTTAGTCTAGCAAGGGGTTTGTCAATTTTATTGATCTTCTCAAAGAACCAGCTTTTGGTTTTGTTGATTTTCTCTATTGTTTTTCTGTTCTCATTTTCATTTATTTCTGCTCTAATCTTTATTATTTCTTTCTTTCTGCTTGCTTTGGGATTGGTTTGGTGTTCTTTTTCTAGTTTCTCTAGTTGTTTAGTTAAATCTTTGAGTTTAGCTCTTTCTTGTTTTCTAATATAGGCATTTAGGGCTATAAATTTCCCTCTCAAGACTGCCTTTGCTGTATCCCATAAGTTTTGTTACGTTGTGTTCTCATTTTCATTTGTCTCAATATATTTACTGATTTCACTTGCAATTTCTTCTTTGACCCACCGAATATTTAGGAGTGTGTTGTTCAGTCTCCACATATTTGCAAATTTACTTTTTTCTGTCTGTTATTGATTTCTAGTTCCATTCCATTATGATCTGAGAAGGTGCTTTGTATAATTTTGATCTTTTTATATTTATTGAGAGCTGAATTGTGACCTAACATGTGGTCTATCCTGGAGAAAGATCCACGGGCACTTGAGAAGAATGTATAACCCACTGAGTTTGGATGCAGTGTTCTGTATATGTCTGTGAGGTCTAACTTGTTTATCATATTGTTCAAGTTCTCTGTTTCCTTGTTGATCTTCTGTCTAGTTGTTCTATCTAATGATGTGAGAGGGGTGTTGAAGTCTCCAACGATTATTGTAGAAATGTCTTTTTCTCCCTTCAGTTTTTCCAGAGTTTGTCTCATATATTTTGGGGCACCCTGGCTAGGTGCGTGGATATTTATGACTGTTATATCTTCCTGGAGGATCATCCCTTTTATTAATATATAATGGCCTTGCATATCTCTTATCACTTTTTTGCATTTA
This sequence comes from Tolypeutes matacus, assembly GCA_026826555.1. NCBI lineage: Eukaryota > Metazoa > Chordata > Mammalia > Cingulata > Chlamyphoridae > Tolypeutes > Tolypeutes matacus. The sequence goes on along the minus strand of JAKSZT010054334.1, from coordinate 47,138,427 downwards.
AAGTCTGTTTTGTCTGATATTAGTATAGCTACCCCTGCTCTTTTCTGTTTACTATTCACATGGAATATCTTTTTCCAACCTTTTACTTTCAGCTGGTTTGTATCCTTGGGTTTGAGGTGAGTTTCTTGTAAGCAGCATATGGATGGCTCATGATTTTTTATCCACTCTATCAGCCTTTATCTTTTGATTGGGGAATTTAATCCATTCACATTCAATGATATTACTGAAAATGCAGTATTTATTTCCTCCATTTTATTCTTTGGTTTTCATATATCATCTTGTTTTTGTCTCTCTTTTTACTCTTTTGTTTATCCTTTCTGCTTTTCTTTCTTCTATAATCTCCTCCAAGCCTCTCTCTCCTGTCTTTTTCTTTCCGGTTCTAAGGCTTCCTTTAATATTTCCTGCAAAGGTGGATTCTTTTTGCAAACTCTCTTAGTTTCTGTTTGTGAATACTTTATACTCACCTTCATATCTGAAGGACAGTTTTGCTGGATAAAGAATTCTCAGCTGGCAGTTTTCTCTTTCAGTTTCCTAGTTGTATCACACCACTGTCTTCTTGCTTCTATGGCTTCTGAAGAGAAATCTGCACTAAGTCTTACTGGACGTCCTTTGTACGTGATCTTTTGCTTCTCTCTTGCTGCTCTGAGAATTTTCTCTTTCTCTTTAACATTTGACATTCTGAATAGTATGTGTCTTGGCATAGGTCTATTTGGATTTATTCTCATTGGGGTACGGTGACCTTCTTGGACATGTAAGTTCATTTCTTTCGTGAGAGTTGGGAAATTTTCAGCTATTATTTCCTCAAATACTCTTTCTGCCCCTTTTCCTTTCTCTTCCCTTTCTAGAACTCCCATGACACATATTTTGTTGCATTTTGTGTTGTCATTCAACTCTCTGAGCCCCTGCTTAATTTTTTCCATTCTTTTCTCTCTCTGTTCTTTTCTCTCTTCAATTTTAGCTGTTCTGTCTTCGGTATCACCTATTCTTTCTTCTATCATTTTGAGTCTGCTGTTGTATGCCTCAAATGTGATTTTGACTTCACCAATTGTGTCTTTCATTCCTATGAACTCTGTTACTTTTCTGTTCAGGATTTAAAATTCTTCTTTGCGTTCACTCAATGCCTTATTGATGTCATTTATCTCTTTAACTATATTCTCTTTGACCTCATTAATTTGATTTTGGAAATTTGTGCTCATCTCACTTATTAGTTCTCTCAAATTCTGCATCTCTTCTGGGAATTTTATGTATTCCTTTTCTTGGGTCATGTCTTCTATTTTCTTAGTATGGCTTGTAATTTTTTCTGTGTCTAGGTATCTGGTTAGGTTGTATTTTACTTAGATGCTCTATCTCTTTCTCTTTTATAGGATTTTAGTGGCAGGAGGCTGTGTGTTAACACAGCTCTTTGATTTTGTCTCAACCTTGATTGTTAGGATTGTCCTGCTGGTTGCTCAAAAATGGGTACTGGACACAGTAATTGGTTGTAGAGTCGTTTCCTAGGGCCTTGGGCAGGGAGCCTATAGAGGCCAGGAAAAACCTCTCCTATTTATTAATTTTCTTATGTGCACTTCCTTGGTCTGCCAGGAGATGGCGCTCGTTGGCAGCACTCAATGCAATGCCTGGTCAGAGTGTATTTGTTGTGACACAGACCAGATCAAAGTGATAGAGCTTCCTGTCGGGGGCTAAGAGCCTTGTAATTCAAACTTTCTGAGACAGTTCTCCAGTCTTCTCTGGTAGCCCCAACCCTTTGTCCCTTTTCCCAGCTCTGATATATTTCCACTCCACTCTGAATCCTCAACAATCAGTCCCTGTTAGTACAGGAGGAAATTCAGAGGTTTGTATATCTTTAGCACCTTGCAGGCTCCAAGGCAAACAATGGCGCAGTCCCACCTCGCCTGAAAGGGCTCTTGGGACAGGGCAGACCAAACCTACGAGTCAAAAGCAAGGTCAGCCCCAGGCTCTCTCTCCCCTCTCCTGTGAAGTCCTCAACAATTAGTCCAGGCTAGAAGAGAAGGAGGTTGCGAGGATCCGATTTCTCCAGTCCTTCCTAGGCTCCCAGGGCAAACCGCGGTGTGGAAGGGTCCGTGGAACTCTGCAGCCCAAATTTGTGGGTCAGAACCTGAGTCAGCCTAAGGCTGTGTACCTCTCAATCCCCTTTCCAAGAGTGGTAGATCCCTGGACCCCTTTTGTCTGTAGTCGCAGGCCTAGAGGCCCGAGAATTCTAAAGAGTGTGGGGGAGGGTGCCGGCAGCAGCAGCTGCTACTGATTCCAACTCACTGTTCTGTTGTGCGATTTCCCTCTTTTGTCCCTCTCTCCTCTGGGTGGTGTGCAGCCTTCACCTGCTGTCCCAAACCCTAGAAGATCTATTTCGGGGCTGTTTCAGCCTGTCCTCTAACTAGTTTTCTGGAAAAGAGATTCCCATGTCTTACTAGTCCCCTATGTCTCTTTTTGTAGTGTCACCTTGCTGCGCCAACTCTCTGCATGGGCCAGCACTCCTGCGTGGGCCAGCTCTCCGCTCGGGCCAGCTCATCACATGGGCCAGCTTGCTTTTCACCAGGAGGCCCCTGGAATCGAACCCTGGACCTCCTCTATTGTAGACAGGGGCCCAATCACTTGAGCCACATACGCTTCCTTTGTTCTGCACTTTAAATTCTTCTGATTCTCATCAAGCCCCAGAACTTATTATAATGAGATTCATATAGTGGGTGATTAACTACATGCTCTCTGCAAATGTTGGAGAGTGTCCAGGAAGAATGAGGCGCTGTTAATATGAAAACAACATTGTAGTCTGGAGAGAGAAATGTATTGGGCACAATGGGCTGAAACTCTGGTGTCAACACCACCAAGAAAGGGAAGGGGCATGGGCCACATTTTAACTTCCCAATGTAGCATACTGGGTGGGGAAGCAGCTCACTGAGAGGGAGAAGAGTAGGATAGATCTGCTTGGTTCAAGGCTTTGAATAAAGAGTCAGTAAAGATGGATAATTTTTTAGAACAATTTGGAACAAGAGTATATGTATTGATTCCCAGTCCTGACCTAAAGAGAGCCTGTGTCAGGATTTTTTAGGGAGGGGCAATGTATAAGTTATCTATTGCTATGTGACAAATTACCCCCAAAACTTAGTGGCTTGAAACAGCAAACATTTATCATCTCACAGTTTCTGTGGGTCAAGAATCTGGGCATGGCTTAGCTGGGTTCTCTACTTTGGGGTCTCTTACAAGCTGCAGTTAAGGTGTCAGATGGCTGCTGAAATCTCAAGGATCAACTGGAGAGTGCCCACTTCCACGTTCACTCACATGGTTGTTGGCAGGATTCACTTCCTCTTTTGCTGTTAGCCAGAGGCCACCCCAAGTTTCTTGCCACATGGTCCTCTGAAAAGGGCAGCTCACAACATGGCATTTGGCTTCCATGAGAGCCAGCAAAGTAGAGAGCAAACAAGGGCAAGCAAATTGGAAACTAGAATCTTGTAACCTAATCTTGAAAGAGACATCCCATCCTTTTTGTTGTATTTTATTTATGAGAAGGAAGTCACTAGTGTCAAGTGGAGGGAATCATAGGAGGTGGAGATCATTGGGAGACATCTCAGAAGCTCTTTATCACAGGCAGTAAAACACAGAGAGAAAGCTCTGCCACATTCTCTAATGGAGCAGCATCAGTCCCCCAAGTGCAGGGACAATGATAGGCAAAGGAGAATGGTCCATTGATGGGCCCTTGTTATTGATGACTAAGCTTGTGAGCCTTTGCTCTTGAAATTGAATCTTAGCCTAGTGTTGTAGGGTGCCTAAAAGTTGCCTCTTGAGAGCTTCCTTGTTGCTCAAATGTGGTCTCTCTCTAAGCCAAACTCAGCATATAAATGCATTACCTTCCCCCCAGCATGGAACATGACTCCCAGGGAAGAGCCTCCCTGGCACCGAGGGATTACTACCAAGCACCAATTAGCATTGCAACTGGAAAAAGACCTCCAATAAAAGGGGAAAAGGTAAAGACAAATGAGTTTATATGGCTAAGAGACTTCAAAGTGAGTTGGGAGGTCATCCCAGAGGTAATGCTTATGCACATCTCAGCAGGATCTCATAGACTGCCAAAGGGGCTCCTGAGGGCTCTGGAGACACCCAGGTCCTATGGTCAGGGCAGATAGCTCCAGGTTTGGTGCCTTGCCAGTGGGCTCTACTTTGGAGTTTGTGCTACTAAGAGTGACAGAGTTGGACTCAGTTTTGGCTTCCCTACACATGGCTCATCCATCCTTTCTATTTAAACCTATACTTGGTACTGGAGTTTGTAGGTGCACATCCAAGAGACTGGAATCGTTGGGCTATCCATGTGCCAGCTGGACCCTGAGCCTCAGCAGAGTTGCAACACCTACTCTCCAGTTCACTGGACTCACCCAGGACAACTAACAAGGAGGTGATGACCAACAACCACCATACCAAAGAAACGAGAGGGCCTACAACTGCAAGCAAGAGAGTCCCATCTATTGACTGTATGGGATCGAAGCACCCTCTCAATTAGAGGTGGACTGGGCATCACCATCCTGGAATCCTCATGGACTAAAGTGGACTTACTGGTATTCTACTATAGACTTATTGTGATTCTAGCAATGGAAGAAATTACAACATTGATGTGGAGGCAGTGGCCACTGGAGGCTCTGGGGACAGGGAGAAAGAAAAATAGGTGTAATATGGGGGCTTTTTTGGGACTTAGTTATCATCCTGAATGACATTGCAATGACAGATATACGCCATTTTATATCTTCCCATAACCTGCAGAATTCTGTGGGAGAGAGTGTAAACTACAATGTGAACTATGGTCCTAGCTCAGTAGCAATGCCCCAGGATGTGTTTATCAATTGCAATGAATGTACCACACTAATGACGGATGTTGTTTATGTGGGAGGGTGTGGGAGTGGGGCATATGGGAATCCCTATATTTTTTGTGTAACATTTATGTAATCTAAGTCTCTTTAAAAAAATTTAAAAAATATATTAAAACACAGAGAGAGAGAGAGAGAGAGAGAGAGAGAGAGAAAATACCCTATTAAAAATCTTTAAGGGAAGCAGATGTGGCTCAAGCGATTGAGCTCCCACCTACTACACGGGAGGTCCCCGGTTTGGTTCCTGCTGCCTCCTAAAGAAGACAGTGAGCTAGCATGATGGGCAGTTACAGCAAGCTGATGCAACAAGATAATGCAACAATAGACACAAGCAGAAAAAACACAATGAGAGACACAACAAAGCAGGGAGCAGGGATTCCCAGTACCTCCTAAAGAAGATGAGAAATATAGCAAGCTGATGCAATAGGCAGGCATGGCAAGCTGACGCCACATGATGATGCTACATGAGGCACAAGAGGAAAAACAATGAGACACAACAAAGCAGGGAACAGAGGTGGCTCAAGCGATTAGGCGCCTCTCTCCCACATCAGTGGTCCTGGGTTCGGTTCCTGGTGCCCCCTAAAAAAGAAACAAGGAAGACGAGCAGACACAGCAAGTGCAAACAATGAGGGGGTGGGGAGAAATAAATAAATAAAATAAATCTTTAAAAATTTTTTTTCACTCTGGGGGCACCGTGGGAGCCCAAGGTTGCCCTGTTTGTAGGAATGAGGAAGTATGAGAGGTTGGGGTAGAAGGAGATTCCTCCCCTTGGGCATTGGAAACAGTTCCAGAAGGTGGCAAAGAAGAAATACTGTCAGGCTTTTGGGGGGAAATGTGAGTTATCTGCGGGACAAATAATTATAAGATTAGAATCCAGCAGTTTTGCTATTGATGATTTATTAACAAGAATTCTCCTGTAACTTGTTCTAGGTGTTGAACAGTCACAGCTAGATACAGGGGTTTGAAGAGTTTTGTCATGGCCTGTCTCTCTTTGTCTCTGCCTGAATTTGTTGTGCACGTAGACTCTCTCCACAAGGCTGATAAGATGGTTTCTGATTGAGTCAGACCCTCATCCAGGCACACAGTAGGATTGTATTTCCCTTCACACCAGAGTTAGGAATGTCTATGTGACCAATGAGAGTTAAAAGAAGTGATGGGTGTCACTTTTTTTTTTTTAAAGCAACTTTATTGAGTTATAATTCACATACCATAAAATCCACCCTTTTAAAGTATATAAAGTCAGTGGTTTTAGAGTATTCATGGAGCTGTGCAACCAGGCCACAATTTAATTCTAGAACATTTAAAACATTTAGATCTAGAAATCTAGAACATTTCTTCACCCCCGAAAGAATTCCCAGACCCATTAGCAGTCACTCCCCATTTCCCCCTGCCCCCATCCCTTGGCAATTACTAATCTACTTTCTGTCTCTATGGATTTGCCTATTCTGGACACATCATATGTGATCTTTTATGACAATGATAATGGTGCTATGGAGGTATAAGGAAAAAGAAATCAGAGTGAGATAGGATGGTCAAGAAGGGCTTCACTTGGGAAGCGGCTGTGGCTCAATCAGTGGGGCTCCCGTTTACCATATGGGAGGCCCCAGGTTTGGTTCCCGGGGCCTCCTGGTGAAAGGCAAGCCCGCCCACATGGCGTGGTTAGCTGACCCAGCGAGCACAAGTAGCAAGGGGGGGATAAATGAATAAATAAATAAAATCTTTTTTTTAAAAAAAAGAAGGGCTTCACTCTGTTGCGATTTATGCTTAGACAATCAAAGAGGAGAAGGAAGGTACATCGATATGGGTGGACAGAGGGATAGACAAAAAAGTAGCAATCTACTTAGGAGACAATGAATAAATGGGCCAGTCTATCTGGAAAAATAAGTTCTATTGAGAAGCAGCTGTAAAAAGTTTGGAGACTAAATTGAAGAGTCTGTGAGTGATGAGTCTAAGTTTTATTCTGTGGGTAGCCGGAAAACATTGTAAACTTGTGTGTATAGAAAATGTTTTTGTGCTGAGGGAAGTGGCTGTGGCTCAATCAGTAGGGCTCCCGTTTACCATATGGGAGGCCCCGGGTTCGGTTCCCGGGGCCTCCTGGTGAAGGCAAGCCCGCCCGCACGGCGTGGTTAGCTGACCCAGTGAGCACAAGCAGCAAGGGGGAGATAAATGAATAAATAAATAAAATCTTTAAAAAAAAAAAAAAAAAAAAAGAAAATGTTTTTGTGAAACTCTTCTTATGGCAGTAAAAGTATTCTACTCCCTGTAAAGGTAACTCTTTAATGGATCTGATTCACCATAGCTCATCAGTACACTCGTGTGGAGACCTGAAAGTGACAATTGTTTCACTGTCACTCTTTATACTACAAGGACTGTCTGTTAATACCTAATATTGGAGTTTTCTATATTGGGTAGTATAGTGCCAGTTTGCTGAATAAAAATGCATAACAAAATGGTCCAAAGCATGCTGAATGCAGGCTTTAAATTTTTGGAACCATCAGGGTCTTGCAAACAGACTCCAGAGTCAAATCGTTGACTTCAATAGTGAAGAAAACTGAAGACTCAGTCATCTGAATGTGGCAATCATGAGCCATTTTGAGTGAGAGTTAGCAAATATTTTCCCAACTGTCAATTCTGAGAAACATGCAAACAGATTCTGTGTAAGTGAATGCAGCAGTGAACCTGTGTCTCTGTTAAACCACAGAGAAATGAAATAAGCTGATTTTAAATTTCTAAAGGGAACTTAAACCACCTGCTAAGTTGTAGAATTTAATTTGCAAGATGAATACTTGGCAATGTGACACTTCTTTCATAGCTTCATTTGCTGTTTTAATAAAAATGTTCACAATGCTTTGGTTCCATCTGTTAAAGAGAGTGAAAACAGCTAACTGCTATTCAAAAACAAAAAAAATACAGCTTTCTAGAAAACTGTATCTGGTGCAGCCAAAATGTAAAGAGGTATTTTATAAATTTTATACTTCTGCCTCACTTCTAAAGAACGTTGTAGTAATTGCTCTGCATTTTGGACTCAACATATAAATAATTTATGGAAAAATTTTAAATTTAAATTATTTCCCCACTCCAAATGCAAACAAATTGCTTTCAAAGTTATCATGACCATGAATCTTACTGCAGCAGGCTACAGATTTTCATTATAACAATTTGTAAGCAAATATTTGGTTATTTTTGTAAGCCACAAATCTGGCTGAAGGAGAAAATGATATGTAATAAATAAAAACTCTGCAAGCCACAAAGTATGTTTGTTATTACATTCCCAGATTAGAGATAACAATAAGATATGGCATGCCAGCCTTCCTACAGTATTGATTTAACTTCCAAAGCTTTTTCCCCTCAGAATAGGTAGAGATTTTCTAACTGGTAAGAATTATTTCTCAAGTACTAATTCCATTACTAAAACCATGTTGGCATATAATAGGCTCAAACTATGTTTTTGATGAGTTAAAGAAATATGACAGCTGTCAATATAACACTAAAGAGAGACAATGAGGGCAGAGCTATGGGGATGGGCACCAAAATGTAGAAAAAAAGAAAGAATAGCCTTTACAACTCTCTATCCCATAGAATTACCTCAGACATCAATTTAAGTATTACCTTGAGACGCTTGGTAAAACTAAATTGTTGTCAAGAGGAGGACATTGCCCCAGTAGTAGCCACTCTGTGGAGTGGCTTGTTGATTTTCCCATGCTGTCCTATAAGGAAACTGTATATTCACCTTTCTTGTAGAAAGTAGGGTGATGAGAACCTCATCAGTCTTGTGTATGGTTCAAGATGTCATGGACTTGTCTCACCTCAATGGATATTGAGAGTTAGTCTCTTTGAATATTAGTTTTAGATATTTGATTCAAAACCCAGGCATTTTAAATGAATTGGTACTGAGATCTGTGGACGTTAATGACTATCTAGTCAGCTAAATACCCATAGAACAGGAAATAAACACAATATCTCCTTAAGCCATTCCTAACTCAACTTAATTTAAAATTCAATTTAAGAAGGAAATGAACCTTAAATCAATTTACTTTTTCACTTAGTCTTTTAATACAACAAAACAACAACAACAAATATATAGTTCCCTGTCTATTTTAAGATGGGCTAAAGCACCTAAAGGAATGATACCTATGCTAAGTGCAAAGAAAAGTGTTAATTTCTATAAACTTGGTAGTGAAGCCTAGATTTGGAGTCTAGAAACAGAGAACAGGTTCTAATCATTCGCTAATTGGAAAGAGTTTATAATTTGATCTCAATCTCCTCATTTAAAAAATGGGAATTATAATTACCCTGTCAACTTCATAGGGTATTGGCGGCACAAAAATAGAAATAAAAATAAAATCATGTATCCAAAGTTCTTTGTTAATTATAAAGTGTTAAATAAAAGTAAATTATCATTAAGGGTTTAATATCCAGGATATATAAAGAGATGTTACTACTCAGCAATAAAAAGACAAACGACTCAATTAAAAAATGGGCAAAAGACTTGAATAGACATTTCTCTGAAGAAGAAATACAAATGGCAAAAAACACGTGAAGAAATTCTCAACATCACTCATGATTAGGGAAATGCAAATCAAAACTACAATGAGATATCATTTCACACCTATCAGAATGGCCAGTACTAAAAGACAGAACTACAAGTGTTGAAGAGGATGTGGAGAGATAAGAACACTTATTCACTGTTGGTGGGAATGCAGAATGGTACAACCACTGTGGAGGACTGTTTGGCAGTTCCTAAAGAAGTTGAATATAGACTTGCCACGTGACCCTGCAACACCACTACTGGGTATATACCCAGAAGAACTGAGAGCAGTGACACCAACAGACATCTGCACACTGATGTTCATAGCCACATTATTCACCATTGCCAAAAGTTCGAAATAACCCAGGTGTCCATCAACAGATGAATGGATAAACAAACTGTGATCTATTCACATGATGGTATATTATGCAGCTGTAAGAAGAAATGAAGTCGTAAAGCATATGACAACATGGATGAACCTGGAGGACATTATGTTGAGTGAAGCAAGCCAGACACAAAAGGACAAATACTGTATGAATGCATTACTATCAACCAAATATATTGTGTAACATATTGTTTGATTAAAAAAAAAATATATCTATCCAGTACATTTAATTGAGAAATGTATATATTCATCTGTGTTTACTTTTTAGTTTTTAATTGTTTATATTTTCAATTATTAAATGTACAAAATAAAGTAAAAAAAAAGTAAGTTATCATTGGCAGTATAGTTGTGATAGTTTTAATAGCAATGTTCATGAACCCTTTCATAGTAAATGACTACAAATAGCCTGTATAGAAAATCTCACTCATTAAAAATACTAATCTGAAAAAGAAGTGGCATAGCATTGATATAAAGCTATTAAAGAAAAAAGATAGAAGGAGCAGCAATATCATTCAAGAACTGAACACTCAATGAATTTTTTAAAAGGTAAATTACTTCTGTGAAAGGAGACTGCAGAGCAGAACTATGTATAAAAACTTAAGAGATTGTGAAATAACAGGAAGATATGAAATGTGAGCTGGAAGAACTCAAAATAGAAGTAAAAGAAAAAGGTAAAGCCATTACTGAAATGATGAACTGGTAATAGAACAAGGAAAAATAGACACTGGAAATTAAATAAGGGATTAAAGGGATAGAACGGATAGAAATTGGAAAAGTGGGGGAAAAAAGACAAATAATTACAAAGAATTAGAGAGAAACAACAGGAAAGCCAGATAAAGAAGCTCCAAATTACACATAATAGAATCCTTAAAGGAGACCAGATCAGTAGAAAATAATACAAAAATTTTCCTAAGGTTAAATTTTTTTTTTTTTTTTTTTTTTTTTTTGTATCAGCCTATTGAAAGGGTATATACTACTTCAGGGAAAATTGACCTAAATCCATCAATTCTAAGATATCTCCTAGTAAAGTTACTAAGCTAACGATTTTATATTTGCTCACATTGTCCTTTAAGGCCTCAGAAGAACATTCTGCACACATCAGAACTCAAGGAATAGATTGCCCATAAGCTTTTATTGAGGAAATTAGAATACATAAACTTCATCAACCAAGAATGACTAGAGAAACAATAACAAAATAACTTTCAATGAGAATTAAATGTATTTAACTGAAGAAGTTAAACTAAATCAAATAAAGAGACTAGGGTGACAGAAAGTAAACCTTTATATATTTGCAATTTAGAAATTAATTGGTTAACAAAATTGGGAGAATAAGGACACAGAAGATGGAGATCGGCTCATCTATAATATCTAGGAGTCAAAAGATACTGTTTTAAGTTGACAGTCAAATATTGTAAGTAAAAGCAAATTTAGCAAACACAGAAAAATTTTATGATTCATAATGGATGACAAAGGAAAATGAGGAGGAGGAGAAAACATTCTAATATTATCACCAGTCATAATATGGAACTAATAGTGTTTAAAGAAATAAAGGTAAACAAAGGAATAAAAACATAGGCTTTCTTAAATATTAAAAAAAAAAAAAAAAAAAAGCCTTAAATACACATATATAAACAAATAAATTACATTGGAAAGACTTTTAAAAACAATTATTATCAGACAACCTACCTGGTAACAATATGACAGAACTAAGGCCAAACATGTCATATCAATAAATGTGAATAAGTTTAATTCACCTATTAAAGGCAAAAAATATTTTCAGATAGGAAGCCAAAGCAGAACTTAACTTCATTCTGAATGTAGGAAAAACATCTAAAGCTTTCAGAAGAGCTGTAATTAAAGTAGGTGTTGAGATGTTAATATCAGATGAAGTGGTATTTAGGATAAAAAGCATTTTGTATCAAATATGCTTTATAAAGCCAAAGTGTACACTCAACAACGAAGACACAAAAGTCATGAAAATCTATGCACCTATCAAAATAGGAATAACATTAATAAAGCAAAAATGACAGGAATTTACAAGGAGAAATACACAAAAATTCACTAGTGCAGGTGACTTGGGTATTAACACACCTAAATAACATTATTAAAATAAATCTAATTCATGTATGTTGAACTCTGTATGTGAAAATAAAGAATACACCTTGCTTTCAAATGCACATTGAGCAGTCACGGAAATTGATAGTGTATTAGGCCATAGAGGAATCCTCAGTTAATGTATTTGATCATAATCAAATAACTCTTTGATTACAATACAATAAAATTAGAAATAAGTCAGAAGATAAAAAGACTATTTACCTGATCATTTTAAAACTCTTAACTCTTAGGTCAAGAGCTATAAACTGAAATTGTAGAATTTCTAAAAAATGATAATGAAAATATAACAGGGCTCAAAAAAGATCATAATCCTACATATTTATATAATTTTTAAAAAGAAAAATAAATAAACTAAGCTCGCAACTAAAAATGTTTGAAGAGTAACAACAAACTGAAGGAAAACAGAAGAAAGTATTAATAAAGGAAAAAACAGATTTAATAAATCAGAAAATAGAAAAAATAGAACACGTAAATAAATTCAAAACCTGAATCTTTGAGGAAAAAATAAAGTAGATAAACCAGCTATAACCTAATCAAGGAAAAACAGAGAAATTGCAACTACACAAATTAATAAATGACAGTGGGACAGTAACCCCAGAAACTGAGGACAGTCAAAGAATTTTAAGATATTACTCTGCTCAACTCTATGCAAATAAATTGAGAAACCTGGATGAAATGAATAAATTACCATAAAAAAGATAGAAATGCAAACAGACCAATATCCAAGAATAAATAGCAGTTGTCAAAGAGCAAGCCTCCAAAAAAATTACCAGGCCCAGACAATTTTACAGGAGTAAAACTCTTTTAAAAAGATAACTCCACTGCTGTTTGAACTGCATTTTTCCAAGATGGAAAAATTAAAATTCCAAACTTATTTATTTTTTTCAACTAAATTTGCAGGCTTATATGAAGAAAACATTAAAACACAAAGGAAGGTGTATTAGTCAGGGTTCTCTACGGAAACAGAATCAACAGGAGATATCTGTCAATAATATGAGATTTTTAAAGAGTCTTTCACGCGACTGTGGGGATGCACAAGTCCAGGTTCCGCAGGCAGGCTGCAAACCAGGGGCTCCGATGAAAGTCCAATGAAAGGTCCTTGATGAGTTTCTGGGAGAAGTTGGCTGTCCAAAGATGAGCTGGGAAATTCTCTCTGAATGTTGAAATCACTTCACCTTTTAAAGCATTCAACTGATTGGATAAAAGGATCACCCACTGCTGATGCAATCTCCCTGATTGATGCAGATGTAATCAGTCATCCATGCAGTAAACTCACTGGTGATCAAAGTCCATAAATGCTCTTGTATTACAATTAGCCCAGTGCTTGCTGGACCCAACACCAGAACACCATTATCTAGCTGAGTTGACACATTAGCCTAACCATCACAGAAGGACATACACAGAATGTGTGACTTAATGGAAAAACAAACTATGTGCTAGATTAGGATCCAAATCAATTTTTTCTAAGTTAAATTTTAATTTAACACAATCCCAATAAACTAGAGCAGAATTTACTTTTACCTAGACAAGTTGTTCATAAATTTCACATGGAAAAATTAAAAAAAGAACAAATATGAAAATCCTACAAAAATAAATAAAACAGTGAGATAGAACTAGCCTTTCAATGTCTTAAATTATTACAAAACTTCAGACAAACCCATAGATCAGAATAAAAATTCCAGAAATAGAGTCAAATACATACTGAATTACATATTGCAAATTAGTCTATAATAAGTGTGGCACCTCAAAATTGTAGAGAAAAGGATATGCAATGAATAGTGTTGGAAAAATTGGGTTGCTATCTGGAAAAAAATAAATAAATGGGATACAGCCATTCCTTGGTACTCAACTGCTTTGAAACTTGTTGAATTTAGTACTATAAGCAAATTTTTTTCTTTTTTTTAAGCATTTTGACGAGAAAATTCTGTCCCGGTACTTATTGGTTGTTTGGTACTTAACGTGCAAGCTAGAATTTGTCAGTATTGGTTGCCTTGTGACTCACTACCCTTTCCAGCTGAAACAAAGTGTCACGTGTTAGTCACATGATAGCTTTTGCCTTCTGTACATCCTATTGCGGTCTTATCTTAGCTTCTAGGGCCATTTTGTGTATTTTTGAGTTTTTTTCCTCATCATGGATCCTAAGAAAATGAGCAGTGATAGCGTTGAGCAGAAAAGAAACTACTTCTCACCACCACTGAGCAAAAAAAAAGAAATAATAGGTAAATATGAGAGCGGTATTCATATTACTGTTCTTGTTAGGGAATGCGGTATGCCTAGAACAATGGTCTCCACCATCATTAAGGCTAAAGAAGCGATAAAAAAGGCTGTTGTTGTGAAAGGAGTTAAAACAGTAACAAAGCAGCACTCCCAAATACTCAAAGTTGAAAAGCTGTTATTAATTTGGGTAAATGAGAAGCAGTAGTGGGCAAGTGTACCCGAAGCCATAATATGTGAAAAAGTGAAAGTGTTGCATGCCAATATTTGGAAAAACAAACCAGAACCGAGTGATGAGTGTTGAAGTTAAGGCCAGCCAGGGCTGGTTTGATAATTTTAAAAAGATGACCGACATTCATAGTGTAGTGAGGCGTGGTGAGGCAGCAAGTGCTAATAAAAAGGCTGCTGATGAATTTGTCAGAATTTCAAGAGTATACAGAGTCTGAGAGTTTTATTCCCCACCAAGATTTTACCTGTGATGGGACTGCAGTTTTTTTGGGAAAAAAATGCCAAGTAGGACCTATATCACAAAAGAAGAGAAGGCATTACCAGGCCAGAATTTGTGGCCAGAAGCTGTGACTCAGAGAGACTTCGAAGGATTTGAGGCTGACCCCAAGCCCGCAGGTACACAGGGTACAGTTGTGCAGGATGTTGTATCTTTGGCCAATCCATGGGCCTGGAGGTTGATGTTTCTGATATTGACGAGTTAGTGAAGGAACATCGTGAAGAGCTCAGCACTGAGGAGCTACAGGAAGTACAGGAGCAGCAACAAAAAGTGACTGAAGAGATTTCTTCAGGTGAGGAGGAGATAAGGGAGGATGTCCCCAGTTCCTTGATAAAAGAAATATGTGCAAAATGGTCTGAAGTTTGAAACTTTTTGGAGAAGTGCCATCCGGACAAAGCTCTGACAAGCAGAAATGTGAATTTATTGAATGACAATTTCTTTTTTTAAAAAAAGATTTATTTATTAATTTATCTCCACCCCCCCCCCCATTGTTTTGTGCTTGCTGTCTGCTCTCTGTGTGTTCTTCTGTGTCTGCTTGTCTTTTTTCTTATGCGGCACTGGGAACTGATCCTGGGACCTTCCAGAGTGGCGAGAGATGCTCAATCCCTTGTGCCACCCCAGCTTCCTGCTCTGCTTTGTCTCTTATTGTCTCTCTTCTGTGTCTCTTTTTGTTGTGTCATCTTGCAGCGCCATATCTCCACATGGCCAGCACTTCTGCGAGGGCCAGCACTCTGTGTGGGCCAGCACTCCACGCGGGCCAGCTTGCCACGCAGACCAGCTTGCCTTTCACCAGAAGGCCCCGGGAATCGAACCCTGGACCTTCTATAGGGTAGATGGGAGCCCAATCGCTTGAGCACATCTGCTTCCTGAATAACCAAACAACTTCACACTTTGGAGGAATTCTGAAAAGAAGACAGAAGCAGTTCTCATTGGATAAAGTTTTTAGTGAAGGTGACAGAGTGTGTCAGAGCCTGTGGTGCAAGTTGAAAAAAGGCAGAAAAGAGAAAGAACATATGAAGTGCTGGTGCCTATGTTCTATTGGGGCTCTCCTTCCAAGCAACACTCCATGTAACCTCTCCTCCTCTTCACTCTCCTTCCACCATCCCATTAGGCCATGGACTCTTCTCAGTACAGGCCAAGTAAAGTTTTTATTTCATTTAATCTAAGTATTTATTAATTTTTAGCTTTATTTCTCATGTAAGGCAATAATATACAATCCTATCTTTTTACATTTGCCTTAAAAATGTGCATTGTCTTTGGTTTCAGAATGCATTAAATTTATTTACATTATTCCTTATGGGAAAAATTTGTTTGGTACCCATCATTTTTGGTACTTGTCGCACCTCCTGGAACCAATTATCGACACGTATCAAGGTATACCACTGTACTTCACACCTTGTGGAAGGCAGAATTCTGTGGTGGTCCCCAAGATTCCTGCCCCCTGGTGCATACACTCTGTATAATCTTCTCCAGTTAATGCAGGGAGGGACCTGTATTATGAGTTTTATGAGCTGTCACTTCTGTAATTAGGTTACAGCATGTGGCAGAAGTGAAGGGATTTTGCAGGTGTGACTTAGGTCTTTAATCGATTGACAATAATAGAAAGGAGATCATCTGGGATGGGCCTGACCCAATCAGATGATTACTTTAAAATAGGATCTAGACATCAGAGATTCTCCTGCTGGCCTTGAAGAAGCAAACACTCATGCTGTGAAAGGACCTGTGAGAGGTCCCCAAGACAGGAAACTGAAGGGACCTCTCAGAGCTGAGGGCTCCCCTTGGCTGACAGTCAGTAAGAAAGAGGCTCCTCAGTGTCCTCCATCCTACAGCCACAAGAAACCCAATTCTGACAACAACCACGTGAGTTTGGAAGTGGACTCTGAACTCCAGAAAGAGACAGAACCTAGCCACCAACTCCTTGATTTCAGCCTTGTGAGACTCTGAGCATTGGGCCCAGAGAAGCTGTTCCTGGATTCCTGACCCAAGGAAACTGTTGAGATAATAAATGTATGTTGTATTAAACCA
The DNA here is from genome assembly GCA_026826555.1 of Tolypeutes matacus. Lineage (NCBI taxonomy): Eukaryota > Metazoa > Chordata > Mammalia > Cingulata > Chlamyphoridae > Tolypeutes > Tolypeutes matacus. Next base: position 47,121,787 of record JAKSZT010054334.1, on the reverse strand, counting down.
TTGAGTTTGTGGTAGTCTGTTACAAAGCAAAAGAGCAAATACATAACTAAAAACCCAAAATTCGAAAGGATGAGAAAAGTAGATGTAAAGATCACAACCACTAAATAGAACAGAACGCAAATGAATACATGTGGATGCCAGGAAGTTAACCAATAACATTTTAAGAAAGCTGTTGCTATTGTTGTTCGGTTGTTTTCAGTAAAAGTTTTGAATATCCTAGCCTGGTGTTGCCAGGAATGTCCCTGACAAGTTAGAAATGAACAATAATAACACCTCAGGGGGGAAAAATTCTGCGGAATATAGTCAAAGCTATATTTTACATGAATAGTGCACACAACTAAAAAGACCCATTCCATCCTTTTGATCACAAAGGCCATCCTTTAATCACCACACGTGGCTTCAAGTTCTCTTTACTGTCAAAGGATGGACTAGTGAATAACTGGTGTTGGAACAATTGACTCTCCATTTGGATAAGAATAAAGCTGGATCCTTACCTTTCACTTGACAGCAAATTCCAGTGGGATTAAATGTAAATAATTTGCATAAAACATTTCATAGAGCATTAGATCAGTATCTGTATAATCTTTGGGAAGGGAGAATATTTCTAAGTATAACACCAAAGCCAGTAACATAAAATGTTATACTCCTATACATAATCAATGAATAACTAAAAACTAACAACCATTAACAATCCAAAATACCAATGACAAAATAGGAGAAAAACTTACAATTTGATAGATAAGGCATAATAATGTATAAAGAGCCTTTCAAATTAATAAGTAAAAGCAAAACACCTCAATTTTGTAAACTCGTGTGTTTTTTAGAAACAGCTCAACAGAATTAGGCAAGGTTGAAACTTTATAAAGCAGCTATTGTGCAATACATGGAGGAGTATCATGTAGCAGGGGAATTAAAGTTATTAAGGAGTAGTTCCAGGGGACGTAATCACTCCTTCAATTAGTCATTCAATAAATCTTTATCAATTGTGTACTCTGTACTAGGTGCTAGGAATACAGTGATGAGCAAGACATGGAGCATGCATTCCAACTGTAGGAAACTATAAATTAATAAATAAAGAGTGAGAGCACAAGCAAGAGAGCGAGAAAGCTCAAGTGAAAGAAGAACTATGTCAAGAATTAAAATTTAATTAAAAGAATTAAAATGATGGCGTGACCCTGGGAAATGGCCAGAGTCTTTTAGAGAAGGTTAGGAAAAAGATTCAGTCACAAATTTGATAATATTGAATGGTCCTTCCTCAAGGATAACAAAATACTTTTTTTATTTCAGTGGATGCTTGGTCTATGAATTCACTCAGGTCTGAGAGCTGGGTAAGAGCTCTGGGTCTCCAGTGAGATAGCATGAGTCAGGCTTCTCTTCACTAGTTCTAGTGTTTTTATCAGTTATATCATTCAGGTAGAAATTTATGGGATGCTTTTCTATATTGATCTCAGGGCTTCAATGATTAAATAATTACCTCTAAAAAACTCTTCTGATGACCCTATTAGATCCACTAACTATGATGATAACCACTCACCCCTTGCCTCTAGGCTTTGTCATTATTGGAATCTTGCATCATCATTGAAATAGTAAGCCCTCTTTATACTAGCATCCTTGGTTAGCAAAGAACAACCACTGTGTTAATCAGCCAAAGGGGTGCTGATGCAAAATACCGGAAATCAATTGGCTTTTATAAAGGGTATTTATTTGGGGCAAAGGCTTAGTTACAAGGCCCAAAAGTCCAACTCAAGGTTGCTTTCTCAACAAAGTCAGTTGACATATGTTGAAGCAAGATGATTGCTGATCTCTGCTAGGGTTCGGACTTCCCCACTGGGCTTGTCTATCAGAGCTTTTATCAGTCTCAGCTGTCTTCCCAAGGTCAGCTGTAAGCTATCAGGCAAATGATCCATCTCTCCCCAAACCTTTAGCTGTTTGAGCCTTCTCCTTTCTGTCACATGGCAGGCAGTTTCTCTCCCCTGGCATCTATGGACCTCTCTCTCTTCCTGTGACTTATTGAGTGAGTGTCCATTTATATCAGCCCACCAAGGGGGCAAGGACCCAACCCTGAGTCATATCTACTGACGTGGTTGAATCAAAGCCCTTATCTCAACAGGTAATTTAATCAAAGCCTTCTCTGGTGAATCTAATATAATCAAAGGGGATCACACCCAAAGGAATAAACCAGTTTACAAACATAATCTCTCTTTTTGAGGTTCATAAATAAACTCAAATTGCCACAACCACTAAAGAATTCTTTCACAGTGGATGATTCTCCTCTCCCCATCACAAGGACTGCTTCTGGGTTCTCATTTGGGGGCATGGTTGGGTCTTGGTGCATGAGTTACACATGATAAATCCACCCCAACATTCCCATCTCACTAAGTCTTTGGAGTCATTATTCTCTATTACACCAAGGAATTTGTCTTCCAAAAAAAAAAAAAGATGTAGTGACAATAATGAGTGATCACAGAAGACTCATCTGAGGAGGTGAAATTTAAGCCAGCCTCTTGGAATCATTCTAGGAAGAAGAAAGAGCTAGCACAAAATCCTTAAGATACACACAAGTTTGTAGGGAAGCAAAAATGTTGCTTCCTGTGGTCATCAATAGGTGAGAGGGAGAGTGGTCAAAAATGAAGTTGACAAAGAGGCAGGAGGCAGATTCTTAAGGCTTTGTCAACTAGGTAAATGTATTTGATTTCATCAGAAGTGCAATCAGAAGTCATTGGAGAGTTTTAAGTAGCAGATAGATAATATGCTCAAATTTACATTTAAAAAAATCACTTTAGATGCTGTGGCAAGAAGTGATAGTACATGAGAGAGGAAGTGGGATGACAAGATGGGAAGGTATTGCAGTGGTCCATGTAAAACATGATGGTAACCTGGACAAGGGGCTTAATAATGGAGGTAGAAATGAGGGGTCTTGGTATATGTTTTGAAGGTGGAAATGAGAAGACTCATTGATTTGGAGGGTGAGGGAATGAGAGAAGGTAGGGATATTGCCTAGATTTTGATGCAAAAAGTAGGTCTGGGTCAATGGTAGTGCTGCTTACTCAGGTGGAGAAAACTGAGAGGAAGCAGATAGTTTAGGATGGGGTGTGGGTAGAATGCTCCATGATGGTGGATATGAGATTCCAAAGACATCTAAGAGGTATGTCTAATAGGTAGAAGTAAGAGGATGGGCTTGGAGACACACAAAGTTGGATGCCATTGGCACATGGATGATATTTAAAGCTTGGGTCTAGAAAAGAACTTGTAGGGCAAGAGTGTGGAGAGAAGGATGCCCATGAAAGAACTCTAGAATATTCTAACATTCAGAGGGGCTGAGAAGGAAGGGACAGCCAAGAAGCCTAAGAAGAAATAGCCAGAAAGGTAGAGAGAACTCAAAAGAGTGTAGTGTTATAGAAGTCAGAGAAGAGTTTCAAAGAGGACCAAGTGGTCAACTGGAGGACAAACCGGTCAACTACCTTGAAAGCTGCTGAGAGGTCAAGCAAGAGAAGAAAAAAATGACAGCTTTGGCAACCTGAAGGTACTGATGATCTTGACAAGGGCAGTTTCAGGGCAGTGGAGGGAGCAGAGGCCCAACTCAAAGTTCACGTCCTCTCAGTTTGACCCTTATAAGGAACACTTAGCTCCTGGGGAAGGTTTCAATGATCTCGTCTTGATTTACTTGCACATTCCCTGGAATCACTGTGTCAGGGAAGTAATTTGGCAGAAATGGCTCAGCTTGAGCTGCTACTCACACCCTAGATCCATCAATGTGACCTGGAAGTCAATAAATGGAGCAGAAGGAGTCCATAGCAAGTCATCTCACCATTGTCCCAACACACAAAGGTATACAGATCTTTCTCTAATCTTAAAATAAGTCAAGAAAAGCAAACGTTTGGGTAATAAGTAAGTAGATCCAAGGTCAAGGCTTATTCTCAGCCTTCCTTATAGGAGACAAATTTTCTATAAATGACAACACAAAAAGTATTAAGTACTCAACATTCTTGATTCATCATTCTCTTTGTAAGAAGAGTTTTTCTCCCATTATCTTTAACCTAGAGTCAAGTTAATTTCATTTACTGATCATATCATAAGCTTATCTAATTCTTATTTTGGGGTATCATCCTTAAATATATTATGAATCATGTGTTTAAGTGTAGAGAATTGTAAAATGAAGATAATAGGGTGATTAATTTGAGCACAATAAGTACAAATTAAGTTTTAATAGTCCTATGGTGTATATCTCTGTATTATCTTGTGAAATATATTTAGACTTTTTCTATTTAGTCATAACATATTCAAGTTGCTTTTTAAATGAGTTAAGATCACTAACTTTTTCAATTTTGTTTTAGAAGTTAGGTAAATTTGTATTAGAAGTCAAGAAAGTGAAATAGAAATAATTGTAATAGTCTATGTGACATTTAACTCTTCATGTTTACATCTTAAAAATGTTAATTCTGATTTAGAAAAGAATTGGAATTCTACTTAGCAACACTCTTTGCATTTTTAAATTTTATAGAGAAGATACCTTTAAGTAATTACTAGTAAACTGCTCTAAAGTGAGCACAATTCTGGAACATTTACTCATAAATTCACATAAACTTATGGTAAAGAAGGTTAAACTAAGAATGTACTGAATAAATTCTTATGACTATTCCACAATCCATCTATTTGGCTCAAGAAAGCAAATGGCAGTGGGGGGAAGGAGATGTCAAAGAGACTAGAAAGTTATATAAACTATCAAGATTATTTAATTCTTTTATAAACCATGTGATGGAACAAGAGTTCTTATTCCACATGTGGACAATGTACTGATTGTACTGAAGCTATAGCATTTGTGGGGGTCAATTATTCTTATCTTGTGGGCATAATTGGAAAAGTCTACTTATCTTCTGTAGCTAAAAGATGAAATCTCCAAACAGCAAATCACTATGGCCATCCCAGTTGTTCTGGAAAATCCTAACAATTCTGCGTAGGTTCCCTCTATCTTATCCACTGGTTCCCTCCACTGTGTACTCTATTGCCTCAGGGGAGCTTTCCAGGCTGCCTCCAGAAACACTTTCATCATACATGGCCTCATGGCAGACCCATAAATTTATATCCTGCTATTGCTTTCTGCTTAGCCCTATGGACTTGGATCACCTTACCCGGGAATCAGACCTTGATTGACAACCAGCCTAGGTCAATAAATATTTGCTTAGTGCAATTAATTTTTTTATTAATGAGCTTCCACTTCCAGGGTAATTATCTAATTTTTACAAATTTGCTTATTGGTGTAATTTTTTTGTTGGTTGTTTCCTCCTATTATAATAACCTTGAATTTTGTAGATAAACCTATTGCTTATAGTAAAACATTTTTTATTGTGTATCTTTATATTTATATTTTACTATTCTCCCTATAATTGTTCTCTGATTTACAATATTCAAAGAATTGGAAGCACAACATTTGTATTAGTTTACTGTTCCTGCTGTAATAAATTACTACAGAGTGGCTTAAAACTACACAAATTAATTATGTTACAGTTCTGGAGGTCACATATAAGAAACAGGTTTCATGGGGCTGAAATAAAGATGTTGATATATGACATCCAAAGCATGAGCACCAAAAGAAAAAAAATAGATAAACTGGACTTTCAGAGGGCATTATTAAGAAAGGGAAAAGACAACAAACAGAATAGGAGAAAATTTTGGAAATAATATATCTGACAAGGGTTTAATATCCAGAATATATAAAGAATTCCTACAACTCAACAACAAAGACAAAGAATCCAACTTAAAAATGGACAAAGGACTTGAATAGACATTTCTCCAAAGAAGATAAACAAATAGCCTAGAAGAAAATGAAAAGATGTTCAACATCTTTAGTCATTAGGGAAATGCAAGTGAAAACCACAATGAGATACCACTTCACACCCACTACGATGGCTATTATTTTAAAAAGAAACAAAACAGAAAATAGCAAGTCTTATGAAGATACAGAGAAATTGGAATCCTCATGCATTGTTGGTGGTAATGTGAAATTGTGCAGCCACTGTAGAAAAGTTAGGTGTTTCTCAGAAAGTTAAACAGAATTGCCATGTGATCCAGCAATTCCACTTCCAGGTATATAGCCAAAAGAATTGAAAACAGCGACTTGAACAGATATTTGTACACCAATGTTCATAGTGTTTTTATTGACAATTGTCAAAAGGTGGAAACAACCCTAATGTCCATCTATATATGAATGGACAAGCAAAATGTGGTTAAACATATGTTGTAGTTTCCTTGGCTGTTCAAGCAAATGCCATGCAATGGGTTGGCTTAAATAATGGGAATTTATCAGCTCACAGTCTTGAGGCTAATTAGAAATCCAATTCAAGACATCATCAACACAATGCTGTCTTCTTGAAATACCAGTGTTCTGGGCATGACTGCCAGCCATCCTTGGTCCTGAATTCCTCTGTCACATGGCAATCCACATGGTGGCCTCTCCTGGCCTCTCCTCTTCCAGGTTCCACTGATGTTCAGCTTCTGTCTGCTCCCTCTGTGGCTTTCTCTCTATCTGTATGAATTTTGTTCTACCTATAAAGGATTCCTGTAATAGGATCAAGATCCATCCTGATTGAGTTGAGCCACACTTTAACTGAAGTAGCCTCATCAAAAGGTCCTACTTACAATGGGTTCACAGCCACAGAAACAAGTTTAAGAACATGTTTTTTTTGGGTACATAACTCCAAGCTACCACAGAACATAATGGAATATTATTCAGCCATAAAAAGGATTGAAGTTCTGGTACATGCTTCAACATGGAGGAATTTTGAAGACATCATGTTGAGTGAAATAAGCCAGACACAAAATGACAGATATTTTATGATTCCACGTATATGAAATAGATGGAATATGAAAATTCATAGAGACAGAAAGTAAAGTACAGGTTACCAGGGGCTAGGGAAGAGGGAGAATGGAGAAATTAATGATTTACAGGTGCAGAGTTTCTGTTTGGGGTTGTGGAAAAATTTTGGTGATGGATGTTGATGATAGTAGACAACATTGTGAATGTAATTAACACCACTGAATTGTATGCTTGAAAGTGATTAAGATGGGAAATTTTGTTTTTTATATATGTTACCACAATGAAAACAGATAGATAGATAGATAAATAGATAGATAGATAGATAGATAGATAGATAGATAGATAAATATATACATACATACATACGTACATACACAGCTAGATAAAAGTCACCTAATCCCACCATTCTATTTTAAGGGCTATTAATAACCTGTTATCTTCCAAAGAGTGAAGAAGGAAGGAGTTAATTCCCAACCTGATCCAGTGAGGCTGCCTTGTGTGGTGAACTTCTTGGTAACTTACAGTATCTGTTATCCACTGTATTGCAAGGCTTTTTATATAGATAGGTGTGGCAAGGATGGGGGCACCATGAAAGAAATGTTTATTAGTACTTACAGGTCCTGGAACAGAGAGGAGTGGCAGGTCTTGCAGGGTTACGGGGAAATATCAGGAATGTAGTCTCAACCAAATAGGTGGAAAACAGGAGGTTATAGTGGACCTGGGGACTCTGCCTTTATAGGACTAAATGGGTGGAGTATAGCAGTTGCTCAAGCAAGAGTGGGAATTGGGGAGTTTGTGTTTGACTTTCATGGAGGTGTGAATCCAGGTGGGACATGGGGAGGGGAGGGAGAAACTGTTGATCTTAAATCAGCAGGTATCAGGGATGGTCACTAAGGCACCTAACAACAGTGTCTAAGATGTTGAGGTGCCATGACAGTGAAAAGCCCCTTATTTTACTATCGACCTCGGAGATGCTGTGGTAGTATGATGGTGTGAGAAGCCCCTATATTATTTTACTTTACTACATCTACCAATGAAAAGGTTTGATCACAAATAAAGCATAATTCCTAAAAAAACAAAAAAACAAAAACAATATGTGAATGGGATTGCATTCTTTCCGGAGGCTCTAGGAGAAAATCCACTCCGTGCCTTTTCTAGCTTCTATAGGCTGCCTTGGCTTGTGACTGCATGACTCCAACATCTGCTTCCAACATCTCCTTCTGTGGCACACCTGCTTGCTCTTTTAAGGACCCTGGTGATTATATTGGGTCCATTCAGATAATCCAGAATAATCTTTCTATCTCAAGATCCTTAACCTAATCACATTTGCAAATTCCCTTTTGCCTTGTAAGGTAACATAGTCACAGGTTCTGGGGATTAGGATTTGGAAATCTTTGGGGGACCATATCTTGTCTACCACAACATTCATAGCTGTGACATCAGAGGAGCAAAGAAACATATAAAATTTAGACCAGACTTTAAAATGCTAATGAAACCTTAATACCAAAAGATCAAGTTGCATAGAAAAGAAATTTTTAACTTACTTGGTGATGAGATTATGTGGAATGGAGAGTTAATGTAATAGTTAACATAATTCAATCTTGTAAGAAAATATAAATGCCATATTGGTTTGAAGCCAAAGTCTACCTAATCCAATTAAACCTAGAAATAAATTCTGTGAGGCATTAGTTTCTATAGTATCAAAGTGGATACACAAACATTCTTTTCAAGTCCTGATCACTTTTTTTTTAGTCATTTCTTTTCGTAAATACAAATATGATAAAAAATTTAGGAAAGTCAAAAGAGTATATGGTTAAGAGTAAATATCCCCTTCTGTCTTGCAAGCACTCAGTTTCTTTCAGACACAGCCATGTCACTGGTTTTCTCTTTAACAGTTTTTTGTTTATTCTTCCAGAAATTTCTTGATCATTTTAGTTGCTTTCCTCTAGAATTACCAAGGCATTAGGAAGTTAATCTATGCATACTTTTTGATAAATAAGACTGTCTCTATGCAAGTTATATAGCCATTAGAAATAGTTTCTAATGAAACTTGACATCTTTTTTTTCTTATTTGCTGTTTAATATCTAATAAAATTGTATGTTCTGATGATCTACAGAATGTACCTTGATATATAGATCCTTGATGATATTTTATTTTTATTTATTCCCCAAAGGGAGCAATGTTATTATCCTCGATGTGATGCACTATTGTTTGGCAAGATGTTACCACTGGAGGAACTGGGTAACAGCCAGTTAGGGGCAGAGCAGGATTTGAACCCAGACACTTTAAGTTAGGTATCCACACCCTTAATTACAAAGTTCTACCGCCTCCTGAGGACAGTATTTACTCTGGCATTTCACTACACTTGGGCCTTCATGTCTTTATTCTTTCATTTTTTTGAAACAAACATTTGTTGAATACCTATTGTGTGCCAGTTACTCTCATAAGTGCACAAAGATAGTAAGGCAGTGTTTGTACCCTAGGGATCACCGTGGCCAGCAGCAACAAGTTACAAATTCTGAAAATTAGAACCAGAATGTACCTACTACCAACTTGAGGCTAGAACATGTGGTTTCCAGTATTTCATATAATATCAGCTACTTATCTCTTTCAAAGGACAGTATGGAAATGAGAATTTCCCTCATGTCTTTCCCTGACTGAAGCAAGCAGCTCATTTGTTCTCTCTTTATTCTCATTTGTACATGTTTTACACAGTGATTATTAAGTGCCCATCTAGCAAGATTCCTCCCTTAAAATATTTTAGAAATCTCTTATTATTTTTTACATTTTTATTAGTTTTTTTCTAATTCAACTATTTATTTTGAGATAATTGCAGATTCATAAGAAGTTACAAGAAATAATACAGAAAGATCCCGTGTACCCTTTACCCAGTTCCTCCAATGGTAACATCTTGCCAAACCATGGTGCATCATGTCAAGGATAATCACATTGATACAATCCACTGATCTTATTCAGATTTCCCCAGTTTTATTGGTACTCGTGTGTGTGTTCATATGTGTGTACACATTCATGCTTGTGTGTATAGTTAGTTCTATACATTGATATTTTCATTTAAGGTGAGCCTTGGATTTTTTTCCCTCATATCATTTTATTTTTACTTTATCTTTCACTTGAGCAAACTTTACATTTTAAAAGAGGTACTCGATCTCATTCTGCAATAGTGTCTTTGACATTGCATTTTTTCAGACATTGCAATCAACCATAAGAATTTTTTTTCTTCCAGAAACCTGGTCTTTTTGATTCATGCCACACATTTTCTTGAGCTTCCAGTGAGTTGCTTTTAAATTATCTTCAGAGAGCCTGTGACTTGTTTCCTTTTAAATTAATCCATGACTGTTTTTTCTAATAAATGCACTTACTTTATTCTTTTGGTAAAATAGAGGAAATGTGCTATAGTTTTTTGGTTTTCCCCCTTGAATTGAATCATATTGTAATAGCTCATATATTAGTAGTGCACTTTCAGATTTTCTATACATAGAACTTCCTATTCTTACTTTCATCCAAATCTAATATAATTTATTTCTTTCTGGGGGCTAACATCACCTATTCTAAAAAATTGAGAAGTGAGTAATTGAGCCGACAAAAAACATATCTTCAAAATCTCATCCGCATTCGATATTGCCAACTAAGAGTTTTATAGCATTACACTCTTCCAGAGTTCCCTAAGTTTTTAGCTATATCTTATTAATTTTTCTCTTTCTACCCAGGTTTTGAGATGAAAATGAGAGAAAATCTATCACCTTCAATACCAATTAATGCAATATAATATTCATATTACCTTGCATTTTAATGTCCCCATTTTATTCTATTATTTATTAACTAGGTATTGTTAGTTGTGTCACCATCTAATATTGAGAAGGCTGAGAGGAACCCCAGATCTTTTGAATCCTCAAACGACAGCCTACTGCCACACAAAGTCACAACGGTCTTCAAGATGACAAAACAAAGGATCATACCTGGTCACACTGATCATATGGTCACACTGGTGACCCAAAAACCAGTCTGCAGATATCTTTTGCTTGGCCTGCATGTTATTGGCCACCATAGTGTTGTTAAAAATTTTCAATGAACTGACATTTTAAAAATCAGATTTCACATAAAATCCAGATTTCTGATTTTTCTTGAAAAAATTTGAATTCTGGCAGCAATCAGCCAGAGTGGATGGTCAGTGGTCCACACTGCACAGACCAAGCTGCCACAGCTCCACCACTTACTTCTGTCTCTCTGACCCTAAAGATGAACAGCACTGATGATTTATCCTGGCGCTCATGCTACTGTTTTCCTTAGACCTGGCCTGCTTGTCTCAGTCATGTTACCTGTTTGACTCCTATTGTCATTGAAATGTGCTAACCTAAAGTCTGGACTTGGATCAAAACCCCTCACTGGTCACCTGCTTCCTGAAATAGTTGGGTTACATGTGATCCATGAGAATTCTTTTAGACAGGTCCTTGGTCTTCTTTGGTAGACTTAAACCATTGATCTGGGTTTCCTGGGATTTCATCTATGAACCTATGCAGGGAGAAAAAGATCCCTTCTCCTTAAGGGCTGGGGAGGTCTTTGTATGTCTTCTTTCCCTAGTCCCACCCTGGTGTCCACTAGACTGTCCAAAGTTAAGGCAGCCCCAATCCGGATTCTGCTAGTAAACAGTCTTCTGTCTGCTCTCAGATATTGCAGTACCCCAAAAAACCACACTAGGCTGGGGGTGGGGTCTCGTACAGGAAATACCTTCAGACTTTGCCCTGACACACTAGTCAGGGTGAGGAGAGAGAAGAAATCAGGTGGCATTGGAAGGGAGGCCGATGGTCTCATTTGAATTCTACAGACTATACTTTTTCAATTTCCATGAAAACCTCCTCCTCGTATTCCATGACCTAAATTTTGTGTATTTCAGGACTCCATTTTGCCCTTGACTCTTTCATATGTTGGAATGAATGGGGCTAGGGAAGAACTCGGTGTTTCCCATAAGAAGTTAGTTTGCTGTTAGCAATTGCTGTTCTCCACTTCACATTGCTTGAGTATGTGCAGCTTTAAAACCTTAGGCTTTTGGTCCATTAAATACTGCAAATTTTGAATTTTGAACTGTTCTTGGGTTTTGAGAACTGTTTGTTAGTCTCACTATTTTGATACCCAACAGGGAAAATATCCAACCTGCCATGGAACAGGATCATTAACTGAAGCATCCACTATGAGACGGAAAGTACATAATGTTATAAATGAAGTCACTGCCATGAAATAATACAGATGTATTCTTTTCAGTGAATTCTGTGCAAACACCCAGTCAAGCTGAGACTTCCCTGATTATGTACAGGGAATGTATTTCAGAAAATCACCAGCTGGGTTTTTCAGTGGTTTAAAAGCTGCTCTGCTGTAGCATTCCAGAATAAAATAAGCAAATACCACCTACCAACTCAGTCAAGTTTTTTGATGCAACATCCCTTTACTTCAAAGCTTATAATGAAATTGATTTTCAGTGCTTTTTCATTTCAACTTGCAAGCTCCCATGAATAACTACTCTAAAATAATTTCAACTTAGGAATGCTCAGGAACTGGTGAGAAATTGATAGTGACTGTTTTATGCTTAGCCAAACGCTATTGAATAAAAATGTTAAGGAAAGAACTTGCTGTGTTTAGATGAGAAGTACCATATGATAAGGAGACAAAGAGCCAGAACTTGGAAACTCCGAGATAAGACACAGAATTTTTTGTTTTGCAATCATTTAGATCAAACTGTGTTAGTATTCTTTCAAAGACATGTGGATCCAAGTTTTATGTGACCTCAATCTTAAACAATTGGGGGGAGGGCTTCCATAGGAAGGAAGGCCAAACAAAATAATGAATACAAAATTTGGTAAGAAAGCATTTATTTAGAAAGATAGAAATTACAACAAATCACAAATCTTAAATATACCACAAAGATAAAAAAATCCAGAAAATTAACAAAATGCTTTTAACTGAGGAATTGCCTGATACACATCTTTTATGCTTTTTCCCTTACACTTTTTAACTGCATACTCATTGATTATCTTTTCATATGACAATAATTTCAGGATATAATTTTCTACAGAAGGATTTAAAAAGATAATCCAACCTTTCCCCAAGCATGGTTAATTTAAACTAATTTATTCTTATTGATAGTTTAGAAAAGCTTCAGCTTCACAACTCCTTTTTGGTAATGTCATGTACAATTTTAAGATTGTTGCTAAGTTTGGGACAACCTCTATCAAGTTCCTAACATATATGAGCTATAGGATTTCAGGACATTTCAAGAGCTCTTGGAGAGTGACTAGTCCAGTGGCACTCATTAACCAATTTCCCACTGATGTCCTTGTGTCATGGTGCTGTGTGGGTCTTCACAGTGGGGTGTAGGAAGATTCCTAGAAGCCATTCCTATACTTGGAAGCTAGCAATAACAACTGTATAGGGAAGTGCCTGTAAACCACGTAATACATGCCACCAAGCCCAAACTAAATGCATCCCCAACTCAGCTTCCCCTTCAGCAAATCTTACAATGCCTGCAATTTCAAGTATAAAGAGACAGTTGTCTTGACTGACTGTGATTAAAATACACTTCTTTTATAAATTTTACAAAACAGGAGTCTCAAGGAGAAAGAGCTTGAAGCTAGAGGGCTAGATCCAGCATTTGACTCAATTTTATCTATTCCTAGGAAATGCCCACTGGATTCTGAGTGAGCACATAGCCTAGTCCTACCACGGAAAATTAAGAATAAATGTTTCCTGGATTGCTGTGTTCCACTAAGTGTCTGAATGTTTTTCTAAAGATGTAAATTTTGTGCCTAATTTCTTTCCTTTTTGCCTGGCACAAATTCTCTGCTTTCCTTTGCTCATACTCTAGCCTTTCCGAGACTACTAACTGAGCTCTGTTATCCAAGACTGAACCTGGGAAGTTACATGACTTTCCTGTAAAAGGTGGAACAAAGAATTCCTTATAAGAATAAGGAGGATAAAATGCAAAAGAAATATATTATTTAAGAAACAAAAAGAAAATGTAGCATCTTTGTTCGATGAAAGTACAAATATATTATTTTAAGTGTAGATCATCAAATATAAGAAACAGATAAATTAACTTTTATATGGATTGCAATTTTACTTGTACCAGATTAGTTGCTTTAATGTAAGTAAAGTTTTGCCTTAATCAAAATCCTATGCTCTTTCAAAACAAATTTCGTTTTATTTATGACTTTAAAGGATGTCATTAGGATTGTTGCTAAAATTTGGCAGAGTGGGGAGTTTCCAGTACAATTTTGATTTGAAGGACATCAAAAGGTCAGCTTGTCCCAAAATATTTCTATATGTCATAGCAAAAAGGGATATGTTACTAGGGAATGTTCTTCTCCTATTATGATGATATAAATTATTTAATTATGTGAGCTATTTATCATCTTGATTTCTGTAGAGACAAAAAATCTGACAGGCCTGAGGGTCAATGAAATTGAATAGAACACAGCAGAGACAAGCTCTTGATGGCAGGAGAATGTTTGATCATAAATGAGAGGGCTAGGGCAATGTCAAGGAAACCAGCTACTGTGAAACTCAAACTTTCAATTTAATTGGGCAAACATAAAATATGCCAGTGTTTGTCTTATGTTTGTATTAGTTTTCTAGAGTTTCTGAAAAGATAGTAGATAGGGAATAAGATAATCAGTGTTCTGTCTTCCCTAAATGAGATTCATTAAAAAAAAAAAAAAAAAAAAAGATGGTAGCATTCCATTTAATTAAAGAAGCAGATTGTGGCTAAGGGAATCTTAGGAAGCATAAGTATTAAAATATACAACTTCTTTAATCTAGTGTAAATTTTTCTCTTCAATTTGAAATAAGCTAAGAGAAGTACTTGAAATAGCTGTAAGAGATGATCCAATTCAAACTGGCTGATGCAAAAAAGAACTTACTGGCTTATGTAACCCAATTTCTTCAATTTTGGCTTGGTACAAGGGCTAAAATAAATCAATGTATCTCTTTCAATCATGCCTTCCATTGTGGGACATTATTTTAAGCCCCCAAATGGTGACTTCTGGAAGCTTCAGGGTTATAACTTCTAAGATTCAAGTCCAGGAGAAAAAGAAAAAGAAAAAAAAAAAAAAAATTGTCTCAACGGCAAATCCTGAAGAAATCCTAGGGTTCATTTTTATTGGACCAAGTGGGGTCACATGCTATCCCAGATCAATCACTCTCTATAGTAAATCAGTAGCTAATTGGCCAGGTCTAGGCCACATGCTCACCTCTAGAGTAAGAGACAAAAGTGTACCTCAACCATATGAATGAGAAAATAAATAGGGCCCCAAAGGAAATCCTAAAATGATGCTGCTCCCCAAAGAAGGAGAAATGAATGTTATATAGAGAAAAGCAATTGAAGTCTACCTTTTAGTAACTCAACATCAATACACATCAGTCTACACATACATAAACTTTCAAACATGCCTTAGCCTAACAAAATGGCACACTTTCATGGACACTCGTGTCCTTTCCAAAGGGAGGCAACATTTGTTCCAGTTATTCCATTTAGCTATAAATCGATATCTGGGTGATGCATGTTTTCAACTAAGTCTAGAAATAACTGTTGTGGTCTGAAAACTTATTGTTAAATGATAAATCTAATTATCCCAATATACTCAAAATGCAATTGTAAAATAAAATGGACTAATTTCAATTAGAACTCTTATAAAGAAAAGGATAGAATGAGAAACAACTCAGATTGGTAACTGATTCAATAGCACACTTAGATCTCGCATATAAGAAACCATCTGGACTTTTTTGCCTGGGCACTGAAGAAAAATCCATGATCAGCCATCAGTGAGAGGAGACCTAGGGATTATTTAGGATTTAGGGGTTAAACGATTACCAACTCTTTGTTTACTAAACTTGAGATTTCTCTGGCAATACAATTTTCTTAAGAATTTAGTTGGCTCTGTGCCTGCAATTCCACAGGTTAATCACCAAAGCCATTGACCATGTCAAATTAGAGTCTTTCAACTCAGAACCTGGCCAGGGAATTTGTACCTATTAGCAACTACCTTCAGTTCCCTCTTGTTCAGTTTTAAGGCCTCTATCTTGGCCTCTGACTTAGAGCACAATGAACATATGGTCTATAGGTGAAGAGGTAATGGTTAATCAGCTTTTGGCCTACAAGATGCATACTCACTGAATATTTGCAATTACAGTAATTATTCCCTTTTGCAGGAAGAGAATTCATAAAAAGAGATGCTAAGAAGGAGCCTAAGCATTAGGCTACTTTTAAGTGCCAGTCTCATCTCATGCTAGGTTCTCACCTCCTTCATTGTTTGCATTTCTCTAGCTTGGTTCAGAGAATTTTATTTTACAATATTGCAAACCTACAGATCAGTGGGTCCTCAGGCATCTTGGATTAATAAGCATTGGCCAAGAGTGCCTCTTTTAGCATAAATCTATCTTTCTTCCCTCTCTCTTTCAAATAAATCAATTTCCATGAAGTTGTTGTCTTTCTTTTAAGAGAAAAACCAAGAGAATGTCACATCCTGCAAACCAAATGAAAAATGCATATCGGGGGGAGAGGATGTGGCTCAAGCAATTGGGCACCTGCCTCTCACATAGGAGGTCCTGAGTTTGGTTCCAGGTGCCTCCTAAAGAAGACAAGCAGACGCTGCAACGAGCAGATGCCACAACCAGTAAGACGCCACAACCAGCCGATGCCACAACCACACAGACGATACAACCAGCTGGGAGCAGAAGTGCCTCAAGTGGTTAGGCACTCCCCTTCCACATGGTAGGTCCTGGGTTAGGTTCCCAGTGCCTCCTAAAGAAGACGAGCAGGCAGAAAAGGGAGTCATCTGGGGTGAGGGGTGGGGGATAAAAATAAAAAAATAAAAAATAGTAATCATTAAAGGGAAACATTTTTTTAAAAATGTATGTCAGGGAGGAATAAGTGCTCAACCGTGTTAAATGGCAATGCTAATAAGACAAGAAAGAGTAGGAGGAAAGATTGACCACTGGATTGGCAGTGTAGAGGTCTTTATGACCTTGATGAGCACAGTTTTAGTGGAGTAGTGGGAGCAAAATGGGGTGGGTTTAAGTGAGAATGGGAGGAGAGGAATTGGAGAAAATGAGCTTTTAAAGAATTTTTGTTGCAAAGGAGAGTGTCTGATATTATTTCCACCCCTGGTGAGCTTTGACTGCATGCTCTTGAATAAGAAGGGCATCAGGTACTTATCACCACCTGATGGCACCTATAAATATTACAAGGATGAGTTTATATCCTTGTAATATAAACAAGGATATCCTTTTTTTTCCCCACTTTTTTCAATTAGTCAACAGTATAACAAGGGTGACAGCTAGGGCTTTGTTGAAAATTTATGATTGATAGAATATTTATTGACTTGAATTGCTTAGGATCCCTGAATTCCTCATTTACCATCAAAATTACGAAGAGACAATTACTTAACTTCATATATATATATATATATTTCTTCATTCATAAAATTAAGATTAAAAAGGATACCTATCCAATGATGCAAGAACAAAAAGATACTTAATAGATAGTTTGAGGTCTAGTGAACAAAAGATATAAAAACAAAGTGTTATTAATCTACTTACATTTTTATCCATTGCATTCAGTTCCACTTATTGGGAAATCTCATTTGACCTTGTTAAAGTCAGAATAATCAATTTTTAAAAAATCATCTACTGGAAGGTCTAAATTTGAGAATGAATGAATTTACTTAGGCTTTTCTAAGAGCCTTGATTTTTAAAAAGCCTTACAGTTTGTATATAATAAAGATCAATATACTCCACTATTTATAGATAGAATGTGCATTCCAATGTAGTACTATACTGGCTGTTTGCTAGACATTTCTGAAAAGAGCTTAAATATAAGAAGAAATGAAAAGCAGTGATAATAAAGGGAAATGTGGAACAGTATTATTATGCAGCTCATTTCTTACCTCCTAGCTCCTGCACACTGTTTTTAAGTAGTATGGTATGTCCTTAGTGTTACTTTGCATTTTCATGTGGAGAAGAGGAAATTATCTCCAGTCCTTACAAGATAAAGAGGTTGACATGGGTGGGAGAGACAGGGTTCATTTTTGTTCTATTTCAGAAATGCTCTCTTTCATTTCTGAAATGCTCCCTAGTCCTTATAGGGCTAAGCAAAGGACTTCTGATTTCTCTCGCTCTACCCAGAAACTTCCCCTTCAATCAGCCACTGTCCTGTATTCAGGACTATGGCTTCAGGCAGTTGGCAGCTCATTATTATTACTGTCCAGAGCAAACAATAAGGTTACCCTTTATCCAGTCAATTATCCAGATTAAATTCATTCTCCGGGTGAGTTTGATACTGAAAAACGCAAAATGTTTCAAACTCCTGGAGGGATAGCAGGAACACTATCCATGTGGTGGTTTGAAGCTGTATGTACCCCAGAAAAAAACATGTTCTTAAATTTAATCCATTCCTGTGTGTATGAACCCATTGTAAATTGGACTTTTTGATGAAGCCACTTCACTTAAGGCATGGCCCCCTCAATCAAGATGGGCCTTAATCCTATTACTGGAGTCTTTTGTAAGCAGAGTGAAATTCAGATAGAGAGAAAACCACAGGAAGCAAGAAGCAGAATGTCAACCAAACCAGGAAGAGAAGGGAGAGACCAGGAGATCCTGCCATGTGATAAGCTAAGGACAAAGGATAGCCAGCAGCCAGCCCCAGAGCACCACAGTTTTTGAGAAGAAAGCATGACCTTGATGACACATTGATTAGGACTTTTTCCTAGCTTCAAACCATGAACAAATAAATTCCCATTGTTTAACCTTACCCATTTCATAGCACTTGCTTGAGCAATTTAGGAAACTAAAACAGTCAGATTCCACACACAGTTCACTTGCCCTTTGGCACAGTGAAGAGTTAACATTCCTGATGGTGGTCTTTGCTGTACGATTATGTTTCATGTGAGCCTGTGGATGCATATTTTAGAATATCAACTTTCACATTATCTAGTATAGGGCTAAGCATAATGCCATCCAATGTTATTTTGTAAGAAAGAACAACAGAAAACGAATGTTCCCTCATTCCCACTTCTTTGCCATAAGTCACCATTTCTAAAGATATTAAATGGTTGATATTTTTAGAATATTTTATAAATAATAAAATATTATTTTCTATAATAAGAGTTATTTGTGAATAATGTATCCATTTTCACATTTAAACTTTAACAAACTAATTTAAAATGCATTCTGATTAATTTAGATTCACTCCCATATTAAATAGAAAAATATTGTGGGGAGTGTGATTGGAAGAAGTTGGTAATTATTATGATGATGGTGATCATTTTTATGGTTTTTAGGATTTCTTGGAATAAGTGAAGGTATTAACCCAAATAATATCTCAAGATTCTTTCTACTGTTGCCCATGATTAATTTGAGATTTGTTGGACATAATCATTTGTTTTTTACTGGAGAAGTTGTAGGTTTACAGAAAAATCATGCATCTAATATAGAGTGTTCATATACTACCCTATTAACACCTTGCATTAGTGTGGCACATTTGTTACAATTCATGAAAAAACATTTTTATAATCGTTCTATTAACTATAGTCCATGGTTTGCATTAGAGTTTACTGTTTGTTTTGTACAGTCCTATGTTTTTTTAAAGGTTATTCTAGTAACATATATACAACCTAAAATCATCTTTTTAATCAAGAAAGGATTTATGATGTAACTACACTAATTTCAGTCTGTTTAGGTGCTGATATAACGTAAACATTTCCAATTAACCAGATGACAAAAACACTTATATACAGTAACCAATGTTTATTGAGTGCCTATTGTGTAACAGGCACTGTATCTGTATTTATCTAATTTAATCGCCAAAGCAATTCAATCAGGACATTCTGTTAGGAAATAATGAGGGCCAGAGAAGCTAAGTAGCTTTTCCAGTATCACATTGCTAATACACGGGACAGCCAGGACTCAAACCCTCTTTTGACCACCCTGCTCTGGGACCATGCTGAGTGGTAAATGATGAGAAATGGTCCCTGCTTTTAAGCACCTGACAAAATGGAGGGGAAAATGGATTGACACATAGATAAATGATACCAAGAGAGTAGAGAATGTAAGTACCAATGTAGTAGAGAATGTAAATAGAGAATGGATTACGAAGTGGCTAGTGAGCACAGAGGCAGTGGCTGTGTCAGGGTAATCTGGGGAGGGATAACAGAAGTGACATCTGAGTTAGGAAGGAGAAGAGGGGCATTGAAGGATAAGAGCACAGTAAGTAAAAAACAACAACAACAAAAAACCCATCACTGAGGAAAAGACATTAGCACACAACAGAAATCATGTAAAAGTTTGGTATTAGGGTAGAGGTGCTTGTAGCTAGAGTGTTGGAATTAAATATGCCACTGCTGTGAATTTACTCTGTTGAATAACTGAATATTAAAATAGTCTGTAAGGATCACGGAGCATAAGTTAGAGGTTAAATGACTAAGACGGGACTTATGACTTGCTAAGTTTTAAACTAGGTCTATTTCTCGAGTTATTTTAATTACTTTGTCAGCATCCTTCAGAACACATCCTTTCTGGAGATTTTTGTTTCAGGTCAACAACTCCATGTGCATTTCAGCTAATGCCTCATTATTATGCTAACTGTATTTCCTTTGTTGAAACTCTATATTACAGTGTGTTACTATATATGGCAGGGTATGATTTGGCCTTGCCTAACTTTGGGCCATTACCAATGGCTTCAGATTGAACAGGGTTATTTTGAGGTCACACACTGACTCTACAAAGAATTGAATTATTTATGACTTTAATATTCACCAGTGTTTCTAGTTCAAGATCCAATATACCATTGAATATTATCTGTCAACAAAATACTGCATCTGTTCCACTTTTTGATGACCAATAAAATAAAGCAGTTTGAATTGCTGCTTTGAACTCAGATGGGTTGAATTTCCAACCTCAAGTATTTTAATAATAATAATAATATTTATGTGTAACACTAACTCCCACCAATCATAATTAAACATAAAATTAAACATATATATCAATATCTATATGTGTATATATATAATTTTATTATATTTGTATATTTACTATTTTTATTTTTTCTATAGAGACTGACTGGAGGAAATAGGTGTCTTCCTCAAATATTAGCTATAAATCACAGCTGCATTTCTGAAACAAATCAGATTCTGACATACAATATATTTAAATGAAAATTAAATGTGTCAACACCTCTTTCTCATTTAACCTCTTTTTTCTTATACTTCTTACCTTCAGCAAAATTTAAGAAAAATGAATATCAGTTAATATGAGAGAAATGGTAGAAGAAATGTGTTAGAAGAGTGACTAAAATTCCTCATTTTAAAAAACATCTAAAAATAAAAATATTGATAATTTTATAGAACTAAACCTTAGAGATGGAAGGCAGTTTAAAGTTCAATTTTAATCATTTTACAAACAGTTATATCAAAATTGTCAACATGAAAACACTTCTTTCCGAGCATAACCTTGAAATGGGCCTCATTATTTCATGGTAGTTTTTTCCTCTTACTAACCAGGCAGTGAAGGGCACTGCTGGGAACAGCTCTGGGGAGTGGAACATCTTAAAGTAAGTTATTTTTCCCAAGGAACAGTGTTATATCTGGCAGTTATATTACTGACCAAAAACTTGGCATAAAATAAATCATAGATATGCTCAATAAAATGGCACAGGGGGGGACTTCCGGGAAGATGGTGGACTAGAAAGACACAGAACTCTCTCTACTCAGAAAAATTGCTAGAGGACAAGCAGAAATGGCCTGGAAAAAAAAAAATTCTAAGGTGTAGGACACCAAGGGGAGGCTGGACACCGCCCAGAAGAGAGATAGGCACAGGAAAGGAACCTCGATATTAAGACTCTGAGTAGACTGCAGCTGTGGCTGCCTCGCCCCTCCTCCACCGAACAGCAGAAAGCTTTGAATTCTCTGGCATCGGCATTGAGCTTGCAGCTACAGACAAAGGGGGCCACCACAGGAAACACTAGAGAGAGGGACTCAGCCTAAAGCTGATTCAGCTTTTGACCCACAAATTTGGTCTGCTGTGTCCCAGAAGCCCTTCCAGGCTGGGTGGGGCTGCACCATGGTTTTCCTTGGGAGTCAGCAAGGGACTAGAGATGCAACCCTTTCAAACGCCCTCCCTACTGAATGGGACTGGTTGTTGAGGAAGCAGAGGGGAGTGGAATTATTTCCTACCTGGGGAAAAGAGAGGAGGCTGCCAGGGAAGGTTGGAAAACATCTCTGAGAAAATTTGATTTGCAAGGCTCTTAGCCTCCAGGCAGGAAATTATCACATTGATCCAGTCTGGAGCAGCAAACACACTCTGACCAGGCTTTTAACTGAGAGGCCTGCTGAAGAGCGCCATCTTCTGGCAGATAAAGGAAGTGCATGTGAGGGGATTAAAACTAAAAAAGTAAGAGAGGCTTTTTCTGGCCTTTACAGCCTCCTCCCCCAAGGCCCTTGGAAGAAGGTCTGCAACCCATCACTGGGCCCAGGGCCCAGATTTAAGCAATTAACAAGGACAATTCTAAAGACGTAGAACAGGTTGAACCAAGAATCAAAGAACGGTGATAAAACACTCTCTTGCCACTAAATCCCTGCAAAAGAGAGAGAAATTGGGCATAGTAAACTTACCGTCATAAGCAGATGCTAGACATCAACAAAGAATTATAAGCCATACTAAGAAAATGGAAGAAATAGCTTAAGCAAAAGAATATTTCAAAGACCCAGATGAAACACAGGATTTCAGATAATTAGTCAACAAGATTCATACAAATTTCCAAAATCAAATTAATGTGTTGAAAGATAATATGGCTAAAGAGATAAAGGACATCAAGAAGACAATGACTGGGCAAGCACAAAGAAGAATTTGAAAACCTGAATAGAAAAATAACAGAACTCATGGGAATGAAACACATGATAGGCGAGATCAAACACATTAGAGGCATACAACAGCAGACTAGAAATGATAAGAATAAGTGATACAGAAGAGAGAACAGCTGAAATAGAAGACAGAGGAGGACACAGAGAGAAAATAATGGAAAAATGGGGCAGAGGCTCAGGGAGTTGAATGATAACATGAAGCACAACAACATGTGTCATAGGAATTCCAGAAGGAGAAGAGAAGAGAAAAGAGGCAGAAAGAGTATTTGAAGAAATAATGGACGAAAATTTCCCAACATTCATGAAAGAAATGAACTTACATGTTCAAGAAGCACAGTGTACCCCAATCAGAATAAATCTGAATAGACCTACTCTAAGATATATACTACTCAGAATGTCAAATGTCAAAGATAAAGCGAAAATTCTGAGAACAACAAGGGAGAAACAAACCATCACGTACAATGGATGCCCAGTAAGACTCAATGCAGATTTCACATCAGAAACCATGGAGGCAAGAAGACAGTGATATGATATAATTAGGATAATGAAAGAGAAAAATTGTCAGCCAAGAATTCTTTATCCAGCAAAATTGTCCCTAAATTTATAGCCCTAAATGCCTATATTAAAAAAAGACGAAAGAGCTAAAATCAAAGACCTAACTGAGCAACCGGAGAAACAAGAAAAAGAACAGCAAATCATTCCCAAAGCAAGCAGAAGGAAAGAATTCATAAAGATTAGAGGAGAAATAAATGAAATTTAGAAAAACAACAACAAATAGAGAAAATCAACAAAACCAAAAGCTGGTTATTTGAGAAAATCATTAAAGTTGACATACCCTTAGCTAGACTAACAAAGAAAAAAAGAGAGAAGATATAAATAAATAAAATCAGAAATGAAAGAGGGGAAGCTATGACTGACCCCACAGAAATAAAATGCATCTAAGAGGATATTATGAGAAACTGTATGCCAATAAACTATACAACCTAGAAGAACTGGACAAATTCCTAGTAACATACAACCACCTACACTGATGCTACAAGAATTACAAGAACTCAATAACCCAATCACATTTAAAGAGATTGAATCAGTCATCAAAAATCTCCCAAAAAAGAAGATCCAGGACCAGATTACTTCACAGGTGAATTCTACAAAGCATTCTGAGAAGCATTTACACCAATCCTGTTTAAACTCTTCCAAAACAATGAAAAGGAGGGAAAATTACAATACATTTATGAAGCCAACATAACCCTAATACCAAAATACCAAAGCCAAAAAAAAGATACCATAAGAAAAGAAAATTACAGACCAATCTCTCTAATGAATATAGATGCAAAAATTCTCAACAAAATACTTGTGAATAGAATCCAACAGCATACCAAAAGAATTATACACCACAACCAAGTGGGACATTTTTCCTGGTATTCATGGGTGGTTCAACATAAGAAAATCAATTAACGTAATACACCACATTAACAAATTAAAGAGAAAAAACCCACATGATTATCTTGATCTATGCAGAAAAGGCATTCAACAAAATCCAGCATCCTTTCTTGATAAAAAACACTTTTAAAAAAAGATAGGAATAGAAAGAAAATTCCCCAATATGATAAAGGGCATATATGAAAATCCCACAGCCAACATCATACTCAATGAGGAAAGGTTGAAAGCTTTCCCTCTAAAATTGGGAAGAAGACAAAGATGCCTACTGTCACCACTGTTACCCAACATTGTGCTAGAATTTCTAACTAGAGCTATTAGACAAGAAAAAAAAAAAAAAAAGTCATCCAAATAGGAAAAGAGAAAGTAAAGCTCTTACTACTCACAGATGACATGATCTTATATTTAGAAAATTTTGAAATTTCTATGAGTAAACTACTTGAACTAATAAACGAGATTGGCAAAGTGGCAGGATACAAGGTCAACATGCAAAAATAAAAAAAATGTTTCTTCACACTAGTATTGAACAATCTGAGAAGGACATCGGGGAAAATTCCATTTACAATAGCAACAAAAAGACCAAATACCTAGGAATCAATTTAACCAAGGAAGTACAGGACCTATAATCAGAAAACTACAAAACAATATTAAAAGAAATCAATGAAGACCTAAACAAATGGAAACACATGCCATGTTCATGGATTGGAAGACTAAATATCATGTCAGTCCTACCCAAACTGATTTATAGATGCAATGCAATACCAATCAAATTCCAACAGCCTATTTTACAGAAATAGAAAAGACAATTACCAATGTTATTTTGAAGTGAAAGTGCACCCAAATAGCCAAAAACATTCTAAAAAAGAGCAATAAGGGAGGAATTTCACTGCCTGACCTTGAAACATATTACAAAGCTACAGTGTCAGAACAGCATGGTATTGGCTTAAAGATAGAACATCAATCAGTAGAATAGAAATGAGAGTACAGAAATAAACCCTCACCTCTATGGCCAACTGGTTTTCAACAAACCTACCAAGTCCATGTTAATGGACAATAGTCTCTTTAACAAATGGTGCTGGGACAACTGAATATCCATAACCAAAAGAAGGAAAGAGGACTCCTATCTCACTCGCTAAACAAGAATCAACTAAAAATGGATCAAAGACCTAAATATAAAAGCCAGGACCATAAAACTACTAGAAGAAAATGTATGGAAGCATCTCAAAAATCTTGTGGTAGGCAGTGGTTTCTTGGACCTTACACCCAAAGCATGAACAACAAAAGAAAAAAATAGATTAATGGGACTTCCTGAAAATTAATCACTTTTGCACCTCAAAGGACTTTGTCAAAAGTCTGAAAAGGCAGCAGACTCAATGGGAGAAAATATTTGGGAATCACATATCTGGTAAGGGTTTAATATCCTGGATATAATTGCGATATGTAGCATTGTGATTATGCTACAACTCAACAAGAAAGACCCATTAAAAAATGGGTAAAAGACTTGAATAGACATTTGTCTAAAGAAGAAATACAAATGGTGAAAAAAATACATGAAAAAATGTTCATCATTAGTGATCAGGGAAATGCAAGTTAAAGCTACAATGAGACATCATTTCACACCTATTAGAATGGCCACTATTAAAAAGACAGAGAACTTTAGTGTTGGAGAGTATGTGGAGAGATAGAAACACTTATTCACTGTTTTTGGGAACATAGAATGGTACAGCCACTATGGAGGACTATTTGGCAGTTTCTAAAGAAGTTGAATATAGATTTGCCATGTGACCCAGTAATACCACTATTGTGCATATACCCAGATGAACTGAGAGCAGAGACATGAACAGACATCTGCACATCAATGTTCATAGCAGCATTATTCAGGATTGCCAAAAGATGGAAACAATCCAGGTGTCCATCAACCAATAAATAGATAAACAAATTGTGTTGTATACACGATGGAATATTATGCAGTGGTGAGAAGAAATGAAGCCATAAAAACATATGACAAAAAAACCAACAAAACAAACATGACAACATGGACAAACCTGGAAGACATTATGTTGAGTGAAGCAAGCCAGAAACAAAAGGACAAATACAGTATCATTGCAGTATTATGAACTAAATGTATTGTGTAATCTTATGGAGCTAGTAATTTGAATATGGGTCACCAGAAAATAGAATGAGGTTAGAGAACAGAAATTGAGGGTTAACTAGTGCAGAATTGGTTAAAAGGATGTGTGTTAATCTTTGGAAATTAATAGAAAAGGTGAAAGTACAACATAATGATTATAACTAACAGTGCTATTATATGAATATGGCAGTGGTTGAAAAAGAAAGTCTAAGGTCATGTAAATTACTAAAAGGAAAGCTAAAAAATATAATGTGAGACTGTATAGCATAGTAAAACCTCATGTGAAATATGAATATGTGTAATATTCCATAAAGACTGTTTTTCTCTGAAAGTGAAAAAATATATGCTAATGTTACAAGATGTTAATATCAGACAAAAATTATGCTAAGTAAAAGAAATCAGACACAAAGTACCATGTATTGTATGATTCCATTTATATAATATGTAAATATAAAATATATATATGTAAATATAAATCACTTTATAAGGGTGAAATTGGGTTAGTGGTTATGTAGTGCTGGGGAAAGCTAGAGGATTGAGAGGTGACTGCTAAGGGGTGTGGAGTTTTCTTTTTAGAGTAAGGAAATTGTTCTAAAATTTTTTGTGGTGATGAATGCACAACATTGTGATTATACTAAAAGCCATTGATTATACACTTTGTGTAGGTTTTATGATATGTGAATGTATCTCAATAAAATTGCTTTAAAACAAATAAATAAATATGCAAGAAAAAGAGGCATAATAGCAAATATTGAGTTATGGTGAAGACTAAAGGAAATGATGTGAATAAGGGGCCCACTGCAGTGCCTGGCATATAGTAGACAATATACACATATTAGTTTCTCTGATCCCAGATTCTGGTTACTTTGGCTGCCTGACAAATTAAACCTGAAACATAATGACTTAAAACAATAATAACCATTTGTTAACTCTCATGGTTTTTGGAGATCAGGAATTCGGCCAGGGTACAGCAGGCTCAGCTTTTCTCTGCTCTGTGTTGTTCGAGGCCTTAGCTAGAAGACCCAAAGCTGAAGGTTGAATCATCTGAAGGCTCATTCATTCACATGTCTGGCAGCTGATGGTAGCTAGTGACTTAGGGGACTTAACTAGGGCTTTTGCCTGAAACACCTACATGTGGCCTCACTGTGTGAACTGGGCTTCCTTACAACAAGATGGCTGAGATATAGGGACAATAATAGAGACAGAGAGCAAGGCAGAAAAAGTGGACTAGCCTGTAGCTGTATTGCCTTTTTTTTTTCAAGATGTATTTATTTATTTTACTTTTGTCTATTTTTAACCCCCCCTCCCCGTTTTTGCTGTTTTTGTGTCCATTCGCTGGGCAATTCTCTGTTTCCTGCCCTCTCTTCTCATCCTTCTCCTCCTGTCTTCACCAGGATTCGATCCTTGGAAACTTTCATGTGGGAGAGGGGCATTCTGCCACCTGTGCCACCTTAGTTCCTGGCTTTTTGGTGTGTTTCGTCTTGGCTCACCTTTTGTGTCACTCTCCTGTTGTCATCACCTTGCTGCATGGCTTGGCGGGGACTGGCACGCCCGCACGTGGGGTCTGGCGACCCATGTGTCTTCTATATTTTTCTTTATTTTACCGGGAGTTCCCGGGAATCGAACCCAGGTCCCTCCATATGGGACATGGACACACAACCATTTGAGCCACATCCACCCCCCTTTATTGCCTTTTATGATCTAGCTTTGGAAGTCTAGCAGCCTTACTTCTACAATCTTCTACTGGTCAAGCAAGTCATAAGGATTGAAGAAGGAAGAAAAAAAAAAAAAAAAAAGATTGAAGAAGGGGGAATATAAATTTCAGCTCTCAGTGAAGGTATGTCAATGCCATATTGTAAGAAGAGCATGTGGGTTGGGATATATATTAGTGCAGGCATCTTTGGAAAATACAGTTAAATTACACTTGAAATCATAGAGAGGATCTAGAGGTTTTTATAATCCACCTATTTGGGAAATTCAACCCTCTGGAGAAAACACAATGTCCCAGGAAACCTGGCTGAATCTCAATTTTATACTCATGTCCTCTGTAAAAATCCTATAAAATGGGTCTGAATTTATTTACTGATTAGAGAATGGACTTAATGAATTTGAAATTCCAGCCACATTAAAAATATAATTCTTATATATGAGAAATCTATATTATTAAAACTAATATTGGGAGAGGAAGTTTCCCAGCTGGAATTTAAAAAATTTAGGTGTGTTTGAATAACAGGTTGGCTGGTGAACCCCATGGTATCTACTTGCATGAGCTGCATGTGCAGGGCAGTGTTTTCAGCAAGACAGAAAAGTGGAGAGGACAGTGTAGTATCTATTCCTCAACTTGTTCCATGCAGTATCTTGTCTGAACTTTAGGAAACCGGAGGGCTGAAGCAAAAGCTATTTCAAAAGGAATTTGTGAGACCCACAGTTTGTGCAGGGTTCCAGGTGACTCAAAAGCAATGGGACTTTAGAGAGGCATAGTGTCTTAGTGTGCATGAGCTTCTCTCACAAATAACACAAACTGGTTTTGGCATAAACAAGAATTAATTGACTCATGGTTTCAGAGACTGGAAATCCAACATCAAGCTATCTGCAAGGCCTGTTTTCTTCCTGAAGACTGTAGAGTTCTGGTGCTGGCTGCTGGTGATCCTTAGGTTCCTTGGCTTACCTCTGCCTCCTCACATGGCAATGTCCTCTCCTTTCCCTTCTGTACTGACTTCCTGCCTCTGGTTCTTTGTGAGGCCCCCAGTGATTAGGATTAAGATCCACTCTCATTCAGTTGGGCCATAGCCTAACTAAAAATAACATCTCCAAGAGCTCCTATTTATAGTGGGTTCACACCTACAGGAATGTGGACTAAGATTAAGAATTAGTCTAAATAGGGATAGAATTCAAATCAACAGAGGGGTCCTCATTTAATGCAAAGAACTCAGTAGGGGTTGGGAGACACACATGGTCATTTGACATCTTGAGTTTTTGCAAAGTTGACAGCCTCCTTGTCAAAAATACAGCATATTCAAAGAGGTCACTGCAGCAATTATAATATACAGGTACTTTCCTCTTGCAGGTGGTAAGCAGTAGACTCAGTTTCCTAGGGTTGCCATAACAAAGTACTACAAACTGGGTGTCTTAAAACAACAGAAATGTATTGTCTTCCAGTTCTGGAGGCTCGAAGTCTGAAATCAAGGTATTGACAGGGCCATGATTCCTCTGAAACTGTTGGGAAAAATCTGTCCTATGCCTCTCTCCTGGCTTCTAGCAGTGGCTTCTTTGCCACCATAGCGTTCTTTACTCCGTTATCACATGGCATTCTCCTCTGTGTCCACATTTCTTCTTCTTAAAAAGACAGCAGTGGGGGATGGATGTGGCTCAAATGGTTGGGCATCCGTCTCCCATATGGAGGGACCCGGGTTCAATCCCCAGGACCTCCTGGTAAAAAAAAAAAAAGAAAAAAAAAAAAAAAAAAAAAAGGACACCAGTCATATTGGATTAAGGACTTCAGTATGACCTCATTTTACCTAGCCCAATTCCATCTGTAACAACCCTATTTCCAAATAAGGTTGCATTCTGAGGTACTAAAGATCAGGACTTCAGTGTATTTTTGCAAGGGATGCAATTCAATGCCTAACAGCAGTGGACAGAACAGAAGAGGTGGAGATCTCTTACTGCCCATGTGTTATACAGTTTATGAGGATTCCTAGCAATATCAGGATTAGTTCTTGCAGGCAGGGTTGGAGGTGAGGATAGTAAGTGATGCTTAAATCCTGTAGTTATTTTGTGAAAAGTGACAATAAAATTTGAGTATAAATGCTAATGTAGCCTCCTTTGTACCCATAGGCAGATGAAACCTGTGAAAATTTGGATCACATTAATATACTATGTATAGTTAACACTTAATTAGCAATTATTTTATTTGGCTTCTTAGAATTTGAAGAGTGTTTGGAGGAAGTGATTTAGATGACTTATGTCTAAAAAACCTGAAATGTTACCTTCTTTTCCCCTTATCCTGAGTCATGTGGAAGCATATAAAATTCTTCAATTTATCACCCTTCAAAAATCATTTATTGAGGGGAGTGGGTTAGCTCAGGGGTTTGAGTGCCTGCTTCCCATGTATGACATCCCAGATTCAATCCCCGTACCTCCTGAAAAAATTTGCTGGGCTGCTGTTTACTGTTTTATTCTTTGCTATTCCCAGAATCTTAACCCTTCCTTTCCCACTTCCAAGTCCTCATGACTCCCAAAATCCAAGGCAGCTTTGGAAGTTTACAAAAACCATAGAAGTACAGTTTAAATGGTGTGTACAAAGAGTGGAGCTGAGTAGGTGGTGGAGGTGGATAACATGTTTTCAGAAGTTTAGGCTCAAATCTCAGCTTTGCCTTTGACCAACTATGTGAATTTCGGACTTAGTCTTCTCATCTGCAAATGGGTTTTTACACACATACACACATACCTTTATGGCTTTGTTGTTAGGATTAGATGAGCTAACACATAGAAAGAGGGATAACATACAGAACTCCCATTACCTAGGTCATGTGAGAGAGTTCTGAATAGCTCCAGCTGGGAATCACTTCTGCCTAACACCTCCTTGAATCCCTGCTCACATGATACTCATCTGTGTTTAAAGGTCTTTCTCAAGAATTGGATAGTTTTGAATGAACATAAGGGTAAAAAAGCTTTGAAAAGTAGTAGCCACCTTTTTATTTATTTATTTTTATTACTGAGACATTTTAGGAATAAAAGTGAATATGAACATGCTTTATTTCCCCTGGGCTTAGACTTTTAAGTCCTTTGTAGCAAAAATTAGCAGAGGAGACTCCTGGCTGGTGATTCAGAGGTCCCACTATTTTTAGCCCTGGAAAGCTAGTTAAGAGAACTAGACTGTAGAGCAGGGTCTCAAAGCCAGCTCAACTTTTTTGGACTAGAAACATTCCATCGAAGAACTTTATGCTAGCTAGAACCCTGACAGCTGGTAAGCAGGAATTTTTAAAAAAGGGGAAAAGAAAGTCTGCCATATGAGATGGATAATCAAATGTAAGGCATCCCTTGGATCAGTACTACAGAAAAAATTATAGGAATGGAAGGAGAAAATAAATAGCTGATCCCTGGCATTAAGGTCACAAGAAAGAATTTCAAAGAAAGAGAGAAGATGTTTAACATAATGCAGTTTCTCCTAAATTTTAATCATTTAAAATAATTTTAATCATTCACAGGCCACTCTCATAATTTTCCCATATCCATATATGTATTATTATTTACTTAATATATATATATTTTATCAGATTCACTTTTTAAAATCTTACATGTATTTAGACAGGAAATTTTATTGACTACTGTAAATGGAAAGCCAGAATAATTTGCCATAAATAGAAAGTGTCAAAAAAAAAAAAAAAGAAAGAAATACAATGAAAACAAAATAATGTTATTTAACTATAGCTAGATATTGTCTGCCGAAAATTCTGACCTCAAGGTTTGCCTTCTTTTTTGTAAAAAATGGAGTTTGGCAAGTGTTAGGGGGATATTTCAGAAACTTGTTCCAAAGTGACATCTCCTCTTTGAGGTCATCAGAAAAACTGAAAGGGAATGGGAAAGGGAATAACTTTCCTATGTGATTGATTCAAAGACTATTTATTGGGAAGCGGATGTGGGTCAATCAATTGGGTGCCTGCCTACCACATGGGAGGTCTCGGGTTCAGGTCCCGGTGCCTCCTAAAGAAGCAGACGTCCGCACCCACTGCAACAAGCTAGACGCTGCACCCTGCTGCACCCTACCACAACGAGCTAGACACCACATCCCGCTGCAACCTGTTGCAAAGAGCTAGATGCTGCACCCCGCTGCAATGAGCAGACGCCTAAACAAGCAGATACCGCAAGCCAGCAGACACCACAGCCCACAGAGAGGATGTGGCTCAGGCCGTTGGGCACTCGCCTCCCATATGGGATGTCCTGGGTTTGGTTCTGGGTGCCTCCTGGAGAAGGCGAGCAAATAGACGAGAGAATCATGGGGTGGAGGATCAATTGAAATAAGTAAATAAATAAAGTAAATAAAAATATCTTAAAAAATATTTTTAAAAAAGAATATTGATTCAATGTTACTTAATGCCATGGCCACAAACACCTAGAAATGATTCCAACTCCACTTATTCCACATTTCTGGAATGCTGTTCTGGTGAAAAGAGTGGGTCTGAATGTTCGACAGACAAGGATTTAAATTCCAGCTTTGTCATTTAATGACACAGTGTCTTAGATATTTTTACCTTTATAATCCTCACTTTCCTCATTGGTATTTAAGAAAATATTTAGCACATTCAATAATTTTAAAAAATTTATTATTATTTTTTTAGGAGGTATCGGGGATTGAACCCAGGACCTTGTACATGGGAAACAGGTGCTCAACCACTGAGCTACATCCTCTCCCCAATGAGAGTTGGTTTTTTCGTTTGTTTTGTTTTTAGGAGGTACTGGGGATAGAACATGGGATCTCATACATGGGAAGCCGGTGCTCAGCCGCTTGAGCTGCATCTGCTCCCCTTAATAAATTTTGTTGTGATGAAGATGATAATGTGAATTACTGATGTGCAGGAAGAGCTAAGGAAGGAGCTGACTATATTTTGCTGTTGTTTTATTAAGGCTTTGTCTATACATTATCAAGCAAATACATTTTAACTTAACAGTTCCGTTTATTTATTTTGACAATCAATCCATATTATTTGTCCCTCTAGCAGTTGGACTACAGCTT
Organism: Tolypeutes matacus; assembly: GCA_026826555.1. Lineage (NCBI taxonomy): Eukaryota > Metazoa > Chordata > Mammalia > Cingulata > Chlamyphoridae > Tolypeutes > Tolypeutes matacus. Next base: position 47,088,748 of record JAKSZT010054334.1, on the reverse strand, counting down.
CTTTATTTCTTCTGCAGTGTCCTCTTTTCTCTTACAGTTTACTGTGGTTTTTCCTTAGGCTCAGTCCTTGAGCCTCTCTTCAATGTTTACACTGTTCCTCAGAAGCCTGTTTATTTTCAAGGCTTTTAACTATCTCTTATAAGAAGATGACTCAAAAAATCAGGTTATCCAAATCTGCCCTTCATCTGTTTACAGTCCAAATCCTTATTTGATATTTGGCAAGTCTCATCACTTTAGATTCAATATGACTAAAATCAGCACATTCATTCTCTTTTCTTTTTGTCAACGATCCCATGGTACTTCCAGTTTCTTATGAGTATGGAGGCTAAGTGAATGTGCTCTGAGGTCAGAATACTCTGGAATCTTGGCTCTACCATTTACAAAATTAACTGGATACAAATTTAGCTGGAAATTACTCTTCAACCAGACCCTATTAAATATAAATATTTATTAGAAACTTCCAATATTTCAAGAAGAAATGATAGAATAGAGGAAGAAATAGTTCTATAAAGAAATATAGCTAGCATACTTCATACTTCTTACATCAAATTAGTTGATAAATGAAGGTGAAGAATAAAAGTATATTTGTCTTTTTTTGACTAGGTTCCTGTGAAATGTTAATCCTAAAAGTAATTCAAATTTGTTTAGATAAAGAGTCTTAGTGTGCTGAAAGGTGGCTAAGTACCAAAGAGCAAGGATAAATGATAGTGACTGACTTCTGGGGAAAGTCTGAAGAGGGGACTGCATGTTAGGTCAGTTGCTAGCAGCAAGCTCTGAAGAGAACAAATGATTTATAAAATATTTAGGGGAAGCGGCTGTGGCTCAATCAGTAGGGCTCCCGTTTACCATATGGGAGGCCCCGGGTTCGGTTCCCGGTGTCTCCTGGTGAAGGCAAGCCCGCCCGCGCGGCGTGGTTAGCTGACCCGGCGAGCACAAGCAGCAAGGGGGGGATAAATGAATAAATAAATAAAAAATCTTTAAAAAAATATATATATATATTAAAAAAAATATTTAGAATGTGGTAATTTTGAAGAAAGTCAGAAAATATAGGAAGTAATCTTGGCAAATTTCATTAAGTATGAAATTTATAGCAAAAGTCTACAGATTTTGTTTGGCCATTTTCCATTTCTCTTTAAAAGCAGATCATGGGGGGCAGATGTGGCTCAAATGGTTTGACATCCGTCTCCCATATGGAGGGACCTAGGTTCGATCCCCAGGACCTCCTGGTAAAAATAAAGAAAAATATAGAAGGTGCGTGGGCCGCCAGGCTCCGTGTGTGGGTGCACTGTCAGACCCAGCAGAGCCACGCAACAAGATGATGACGTAACAGGAGAGTGAACCAAAGGAGAGCCAAGACGAGATGCACCGAAAAACCAGGAAATAAGGTGGCGCAGGCAGCAGGACGCCTCTCTCCCACATCGGAGTTTCCCAGGATCGAATCCCAGTAAAGACAGGAGAAGAAGGATGAGAAGAGAGGGCAGGAAACAGACATGGAGAATTGCCCAGTGAATGGACACAAAAACAGCAAAAATGGGGGGGGAAGGAGGGAGTAAAAATGGATAAAAGTAAGTAAATAAATAAATCTTTAAAAAAAGGCAGATCACCCTGTGTATTGTATTAGATCATGTTGTGAATACAATATAGCTATGGTCTCTGTCTTAAGTAACTTAAAAGGTAGGTTCAGTGGTTCTAAGGAATATGGCAAAATTTAGTGTTTGAAGTGAATTAAATGAAATAACTGAAAAATATACACGAGCTTATCTTGTGATGTGAAAGCAAACATGACCAATTCCTATCGTATATACTTATGAAAAGGCATGGTGTAAAATTGTTGGAAAGTGATTGTAACTTCTATTTAAATAAAAATTATGACAGTTTGAAGCTGGGTGTACCCCAGAAGATCATGTTCTTAGAGCTAATTCATTCCTGGGCCTGTAAACCTATTCTATGTGGGATCTTTTAAATTCCTTTCGTTAAGGGCCTTTAATTAGATTGTGTGACACAGGGTGGGTCTTAATTCTTTTACCGGAGAAGCTGAGAGGAAGCCATGATGGAGCAGAAAGCAACAGAGCCTAGAAGAGAGGGCAGAGATTGGCAGACCCGCCATGTGCCTTGCCATTTGCCTTGTAAGAGGAGCAAGGACTCCAGGTCTACCAGCAGTTGGTCTTTGGGGAAAAAAGCATCACTTGATGAAGCCTTGATTCAGACATCTTCTCGGCCTCGAAATTGTAAAGTATTCAATATATCCCCATTGCAAAACCCATCCCATTTCTGGTATATTGCTTTGGCAGCCTTTAGCAAACTAAAACAAAAATGAATGTGGAAAAAAATTGAAATGTATCCAGAAGATATATTGAATTGTGATTATTCATTTTATAAGTGGCTACAATTATAGGTACTTTGAGTGATTTAAAATATATAATAAAATTTTGATGTATGTTTAAAGGTAATACATCTGTAATGGATTGCTTTTGAATTGTCTGCTCAGGAGAAAATGGCTCCATTGATTGCTTGCTTTTCTCACTTGGTGGACCTCTGACAGGCTTTGTGTAAAATGTGACCCCCTCTGTCCATATTTATGCCCATGCTCAGCACCTAAGTAGGTGCATTTTTATTAAAAGATTATTTTAATGACTAGATATTAGTAGACTTGTCCAAAGGGCAGAGCTCACTACTCTGTCTGGTCTCCTGTTCCTCATATGATTCAAGGTGGGAGTCGAGATCAAACCCCAGGCAGGTGGCAGATTTGCTGGGCTGAGCTGACATGGTTCAAAGGTAACAGCCTCCCTTTGGAACCCTGACGCATTACCACCTACTCTCCCTAGTCTGGAGTGGTGGTGTTGGGAAGCCATTGTGTCAGGTGTCAGCTGGCTTCCATGCAGTCCATCCTTCAATTCTCAGAGTAGTTGCCCTTTCTCCAGCTGACTTAATCGTGGCATTCCTCTGCTCAAAACCTTTAAGGACTCCCCATCCCTGAAGTTGAAAGTTTAAACTTTATCATAGCTTTCCAAGCCTCCCCTAAACTGATCCTACTTTCCTACCTGTAGTCTCCATTCTCTTACTCCCCAATCAGGCACACACACACACACACACACACAAAAAAAAAAAAAAAAAAAAAAGGAAAAAAGTGTCATTCAGGCACACATATACATGACACAAAATCAAGGTAGTTACAAATTAGCCATTTTTATAAATATTGATTCGAAATATAAGATCTTGGGTTTGTGTGGGTATTTTCATAGTACTTTCTTTTTTTTTTTTTTAAAGTCCACAATTTTATTTATTTACTTTTCAATAAGTTTAAATCCTTGAGGGGTACAGCATCACACGGATTCGGTGTCCAATGGCCTTAGCTGGAAGGTTGCTTCGGAATTTAGCACGAACCATGCCACTATTTCCATGGGCACGAGTTACCTTTCCCCAGATTACTCTGGTTTTGTTAGGTTTGCCACCAGGAGTCACTGTGTTGTTTTTTGCTTTGTACACATAAGCACATCTCTTGCCCAAATAGAATTCAGTTTCATCTCGGGCATAAACGCCTTCAATTTTAAGAAGAGCTGTGTGCTCCCTCTGGTTCCGGAGTCCCCGCTTATAGCCAGCAAAAGTGGCTTTGGACCACAGCCTTCCAGACATATTTGCCGTTTTAGAAGTCCTGTTCCCAGCAGGCCTCCACAGGTTCCAAGATGGCGGAAAGAGAACGGCGAGCTTTCACAGTACTTTCTAAATTTTAATGAATTAACTAAATATGACATAAGTGATTTGTTTAGTGTTTTTTCCTTAGAGAGACTATAAACAACAAGAGGGCAGGGCCCTAGATTACCATTCTTACTACTGTACTCTGCACATGGTATGGGCTCAATAAACCACTGCCAAATGACTGACTGGTTTATTCATCTAGCCTATTGGTTTTTTAAAACTCTTTTACTTGATGCCTTTATTCCAATGAAATCTTTCATCAAAACTCTATATAAAAGATGTTTGTGTGGGATGTGGTGGGAGGTGTGGGAGGTGGGCAACATGGGAATCCCAGTGGGTTCCGTGTAATATTTTAGGTAATCTAAGCACCTCTTAAAATATATGTATATATATATATATAAATAACATTTTTGTAAGCAAATACACATATATGCATATATATTTATATATCATTTTACAAATGTTTGTATGTATTGTGAGAATTTTGATTTTTACCCATAATAAAAAAAAAAAAAAAAGAATAATTCCTATCAGTGAGATCACAAAAAAAATAAAAAATAAATAAATAAAAAATAAAACAGATAAAAGGAGAGCTACTTTGTTTTGAGTAGGGTTTGGAGGTCTAGAATCCAGCTCACTGACACTTTCCCTTGTTTCCTACTGTGCTTCCTGAGGAACCACCAAGTGAAGCCACTAGGGCACCCTAGAAAATCCTTTGAAAACCACTGATCCAGTCCAGCCCCCTGGGTTCCTCTCTATACTGGAGCTTGAATACTTCCAGTGCTGGGGAACCCACTCTGTTCTGAGGCTGCCTGTTTCCTTGTTGTATTGCCTTCATTTAAGATTCTTTATTATATTAAGATGAAATATTTTCCCCATTTGTCCTAGGACTACCTTCTGTGACTGACAAGATTAAGTCTAAATTTTTTTCCATATGAGAATCTTTCAAATATCTGAAGGTAATTATTGTAGTACTTCTTTTGTCTTCCTTTCCCTTTTATTTTTTTCTTCCTTGTTTTTTCATATTACAAAATGATTGCAATTTTTCTTTTTGGTAGTTTAATGGATTTTAATAGCAAACTTACAGGAAAAGCACAGAAGACAAGCAACATTAAAAACAGGTACTTGCATTTAGGTCAACTCAGAAAAATATAGTGAATGGATGGAATCTACTCTATGATAAAAATGCTATAAATACCATTTAGTTGCCATCAATAAGAAATTTACTTGTTTTTTAAAAATCCAAATGCTGGCATTGTCCAGAAAAATTTAACAGGTTTATTTATAATTGTTTTAAACTTGAAATGCTGAAACTTGTTCACTGAAATATTTTGACTTGCATTAATGCTTTATGTTTCTGTATTTATATTAAAAATTCACACACAAATGAAAATGGAAAAATTGCCAATACCTGATTTCTGTCCCCTATTTTTCCATTCACAATCATATACTTAGGTACCTTTTGACCCCACGGGAAAAAAAAATCTAATGTTCAGAACTGCCAATAACAGGAAGAAGAGAAAAAATTTTCTTCTTTTTTTTGGGAATGAAATGCTTCCTATCATGGTGGATTCTTAAGCATGTTCTCCACCTATGCGGCTTGCTGGCTGGGTGTCTTTTGGCATAATTGTTACATGTTTGGCATGGATAGCACACAGGTTGGTGTCTTGAAAAAGGCCAACAAGCTAGGTCTCACTTGTCTCCTGCAAAGCACCAAAAGCTGCACTCCGGAAGCATAGATCTGTTTTTGAAGTCCTGAGCAATCTTGTACCTGATGCTGGAGGGAAATCTGCGAATCAGAAGTTGAGTGGACTTTCGATAACATTTAATTTCATGGACTGCGACAGTACCAGGCCTGTAATAATGAGGTTTCTTCACTTCTATAGTAGAAGGCACACTCTTGCAAGTGGCTTTTGTAGCCAGTTGCTTCCTGGGTGCTTTCCCACTGTGAGATCTGTGGGCAGTCTGCTTTGTACGAGTCATGGTATAGAAACCTCCTTACTTACCCCCTTCTCCTTAGGCTGGAGCTTCGAGTGTGAGGTGGTGCTGGCGCTCAAAATGATTGCATTTTGATGTAATCAAGTGCATCAAAAGGTAAAAGTTAAAACTTGTTTTTTTTGAGATGTTTAAAATGTAACAAATTGCATTTACAATAGTAACTAAAGTATTAAATACCTAGGAATAAATTTAACTAAAGATGTAAAGGACTTATATACAGAAAACTACACAACACTGTTAACGGAAATCAAAGAAGACTTAAATAAATGGAAGAATATTCCCTGTTCATGGATAGGAAGACTAAACATCATCAAGATGTCTATCCTACCCAAACTAATCTACAAATTTAATGCAATCCCAATAAAAATCAAAACTGTATTTTTTAATGAATTGAAAAACTAACTACAAAATTTATTTGGAAGGGTAAGAGGCCCCAAATCACCAAAGACATATTAAAAAACATAAATGAAGTTGGAGGTATCACACTACCTGACATTAAAACATACTACAAAGCTACAGTGGTCAAAACTGCATGATATTGGCACAAGGATAGACATACAGACCAATGGAACTGACTTGAGAGTTCCAATATAGATCCTCACATATACAGTCACCTGATATTCAACAAGGCCACCAAGCCCACTCAGTTGAGAGAGAACGGCCTCTTCAACAAAGGGTGCTTGGAGAACTGGATATCCATATCCAAAAGAATGAGAGAGGAACTCCATCTCATCCCTTATACAAAAATCAACTCAAGATGGATCAAAGATCTAAATATAAGAGCCAAGAACATAAAGACCTTGGAAGATAATGTAGGGAAGCATCTACAGGACCTTGTAATAGGAAACAGTTTCATGAACTTCAAACCCAAAGCACGAGTAGCAAAAGAAAAAATAGATAAATGGGATCTCCTAAAAATAAAAAACTTCTGCACCTCAAAGGACATTATCAAGAAAGTAAAAAGGCAGCCTAAACAATGGGAGAAAATATTTGGCAACCATATATCTGATAGGAGCCTAATATCCTGAATATTAAAGAAATCCTACACCTCAAAAATATAAAGACAAACAACCCATTTAAAAAATGGGCAAGCAACCTGAAAAGACACTTCTCTGAGGAAGAAATACAAATGGCTAAAAAGCACATGAAAAGATGCTTGACATCACTAGCTATTAGGGAAATGCAACTCAAAACTACAATGAGATACCATCTTACACCCATTAGAATGGTGGCTATTAAAAAAAACAGCAGACTATAAGTGTTGGAGAGGATGTGGAGGAATGGGAACCCTCATCCACTGCTGGTGGGATTATAGAATGGTCTAGCCACTGTGGAGGACAGTTTGGCGGTTCCTCAAAAAACTAACTATAGAACTTCCAAATGATCCAGCGATTCCACTGCTGGGTATATACCCTGAAGAACTGAAAGCAAAGACATGAGCAGATATATGCACACCAATGCTCATAGCAGCATTGTTCACTATTGCCAAAAGTTGGAATCAACCCAGGTGCCCATCAAGAGATGAATGGATAAACAAAATATGGTACATACATACAATGGAATATTACTCAGCTGTAAGAAGGAGTAAAGTGCTAGCACACGGGATAACATGGATGAATGTTGAAGACCTTATGTCGAGTGAAGCAAGCCAGGCATTGAAGGATGAATAGCACATGACCTCACTGATATGAATTAAGGAAATTGAGCAGCCTCAGAGAGCTATTGTCTGTCAGATAGGTTTACAAGAAATAGAAAGAGAAGGTTGTAAGCCATCACCCATATGGATGTAATCTATGGTAAAGTGATAGAGTGTAGTTGTGTATTGAAGAGATAGAGGACAGGAGGGTAGTGATATTACTGGGTTGGGTGGTACAAGGTTGACAGTGAGTAGATTGGGAAGGGTGGGTCAGAAGGTCCAGGATACTGCGGGAAGGGTTGGGAGAGGGACCAGGTGAACACTGGGGATTTGTGGGTATGAGGTTGAAAGTACAGAGGTGGGAATGCTCTTATGGAAATGATAAGGGTCACTGGTTTAGGGTGTTGGTTGGGGAGGCATTTGGGGCAGGGCACACATAGAGCAGGCTTCTAGGGAGTGTGTGAGTGTTCATTCTGTCATAATGTATTGTATCAGTGGGTGGAGACCCATATAAGGAGCGCGAAGAAGTTGGACTCCCTTCTTTGGAAGGACCGATTTGTTCAGAAATATGTGGGAGTCTCTCAAGAGCAAGGGCGGTTCCTAATAGGAGAGGACAAACCAGTGTGTCAAGATCTCTTGTTGCATGTAACTACGAATCTTTCCAGCCAACAAGTCAAGCCAGGAGGTCGTCATGGGGCCCCAGGGGATGGGGTGGGAGGAACAGATCAAAGAGGGGGTATTTAGTGGTCAGTAGAAATGTTCTTCATAACCATACAGTGGACACAGGACATGATAATATCATCAAGATTAATAAAAGTGTACGTTCTAAAATGTAAACCATAGTGTCAACCATTGACTATGTTTAGTAGCTATGTTTCACTATTTGTTTATCAGTTAAAACAATGGTACCATCCACATATAAAAAGGTATTAATATGGGGGGAAGGAAATGGGGAGGATGTTGGGTATGAGTCTCCTGTATTCTGTGTGTGATCTTGCTATGACCTAAAACTTCTTTTTTTAATTTTTTAACATTTTTTAGCTTTATTTTGTACATTTAATAATTGGAAATATAAACAATTAAAACACAGATGAATAAATATATACATTTCTCAATTAAAGGTAATGAATACATATACTTTTTTTTTTAATCAAACAATATATTACACAATATATTTGGGTCATAGTAACGCATTCATACAGTATTTGCCCTTTTGTGTCTGGCTTGCTTCGCTCAACATAATGTCCTCCAGGTTCATCTATGTTGCCATATGCTTTATGACTTCATTTCTTCTTACAACTGCATAATATTCCATCGTGTGAATAGACCACAGTTTGTTTATCCATCCGTCTGTTGATGGACACCTGGGTTGTTTCCAACTTTTAGCAATGGTGAATAATGTTGCTATGAACATCGGTGTGCAGATGTCTCTTCAAGACATCTCAGTTCTTCTGGGTTTATACCCAGTAGTGGTATTGCAGGGTCATGTGGCAAGTCTATATTCAACTTCTTTAGGAACTGCCAAACAGTCCTCCACAGTTGTTGTACCATTCTGCATTCCCACCAACAGTGAAGCAGTGTTCCTATCTCTCCACATCCTCTCCAACACTTGTAGTTCTCTGTATTTTTCATAGTGGTCATTCTGATAGGTGTGAAATAATATCTCATTGTAGTTTTGATTTGCATTTCCCTAATCATGAGTGATGTTGAGCATTTCTTCAAGTGTTTTTTTGCTATTTGTATTTCTTCTTCGGAGAAATGTCTATTCAAGTCTTTGGCCCATTTTTTAATTGGGTCGTTTGTCTTTTTTATTGTTGAGTTGTAACATCTCTTTATATATCCTGGATATTAAACCCTTATCAGATATGTGATTTCCAAATATTTTTTCCCATTGAGTTGGCTGCCTTTTCACCCATCTGACAAAGTCCTGTGAGGTGCAAAAGTGTTTAAATTTGAGGACGTCCCATTTATCTACTTTTTCTTTGTTGCACGTGCTTTGGGTGTAAGGTCCAAGAAACCACAACCTACTACAAGGTCTTGAAGATGTTTCCCTACATTTTCTTCTAATACTTTTACGGTCGCGGCTTTTATTTAGATCTTTGATCCATTTTGAGTTGATTCTTGTATAGGGAGTGAGATAGGGGTCCTCTTTCATTCTTTAGGTTATAGATATCCAGTTCTCCCAACACCATTTGTTGAAGAGACTGTTTTTTTCTCCATTAGCGTGGGCTTGGTAGGTTTGTCAAAAACCAGTAGACTGTATAGGTGAGGGTATATTTCTGGGTTCTCAATTCTATTCCACTGATCGATGTGTTTATCTTTATTCCAGTACCATGCTGTTTTGACCACTGTAGCTTTGTAATATGTTTCAAGGTCAGGCAGCGAAATTCCTTCCACATTGCTCTTCTTTCTTAGAATGCTTTTGGCTATTTGGGTGCACTTACACTTCCAGATGAATTTGGTAATTGCCTTCTGTAATTCTGTAAAGTAAGCTGTTGGGTTTTGATTGGTATTGCATTGAATCTATAAATCAGTTTGGGCAAGATTGACATCTTCACAATATTTATTCTTCCAATCCATGAACAAGGATGTCTTTCCATTTGTTTAGGTCTTTTTAAATTTCTTTTAGCATTGTTTTGTAGTTTTCTGCATATAGGTCCTGTACTTCTTTGGTTAAATTAACTCCTAGGTATTTGAGTCTTTTTGTTGCTATTGAAAATGGAATTTTCCTCCTGATTTCCTCCTCAGATTGTTCAGTACTAGTGTACAAAAACATTACTGATTTTTGCGTGTTGTTCTTGTATCCTGCCACTTTGCTGAACTCATTTATTAGTTCAAGTAGCTTTGTTGTGGATACTAAAGGATTTTCTAAATACAGGATCATGTCATCCACAAACATTGAGAGTTTTAATTCCTCTTTTCCTATTTGGACGCCTTTAATTTTTTTGTCTTGGCTAATTGCCCTCGCTAGTACAATGTTGAATAACAATGGTGACAGTGGGCATCCTTGTCTTGTTCCTGATCTTAGGGGAAAGCTTTCAACCTTTCCCCATTGAGTATGATTTTGGCTGTGGGTTTTTCATATATGCCTTTTATCATATTGAGGAATTTTCCTTTTATTCCTATCTGTTGAAGTATTTTTATCAAAAGACGATGTTGGATTTTGTCGAATGCCTTTTCTGCATCTATTGAGATGATCCTGTGGTTTTTTTCCTTCATTTTGTTAATGTGGTTTATTACCATTGATTGATTTTCTTATGTTGAACCAGCCTTGCATACCAGGAATAAATCCCAATTGGTCGTGATGAATAAGTCTTTTGCTATGCGGTTGGATTGGATTTGCAAATATTTTGTGTGAGAATTTTTGCATCTATGTTCATTAGAGAGATTGGTCTGTAATTTTCTTTTCTTGTGGAATTTTTATCTGGCTTTGGTATTAGGGTGATGTTGGCTTTATAAAATGTGTTGGGTAATTTTCCCTCCTCTTCAATTTTTTGGAAGAGTTTAAACAGGATTGATGTTAATTCTTTTTGAAATGCTTGGTAGAATTCGCCTGTGAAGCCATCTGGTCCTGGACTTTCCTTTGCTGGGAGATTTTTGACGACGGATACAATCTCCTTAATTGTGATTGATGTGTTAAGTTCTTGTATCTCTTATTGTATCAGTGTAGGTTGGTTATTTGTTTCTAGAAATTTGTCCATTTCATCCAGGTTGTCTAGTTTGTTGGCATATAGTTTCTCATAATATCCTCTTATGACTCTTTTTATTTCTGTGAGATCATTTGTAATTTCCCCCTTTTCATTTCTGATTGTATTTATTTGCATCTTCTATTTTTCTTTGTTAGTCTAGCGATAGGTTTGTCAATTTTATTCATCTCAAAGAACCAGCTTTTGTTTTTGTTGATTTTCTTTATTGTTTTTCTGTTCTCATTTTCATTTATTTCTGCTCTAATCTTTATTATTTCTTTCCTTCTTTTTGCTTTGGGATTGGTTTGCTGTTCTTTTTCTAGTTTCTCAAGTTGTTCAGTTAAATATTTGAGTTTAGCTCTTTCTTGTTTTTTAATATAGGCATTTAGGGCTATAAATTAATTTCCCTCTCAAGACTGCCTTCGCTGTATACCATAGGTTTTGATACATTGTGTTCTCATTTTCATTTATCTCAATATATTTACTGATTTCATTTGCAATTTCTTCTGTGACCCACTGAATATTTAGGAGTGTGTTGTTCAGTCTCCACACATTTGCAAATTTCCTTTTTTCCTGTTATTGATTTCTAGTTTCATTCCATTATGATCTGAGAAGGTGCTTTGTATAATTTCAATCTTTTTATATTTATTGAGAGCTGTATTGTGCCTAACATGTGGTCTATCCTGGAGAAAGATCCATGGGCACTTGAGAAGAATGTATAGCCCGCTGAGTTTGGATGCCGTGTTTTGTATATGTCTGTGAGGTCTAATTTGTTTATCATATTGTTCAAGTTCTCTGTTTCCTTGTTGATCTTCTGTCTAGTTGTTCTATCTAATGATGTGAGAGAGGTGTTGAAATCTCCAAAGATTATTGTAGAAATGTCTATTTCTCCCTTCAGTTTTGCCAGAGTTTGTCTCGTATATTTGGGGCACCCAGGTCAGGTGCATAGATATTTATGACTGTTATATCTTCCTCGAGGATCGTCCCTTTTATTAATACATAATGGCCTTCTGCATCTCTTATCAGTTTTTTGCATTTGAAGTCTGTTTTGTCTGATATTAGTATAGGTATCCCTGGTCTTTTCTGTTATTATTTGCATGGAATATCTTTTTCCAATCTTTTATTTTCAGCTGGTTTGTATCCCTGGTTCTGAGGTGAGTTTCTTGTAAGCAGCATATGGATGGCTCATGTTTTTTTTATCCACTCTATCAGCCTGTATCTTTTGATTGGGGAATTTAATCCATGCACATTCAATGATATTACTGAAAATGCACTATTTATTTCCTCCATTTTATTCTTTGGTTTTCATATGTCATCTGGTTTTTGTCTCTCTTTTTACTCTTTTGATTATCCTTTCTGTTTTTCTTTCTTCTATACTCTCCCTCCAAGCCTCCTTCCTGTCTTTTTCTTTCAGATTCTAAGTCCTCCCTTAATATTTCCTGCAAAGGTGGATTTATTTTTGCAAACTCTCTTAGTTTCTGTTTGTTTGTGAATACTTTATTTATTTATTTATTTATTTTTACCGGGAGGTCCTAGGGATCGAACCCAGGTCACTCCATATGGGAGACGGACGCCCAACCATTTGAGCCACATCCATCCCCCTGTGAATACTTTATATTCACCTTCATATCTGAAGAACAGTTTTGCTGGATAAAGAATTCTCGGCTGGCAGTTTTTCTCTTTCAGTTTCCTAATTGTATCATACCACTGTCTTCTCGCTTCCATGGTTTCTGAAGAGAATTCTGCACTAAGTCTTACTGGACGTCCTTTGTACGTGATCGTTTGCTTCTCTCTTGCTGCTTGAGAATTTTCTCTTTATCTTTTACATTTGACATTCTGAATAATACGTGTCTTGGCGTAGGTCTATTTGGATTTATTCTCACTGGGTTATGCTGTGCTCCTTGGACATGTAAGTTCATTTCTTTCATGAGAGTGGGGAAATTTTCAACTATTATTTCCTCAAATACTCTTTCTTCCCCTTTTCCTTTCTCTTCCTCTGCTGGAACTCCCATGACACGTATGTTATTGCGTTTTGTGTTGTCATTCAACTCTCTAAGTCCCTGCTCAATTTTTTCCATTCTTTTTTCTCTCTGTTCTTTTCTCTCTTCAATTTTAGCTGCTCTGTCTTTGGTATCACTTATTATTTCTTCTATCATTTTGAGCCTGCTGTTGTATGCCTCAAATGTGATTTTGACTTCACCTATTTTGTCTTTCATTCCCATGAACTGCTTAACTTTTCTGTTCAGGATTTCCAATTCTTCTTCACGTTCGCTCAATGTCTTCTTGATGTCATTTATCTCTTTAACTATATTCTCTTTCATCTCATTAATTTCATTTTGGAAATTTGTGCTCATCTCACTTATTAGTTCTCTCAAATTCTGCATCTCTTCTGGGACTTTGCTGTATTCCTTTTCTTGGGCCATGTCTTCTATTTTCTTAGTGTGGCTTGTTAAAACTTCTTTGAAAACAAAATGAAAAACTGTGAGACACTGGCGAATGAGTGGAGGAAGGTGCCATGCTACAGACTGGACACCAGATATTGAAGTGATTAAAGGCAAAAGGTCAAAAAAAAATTTTTTTAAAATATTTTTCATTATTTAAATAACCCAATCTGTTTTAGTTTTTTAAATTTTTATGTATTTTATCTCTTACATTTAAACTTATCATTATTATTTCATTTTCCTATTAATTATATTCAGCTATTGTAATGGCTTCATCTTTGAAAAAGCTTTGGACCACAGAAGGGTTACAATTGGGGTGGGGGAGGATCGTTGGTGTGGGGTGTCAGGGAACAGGGATGCATGGGAGGAATTTTTCCTGAGTATAAATATAAGGTATGTAAAAATGTTCAAATGTTCACGGGGCATTGTCACAGTGGGTGGAGAATCACGCAATAAATGAGTGAATACTGAACTCCCATCCTAGAGAGCTCTGCACATTCTCTAAGAGAGCAGCAATAGTTCCCCAAATGCAGAGGCAGTGACTGGTGAAGGTGGATGATCCACTGATGGGCCCTTGATATTGATGAGTAGCCTTAAGAGTCTTTGCTCTTGAAATTGAAACTTAGCCTATTGTTATGAGGTGCCTAAGGGTTGCCTCCTGAGAGCCTCCTTGTTGCTCAAATGTGGCCTCTCTCTAAGCCATACTTGGCATATGAATGCATTATATTCCTCCCAGCATGGGACATGACTCCCGGGGATTAACCTCCCTGGCACCAAGGGATTGCTACCAAGTGCCAACTGGGAATGTGACTGGAAAAATACCTTGAATAAAAGGGGGAAAAGGTAAAAACAAATGAGTTTAAATGGTCAAGATACTTCAAAATGAGTCAGGACGGCATCCTAGAGGTAATGCTTATGCACATCTCAGGAAGATCTCATAGAATTCCAAAGTGGTATCACCCCAAATAGTGGGGCTTCTGAGGGCTCTGGAGACATCCAGGTCCTATGTCAGGGCAGATAGCTCTGGAGTTTGGTGCCTAGCCAGTGGGCCCTACTTTGGAGTTAGTGCTCCTAAGAGTGACAGAGTTGGACTCAACTATGTCTTCCCTGCACATAGCTCATCTGTCCCTTCTATTCAAATCTATACTTGGTGCTGGAGTTTGTAGGTGTATGTCCAGAGACTTGAGAATTTGGTCTGTCCATGTGCCTGCTGGGACCAGACCCTCGGTGGAGGAGCAACTCCTACTCTATGGCTCATTGGATTCACCCAGGACAATGGCTGTCCCAGGGAATGGAGATTCTGCAGCTGCACGCAGGATAATCCCATCCATCTTCCATATGGGATATAAGCCCCCTCTCAGTTGGAGGTGGAGTGGACATCACTATCCCTGACTTAGGATGGGGGAAAGAGCTATGGACTAGAGTGGACTTACTGGTATTCTACTATACACATATTGTGATTCAAGCAATGGAAGAAATTACAACATTGATATGGAGCCAGTGGCCACTGGAGGCTCTAGGGGCAGGGAGAAGAAAAAGCAGTTGTAATACAGGGTTTTTTTCGGGACTTGGGAATTGTCCTGAGTGACTCTGCAACAACAGATACAGGCCATTTTATATCATCATATAACATGCAGAACTGTGTGGGAGAGAGTGTGGTCTACAATGTGAACTATGGTCCATGTTTAATGGCAAAGCCCCAGGATGTGTTTATCAATTGCAATTAATGTGCCACACTAATGAAGGATGTTCATGTGGGAGGTTGTGGGAGGTGGGGCATATGGGAATCCGTATGTTTTTTGTGTAACATTTATGTACTCTAAGTATCTTAAAAAAAAAAAAAAAATTGCACCATGTATTTACCAATTCAATGTTATTTTCCATAAACTAGAGACTCAAATTAAGTTAGCAGAAGCACTACTAAACCTCAATTACTTAACTATATTTGCATATATCATATCATGTTGGTTTAATAAAATATATTTCCAATGGAAAAAAAATGTAACAAAAGGTATTAACAAAAAAGAATCCCTATGATGCAATCAAATGTGTCAAAAGGTAAAAGTTTAAACTTGCTTGAGATGTTTAACATGTAACAAAAGATACTAATAGAAAAGTACCCTATTCTTACCACCCACACAACTGTAACTAATCCATCGTCATAATTGCATCCATTCTTTTTTAAAGCAATAAAATTTATAGATAGAGCAAAATATCGTTTTTGGCAATTACTCCCAGACTCATTTCCTTCCTTAACCCACATCTACAGAATCAAACACTACCTTGAGTTTGTTGTGCATCCCTTGGATCTATTTTTATACCTCTATATACATATGTTTGCATCTGTACCTCCAGACATAATTTTATTTGTACTGCTCAGTATGTAGCCACTAGCTATGTCATTTAATATTAACTTAAATAAAACAGTTGTGGCTAGTGGTTATCCTATTGGACAGTGCAGATATAGAACATTACTGAAGAGGGTTCTACTGGACTTTTAATATATGTAGTTTAGTATGTACTCAAAAATTCTCACAAAAAATAATGTAATACTCTGTATCTTTATCAACTTGCTTTTTAAAAAAAAAAAACAAAAAAACTTAACATTATGTTGTTGAGATCTATCCATGCTGATATCTAGAAAGGTCTGATTTATTCCTTTAAACTTACACAGAGCATTCTATTTTATGAATATATCCTTTCTCTACCAATTTCTTCCCAATTGGACATTTGAATTATTTCCAGTATTTTACTATTTTCAACAATGTGTCAGTGAACACTGAATATCTTTCTCTAGAATAAGTAATCTAGAACTGGAAATGCTTGATTATAATGCATGCAATTTTCAATTTTGTTATATATTATTAAAATATTCTCCAAAGTGGTTGCATCAACTTCACTCTTATGCAGTTAATGTGTTAAAGAATCAATTCCTGTGGAGCAGGTGTAACTCAGTGGTTGAACACCTGCCTCACATATATGAGGTCCCAGGTTCAATCCCTGGTATCTCTTAAAAAAAAAAAAAAGAAAAAGAAAATCAATTCCCTGTATCTTTGCCAATATTTGATATTGTCTATTGGTTTTTGCCATTGATTTAGGTGAAAAATGGAATGTTTTTATGGTATTTCAGTTTTAATTTTCATTTTCCTAACATTGGAGTTAAACATTTTTGAGTGTTAACTTAGATTTTTCTTTATGGTTTATTCATATGTTCATTTTTCCACTGGATTATTTGCCTTTTTCTTATCCATATTCTTCTATCCTTTTCACTGTGAGACACTTTTCCTTTATTATAATGATAAAGGAATTATAGGCAAATGAATTCTCATCCCTCTTCTGTTAATTTATACCACTGACGCTAAACAGATTTAATGCCTCCTTTTTGTCTTGTTCCTAACAAAGCTATTATGTCATCTTCGGATTTGTCCCAACTTTCAGCTCATAATGTATTTTCCACTTATTGTAAATCAATAGAAAACCTTCTATTTTTTTCCATCTGTATTAGTCAGCCAAAGGGGTGCTAATGTGAAATACCAAAAATGGGTTGGTTTTTACAAAGGGTATTTATTTGGGGTAGAAGTCCACAGATCCCAGGCCATAAAGCATTAAGTTTCTTCTCTCACCACAGTCCATTGGCACGTGTTGGAGCAAGACAGCTGCTGGCGTTTGCCAGGGTTCAGGCTTCTGGGGTTCCTCTCTTCCCAGGGCTGCATTTCTCTCTGGGCTTAGCTCCTGTTTCCTCCACAAGGTCAGCTGTAGATGATCAGGCGAAAGGCTTGCTTCTCTTCTCCTGGGGCCTTTTTCCAACATCAAAACTGCTTCTCAAAAGACTGCTTCAACTGTCCTTTGCCTTGCCTTTTATATTCAATTCCCCACCCACCAAGGGGAGGGGCTCAATGCCCTAATCCTAACCTAATCATGCCCAGATTAACAGATCAGTTTACAAGCATGATCCAAGTATATTTTTGGAATTCATAATTACATCAAACTGCCACACCATCTAATCAGCTACTACCATTGTTCCTGATTCTAACATATCTATATAAGACATAACCTCAATATAAAAATTTAGATGTGGAAGAAATTAGTATAATCCTTAATTTTTAACTTTTTATTTTTAAAAATTTCAAACCCAAGAAATGTTAAGAAAATAATAAAATGAGCACCCACACTCTTCAATCAGATTCACCCGTTAACTTTTTTTTTTTTTGTCTGCTTTTTTTATTCAAAACAGCCCATGATTCTTTGGGAAGTGATACAAAATTGTTTTCCAATCCGATTATAATTTCTACAATCTCTGTAATTAGCCACAAATTCAAAAGGTTCCTACTCTCCCCACCCCAAATCCCTTTTGGCACCTATGTGTGAAATGTCATTTTTGAAAAATGAGAGGAAAATATGCTGCATACTGGGCTTTTTATCACACTACTCCGATGAAAAATTTTCTGATTGTTAAATTTAGACCACTGATACAACAAGAAGGATTAGCAATATCTCCTTAATAAAAATCTTTTTTCTAACTAAATCTATGGCCATCTCAGAAAAAACTATTAAAAACAGCAGCCAATTCTCAGAGGCAATGGGGCCATGGCCTGTTTTTGCTTTCCCCACTTCTTTTCGATTTAAATTTAGAATTACTGAGCAATTCTACGAGAGGTAGCAGAATGGCTGGCACAGGCTCTGGCTTCATGATTTTAGAATACAATTTTAACTCATCACATTCTTCAGAAGAATTTTTGCATTACACATAAAGAAACAGGAGAAGAGGATCACTAGAACTTGACCTGCAGAGAGAAGTCTGCCGGATGAAAGTGTGTCCATAACTAGTGAGCAGGCGCACCCGCAAACACAGCTGTCTATTAGGAGAGGTCTTGGCCGTGGGACAGAAACACAAGAACTATATCCAGATTAGAAAAGCGTGTCGTTCATAAAGTATACTACCCTTGTGTCTTCACTTAGTCTACTAAAAAATAAGTTCCTACACAAAGTCAGGATGCTACAGGAGAAAAAAAGAGCCAACACAGACTACAATTGGCCAATATTTAAATATGAAGAAAACAACTTAGAACTTTCACTTTTCCTGTGTGAGAAGGATTTATGAGCTTGGTTTTGGCCTACTTGGCCCCATTCAAACTCATGTTGTTAGCTGTGCTTCAGGTCTACAGGGTGTTGCCAAGAAACTTCTTTTAAAAAATCTCTGAATTGTTCAGTGTCAGCAGAGCTTAATGGACTTTTCTGAGTAGTAAGGGGGAGAGGAGAGCCTTCTCTAAAACCTAATAAAATAAGACAGTTTTATTTCTAAACAAAAGAGAGTGATGTTATAAAACTAGGGAAAAATAGGATGTTATGCCAGTCCTTTCTTTTTGTAATTAACACTTGACTATTTCCTACCTGTAGCATTACATATGTGGTTAAGCTTTTGGATGGAAGGGAAGGAAGAAGGAAAGAAAAACAAAATTCCAAAACCTCCTGACAAAGCAGCCGTTCCATTGCACGGACAATGGCTCATTTTCTCTGCCAGACACTAATTCACAGATACTGTTTTTCCATTTAAAGACGGATGCGTGGATGCGGTTGGGGAGAGCGGGGGCACAGCCAAGGAGTTCAGCAGTCTTCTCTCTACAAACCCAGCCCCATGTCCTCAGTGGCAACTGATTTCGCCACATCTGCTGTCTTGGTATTCACAGCAAGCAACATCTTTCTTTAAAACTTTTCTTGTTCTTGCTGCTTTTCTTGCCATTCTTGTCTTTGTTCTCTGACATCTTCTTTGCTCTGATTTCTCTCATTAGGTCAAAAAACACCTTGTCTACATTGGCGCGTGTCTTGGCCGACGTCTCCACGTACTGCACACCCCACTCTTCGGCTTTATTCCTGGCCTCCTCAATTGGCACCTGCCTCCGCTCCTCTAAGTCAGACTTGTTTCCCACCACAAGCAGTGGGATTTTATCTTCTTCAGCCTTAACACGGAGGATTTGTTCCCTGAATTCAGCAGTTGCTGTAAAGGATTCGTGTTCCGTGATTGAGAACACTAAGAGAAAACCTTCCCCACTTCGGAAGTAGTTGTCACGAATGGCAGCATAGTCCTCCTGTCCAGCCGTGTCCAGGATGTCTATCTGCACTTCTTCCCCATCAAGAACCACTTTCTTTCTATAGCTGTCAGCCTTGGTAGGTTCATAGTCTTCTACGAACTCGTCATACATGAACTGAAGCGTCAGGGCTGACTTGCCGACCCCACCACTGCCGACCATGATCACCTTGTGCAGGGCCAGGGAGCCCTGGTTTTTATTCTTCTTGGCTGCCATCCTGCTGTGTCCTTAGGCGGCCCACAGGCAGGAGACCCAGGTGAAGAGCTGGACCGTCCTGCGACTCCTCGCCGTCTGCGCCCGCCCCTACTAGGCTCGCCCCGCGCCCTCCGCCGCCTCCCGGGGCCAGACCCCTGCCGGCTCTCGCGGATTCGTCATGGAGCAGACCCGGATCCCCGCCCCACCCCCCCGACACCCGTTAACTTTTGCCACATTTACCGTCTTTCCCTCTTTCATAAGTATACATACATATATATAATTTTATTTTATATATTATATAAACATATATATTGTTGAATCATTTGAAAATACATTGTAGACACTACAACTCTTCAGGCCTAAAGTGCTTTGGCATAAAATTCCCAAGATTATAGACAAGAACATTATAACATCCAAGAAAACTATAATTCTACTATTCAATATTCAAATTTCAATTGGCTGCAATGTGTATATACATACATATATATATATGAATATATGTGTGTGTATATATACACACACACACAGCCCCTGTGTATTTGGTCCATGATCCAATATAAGCTAGCTCATTGCCCTTTGTTGTCAGATCTCTGAGTCTCTTTTTATCTAGAAGAGTTTTTTTTTTCTTATTGAAAATTACATGAGTTATTTTGAAGAGTCCAGGGTAGATTTCTCATAGAATATACCACTGGATTTTTTTTTTAACTCATTCCAATATCACTTATATGTCCTTTAATATGTGCTTAGAACTAGAGCAGGGTTTAGATCTATAGAGGTTGATCCTGGCATTATTGCCATTTTGCTCAGATAATTCTTTCTTGGTGGGTGGGAGTTGTCCTGTGTGTTGCAGGATATTTAGTGGCATCCGTTGCCTGTATCCACTAATGCCAGTAGCACCTCTCTCTCCAGGTTATGTCAATAAAAAAAAAATGTCTCCAGGCACTGCTGAATGTTTCCTGGTAGGATGCTGGGGGTGAGGTAAAACTGAGTCCTTGGTTGAGAACCTCTGTACAGAAGCTTAATTAAATTCAGGTTAAATAATTTTGGCAAGAACATTTCTTAGAAGATGCTGTGTACTTCTAATTACATAACATCAAAAAGCACATATCAGATATTCCATTATTAATGATGTTAACTTGATCATGATTTTTGTTTTCCTTTTTGTAATAAAATTTTGGCTTGATACTTTGAGTGGATATGAATATTCTATACTCTTAAACTTTTACCCCGAGGCTTTTAGCATCCGCTGATGAACTCTGCCTGAATCAATTATGATATCTTGGGTGGAAACATGTTTTCTAATTCTGTTTTTCCTTCTACATTTATTATTCCGTATTCTTCTGTAAAGAAAAGGTTTTATTCCCTCTCCCTTTTATTTATTTACTTTTAATGACACTATGAACGCATGCATTTATTTTTCAATGTGCTGCAATCAGTTACGATATCATCCAAGTTAGATAATCATGTAGTCCCAAGTTTCGCTGAATCCATTCTTTAAAGGATATCTGAAAGTAAGGGCAGTTAGTGTTTGGGGAGGCATTTTGTTAAAGTTATATTAAGGTTACCATGCAAATGATAAATTCTTACTGTTTACATTGCACATGAGAACAAATGTGTAAAAGCTACACATTCAACTACTGAGGAATTCTGCTGATTGGCAAAACATATTTTCAAAAATAACAAGTTATATCAATTGCAAAATGTAAATAATTGATAGAAGATTCTATTTAACAATTAATAAAATATAACCAGTAATTTAATTTTGAGTTTACCTTTAAAATGGTATGTCATTCTCCTTGCTCCTAGATATGACTGGTTTATATAAATAGAAATATATTTGTAGCATATGAATTATCTAAAAACGTTATACTACTGCAAGTTGTAGGGAACAGGGCGGAGTTATTTCTGATTTTAAAAGAGTTCAGAAATCACCAAGGAGTATAATTCTATTATACTACCCAATATTCAAATAATTGAATATTTCTATAGAGAGATGACTTTTAGGAAGTCGAAACAGAAAAACCCACTAAAAAAGAAGAAAAGTTTGAAATAAGGGATTTTAGCTCCACCCAAACAATTACCCTCTTCCTTCTGTAACCGCTAATTTCCTCCCCAGCTCCAGGGAGCGGCTCTGTCCCGTTCCGCAGTCTCCGCTCCAAGTCCGTGACGCGAGCTTCTGAAGAGGCAGTCGTGGCGACTGGCAGTAACCGGGTTTAAGTCTCTTTCCAGTTCTAGGTAGTTGGGACCACGCCACTCGGGAACGCTTATTTCCGGAGGTGCGACATAGGCGAAGAACCGCGGAGGGTGGGGCAAACTTTTCAGGTAGCGTTTCTCCCGCTCCGGCCCTCTCCTCATATCCCTTTCTGATTGGCTGGCGCCGGTCTCGGCTGCCCAATTGCGCCGGAGCGTCCTACACGCCGCAGCCGCGCATGCCCACTCGGGAATCCACCCCTGCGCTTCAACCCTTTGGGGCGCTGAAGAAGGGCACCACCAAGGGGGCGGTGGAGTCCGAGCCAAGGTTGCACAGTCGCACTGGGACGGCGATAGGAAAATCAAGCACTGACACGATCGCCCGATTTCCCCAAATGCCCTAAGTGCAGCTTTCCTTGGCGGTGACTTTTCCCTTTCATTGTGGTGTACGACTCGGACAATCCGACCTGCCTGTGGAAACTCGAAAAAACCCGAGATCAAAATTTTGTTTTCTTTTTTTTTACATTCGGGCAGATCGAAAGGCAGTGAGGTGGAGTAAATCTTTACAGGAAGGTAAACTTTCCTCTTATGCAGAGTGGGCTGGGAACACCTTTCCTGGGAGTTTTACTGCACGAAACGCGGCCCTATTAGCGCGGTATGGAAACGCTGCCCCGCACCCGACCTGCCCTTGACAACTCCAGCGTTATCCTGCCTTCTCTGAGGTGACCGCCTGTTGGCGCTGGAAACACGGACGTTACTTTCTGCTGTACAAAAAGAACCTCCCTACTACTTTGCTAGGTGTGCAACTCAGAAAAGTGGCAAAACCCAAAAACTAGGCTTCAGAGGAGAGGCAAAATCTCCGTGGCCCTTGCCCGCAACCTGGCCTCTGACCTCCTCCTCGCAGTCCTCAGCCCCACCTTGGGCGGACCACAGCCTCTCCGGCCCACACCAGGCCTGCCACTGCGGCCGCTCACAAAACGCGAGCGGAACCCGCACGCGGAAGCGCCGGTCGCACTGAGCATGCCCAGTTGCAGAGCCGACCAGAGGAGTTTTTTTTTTTTCTTTTTTTCTTTTTCTTTCTTTCTTTCTTTTTTTTTTTTAGTCTCAAGTAGGAGGCTTCCCACCTGCCCTCCACCTCCCTCGGCCTAAGCAGCTACCATGGCCGAGGTTCCTGACGCGGCGTTGTCCCAGGAGGGTTGGTAAGTGCCAGTCCCGCCGGCCGCCGGGCCGCGGGCGCGGGCCGGGGCCTCAAGGAGGGTTGGGGTTGGGGGCGGTGGGGTGCGTGTCAGCGTAGGCGGAGGCCGCCGCCCGCCCCCGGCCTCTCCCGGGCCCTCCCGGCCGACTCCGCCCCCGGCGCCACGCGGAGCCCTACTAGTGCCCCGGCGGGCTGGGCCCCGGGAGGCGGGCGGTGGGCCCGGGGAGAGGCTGGGGGCCGCGGGCTGGACCGGCGGCAGCCCAGGCCCGAGCCGAGTCGGGCTGAGCTTGGCAGGACGTGCGGCGCGATGTGCGCCGCTTTTTCGGGGTTGTTGCTACGGCGGGACGAGGGGAGGCTGGAGCAGCCCCGAGCGGCGGAGAGAGCGGGCCGGGCCCGCTGCAAGTTGAGGGGAGACCTGAGCGCAGACCTGAGCGCAGCCGGTGCTGCTCTGGAGCCACCTCCACTTTCTCCTCCTTTCAAAGTACCGTACGGATCAGCGTGAGGCTGCCCTCCGGGGCACACGCACAACTTCTGAAGCTGAGAATAGCCGCATTCTAAACTCGTGTGGTGCTCCCTAGAACTTTTCTTGAAAAGATGGCGTTGTTCTGATTTTTAAATACGTTTCACGTCAAGATTTTCGGATCTGGAAGCAATTAAAAATTAACGTGGAATTAAACAGTTTCTGGAACTGCGGCCATTACGGTTGCAACATCCAATTTAATTCAGTAGCCGTTTTCCAGGCCTGAAAAGGCACACTTGGGGGTGAGAGGGGTGGGAATAGGGTTGAAAAAGATTTGCCCTTGCTCTCAGGAAGTTTACAACCGTAATAAGGAGAGAGGGAGGCACTTAAAAAACACCAAAACAGGGGAAATAGTGGTAAACTGAAGAGAAGAGTAGGCAAGTGAGGTGTGGAATTGGAGGGGATGAAGAGTTAATTTTGTAGAGAAGTAGGATTTGAAAGATGCTGAGGAAAACGCTTGCTAGACACGGAGCTGCTGGAGATGAGGCACAGAGAGAGGAAAGTACTTATTGGTTTGCTTCTTGGAAATAGGAGGGAGACCAACGAGGATTAAGACTTGAAAAGTAGGTTGGAATCAGATTATGGACGCTATGAATACCTAAAAGATGTGGACTTGATTTTGTGAAAAAGTTTTTGATCAGTGGACTGATATAATCTCAGCAGTATTTTGAAGAAGCGGCAACTGGCTCTACAGGCACTATTATCCACCTTAGTTTACAGGTGAGGAGACTGAAGCCAAGAGCTGTTAAGTAACTTGCCCCAAATGATATAGCTAGAAAGTGGTGGAGTTGAATATTGAGTGCAGTGGACCTGGTTTCACATCTGGTATTTTGAACTGTTATGTATTATTGTTCCTACAGTTTTTGTTTTAGAATACCTTGGCATAACAAATTGTGGGATTAAAAACTCACTTTATTCACAAACTACATTGTAGTTTCTCTGTAATGTCTCATCCAGTTGACCTTGGAATTGGCTCCTGCCTATTGGAATTCCACAGCCACTCAAGTTTAGAGAAAATCCCTCCCTGCTTTGTTATATTGTTGTATATTCTCAGTAGTGTCATATTGTAGCACTTAGCACTTTGTACTGTAAATGGTCTATTTACATGTTTCTTTCTTTTACAAGACTTTGCTCCTTCCCCATGGCGATGATTTTAAAAAGGCAGGACATAATCTGTGGTGCTGATAAAACCATCTAGGAGTTTGTGAGTTCCATGTTATTCCTGATGGATCTTGAACAAACTAGGCATGTGCCAAAGAAGGCTAGGCTTTTGGGTGGCTTGCGCTAGATCTTATATTTAAGTAGAGATTGGGTATGTTAAAAGAGAGACTCCAAGGGTTTAGGCAGGTAAGAACACTCGAGGGAGAATTTCTGACCTAAGAGCAGATTTTGGCTAATTCATTCCAGTTCTGATATCCTGAATTTCCTCTTGCTCTTGGATTATCTCTTGTCACTGCCATTTTTCTTAGAACTCAAGTCTTCCATGTATTTAATGACTTGTGGGGCCAGAAAAAGAAATAGATGCTAAAGTTCCTAAACCCTTATTAAATCTGTTCCATCATCTATACCTAAAATAGTAGTAGATATGGGAAATATTTAGTGCCAAAAAGCTTAAGTTTCTGAAAATGTGATATTTAAGGGTACTACATGGTCTATATAGATCAATCCATTCAAATTTGCATTTTTTAGTATATTTTTTCTTTTAAGCCTGTAATCTTCATTGTCTTCCATAAAAATTAGTATTTTAAAATAAAACTTTAACAGTAGCCACCCTGACAAACTTTACAGGTTTTTTTTCCTAGTGACCAGAAGCACACAAAGAATTTGGTTTTGCTGATTTGAATGTAAAAGTTTTAGGGGCTCCTACTGTAACTTTGTTATGCTTAAATGCACTAAATAATACCTTAATCCTTTGTAATGCTTAATTATATGCATGAGATAGCTTTACCTAGAGAAGAGATTTGACTCTAAATTTGTCTAGATAACAGTTTTACTTCACTCTCTGCCTTTTTTGTTTTTGCTCTTTGGAGATTGATTCTCCTTAAGGGACATTGCATATTTCTACCAACAGTGATCAGGGGTATCAACCTTTTGAATCATTTTTTTTTTAAGTTAACATGTTACTGGGACCTAATCAGCTGTGTTTGTGTTTCTGGAAAGATATTTTCCATAGAAAAGTGAGTGTGCAGGTGAGAAACTGAAGCACAGAAAGCATCAACAATTTGCTTAAGAGTGGCAGAACCAAGAATAGAGATTCAGTGCTCCTTCCACCATGCCCCGTGACCATTTCTAATTTAAATTGTTGATTAAAAATAACATGTTTTAAAATAGAAAACTGCCTTGAAGCTTTTTGTGGTATGTAAATTTATTTTTGTCTTTGGGAAAGATAAGATGCTTATTCTGAGAAATGATTGATGATATTAGAATTAAAGAAATTTACCTTGCAGTGGCTCACTTAGTTGCTGATTAGGCATATCTGAAAATCTGGTTAGTTCTGTATTTTTATACATACTAAGAATGCTCTGAAAAAGTAAGGCACTAAATTGTATATCTTTGCCTTAAACCCAGCATTTTTGAGTTGAAGATTCCATGAGGTAATATTAGAAATGGTGTTTTCCTTTTTATTTTGAAAGAAAGTATTCAGCACATTCGAGATTTAACTAGGGAGGTTTTTGTTTGTTTGTTTGTTTGTTTTTTTTGGTGGTTAGGACAGGGATGGAGGGGAAAGAGAGGATGAACTTGTAGGTATCCTTCTTACCAAGTCTCTCTAGAATTTTATATTCCCTTTGGGGTTCTCTCTCTGATTACTGGTGTTACCACCATGCTGACATCCTCTGGTCCAAAAAGTACAAAAGTACCTTCTCATTGTTTCACCTTTAAGCAACTTATCAGAAAGACTGAAGCTTATAAAAGTTTTTATCAAAATGTGCTGCTGGAGGAGAACAACCATGGGATAAATAAAGAAACAAGAAGCCTAATGGCAGTATGGATTATAAAGTGATTATTGCTCTCTTGTCTTTAAGGGCCTACACTATTCCACAAGTTGCCTTGAGGGAGCTGCATTAAAGGTGGAACAATTTCAGGGTATTTTGCTGGGATTTTGACCTATCTACAAATGGAGGGCCTCTTTTGCATCCCGTCACATAGACGCTTTCTGTCAGACAAATTAATGAAAGTCAGATTCCCAATCTACATACTCCTGTGCCTTTCTTGTTTGTCTGGTTTTAGTTTTCTGAGAGACACACCTATTCCCCAGGAGATTTCTGGTAAAGGATCTTTTTTTTTATAGCCAATATTACTGATTCATATTAATAAAGTATACAGTTCATTCAAAGTGTACGATCAGTGGTATAATCACATAGTTGTGGATTCATCACTTCAATCATTATTAGAGCATTTTCATTATTTCAATAATAATAAACAAATGAACAAACAAAATTCTTCACCTCTCAATCTCTCTATGCTTCCCCTTTTGTACATAGCTGCAATTTCTGGCTATTGTTGCATGATTATTTATTAAGCAGTTTTGATGAGATATATTCACATACCATACGATCTATCCAAAGTATATTATCACTGGCTTTTAGTATAATCACAATGTTGTTCATTCACCACCACAAAAAATTTTAGATCCATTTCATTTCTCCACACCACTTAGCATGTCTTCCCCAGCCCTACATAATCACTAATCTAATTTCATCTTTATAAATTTATTTATATTAACATTTTACATACATGGAATCATACATTATGTAGTACTTTGTGTCTGGTTTCTTTTGCTTCGCAAAATGTTTTGGGTTTTTTTGGTCTGATATTAATATCTTGTAGTATTAACATTTGTTCAGTTTCAAAGAAAGTCTTATATATGCAATTTTTAAAATACATTTTTTATTTATTTTAGAAAAGATACTTAGATTTCATAAAATACTACATAAAAAAATATAAGGGTTTCCCATATGTCCCAATCCCCACACCTTCCACTTTTCCCCACATTAACTTCTTTCATTAGTGTGGTACATTCTTTGCAATTAATGAACACATTTTGGAGCATTGCCACTAAGCATGGATTATATGTTACATTGTAGTTTACACTCCTACTCAATTCTGTAGATTATGGTAGGATATATAATGGCCTGTATCTGTCGTTGCAGTGTCATTCAGGACAATTCCAAGTCCTGAAAATGCCCCCATATTACACCTCTTTTTCCCTCTCCCTGCCTTCGGTACCTCCAGTGGCCACTGTCTCCACATCCATGATATAATTTCTTCCATTGCTAGAATCACAATAAGTCTATAGTAGAATACCAGTAAGTCTACTCTAGTCCATATTTTATTCCCCAATCCTGAGGATTCTGGGATGGTGATACCCACTCTACCTCTAATTGAGAGGGGCCTTCAATCTCATATGGCTGATGGATGGGACTCTCTTGCTTGCAGTTGTAGACTCTCTCGGTTCCTTGGTGTGGTGTTTGTCCATCCTCACCTCCTTGTTAATTGTCCTAGGTGAGTCCAATGAACTGGAGAGTAGATGTTGCAACTCTGCTGAGGCTCAGGGCCTGGCTGGCATATGGACAGCTCAGAGAATCAAGTCTCTTGGACATACACCTACCAACTCCAGCACCAGCTACAGGTTCAAATAAAAGGGACAGAAGAGGCATGTGTAGAGAAGTCACATCTGAGTCTAACTCTGTCACACTCAGGAGCACAAACTCCAAAGTAGGGCCCACTGGCAAGGCACCAAACTCCGGAGCTCTCTGCCATGACCATAGGACCTGGGTGTCTCCAGAGCCCTCAGGAGCCCTACTATTTGGGGTAGTATGTACTTTGGCAGTCTATGATATCCTGCTGAGACATGCATAAGTGTTACTTCTCTGATGACCTCCCAGTTCACTTTGAAGTCTCTTAGCCATATAAGCTCATTTGTCTTTACCTTTCCTCCCTTTTATTCAAGGTCTTTTTCCAGTTGCATCACCAGCTGGTGCTTGGTAGTAATTCGTTGGTGTCAGGGAGGCTCATCCCCTGGATTATATATGCAATTTTACCCACATTCATATTTCACATACGGTTTTACTATGCTGTACAGTCCCATGTTAAATTTTGTAGTTTTCCATTCAGTACCATATTTGACCTTGGACTTTCCCTTTAAACTACTTTCATACCCACATAATAGTACTGCTAGTTGCAAACATTAGGTTGGTCTTTCACTTTTTCTATTCATTTCCAAAGATTAACACATGACTTTTATCTGGTGAAGGATCTTAATTTTCAGATGAGCCATAACCTTTGTGGACCTTCAATTTAACTATACCTTCTTACATTACACTAATGGTAACAGTCATGCATTAAAAACGTATGCAAAGAGTATCAAAAAGATTGCTCCCTCATATTATTCCCAGCATAACTTTTAGGCATAGGTATGTTTGTAAAGAGTATTTGTATTTCTTAATAAGGTTGTATATTAAGTGCAGGATTTTTAATTATCTAGGATTAATAAAATGCTTTTTAACTACCACTTTGATATAAATGCTCCTAGTACACTCTTTATTAAAGATCAGAACTGTTGAAACACTCTTAGATGAAGTAGAATAATATATCATGCTGAAGAATTCAAGAAGCAGCAGATTGCTTTATATTCAGTTTTCAGTGGAGCTTATTGGAGACATCCTTCTAGTTTGAAATAGTTCTGTTTCTTTAATGAACATTTATAACTCTTTCAATTATATTGTTTGTGAAATTAAAATGTTCAAAGGTAATAAGCCTTGTTGACCTTCTGTTTCAAACTATGTTATGTATTGCTTTGCTGCATCTATTGATATTGTAAACTGTTAAAAACGACAGGATATTTTTTAAACTGTGCAAGTTTTCAGATTTCAAGGTGCTGTTTGCAGTGATCTTTTTTTTTTCCTTGGTGAATTATTACCTATAAATCTAGTTTCAAGTGCTTGTAGACCTGACTGCCTCAAGCATAAAGGGGGTATAAAAAGAAACTTGCTACCTCAGCAGATTGAAAATAGTTTTCTCCTCTCACATAGCAGCATTTGCTAAATCAAGTAAAATTGCAAAGTAACATTTCAAGAACCATAAAAATATATCAACTTTTTTTTCCTAATGTTTTTCTTTTTGACACAAGAATATTGGCATTTTGACTTATATTATAGCTAATTATGTAGAAATTCTGAGTTTTTCAAAGTCAAGGATTGGAAGTAGCTGAAGAACACTTTACCTCCAGATAATTTTTGGAAGGAGCAGACTGCCCTCCCAGTGATGCAAAAAATTTTTCTAAATTTTAAGAAATGTGTGAAGTCTTAGGATGACAAGGAAAAGCAAAGAAGAAGGAGCAAGAAATGTGTGGTAATATTGGAAAGTGTTAACAAGGGTGTCAAATCAAAAGTACTGATAGCAGAAACAAGTTGGGGATGTGGAGAACAGAAAGAACAGCGTCGTGTTCTGAGGCTAGACTTGTTTCATAACCCCTTGCTAGATAGATTTGTATCTGTGTGTCCATGTGTGCTCTTTTCACATGTACTGCAGTTTTAAAGCCTTTAAAGGGAAACTTTTACTATGGGTAAAGACAAATAGCTACCCACATCTCAGTATAGTGCTATTGATGATACTATATCTTTAAAGCAATAAGTAAGTCATCATGCAGAGAAATATATAATCTTCTACAATAGTATGTACTGAAATATACTTAGTATTTATAGCTCATATGTATAAGGCATTATGTTTGTTGTTGGGATATAATGATATACAGGACAAGATTTAAACATGTCGTACACTGGTTTTTATACTTGCAGGGTGTTGTTGAAATACATCTGAGAGCAGTTAACCCAGACCTGGGAAATCTAGAAGGCTTTCCAGAACTAATGATGTATAATCAGGGTATGTTGTAGTTGCCATCTCATAGTGTGGTCTTTAGTGAAAAAATAAGGCATTTTCATTCATGCATTCATTCAACATCGATTGAACATCTTTGTTGTGGTAGACATTTTCTTTAGTACAATCAGATGTAGTTTTATGGAGAGAAAGCCATTAATTACATATTCAAACATAATGCATCTGTGAAATATGCTAGAGAAAAGGGACATGGTTCCATAAGAGCTTATAAGAGGGGATTTTGACCTCTTCATGGTGGTCAAGAATGCTTCCCTAATATCTGAAAGATGAGTGGGAATTAGCTGGACTAAAAATGGAGAGCAGCAAATGCAGTGGTCATATGCCTGTGGGGAGCATGGCAAATAGAATGGTCTAAAGGATCAGCGTGATTGGAGGGCAAGACTGAGGGGCAGTGTGTAGAGATGAGGATGGAGATACTCAGTGGCTGAAGATACAAGGTCATCTATGGTGGGTCTTGTAGGCCATGTTATATTTTATTTT
Organism: Tolypeutes matacus; assembly: GCA_026826555.1. Lineage (NCBI taxonomy): Eukaryota > Metazoa > Chordata > Mammalia > Cingulata > Chlamyphoridae > Tolypeutes > Tolypeutes matacus. Next base: position 47,057,728 of record JAKSZT010054334.1, on the reverse strand, counting down.
TTTCCTGGAGGCTATAGAAATCAGTTGAAGAGTTTTAATTATGGAATTTGAGGCTTTAGGAAGGGATGATATCAGACTTGTAAGTTTTGAGATATATTTGCATTTAATAAAATGGGTGGAGGTTGAGCAGGAGTAGATGGACTGGGGCAATGGTGGTGGTGATGGTTGAGATGGAGAGTAATAGATTATTTGAGATATTTAGAAGGTAAAATGGATAGAACTTTTTGATTGATTGGATATAGGGGTAAGAGAGAATCCAGTGTTGAGGTGCTGATTTCTAGGTTTCTTGTTTGTATCACAGAATTGATTTCAATTTGGTTAGAAAGGGCCTATTAGAAGAGAACCACATTTTTGCGGAGGGGTCCATGAATCGAATTTGGACATTATTGAGTATGAGTTGTCTTTGAATCATCTAAAATAAGATGTCCTTGAAGATGAGAAAATACTAATCTGGGATTCAGAAGAGAAGACTGGCTAGCGATGTAAATTTATGAGTCATTTGATTATAGCTGATGATTGAAGCAGTGCACGGATGAGATCTTCTCAGCTTGCATTGTCCAGTATGCACTTGAAATGTGTCTAGTCCAAATTCAGATGTACTATAAATGTAAAATACACACTGGATTTTGAAGACTTAGTACAAAATAAAGGAATGTAAATTATCTCATTAATGTTTTTATGATTACATATTAAAATAATATTTTGAAAATATGTTAAATAACTATATTATGAAAATTAACTTTACTTGTTTCTTTTATTTTATAAAATATGGCTACTAGAAAATTTAAAATTACATATGGGCTCACATTGTATTTCAGTTAAACGGTGCTACCTAAGAAGCAAGCTTTGATTGAGAAGAGGCTAGGTTCAAACATTGAAGTATTTTAGTATTTTTTACAGGAGAATTTAACCTGTAAGAACCTGACAGGGGGAAAAACATTGGAATTCATTATAAAGTTACTTTTTGTAGAGAAAATGTGCATAGCTTTAAGAGTTCTGTGACAAGATTATTTGATTAGGTCAGTATTAGTTTATTGACTCTCGGACAATAGAAATTCAAAAAGAGCAGTTTTAAAAACATTCTTTATAAATTTAGACATATGAAGTTTGTTCTTTTATCCCCTTACCACTGCAAAAGTCTTCTAAATACAAAATGCAAATAAAATTCAGCTGTAGCTTTTCAGAAGACAGTGTGCCATGGCTATTAAGTGGCGATTCTAAAAAAAAAAAAAAAAAATGTTTTATTTTACTAAATTTCTAAACAGTACCAAGAGAAGCTTGAAAATAAATGTAGATTTTGTAAAATATCCAATATAAATAATTAAATATTAATATTGATGGAAAAACTTGCTAAACAAATTAAGCTAACATTTTATAATGGATTTGGAATTGATTCAGTTCAGGCTTTGTTTGGAGAGAGAAATAGGGTCACATGTAAGTTTAAGTGTCCAGAAAGCTGATAGGTAATTGTGATAAAGTTAATGAAAAATTCTTCCTTTTGCCATAAATATATTCTAATATTAGATCCAGAGAAATAAACGAATATTTGGCTCATCTAATGAGTTAAAATAGTTTGATGCCTCACTATTTCGTAAGCACCTTTAAAGCAAAGATCAAGTCTTTCATATTTTTGTAGTATTCTTGTCATTTAATAGAGTGTGAGACCCACAGAAGACACTTAAATGTACTGGTTGTTCTTTTGTTAACTTTCTATTATGAACGCCAAAAAGGATTATGTATACGTTTCTGTTTAGGACACAAAGCATGTGGAATAGGTTCCTTTTCAGTTTCCCTACTCAGTTCACCCTACTCAGAATGGCAAGTATTGCTCACCCTTTCTGCCTCTGCTGAGAGCCCAATTTAGTATGTAGGGGCTTCTCTTTCCAGGGTTTTCCATGATCTTTTCCCCTAGGCTGTCTGCTGACTCCCTCAGTCTATTTCACTCAATTTGTGGGTAATAATGAGATTTCTCCTGGATTTTAGTGATTTGTTTTCTTTTGTCAGTTTTGCTGGTGGGGGTGGAGGTGGGGGCAGTATTAGTATCCAGGCCCCATCAGAATCTTCTTTGGCTGCCACATTTTGAAGTGTAACAGGATGAGGATGTACCTTTTTCCTTGTTTGGTTGCTGCTGATAAATTTTTTGACTGCTTTTTTTGGATTGTGGTTGTTTGCTTTGTTTTCAGTATTCCTTGTGTCATTTAATTACATGTTCATTAGAAGTCTTTGTAAGCATATATTGTTTATTTGATGATTAAAGAAGATACATAATGGAAGTATTTTTATATAGATATAATGAAAACATGCTTACTATAGCAATACCATGAGATTTCAGTGCCCATTTTGTGTCTGTATTTACATCCTTGTTGGTGCAAAGTGACCACCCAAAATGACAATACTTAACATTTGTTAGTGAACATGTTTTGTTGCTCTGTGCTACACAGAGACACCTGCCATGTACTCATTACATTTTCTACCAGTTATTAAGACAGGACTTCTTTTGTAGTGATAGTTTGCAATTGGAAAACATCTCCATATAATTAGACATAGTTTCTTAAAATTGAGGGTTTAACAAATTGAGAGTTTGATTTGACATTTTGAGAAAAATAGTCCAGTGTAGTGATGCATACTTTAGTGTGCACAAGGTAATGAGAAAGGACTTAATATGTAAATGATACACGGCAGGAATCATGGTGTGCATTTTAAGTCTTGATTATCTTGAAAGGGCAACAGGGCCTTGAAGATTTTACTAGTTTATACTTATGTGAATAAGCATTTAAATACATTGATCTTATTTTAATACAAATGCAGACATAGATTAAATGCCTGAGCTGGATCCTTTTAATATTAAAAAGAAAAACCCAAATACCCTGTGTATTAGGTTGAAGGCTCAGTGGATGTGACAGAAACCCCACATTAAAGAGACCTGAAAAATATAGCCTTTTCCTCTGTCATAAAATATCTTAGATTGGCGGGGCATTTCTGCTTTGTGCTGTCATTTAGGGACCCACATTCCTTCCATCTTATTGCTTTTTTATACCCTAGCCTCTTGATATTCCAAATGTGATCCATGGACCACCAGTGCCACCTGGGAACTTGTTAGAAATGTAGGCTCTCAGTCCCACCCTCATTGATTCTTCTGCATGTTAAAGTTTGAGAAGCACTACTCTAAGGTATCTTCATGGTCATAACAGAGTGTAGTGGCCACATCTGGGTTCCAGCTAGCAGGAAAAGGAAGGAGAACAAAGAGTCAGTTCCTTGGTGAGGAAATTAGCGTACATCATGTCTTTGGGTTTCCAAATTTAGTATCACAAAGGATTCTGGAAAATGTGGCCCAGCTTAGTGGTTCTCAAACTTTCTGTGATGAAGGGCCAGTTTTTATTTTTTATTTTATTTTATTTATTTAATTTTTAAAGATTTTATTTATTCATTTATCCCCCCCTTGCTGCTTATGCTCGCTGGGTCAGCTAACCACGCCGTGCGGGCGGGCTTGCCTTCACCAGGAGGCCCCGGGAACCGAACCCGGGGCCTCCCTTATGGTAAACGGGAGCCCTACTGATTGAGCCACAGCCGCTTCCCAAAGGGTCAGCTTTTAAATTTTCCAATTCACTACAGACCACTACTCTTGGAAACTGTGAAACCATGTGACAATGTCAGATTGTTCTAAAACTTTCTAAATGCTTACTTCAGTTTATGTATTTACTCCCTTATGAAGCAGTAACAGAGTTTGTAGATTGGCACTGGTCCATGGATCACACTTGGAGTAGTTCTGTTCTAGCTGGACACGTTTTGAATTTTTCACTCAGTGTTACAGTTCAAAGTAAGGAATATTATAATGAATTGTTAGAGAGGAATGAGGCACTATTTTTCTTGGCTTCTCATTTTCATACTTTTTGATTTAATTTACTTGTTAAAATTCTTTTTTTTTTTTTTTTTTAAAGATTTATTTTATTCCCCTCCCCCCCTCCCGTTGTTTGAGCTTGCTGTCTTTTCTCTGTGTCCATTCACTGTGTGCTCGTATTCTTTTTAGGAGGCACAGGGAACCGAACCTGGGACCTCCCATGTGGGAGAAAAGTGCTCAATTGGTTAAACCACCTCAGCACCCTGCTTTGTTGGGTCTCTCATTGTCTTTGCTCTTTGTGTCTCCCTGTTGTGTCGTCCTGTTGCATCAGCTCACTGTGCCTGCCCATTGCACCAGCTCACTGTCTTGCTCGTCTTCTCCAGGAAGCACTGGGAACCGAACCGAGAACTCCCATGTGGTAGGCAGGAGCTCAATCGCTTAAGCTGCATCCGCTACCCCAATATTCTTTTTAAAAAACCATGTTATATTTATTGATCTCATGCTTGTGAAGGGCTTTTCAGCTTGTAAAGCCCTATTTCCTACATTATATGGCATTCCATAATAATAATTAGTAGTATGTATGCATGTATTATATTTGCTTAAAGGGGATTTCAAATTTTCTAACTTTAATCATATTGTTGATAGCTAGCATAGAACATCAAAGAATGGTCACATTTTTATGAACTGATGTCTTTTTAAGTATTTTGTAACTTACACTTTTAGTTATGAATTAATCTTAGTTTGGAATTATTGTTACCCAACTCATCTGTACCATTATCATATAGGCTAACATTGCTTGACATGGTTTGAATTATTTCTGCCTCAACACATTTTCTGGGGAAATCAAGTTGAATTGGACTCTTAGTGGTCTTTTAAAATCTTATCAAAATAACTTTTATGTGTAAAATAAATTGTTTATAGCTATTGGTAATTCTTTAATGCTTTAAACAAAATATATTTTAAAAATGTATGATCATAGATCTCTTTCTGTATAAGACATGTAATTTCAAAGTGGAATTTCTAACATTGGAGTGAATGTTTTTCTTTTTTTTTAATTTTTAATTTTTTTATTTTTGAAGATTCTTTAGATTACATAAATGTCACATTAAAAATATCAGGTATACACTTATTGTTTATGTATGTTCATGTATGAATGAAATACTTCAATAAAATTAAAAAATATATATATCAGGGATTGGGGAGAGGATGTGGCTCAAGCAGTTGAGCGCCTGCTTACCACATGGGAGGTCCCAGGTTCAGTTCCGGTGTCTCCTAAAAACAAACAAAAAAAAACAAGCAAAAGCAAACAAGCAAAAAAAACAAACTCAGGAGAGCTGATGTGGCTCAGTGGTTGAGTGTCGGCTTTCCACATGTGAGATCCCGGGTCTCTGGCCCTGGTACCTCAAAGAAAAAAAAAAAAAAAAAAAAAAAAAATATATATATATATATATATGGGATTCCCATATACCCCACCCCCTCC
>JAKSZT010054334.1:47019150-47052310 GCA_026826555.1 Tolypeutes matacus | reverse complement strand
ATATATATATATATATATATATATATATATGGGATTCCCATATACCCCACCCCCTCCTGCTCCCACACTTTCTCCCATTAGCAACATCTTTCATTAGTGTGGTACATTTTGTTACAATTGATGAACACATTGAAGTATTTCTACTAACCATGGTCTATAGTTTACATTACAGTTTACACTTTGCACTGCACAGTTTTATAGGTTTTGACAAAATGTATAATGACCTGTATCTGTCATTGTAGTGTCATGCAGGACAATTCCAATGTCCCCCAAATGCTCCATGTTACATCTGTTCTTCCCTCTCCTTCCCCTCAGAACCGCTGGTGGCCACTGCCTTTATATCAATGATACAAGATCTTCCAATACTAGATTAATAATAAGTCAACTTTAGTCCATAGTTGCATTCCCCCCTGTATTAAGTCAGTCAAAGGGGTGCTGATGCAAAGTACCAGAAATCTGTTGGGTTTTATGAAGGGTATTTATTTGGGGTAAAAGCTTACAGTTACAAGGTCCTAAATAGTCTAACTCAAGGTACCATAAGAGGTATTTTCTCACCTAAAGTCTGTTGCCACGTCTTGACAGAAGATGGCGGGGGACATCTGTGAGGGTTCAGCCTTCCTCTTTCCTCTTAAGGCTCTGTGGGCCCAGTTTCTTCCCATCTCAACTGCAGGCTGGCATAGGGCTCAGCTACTCTGCTCTCTTCAGTTGCAGAGTAGTTGTCCTGGGTGAGCTCAGTGAACTGGAGAGTAGGTGTTGCAATTGCTGAGATTCAGGGCTCAACCAGCATATGAACAAACTGAAGATTTAAGTGTCTGGGACATATATTTAATGAGTATAGTGCTAATTATAAGCTCAAATAAAAGGGACAGAAGAGCTGTGTGTAGGAAAATTAAAATGAGTCTAACTCTGTTACATTGGAGAGCCTAAAGTAAGGCTCATTGACAGGGTGCAGAATTCCTGCCTATAGTGCCTAGATGTCTTTAGAGCCCTCAGGAGCCCTGCTGTTTAGGCACTGTTTACTGTGGCAGTCAATGAGATCCTGCTGAGACATGCATAAGCATAACCTCTGGAATGACCTCCTGACTTACTTTGAAATCTTTTAGCCATAAAAATTCATTTGTATTTAATATTTCCCCCTTTTGGTCAAGGTCTTTTTCTAAATGCATCTCTAGTTGGCGCTTGGTGATAATCCTTCAGTGCCAGGGAGGCTCATCCCCAGGAATCATGTCCCACGCTGGGGGCGGCAGGGTGGGAGGTAGTGCGTTTATATTTGGCTTAGAGAGAGACCACAATTGAGCAACAAGGAGGCTCTCAGGAGGTAACTCTTAGGCAATACATGATACTAGGCCAGAGGTTTTAAACCTTTTTTTTTTTGTTTGTTCCGTGGACCCCTTTGCCAGTCAGGTGAAAACCACGGACCTTCTCTTAGAATGTAGCGGCAAATATTTTTATGACATTCAACATCGGAAGTCAGAGAAAATAAAGATAGTAAGTTGATTTTTTTTCAATTCAAGCTCATGGACCACCCCCCCCATAAGTCCCCTTAACCCTGTGGACCCCTGGTTAAGAACCCCTGTACTAGTCTAAGATTTAATTTTACAAGAACAGGGTTCATAAGTACAACCATCAATATCAATGGTCTGTCCTTCACTAGGCACTGCTCATGTATGTACTCGGGGAATTCTTGCTGCTTTATTAGAGAATGTAGCAGGACTTCCTTGGATGGAAGTTCAATATTCTTTTGGTTATTGTGTGGGTCTCTACCCAGCAAAACAATGCCCCATGACCACTAGAACATATTCATATGCCAGAGAGGCAGGCTCCAGGTGAGGTGCACCCCTCCCCACACATCCCCCCATCACCGATACCCTGTACCAGTGATCCTCCCCTACCAAAATTGTGACCCTTATGCGATCCAAAACTGTCCCCAAAACAAAGCCAAAAAAATAAAAATAATATAATAATATTAACAAAATGCAAAAATAAAAAATAAATTTTTTTTCATTGTGTCTTTTCTTAAAATTTATTTATTTTTTATTGTGGGTAAAAATAAAAATTTTCACAATACATACCAGTATTTGTAAAATGATATATAAATATATATGCATATATGTGCATTTGCTCACAAAAATGTTATTTTTAACATTGTGTCTTTCATTGCTGTAAGATCTGTTGTCTTTTATATGTAGTGACACTGGTATGTTTCCCCGGTGTCTTTTCTTTTCCTTCTTTATCTTCAGAGAAACTTTAGGTTACAGAAAAGTCACATAGAAAATATAGGGGATTCCCCTATATCCAGCCCCCTCCCCCACTCCCATGCTCCCCTGTTAATAATATTTTATATGTGTATGCTACATTTGTTAGGATTGTTGTACAAATATTGAATCATTGCTGCTAACCATGGTCAACAATTTATGTTCTGGTATACATTTTGCACCTTACACTTTTAAAGGTTTTGACAAAATTTAAAATGGCTCGTATCTGTCATTGCAAGATCATGCAGAACAATTCCAATACCCTAAAAGTGCTCTATGTTTCATCTATTCTATTCTTCTCTTCCCATCCCCTCAGAACCTATGGTGACTCCTAAGTTTCAGTTTTTTGAAGAACAAGATTCCTGGTTAAATGGATTAATATTGAGGGCTTGTCATAAATTTTTTAAGGCACTGCCTATGTTCTTGAGAGATTCTTGCCCCTCTACTTGAGAACAAAGTAGGACTACTCAGGATGGGAGTTTAATATTTTCTTGTTTATTGTGTGCATCTTGAATGTTTTTCTTATATTCAACTTGCTTGTTGCTGTTGCGGCCAGCCTAGTATCCCTCTGCAACCTTCTTTCTAATATTGTGTGTTTGTGTGTGTGTGCCTAATTTGCAAATTGTACAGGAACCAAAAGGTCAGGAGGAATTCAGCATCTTGAAAGTGCCACAGAGGGGTGGGCTCACAAACTTGAATCAATTTGTGTTTGAAACTGAGATTAATAATTACATTATTTGAATAGTTAATATTTTATGATCGTAAAATTTTATCAGGACTGGACAGTGTATCATGAGGGATTACTGAGAATAGGAAAATTGTTATCACACCTCTCTGTACACTTGATCTTCAGTTAAATTCACATCTACTCCTTGAGAAGCAGTATGGATGATCATGGACTCTGAAGTCCAACTATCTGAGCTGGGGTCATTCCTCTGTCACTCATCAGCTATGGGATCAATTAGAGCACCTACATTATAAGGTAATTATGAGGATTAATGGGTAAATACATGTAAAGAGCTTAGATCACTGCTTGGCATATGCTGAGTGCCTAGTAAATACTTGCTGTTTTTGCTATTTTATGTCAAACTGAACTCTCTTAACTTGTTTTCAGTGAATAAATTCACTTGACTTGCCCACATATGCAATTCTGATCGTGTCACTTTTAGAAAACATTGATTCCTTTTGTCCTATTTTAAAATTTCATATATAATCTGTGAAAGGGCTACTTTATATCTTATGGATTTTGAATCTCATAAAAAATATTTTATTTGCATTTGGTAATCTTATAAATATTAGTGTCTCAAGTTAGAGATAAAATGATACAAGTAGAAGACTACTTATTGCTTGTAATATGTTATTTCACTTGCACAAGAAGAATAGAAATTTGAGGGGGGAAACTCAATAATCACTTTCTATGGGCATGAATTTAGTAGGTCTCAGAAGATGAAGGCAAATAATTTCACATTCTTGTTGAGTTGTTGCTTTCTTATTAACTGTTTGCCGTTTTTTTTTTATAAATAAGGTTTTCACTTAAGGAGTAGTGGGATGCCCTTCTCAAAAATTAAATACTTTTGGAGCCACTTATACAATAAGTAAATATATGGACAACATAATGTTTTTATATATTTAAGATTAAATTCATTTTATGAGAGAGAAGGACTTATCTTTTGAGTTTAGTTTTTGAAGAAAGAAAGATTATATAGCTTTACCGTAAGTAAGGGGCCTGTGGGCCAAATCTGGCCTTTGACCTGTTTGTGTGGATAAAGTTTTATTGGAACAGTCATGCCCATTTACTTATCCACTGTCTCTGACTGCTTTTTTGCAAAAAAGGCAGAGATGAGTAGTTCTGACAGAGACTATATGGCCTGCAAAGCCTACAGTTTTTACTACCTGGCCCTTTACAGAAAAACTTTGCTGATCTCTGCCCTAAGTAATTATTGAAGTAGATTTATTAGTTCATTATTACTTAGAAAAAACTGAATCTGGAACAGCTACTTGTTCCAATATTTGTCAAAAATAACTTTCCAAAATAACCACAATCCTTGTTCTTATCCTCATTCATTTGTAATGACTGATATGAATGGAGCTGCCTCACAGATTGGTAAATCCTATTTGATAGGAATGTGCCATTGCTTGCATTGAGGGCTTTCTATCAAATACAGAGTTGTCAGGTGTTTTTTAAATGGTCCACTGATTTTAATAGAACTTTTCCATTATGTCCTGGGGCAGATGAGATAGAAATTCTTCATTGGTTTCAATTGAGCATTTCTATCACACCTGGACAACTTTTGGATTCTATAGAAAACCCAGACCACAGACAAGTTTCATCAAATCAGTACTGCTTAAGTGGAGGAAACAGAGGGGATGCGAGGTTGAAAAACCCAGGAAAGCATATCAGACTTGAGTAAAATATAGAAGTTCATCTTTGAATAACAAAATATATTTGGTAGCCAATCATATTTAAATTAACTTAATTTATTAGCAACAAGATGATTATTTTAGAGTAGAAATATGTTATAAAAATAACTTTATGCCTCTATTTGACAAAGCTTGAAGTTTTGTGATAGTATTCAGGACACTAGGCTTGGAGGGTATAATAAAATCCAGTTTTTAAGTATTCACTATCATATTTCCTATTCACAGTTTTCCTTTTTGGAGATGTGTGTGAAATCCTTAAACTTGTAGATTTACCAGTGCCACCACATGCAAATTCATATTCACTAGGATCCAGTGTACAATTTCTGTTTTAAACAGTATTCTGATTATAGAATTTATATTACTATTTTATTAGGACTTTTATACTTCATCTAACCTCTTTGGTGTATTGGGTCTATAATTAACATAGTGGCAATAAGCAAACATGCTGATTTTACAGATGTAACCAATGATAGGCAAATGCTATTATTGGGAAGAACCAGGCCCTGTTAAATTAATTTTAGCTAAATTACACAGTCCAATGTAATCCTATAGCTCTTTATATCCTTGAAGAAAATAATAATTCTGATGATACATTAGTTTTTCTGTCAAAATTATGATTAAACTTCCATTTTGAATTGTGAAATATATGTAAATTAAATTGTTTTCTTTTTCTCAAATGGCCAAACTTTGTATACAAGATCAACTGAAGAATTTTAAATCAGGGCCAATAAATGATCAGATTTTTCACATTTACAGAGGGATGGATTCTAAGAGATCAGCACTCATGCAAGGAGTACTTTAAAGAAAGACATTTTTCGAGATAAACTCCATCAATCAATTCATTCTTAAGGGAAGTTGAAGAAATGGATAACTTTCTTTGGTTGGCGCTTTGGTCTACTTTCTCATTCTTCTCACTTTAACTGGTCAGTCTCATTTGCTTTCATGGTTTGAACTAACTTCAGATGATTCCTGAATCTGGCTAAACCTGTACTTCCAAAAGCAGCCTTGTATATGAAACACTTGCTGGACAGTTTGAACTGGATATCACAGAAGCACCTCAAACTCACATGCTTCTTACTGCATTTATCTTCCCCTATCTTCCCAAATTCTTCTCATTATACTCTTAATTGATGGTACATTCATCTCATCGGTCACATGAACTGTAAATCTTAAGAGTCATTTTTGACTCTTCCCATTCTCTCATTTAAATTAAGAATCAAGTCCTGCTAATATTAGTTTCTAAATATTTTTCCACTCCAGGTCTTCATTCTTGGGAATATTTTAGTGGCCTCTTAATTGGTGCCCTTGCTTCCTCTCTAAAATCCATTTTTTCTAATAGCTGTTAGAATAAGTTATCTAAAATGGTTCACTGTAATTTTCTAAGTACAAGTCCTTTATGTCCTTGGTTAGTTTTATTTCTAGATATTTGATTCTTTTAATTGCTATTTTGAATTGAATTTTTTTCTTGATTTCTTTTTCCAATTGTTCATTACTTGTGTGTTAGAACATTACTGATTTTTTTGTGTGTTGATCTTGTACCCCGCCACTTTACTGAATTCATTTATTAGCTTTAGGAGATTTGTTGTTGGTTTTTCAGGATTTTCTGTATATTGGATCATGTCATCTGTAAGTAGGGAAAGTTTAACTTCTTACTTTCCAATTTGGTTGCCTTTTACTTCTTTTTCTTTCCTAATTGAAATAGCAGGAACTTCCAGTACAATGTTGAATAACAATGGTGACCAGTGGACATCCTTGACTTCTTCCTGGTCTTAGAGGGAAAGCTTTCAGTCATTCACCATTAAGTAGGATATTGGTTTAGGCTTTTTATCTATGCCCTTTATCATGTTGAGGAAGTTTCCTTCTATTCCTAGTGTTCTAAGTTCTTTTATTAAGAAGGGGTACTGGATTTTGTCATGCCTTTTCTGTATCAATTGAGATGATCATGTGGTTTTTATCCTTCATTGTGTTAATGTGGTATATTTTTGATTAATTGATTTCCTTATGTTCAACCAACCTTGCATGCCAGGGTTAAGTACAACTTCGACAATCTGTATAATTCTTTTAGTATTGTATTAGATTCAGTTTGCTAGTATTTTGTTGAGAATTTTTCCATTTATAGTCATAAGAGGTATTGGTTTGTAGTTTTCTTGTGGTAACTTTATCTTGTGGTAACTTTATATGGCTTAGGTATGAGACTGATGTTGGCTCCATAGAAAGAATTAGGGTGTGTTCCCTACCTCTTCAGTTTTTTGGAAAGTTTGGGCAGAATTGGAGTTTTTTTTTTTTGGAATACTTGGTAGAAATCCCCTTTGAAGCCACTTGGTCCTGGGCTTTTCTTTGTTGGGAGGTGATTTTTTTTTTTTTCAACTAATTCAGTCTCTTTACAAGTAATTGGTTTGTTGAGATCTATTTCTTCTCGAGTCAGTGTAGTTTGTGTGTTTCTAAAAATTTGTCCCTTTCATCTACTCTATCTAATTTATTGGTATTCACTTGTTTTAGTATCCTCTTATAGTCCTTTTTATTTCAGCAGGGCAGGTTGTCATGTCCCTCGTTTCATTTCTCACTTTTTCTTTATCAGTCTACTAAAGGTTTGTCTATTTTATTGATTTTTTCAAAGAAACAACTTTTGGTTTTGTTGATTCTCTCTATTGCTTTTTGTTTTCTGTTTCATTTATCTCCACTCTAATCTTTGTTGTTTCCTTTCTTCTGCTTACTTTGGTAGGTTTAGTTTTATCTTCTTTTTCTAGTTCTTCCAGTTTTGAGGTTAGATCTCTGTTTTCTTCTTTTTTAATGTAAGCATTTAGACTTATAAATTTCCCTCTCAGCTCTGCCTTTGCTGCATCCCATAAGTTTTGGTATGTTATATTTTCATTTTCATTCGCTTCAAGATATTTTCCTCTGATTTCCTCATTACCCCAATGGTTGTTTATTTTCCACATATTTGTGAATTTTCCATTTCTCCCTCTGTTATTGATTTCCAGCTTCATTCTGTTTTCAGAAAATATACATTGTATGATGCCAATAGGTTTGAATTTATTGAGTTTCATTTTGTCACCTAACATATTCTTTATCTTGGAGAATGAGCCATGTGCACTTGAGAAGAATGTCTATTATGTTTTTGTTGGTGACATGCTTTCTATATGTCTGTTAGGTCTAACTGGTTTATAGTATCTTTCAAGTTTTGTATTTCCTTATTGATCTTCTACCCTATTATTGAAAATGGAGTGTTAAAGTCTCCTACTATAATGTAGAACTGTAAGTGGTTCCCTTCATATATTTTGGGGCTGTGCTGTTAGGTGCATTTATATTTATAATGGTTATATCTTATTGGTGAATTGTCCCCTTTATTGTATGTAATGATCATCTTTGTCTCTAATAACTGTTTTTGCCTTAGAGTCTATTTTATTTTCTACTTGTGTGGTATATTTTTTTCCATCCTTTCACTTTCAACCTATTTTTTCGAATTTAAGGTGAATCTCTTACAGATGGCAAATAGTTGGGTCATGCTCTTATATCCCTTCTGTCAAACTCTGTCTTTTGACTGGAGAGTTTAATCCATTTACATTTTAAGTCACTACTGATAATATAGGACTTTCTTCTGCCATTTTGCTTTTAGCCTTTGTAAGTCTCATATCTTTTTTGTCCCTCTCTTCCATTAATGCCTACTTTCATATTTATTTGATTTTTTTGCATTGTACCATAATGAGTACCTTCTTATTTTTATCTGGATATATTTCTTATTTATTTTCCTTGTGGTACCATGTTAAAATTTAACATTTTCGGGAAGCGGCTGTGGCTCAGTAAGTACGGCTCCCGTTTACCATATGGGAGGCCCCGGGTTCCCGGGGCCTCCTGGTGAAGGCAAGCCCGCCCGCATGGCGTGGTTAGCTGACCCAGCGAGCACAAGCAGCAAGGGGGGGATAAATGAATAAATAAATAAAATCTTTAAAAAAAAAATAAATTTAACATTCTCAATATATAGCAATCATATTTGGTTTGATACCAATTTAATTTCAATAGCATGCACATATACTTTTCTTATACCCCTCAGTTCCCCTCCTTGGTTTTTTTATTTTTTATTTTTTTGTACTTGCTGCCACTTATATCTTTGTACATTGTATGTCTAAAAGCATACATATATCATTACTTTTTATGCATTTGCATTTTAACACCTTTGGGGAGTAAGAAGTAGTGTTACATACCAAACAATACACTACAATAATACCGGCATTTATAATTACTTAAATGGTTACCTTTACTGCAGGTCTTTATTTCTTTATGCCACTTTGTTCCACTGCCTAGTGTCCTTTCCTTTCAGTCTGAAGAACTCCCTTTAGCATTGCTTGTAGGGCAGGTCTAGTGTGATGAACCCTCTCACACTATTTATGGTGTTAATAATAGTGTGAGGATGTCTTTTTAATTTCACCCTCATTTTTGACAGTAAGTCTCACTAGATATAAAATTCTTGACTGGCAATTGGTTTCTTTTAGCCCTTTAAGTATTTTCACCCACTGCCTTCGTGCCTTCATGGATTCTGATGAGAAATTAGCACTTAGTCTAATTGTGACTCCTTTGTATGTTGCTTTTATTTTGGAGCTTTCAGAACTCTCTCCCTGGCCTTTTCATTTGATGTTGTGATCAGTATATGACAGGATGTGCTTTTCTTCATGTTTATCGTGTTTCATTTTCTTTGGGCTTTTTGGATGTTCATATTCATGTCTTTTGCTTTGTTTGGGATATTCTTTGTCATTATTTCTTTGAATATTCCTTTTGTCCCTTTCTCTCTTTCTTCTCCTTCTGGGACTCCCATAATGCGTATATATATATATGGTACACATGATGGTGTCCTAGATGTGTCTTAGGCTATATATATTTTTTTTTTTTTTCTTTTTTTTTAAGATTTATTTTATTTATTCCCCGCCCCCCCCATCACTTGCGCTCACTGTCTGCTCTCTGTATCCATTTGCTGTGCATTCTTCTGTGTCTGCTTGTCTTCTTGTCTCGTCTTCTCTTTAGGAGACACCGAGAACTGTTTCCGGGACCTTCCGACATGGGAGAGAGGCAATCGCTTGAGCCACCCCAGCTCCCTGGTTTGTTGTGTCTCTCACTGTCTCTCTTCTGTGTCTCTTCTTTGTTGCATCATCTTGTTGCGCCGGCTCTCTGTGTGGGCCAGCTCTATGTGGGGGCCAGCTTGCTTTCACCAGGAGGCCTCAGGAACCGAACCCGGGACCCTCCATATGGTAGATGGGAGCCCAATTGCTTGAGCCACATCCGCTTCCCTATATTTGCTTTTAATAGTTCTTTTGTCTTTTTTGCATTTCAGCTTGGCTCATTTCAAGTGTCTTGTTTTCAAGTTCACTGATTTTTTTCTTCTTCAAACTCCAATCTGCTCTTGAGACTGTCCTTGGAATTTTTCATTTCAGTTATTGTGGTATCCAGTAGTTCTGTTTGGTTTCTTTTTAATATTTCTACCTCATTATTTTTCTGATATCCTGTAGTTCACTGTCCATATTTTCCTTACTCCTTGAGCATTTTTTTTTTTTTTTAATTAAAGAAGTTGTGACTTTATGAAACAATCCTGCATAGTATACAGGATTCCCATACATCACCCCACTACAAGCACCTTGCATTGTTGTGGAACATTTGTTACAACTGATAACAGAACATCTAAATACTACTACTAAGTATAGTCTATAGCATACATTAGGTGTATTTTACCCATAAACCACCCTATTATTAACACCGTATATTAGTATTGTACATTTGTTATAATTCATATTAGAATGTTCTCATATTTGTACTGTTAACCACAATCCATCCTCCATCACAAGCAAGATTCACTGTTACGTAGAATCCAATGCCTTGTAAAATCCATCCAAAGTTACACTCAGTGGCTCTAAGTTCTATCACAGAGTTGTGTTGTCATCACCTCAGTCAATTTTAGAATGTTTTAATTATACCAGAAAGAAAAATGGAACCAACTTTTGCTGATCCTCTCTATTGTTCTCAATTTCATTTATTTCTGCTGAAATTTTTATTTCTTTCCTTCTGCTTGCTTTGGGATTAGTTTGCTGTGCTTTTTCTGGTTTTTCCAGTTGTGTAGTTGGGTCTTTGATTTTAACTCTTTTTTCCTTTTTGATATAGGCATTTAGTGCTATAAATTTTTCCTCTCAGCACTGCCTTTGCTGCATCCTCCAAATTTTGTTAATTTGTGTTCTCATTTTCATTTGTCTCAATATACTTACTGATTTCTCTTGCAGTTTTTTCTTTGACCCACTTTTTGTTTAAGTGTTGATTAACGTCCATACCTTTGTGCATTTTCTAGTTCTCTGCCTGTTATTGATTTCCAGCTTTATCCATTATTATCAGAGAAAGTGCTTTGTATAATTTCAGTCTTTTAAAATTGAGACCAGTTTTGTGACCCAACCTGTGCCCAGAGCTCTTTGGAGAATGTGTATCCTGCTGTTTTTTGGTGCATTGTTCTGTATATTCTGTTAGATCTAGTTCATTTATCAAATTGTTCAAGTTCTCTATTTCCTTATTATTGATCTTCTGTCTAGATGTTCTATCTATTGATTTGAAGTCTCCAACTATTTTTGTAGAGATGTCTATCTCTCCCTTCAGTTTTGTCAGCTGTATTTTGGGATACCCTGGTTTACTGTATAGATATATATATATATATTTTAAAGATTTTATTTATTTATTCATTTATCCCCCCCTTGCTGCTTGTGCTCGCTGGGTCAGCTAACCACGCCGTGCGGGCAGGCTTGCCTTCACCAGGAGGCCCCGGGAACCAAACCCGGGGCCTCCCATGTGGTAAACAGGAGCCCTACTGATTGAGCCACAGCCGCTTCCCTGTTTTTTTATTTTATAACCAGCTGGTGGTAAGACTGATTTTTCTTGAGCTTCAGCCCCTTTATCAGGAAAGTCTGCCCAAGACAAATGCAGTATGCAGAATGTCCTGGGCTTTGGCTTGTTAGTTATTTTAGAGTTCCCCTGTTTACAGGAGTTTGGTTGTCCCCTCTGTTTCCCTGGAAACAGACATCCCTCTTACTGGTGTTTGAAGCCCGCAGTCCTTTGCCCCAGACTGTCTGCCTCTATAGATTTTTAATTTAATTTAATTTATTTATTTCTCCCCTCCCCTTGTTGTTTGCGCTCACTCTCTGTTCCCTGTGTTTGTTCATTATGTGCTCTCTCTGTCTGCGTCTTTTATTTTTTTTAGGAACCGAATCTGGGACTCCCATGTGGGAGGGAGGGACCCAATTGCTTAAGCCACATCAGCTCCCCACTTGTTGTGTCTTTTGTTGAGTCTCCTCCTTGTGTCTTGTCATTGCATCATCTTGTTGTGTCAACTTGCCGTGCCAGCCTGTCATTTCAGCTTGCTGTCTTGCTGGGTTTCTTTAGGAGGCACTGGGAACTGAACCCAGGGCCTCCCAATGTAGTAGGCAGGTGCCCAACTGCTTGAGCCACATCCATTTCCCATATAGTTTCTTACATTCCTTTTATTGTCTCAAGCTGCTTTTTCCTGGAGGGCAATTTCTGGGAGGAGGGTCAAACCAGAGGTGACTTTCCCAAGTCAGTCTTTCCCGGCTGAACCACGGCCCAGGGACCCATGAAGGGGGCTCAGACCATCTCCAAAGTGCCTTGTGAGAAGGGATCAGGAAAGTCACCAAGAGCTTCTTCGATGGTTCCTCATAGCTGAGCTTTCCTGGCTTGCCTAGCAAATGCTGTGAATTTTCTTGATGACTAAAGATGCTGAACACTTTTCATTGGCTATTTGTAAATCTTCTTTTATGAAATGTCTACTTGAGTGTTTTGCCTAATTTTACAAAATTGGGTTCGACATTTTAATGTTTGTTTGTTGGAGTTGTTTATATATTCTAGTCACCAATCCTGTGACAGACACATATGCTGTGAATATTTCTCTCAGTTTGTGGCTTTTCTATTTTTTTAATGGTCTCTTTTGATTAGAAATTTTTAATTTTTGTGAAGATCAGTTTTATCATTTTTTTCTTTTATCACTAGTGCTTTTAATGTCCTGTTCCAGAACAATAAACCTCAACTTTATGAAGATATTCTCTTACGTTTGTCTCCAGAAGCTTTAGGTTTTTGGGTTTTTTGTTTAGGCATATGATCAAATTAATTTATATATGTGGTGTGAGAAAGTGGCCATTAAATAAAAGGTAGATATTTTGTTGTTTCAAGCAATAATTATTAAAAAGATTTTTCTTTCCCTATTGGATTGACTTGGAATTTCAGTTGAAGATTTGTTGACCATATTCTGTGGCTCTATTCTGTTTTATTTTTCTATTTGACTGTCTACGTGCCAGTACTACACTCTCTTGATTAATGATGCTTTTTATAGTAAGTCTTTTTTAAAATTAAAGATTTTAAATTAATTTTATTTATATATGGTCCATGTCTATTCAAATATATATTCTCCTCTTCTCCCCTTCCCCATTCTCTGGTAAGCTCTAATCTACTTTCTGTTTCTGTGGATTTGATATTTCTAGTCTTCTCTGGTAAGTGATATCACACAATATTTCCCTTATGTGTCTTGCTTATTTCACAGAGCATAAGTTTTCAGGTTTCTCCATTATAGCTGTATGTCTCAGATTGATTTCTTTCTTAAGGCCAGATAATTTTCCATTGTGTATATATATCACATTTTGTTTATTCATTCATTTGTTTATAGATACTTTAATTGTTTCTACCTTTTGGCTACTCTGAATAATGCTGCTATAAACATTGGTGTACAGGTGTCTGTTTATGACCATTTTCACTTATTTAGGGTTTATAACTAAAAGTGGAATTGCTGGTCATAAGCTAATTTTATGCTTTACTTTTCTTTCTTTCTTTTTTTTTTTTCAGGAGGTACTGGGGATTGAACCCAGGACCTCATACATGAGAAGCAGGCACTTATCCACTGAGCCACATCTGCTCCCAGTGAGAGTTGGTTTTTTCATTTGTTTGTTTGTTTTGTTTTTAGGAGATACTGGGGATCGAACCCGGGACCTTGTACATGGGAAGCAGGTGCTCAACCACTTGAGCTAAATCTGCTCCCCTATGTTTTACTTTTTGAGGAACCACCATATTGCTTTCCACAGTGGCTGTACCAATTTACATTCCCATCAACAATGCATTAGAATTCTCATTTCTTTGAATTGTCTGACACTTATTTTACATTAAAAAAAAAATAATAGCCATATATGGATGTGAAGTGGTATGTCATTGTGGTTTTGATTTGCATTTCTCGAATGCCTAAAGATGTTGAACATCTTTTCGTATATGTATTGCTCATTTGTATAGTGTATTCTGATATCAGTTAGTGTAAGCCCCGTCTTCTTTTACAAGATAATTTGGGTATTCTAGATCCTCTGAATTTCTATATGAATTTTTGAATCACCTTGTCCCTTTCTTTGCAAAAGCCTGCTTGCATCCAATGAACCAAAGGAAAACATGGACATAGAACTAAAGGAAATCAAGAAGACAGTGTGTGAACAAAAGGAAGACTTAGAAATTTTGGAATTAGAAAGGAACCTAACAATGCCAGCCAATTTCAAAGTCTGACTCATCTCTGGGTCTGCTTCTATTGATTCTTACCTCTTCACTGTTTATATATTTTTCACTTTTTGTTATGTTGTGTAATTTTTTTTATTGCATGTTAGACTTTTTGTATAAAAGAACAGTAGAGACAGAAATAAATAATATTAATTTTATTGCCCCTTTTCTGTAAGAGTGGGGATTGAGTCAATCAGATCTGTGGCTTTTGTGGGCTTTTTTCAGCTTTAGTGTGATTCAGGTCACTACTGGTTTCAGGTGATTTGCAAGAAGGATCACAACTTTCCCTCCAACAGAATCTAGTATCTGACCACTGGCAGATTTCAGAGTTCTGCCCTTGCTTCACAGTTAAGCTGCCAGCTTCACAGTTAACTATGGGAGATCTATTTCTCACTGGTATTGCCCAGCTGCCAGGTTTGTGGTTCATGGTCTGCTTTCTGTTCCTAGAGAGATCTTTTTCAGACTTGTACTCTCTTTCCTCTGTTATAGCCTGGAATGCCTTGGACTAGTGTCTCTCAGCTCTTCTAAGAACCTTCAGTCACCTTTGATTGCCTGGAGTGCCTAGGGGGTTTCTCTCAGCTCTCCTACCCTATTCCCTGATTTTGGTCATTGAAAGCCTGAAGTGCCTGGGGTTGCAGAGTTTGGGGGTGGGAAGAAGGAAGAGGGAGAATTCTCTCTTCTCTCCTGCCTTGCCCTGCTTATAGTAATTGGTAGCTGAAATCCTGAAGTGCTGAGAGATAACCTCTCATCCCCTGTTCTACACTAAGCCTTTTGTAGCTGATAGCTCAGAATGCCTCTAATGGATTTCTCTGTTCTCCTTTCTTGATCCCACTTTTTGTTATATAACACCTGAATACTTTGTGGAGACTTGTGGAAGAGTTGGCAGGTAGTTGCAGACTTGCTTGTGAGGGGTTCCTTTAGATTCTTATCTGTCAAGCCAGACTATTTGGCTGTTAACTAAAAGTCTGTATGATTTCTCCATACAAGTGTGGCAGATTCCTCTTCTTAAGGCAGCTACAGAACAGCTGTGGGTCTCTTCTCTCCTCTGAAGAACTTGTCACTTTCTAGAGTTTAGTTCATTTAAATTTCTCTGTGTCCTCACTCTCTGAAGGATTTAAAAACCTTTGATTTTGTAGCTTATCTGGTTTGTTCTAGTTGTTAGATTGAAAGCTATGGTTTTCTTGCAGCTTTCTCCATCCGAATTAAGTGGAACGACATGTTTCTCTTAATATTTCTAATTTTATAGAGTAAAATACTTAATAGTGAAAAAAAGGAGAATTAATAACTGATGAGTCACCCTACTCTTAATTTAAAATTGTCCTTATAGTTTACTTAAACATAATTTTTGTAAGCTAAGGTGGAATATTAGCTCTAAATTCATAATTTGAATTAGTAAAAGGTTAGTTCATTGCCTCATAATGTCACTGAGCAAAAGTTTTTGAATCTGTCCTTTGGTCATTGTGACATGGCACTATTCAATGAAAAACTACATGGTCATGTAGTCAAACCCTTTACTTTACCAGTGGGAAAATATTGCTACTTTCTAGCTGGCCATAATGAAGTTGAGTGTGCTTCCTCGTTATCTGTCGCCATTGTATATTTTCTTTTGTCTTTTAGCAGAATGCTTTTGTGTTTTATATTTTTGCTGTTAATTTTTAGTTTATGTGTAGTTATCTTATTTTTTCGGACTTTAATTTGGATTTTAATTTGTTTAGAGAGATAGATTATTTCTCTGGAGTGCTAGTTTGTTTCCTACATAGCATAAATTGGATTATACTTTTCCTTGATTTAATGTGTTACATAGATATTAAAACTGTTGATAATATTGTGAATCTGGTGGGTTATTTTAAAGTGTAAATTAGTGGTCATAAATAATGTTTCCCTTTAAATTGCTTTTACAACAGAATATATTTTTTTCATGAGATTTGTACTTTGATATTCCTTTTTGAGGTACACTATTCCAAAGTGAACAATTTTAATTTCTTTTAATTATGAAAAGAGGAAGCTAACTTCATTTCAGATATGTAACAGTAGTTAGGAATAAACGACAACTTGTTTTCAGGTAGAGAAATATAAAAGTATATAAAAAGTATAAAGTAGAGTCTCTCAAGAATAGGTCCCAGCTCATGTTTTGTTTCATACTTTTATGAATGCTTGGAAAGTGGGAGAGTGTAGAAAAATTTTTAGGTTGCCCAGAGATTCCAAGCTTTTCTGGGTAAAAGCTAAACTCATAAGGTTAAAGGATCTTTAGATTAGCACATCTTTGCAATTAAAAGCTAAATTTAATAAAATGTACTGTAAAATAAGCATATTTTATTTATTTTGAACAAAATACAGGTCTGATAAAACCTTTTGCTTTATTCTTTGCTAAGAAATGTTAGCCCAGTTATAAGTTGTCTTAGGTAACTAGACTCTTCTGTAATTTTTCAAAGAATGCTACAGTACTCCGTGATTTTCTCTTGTAGCTGCCATAAATTTGATTATGGGATTTCAACTTTCCTTCGTGTTTCAGCTGATCCTCTGAGGCTGTACTTTATTCTCTTCTGCCTCAAATCCTTTATGGTATGAAGAGAGAGGTGATTACTGGGTCAATATATTAAGAGCTTTACTGTTTCTAAGACAGGTTAATAGAAAAGCATTCAGAACTTCCTCTGTTCACTCTTTCGTTAAGTTTGCCATATCTCTCAGAAACCATTCCACAGTTTACTAAATGTATAACTTAAGGAAGATTTTAAAAATCTGAATTTTCTTCTGTATAAAATGAAGATAAAATAGTACTTTCTTCATAGGGTTATTGTGAGGATTAAATGAAATAATATATTTCAAATGCTTATAGTAATGTCTGGCAGTTAAAGGTACAGTAAATATTTGCTGTCATCATTGTCAGTTATCATTGTCATCATCATCATTGTCCCCTCCTGTCCATTCCAATCATCACTTGTGTTTGTCTACACACTCCTTGTGACATGGCACTATTTAAACTTGTGCTAAAGGGTCCTGGTACTTCTGATTTCTGTCCCTTCCCATCTGGTTTATTTACATTTTCCAGACTAATCTACCTAAAATAGAGTATTTCATCAGTACACTGCCCAGTTCAAGAATATTTCTCATTGCTCATAGGATCAAACTTTGCATTGATAATTAGAAAAACCCTTTTACTTATTCCAAATTGCCTCTTTGACATGCATTCATGTTCATTTATACTTTCCTTCTGCTACCAGTTCTTTGCCTTTTTATATGTGATGGTTTGCTTCTACCTTGCTGCTCTCAGAATTTTATCCTTATCTTTATCTTTGATGTTTGACATTCTGAGTAGTATGTATGTGTCTTGGAGTAGGCCTCTTTGGATTTATTCTGGGGTACGCTGCGCTTGTACATGTAAATTCATTTCTTTCATGAGAGTTGGGAAATTTTCAGCTATTATTTCCTCAAATTCTCTTTCTGCCCCCTTTCCCTTTTTTTTCTTCTTCTGGAACTCCCATTACACATATGTTGTTGCATTTCATGTTGTCATTCAACTCCCTGAGCCCCTGCTCAATGTTTGCCTTTCTTTTCTCTCTTCAGTTTCAGCTGTTCTGTCTTCTGTATCACTTATTCTTTCTTCTGTCATTTTTTTTTTCTTTTCTTTTTAAAGATTTTATTTATTTATTCATTTATCACCCCCCTGCTGCCTGCGCTCGCTGGGTCAGCCAACCACGCCGTGCGGGTGGGCCTGCCCTCACCAGGAGGCCCCGGGAACCGAACCCAGGGCCTCCCATATGGTAAACGGGAGCCCTACTGATTGAGCCACAGCCGCTTCCCTCTTCTGTCATTTTAAGTCTGCTGTTGTATTCCTCTTATGTGTTATTTTGGTCTCACCTATTGTGTCTTTCATTCCCCTGAGCTCTGTTACTTTTCTGTTCAGGTTTTCAAATTCTTCATTGTGCTCACTCAGTGTCTTCTTGATATCCTTTATCTCTTTAGCCATGTTGACTTTCAACTCATTAATTTGATTTTGGAAATTTTGTGTGCATCTAATTAATTAGTTGTCTCAAATCCTGTCTCTCTTCTGGGGTTTTGATATATTCCTTTGCTTGGGCCATGTCTTCCATTTTCTTATTGTGGCTTATAATTTTTTGCTTATCTCTAGGTATCTGATTAGGATGGTGCGTTTACTCAGATGCTTGATATCTCTCTTTTGTAGGGAGTTAGTGGTGGGAGGCTGTGTGTTACTGCTGTTCATTGATTCGTGGCTCAACCTGGGTCTTTAGGATTGGCCCTGTTAGTTGCTCAAAACTGGGCACTGTACCCAGTAATGGGTTGTAGACCCGCTTCCTAGGGCCTTCAGTAGGGAGGCTATAAAGGCCAGAAAAAGCCTTTCTTACTTATTTACTTTTAATTTCCTCACGTGCAT
Organism: Tolypeutes matacus; assembly: GCA_026826555.1. Classification (NCBI taxonomy): domain Eukaryota; kingdom Metazoa; phylum Chordata; class Mammalia; order Cingulata; family Chlamyphoridae; genus Tolypeutes; species Tolypeutes matacus. The sequence continues at coordinate 47,033,680 of JAKSZT010054334.1, read as the reverse complement.
ATTCTTGGTCTGCCAGCATATGCTGCTCTTTGGCAGCCCTTTCAGTTCAATGCATGGTTGGAGTGTGTTTGCTGCAACAGGGACTGGATCAATATGATATAGGTTCCTGCCTGAGGCTAAGACCTTGTAATTCAAACTTTCTCAGAGACAGTTCTCCAGCCTTCCCTGGCAGCTCCCTCCCTTTTTCCAAATGGGAAATAATTCCACTCCCCTCTGTGTCCTCAATAATCAGTACTGGTTAGTAGATAGGAAAATTGAGAGGGTTGGATATCTTTAGTCCTGGATCTCTTTAGTCCTGAGCTGGCTCCCAAGGCAAACAATGACATGGCCCCACCTGGCCTGGAAGGGCTCATGAGACACAGTAGACCAAATTTTTGGGTCAAAGCTGAGTCAGCCTTAGGTTATGTCTCTCTCTCTCCCCTCACCTGGGGTGATGGATCCTTGGGGCACCTTTTATCTGTAGCCACAGGCCTGGAGGCTGGAGAATTCAAAAATGTCTTTAGTGTGGGGGAGGGTGCTGGCAGTAGCAGCTACTGCTTTTAACTTACAGTTTTGCTGTTGCGATTCTTTTCCTTTGTCCTCTCTCTTCTGGGCAGTGTACAGCCTTTCCCTGGTGTCCTAAACCCTAGATTTAGATAGCCACTTCTGCCTATCTTCTAGCTATTTTTCTGGGAGAGAAGAGAGTCCCATGTCTTTCTAGTTCTCCATCTTCCTGGAAGTCTATCTTGATTTTATAAGTTTTAATTTTATTCTTTAACTGTTTACTTCATGTGATGGATGAATATTTAGCTTTGCTCTATTACTTATTTTCTATGCTCCTTATACATTATTATTTAGTCTATTCTTTGCTTCATATCTTACTTATCTGTAATTTTAAATTGCCAAGATGGATGATGTGCACATTTTGGCCTGTAACCATAATTAAATTTTCCATATCTTTCCTACTTATTGATACTATAGCCACAACTAAACTTTCCACATATGATTTATAGGGCTTTGGTAATTATACTGTAGATTTTCTTTATAGAAAATCATGTCAGCAAACTCTGATTTCCTTTTCTTACACTGCTTTGTATTTCTTGGAGTTTCTAATTGCCATTGTGTTTTCTTCATTGTCTGCTTTTTATCTTCTTCTTAGTTCTTCTAAGATAGTGTTTCTCAACTGAGGGCCATTTTGCACACACCCCCGGAACATTTGGTTGTTGTTTGAAGACATTTTTGGTTGTTTACTACTTGGGGAGGGCCACTTATATCTAGTGGGTAGAGGATAGGGATACTGCTAAATAAACATCCTGCAATGCACAGAACAATGAAGAATCTTACAACGAAGAATTATCCAGCCCAAAATGTCAGTATGCCAAGGTTTAGGAAAAATGTAATATATGGAATTCCTCCTTCATCTGCTCTATCCCCCTTCCTTTTGTTTCCCCTGGATACCTCTCTCTGAAGTGCTCCATTCTTAGTTTCCAGTCTTAACTGTTTGTTTTTAGTCCTGCTGTGCTTTGTCTTTTGGGATTTCAATTCGATACTCTCTTGGGTTGGATCCATTTTCTGGTTCCATTCTTTTTCATGATTTATTCCTCTTCCTTGTTAGACCACAGTCTAAAGTAATTTAATTTCCTATAAATGAGTGGATAAGAGTAAATTTTCTAAGCCATTCAGTACCTGAACCTATATATTTTCTGCCCTCACACCTGAGTGATATTTTTGATAAGTAAAGAATTGTCTAGGCCTGGTTTTCTTGCATCTTTATACTTATCTTTACCCTCATGGTCATACTACCCTATACCAGGTCACCATCATTTTTAATTTGGATTGCTGCAATAGCTTCTTAACTTGTTTCTCAGTCTTCAGTATCATTTCCCTGCAGTCTGATCTCTAGTCTGTTTTCTGTTGTGTGCAGCCAAAAGCATTCCTAATTGGCCTGCATGGTTAAAGAAAAGAAATATGTGTGAGGCAGTGAAGGCACAGAGTCACCATAAACTGGAGATAAAATGATGGTCCTCCTTGAAATCTTTTGTAATCAAAGAAAAAAACTGTTAGAACAAATCATGGACTTAATGTACATGTTGGGATAATTAAAAAAACAAAATTCTAAAGTTTTCTTCTTTGCCACTAGTAAGTAATTCGTTAGGAAATGCAATTAAAAAAAGATCTTACCCACAGGAGCAAATATCAAGAAATAAACTTGTTAAAACATAGGTGAGATATATATGAAAAAAATTATAAACCTTTACTAAAGTATTTAACAGAAAACTTGAATAAATGGCTAGACAGATCATGTTTGCAGACAGTAAATTAATGTTACAAAGATTTTTCATATATATATATTTTATTTTCCCATGAAATTCTAATTGCACTCACACCCCTTCCCCATTTTTTTTTTTTGGAAGGGGAGGGATAGATAAGAGAAGGTGGTCATAAAGTTCATCTGGAAGCCCAAATGCATGATTTAGCCAAGAAATATTTTTCAAAAGCAGAATATTGAGAGAAACCTTGCTGTATCACTATCAAAACCCATTTACCAATGCTCTAATAGCTCGGTGGCACAGGGATAGAGAGAAGAGAACAGAGGTAGATGTATGGATGCTTGGGGAGTTTGTTCATGACAATGGTGGCTTTTCAGATGAGTGGAAAAGTAAAATTAGGTTTCTACATCATACCATACAGAATGAATATGTTTCAGATGTATATATTGAGCATCTAAATTCTTCCATAAAAGTACTGAAAGAAAATATAGGAGAATATTTTTTATAGTTTTGGGATTGGGAAAGGCATTGTTGAGCAAGACAAGACACCAGAAGTTATAAAGGAAAATATCAACAGATTTGATTCCATAAAAAGAAAAGAAACTTCTCTGTGCAAGTTTATAAAAATTAGATCCTGCTTTTTAACGTGGTTTTTCAGTCACAGTATGTTGTGAACTTTTTCCAGCATTACTGAAGATTCTGTGACATTTCACTTTCTGCCTTAAATTAAATTGAATTCCATTGTATTAAAGTGTATATATACCTTGGGAAAGACTAATTTGTTATACAGTTGTTTCTAAAATATTTTCCATATATATATATTATATAACCTACTCTAACACCCTGTTTTTATTTTTTCCCTTGCTCTGACTCAGAGAGAGCTGGTGTAACCCACTGCACTATATTCTCTACCACTGAACGCCTAAATGATCTTATGTTATATGTTGTCCAACATGCCTTATTACTTTTTTTTTTGCCTGTGGCATTTTATTTTATTAAAAATCTTATTTATTTATTTAAGAAGCTTTAGATTACATAAATATTACATTGAAAATAAAGGGGGATTCCCATACACCCACCCCACCCCTACACTTTTCCCCATTAACAACATCTTTCATTAGTGTGGTTCATTTCTTACAATTGATGAACTCATATTGAAGCATTGCAACTAACCTTGGTCTATAGTTTACATTATAGTTTAACTTTGCACTGCAAAAATTTATAGATTTTGACAAAATATATCACGACCAATATCCATCATTACAATGTCATGCAGAACGATTCCAATGTCCCCAAAATACCCCATGTTACACCTATTTTTCCCTTTCCCTCCCCTTAGAACCTCTGGTGACCATTGTTTTTATATCCATGTTACAAGGTCTTCCATTGCTAGAATAATAATGCCTACTTTAGTCCATAGTTGCATTCTCCCCAATCTTGAGGATTTTGTTTGTTCATTCCTCAATCTTGAGGATTTGGGGATAGTGATGCCTACTCTGTTTCTGATTGAGAGGGGGCTTAGATCCCATGGGGTATATGGATCTTACTACTTTTTGTGGCTTCATTTTGTCAGACAAAAGTTCTGCAATTAATATTGGATCTGACTTGGAGTAGAATATTATCCTGAATGTTAAAACTCAAGTTTTACAGTGGCATGATGAGGTGCTTTTAAGGAAATGGGTAAAGAAACTAGAAAAAAGTCAGCAAGCATGGGAAGGTAAGCCTATAGTTGTCGGAAGCTGCATTAGGCATATTATGATTTCAGAGATTTTAATGACTTAGATCTAGAAAGGACACTAGAGTTCATTTTGTCTAGGCCTCTTATTTTATATATGAGTTACGTGTAGTGCAGCAATGCAAATACCTTATGTTAGGTCACACTGTGAGTTAGTGCAAAAATCCAGGTTTCCTGGGTCTGGTTTTTTTTGTTTGTTTGTTTTTTGGGAGGTACTGGAGATTGAACCCAGGACCTAGTACATGGGAAGCAGGTTCTTAACCACTGAGGTACACCCGCTTGGACATTTTGAAAATCTGGGTTTAAGTGTCATTACAAAGAGTATAGACTGAATCCAAAATCCTGGAATTAGCATGCCTGCTCTGTCTTTTGCAAGCTGTGTATCCTTGGATAAATTAATTAAGCTCTTTGTACCTTAGGTTCTTCAACTGTAAAATGAGATAATTGTACCTACTTCATAGCATTGTTGTGAGAACTTAACTAAGTTAATGTATGTAAAGCACTTAGAACAGTGTCTAGCACATAGTAAGCAGCCAGATTAAGTATAATGGACAGTGTTAACTGTTGTAGTTATTATGTTATTATCATTGTAAAGTATTTCAAATTTAGTTTTATATATGGCAGAATTTATACATCATGTTACTTAATACTTGAATTTTATAATACAAGGAAATAGCCATGTTGCCTAAAATATATTCTTCGTTTCTTATAGGGATTATAGTAGAAACTTGATATTTGTGAGGGATATGGTCTGATTCCCACCAAGCAGCTATTTAACAGATATGCTTCAAATCCATGTTTTAGCAAAAATTACACATTGTGCCGTTTGGTCTTTTAGTGTTGATTACAAATAGTATTAAATCCTCAAATACTAATATGCTATATTGTTTCTAAAAATATATTCTAAGACTATTAAATGGAAAAGTAGTTTCTCTTGACAAATTTGGTAAACTCTGTATTAAAAGAAAGTAGATTCTTCAGAGCCTTTAATAATATGTTAATTTGTCTTGTAGCTTTCTTTTTTTTTTTTTTTTTTACCGGGAGGTACTGGGGATCGAACCCTGGTCTCTCCATATGGTAGACGGACGCCGAACCTCTTGAGCCACATCTGTTTCCCTCTTGTAGCTTTCTTAACAGTCAATATGGTATGTAGTCAAACATATTTTGTTCTGAGTCTAGTGGATTTTATAGGAAAACAATCAACTGCCTTCGGATTGTATTGATATGCCCCATTTATAAGTGAGATCTTTCTTTAGTAATACAGAAGGTATGAGAAATTCCATATTTGTCAAATAAGGATTCTGTGCGTTGGGAAAGGTGCAAAATGGATGTTTTCATTTCCTTGGCTGCTTGAGCAAATACCATAAAATGGGTTGGGTTAAACAATGAGAATTTATTCGTTCATGGCTTGAGTCTGGGAAAAAGTCCAAATAAAGATGATGCTTTCTTCCCAAAGACTTGTGATCCTTAGCTTGGCACCTGGCAAGGCATATATAGTCTCTCCTTTCTCTTCTGGGTTCCCTTGATATTCAGCTTCTTGCTTCCTGTGGCTTTCTCTCTGTCTGAATTTCATTCCATTTATAAAGGACTGTAGTAATGGGATTAAGACCCATCCTAATTGAGGTAGGCCACACCCTAACTGAAGTAACCTCATCAAAATGTCCTACTTACAATGGGTTCACATCCACAGGAATGGATTAGGTTTAAGAACATGTTTTTCTGGGTACATAAAGCTTCAAACCATCACAATAGGTGAATGATACCTTTTAAACTCATTTTATATTTATGATGCTATACCAGTGTATTAGTCAGCCAAAGGGGTGCTGATGCAAAATACCAGGAATTGGTTGGCTTTTATAAAGGTTGTTTATTTGGGGTAGAAGCCCACATTTACCAGGCCATAAAGCATAAATTACTTCCCTCACTAAAGTTTATTGCCACGTATTAGAGCAAAATGGCTGCTGACGTCTGCCTAGAGTTCAGGCTTCTTTGGTTTCCTCTCTTCCTGGGGCTCCGTTTCTCTCCGGCGGCTTAGCTTCTGTGCTCTTTCTCCACAAGGTCAGCTGTAGACTATGAGGCTCTCTAGGCTTTGCCTCTCTCCACAAGGCCAGCTATGAACTGTCAGGCGAATGGTTCATCTCTTTTTCCCCGGGCCTTTTCTCCTTTCTCACAAGCAAGCTTCTCTGTGTGCTTACTTCCTAGGGCTCCACCTCAAAAACACCAGCATCAAAAAAAAAACACACAAAAAAACTTCAACTCTATCCTTTGCCATGCCTTTTATCTCTGAGTCCCCACCCACCAAGGGGTGCAGACTCAAGGCCCTACTGATGTGGCCCAGTCAAAGCCAGTTTACAAACAAAATCCATATCTATTTTTGGAATTCATAACTATATCAAATTGCTACAACCAGTTTAACACTGCAGTTTTAGAACATACAATATACTTCTGGCAGCTGCAACTTACATACCTATTTCATAGCTTTGAGCTTTTTCCAATCATGCAAGGTTTATCACTCACAGAAATGATTGCTATTTTTGTTGGCATTGAGAAGAAAGGATGAGGATTACATTTTTGGTGTCCCAGGCTCAGGGTTGTGTTCTATCTAATCTCATCTTGTGATTCCACTTCCTATTTAGCACCTACCTTGATCTTTTCATTCAGATTTAACTACCCAATACATCATTCATCCTGGGAACATTAGAGCATTTTTCCTTCTTTTCATTTTGATTTTTTTGTTTGTTTTCATTTCTACCAGTTCACTAGACAATAGATTTTGTAAAGGTGGGGGCCAATTTTTAACTTTGTATTTCTTGTGGTGCAAAATAGGTCTCAAATAAAAATTTTCCTGATTGAGGGAGAAAGGAGAAAAGTATTTGTGAGAATTAATTACCTTTTGGGAAACCTTTAAAAAAAAATCATTTGTCAGTGTTTTTGCTCCTGTAAAAGGTGATTAATTCCTGTAACTTAATTGACATAAATGAGTGCCATTACACACACTAGAAATTATCTGTGTCCATATCCATTGTCAATTAGGAGAGTGTATTAGTTAGCCAAAGGGGTGCTGATGCAAAATGCCAGAAATCTGTTGGCTTTTATAAAGGGTATTTATTTGGGGTAGAAGCTTTACCAGGCCACAAATCATAAATCACTTCCCTAACCAAAGTCTGTTGCCACGTGTTGTAGCACGGCTGCCAACGTCTGCTAGGGTTCAGGCTTCCTAGGGCTCGTTTCTTTTTGGGCTCAGTGCCTCTGCTTGCTCCACAAGGCCAGCTGTAGAGTATCAGGCAAATGGCTCCCCCCCCAACCCCCCCTGCTGTGTCCAATTGAGCCTTCTCTCCTTCCTTATGTATCTGCCTCTCTATGCATTCACTTCCCAGGCTCCAGGATCAAAACTCCAACTAACTCCTGTGCCTTGTCGTTTTCTCTGGGAGTCCCCACTCACCAAGGGGGCGGGGACTCAACATCTTACTGACGTGGTCCAATCAAACCCTTAATCATTATTTAATCTAGTGAAACCTCTGAATCTAATCCAATCTAATATGCCCAGAGGAACAGACCAGTTCACAAACATAATCCAGTATGTATTTTGGGAATTCATAAATATCAAACTGCTACAGAGGACAACAGATTTTTTGGACAGCTATTAAATAATAGCATTTGATTCTTTATTTAAAATTGTTTCCACAACAAATATGCTGCCAAAATATGGGCTTTACATTTTTCTAAATTATAGAAGTTTCATAAAATACAGTTTTGTCAACATACAGTTTTTATTTAGGCATGCTTTTTTTTTTCTTTTCTTTTGGTAATTTTTTAAAATGATGACCTTGAATATGACCCTATTGAAATGAAATGCACCAATTTAGGAATATCTTTAAAGAACTTATATTTAAGTTTTTCCTATGTTTGTTTGTCTAAACTTTTTATTTTGAAATACCTTCAAACTTACAGGGTAGTTGCAAAAATTATACAAGTTCTAGACAGAAAATTCCACCATAGCCCTGCCTCCACAAGATACCCAGATCTAACAATTTTTACATTTTGCTCTATTTGCTGTATCATTCTTTCTATCCAGCTATCTCTGTTGATCCATCTATCTCTTTCCTGGACCTTTGAAAGTAGATTGCATTCATTTGCTCCAAAAACACACTACTTTCTTGTATGTTTCCTACTTCACTTATGTAACCACTTTAAGTACAGTTAACAAGTTTAAGAACTTTAACATTGATATAAACTTGGAGTCAATATTCCAATTTTTTCATATGTCCCAAAATATCCTTTTCAGCAGGTGCCCAAAGCTTGACCCAAATTCACTTCCCAGGGCTGCTTTTTAAAAATGTCGTTGTCTGGTACATCCCAGGTTTGGCCTTCCTTATTGACAGTTTCTAATGCTTTTTCCTTCTTCTTTGCATGGGCCATTGCTTCCTCTTCCTTTGTATGTTTTGTAATCTTTTGTTGCAACTTGGACATTTTAATATTATAACATTATTATCTCTGGAATTTATACTCTGCCATGATCATTCCTTAAGCTTGTTTCCAATTAGTGTTATGACAGAGATCCTTGAGTGCCAGGAGCTAACAAAGTAAAAAAGCAAAGTAAACACCTTTCCTGTCTTTGCAGATTGTCCTAGGGAAGTGTTCTCTTAACCGTATAGTTAGTTTAGGGAACAGACTGAGGCAAAAGTGTAGGGACTCCCTGGCCTTTTCTGCACATATATCTTGTCCTGAGCATGCAGTGTGTGGCCCTAGATATTTTCCAGTTTACCCATATCCAAATGTCCTCATTCCTCTAGGAAGTGTTTCCTCACAATCCCAAACAGTGTGCTATTTATCTTACAGCTTATGTTCCTTTGCCTCAGGCTGCTGCAATTTGACTGTTCACCTACAGCATTCTGTATGAGAGCTCTGTGTGCTTCCTTTACATGCAACAGATTCTGGGATGGCCAGATGGCAACCCTATGATGAGTGTTCTGATTCAGCCTTTTAGACTGCCACCACACAGATTGGCACAGACATACATGCTCCCAGTATCAGCAGGAGGATGACTGTGTTCTCTGGAACCAGGATCAGGGTCCCTCACTGGAACCACAGGCTGGCCTCATGCTGACCTGGTGAGGTGATGGAAAAGGGGCAGCAAGGACACCATGAGTTCCTACTGTTTTTTTGTTGCTCACTCTGTTACTGCATTTATTTAACTCTTCTGGAACTTTGAAACGGAGTCCTGTAACCTCTCACTCTACTATCTTTTAAAATAATGACTTCCCCAATCTCTTGCCATTCTGGCTTTTATTCATTTTGGAATTTTTACTACCATTAGTGTTTAATTAGAAATGTACTCATTTATTTGTTTGTGAGAATTATTTGTTTAAATAACATCTTTGTTCATCTATGCATCTTTAAATTGGAAAATTGTTTTTATTGGAAATTGGTAGTGGCATTGTTATAAAATGTTGACATTTTATTCATCTGTAATAGTTTGTGATTTTTATATGCCAGAGATAGTAAAACAAAATCACTTTGTTGCTTTTAAAATTAAGATTTATATCAACTTCTTTTATGATTACATTAATGAAATGTATCTATTGAATGAGGCATGTGCTGGTTCTCAACATTCCACACACATGAGAATGAATAAATTGTCATATAGATAAAAATCATGAGTTTATCCTGAAAGCTCCATTTCTGTCTCATATCAGAATAATATTCCTAGCCTTTTTACACTTTATTTTTGTATCTCCATTCTCCCAACAGTGAGAACCCTGGCTCCTACAATATCAGTGCATTTACTTGTTTGGTTTAAGCAGTTTGAGTTGCTATACCCATACACCATAAAAAAGAAACCTACCAAGTAGAATTGAAGTTTTATTTAGAGGTCAGTGTTTTTTGTTTTTTTTTTGTTTGTTTGTTTGTTTTGTTTTTTTTTGTTTGTCTTTTCATTGAAAGTTATTTACTTAAAGTGTGGTGTTCAAAGTTACATGGGTTAGTTCTTATTTTTAGTGTGGTTTTTTAAAATTGATTTAAAATATAGATGGTTTATTTTTTTCTGGTTGTATTTAATTTTAGGCTTCTCTACCATGTTGATTAAATTTTATTTTTTGAATATATATTTTTATCATCATTTTTAATAATAGAAAACCTTTGAGACAGCCCTGGTACGATGTAAAGAAGACTAGACTAGGGATATGAAGACCTTGGTTCCATCCAGTATTGTCACTTAACTGTGTATCATAAATTAGTGAACTTCTGAATTCTGTCTTTTTTTTTCCTCCTCCTTTTATGTTTATATGTATCATTTATATGTAATGAAATTCACCAATTTTAAGAGTATGTAGTTTGATGAATTTGATAATTGTATCTAATTGTGTAATTACTACCAATAAAAATAGTGAACAGATTTCTTACCCTCCAGCCCCTGTATTTGATCCCCTCCCCATCCTCTGGCCCCAGGTAATTGCTGATCTACTTTCTGTCACTACAGTTTTTCTTTACTAGTATTTTCTTCAAGTGGAAACATACTGTATGTAGTCTTTTGGGTTTGCTTTCCTTCATCTTAGGACACGGTTTTTGACATGTGCTGTGTGTATTGATATTTTGTTCCTTTTTATTGTCATATAAATCCATTCATCAGTTGATGGATTTATATGACAATACAATAAATGGACATTTGGATTGCTTCCAGTTTTTGCTGTTATTAGTAATGCTGCTTTGAACATTCATGTATGCATTTCTGAGTAAATATATGCTATAATTTCTCTTTTGCATTATCTTCCTAGGTATTACAATATACATCTTTTAATGTATCACAGTTCATTTAGTTAATGTACCACTTCGTATAAAATATATGGGTCTTGCAACCTCTATCTCAAATTTAACAGTGGAAACACTGTTATGTTCATTCATTCCATCCAGTGAATTTTTTATTTCAGAAATTATTTTTCCATTATGGAATTTCCATTTGACTTTTAAAAGTTGTTTTTATATCTCTACTAGGACTTCTAATTTTCTACTCAGATTTTATGTATTGGAAACACTTTTTTTCTAATTGAGACTAATTATAATATCTTCTTTAATATCCTTGTTTGTTAGTTCCAACTTCTGGTTCATCTTGGGGTCAGATTTGGTTAATTTTCTTTTTTCTACAGTATGTATTTTTTTTTTTCTTAAGATTTTAAATAAAATTTTATTCCCCTTCTCCCTCGTTGTTTTGTGCTTGCTGTGTTTATTCGCTCTGTGCTCTCGGTGTCTACTAGTCTTCTCATTAGGAGGCACGGGAAACCGAATCTGGGACCTCCCATGTGGGAGAGAGGTACTCAATCGCTTGAGCCATTTCCGCTCCCTGCTTTGTTGTGTCTGTCATTGTGTTTCCTCTTTGTTTCTGCTTGTTGTGTCATCTTGCCACACCTCCCCGTTGTGCCAGCTCACTGTCTTGCTTGTCTTGTTTAGGAGGCACTGGGAACTGAACCTGGGACCTCCCATGTGGTAGGAGGGAGCTCAATCGCTTGAGCCACATCCACTTCCCTGTGTGTTTCATTTTGTAGATTCTTTGCATGTTGAATAATTTTGGATTGTGTGCTGGTTATTGTAAGTATTAAGTTGTGGAGATTTGTTTCTGTTGTTTTTCACTGATGGTTTTTGCTTTCCAGGTTTTAGCAGCTACTTTTTGGCCAAGCTTATAATATAGATTCTATCTTGTGTGGCATCTCTGTTCTCTGTTCAAATCTTTTGTATTTAGCTGGGCTGCTTTGAGTCTGTTCCACACATGTGTGGCAGAGGTATCAGAAAACTGTGTAGTCAGAGTTTGGTGATGTGTGACTCTTTCTCTAGAAAAAGTCCTCTATTTATTTCAGTGCTACTGTATCCTCCCTTTCCTTTTATTTTTCCCCAGGCCAGAAAGATTGTGGGGTTTTCCTGTGGGCACCTGCTGCTGTATGTGCCATTAGGACTACACCTTGCCCTAGACTAAAAGCCCCAGAGACGAAAAGTTACTTGTATAGCTCCCTGTTTCTTCTGCTCATGTGAGCCTGCACTTCCCTCTCCTCACTTGCCCCATTGTATTCTGTTCACTTTCCAGTACCTATAGTTGATTTTTGTGTTTTGTTCAGGTTTTTTGTTGTTTTCTGTAGAGAGATGTCACATGTCCATTAGGGTCTTACACTGTCATACCCCAAACTAGTACTCTAGAGATCATATATTCATTACTTTCTTTTTAAATAGTACACTAATGCACACACCTAAAAGCTGGGGGAGTCCCCAAAGGCAAAAATATTAACTTTAACACAATTGACTCAGAGTGGGTAGGTAGGTATCAAGTAATTAAGCTGAATTCTCATTCAGTTATTGAAAGTACTTTGTTAATTGTAAAGCTCTTTAGAAGTATTTGGTGGTAGTGCTAGTATTAGGAGAGATTTCTTTTTTTAAAAACTTATTTTGTACATTTAATAATTGAAAATATAAAAAATTAAAAAATAAAACAATTGAATGAAAACATACATTTCTCAATTAAATGTCCTGGATACATAGAAATTTTTTTAAAATCATACAATATGTTATACAATATATTTGGTTCACAGTAACGCAATCATACAGTATTTGTCCTTTTGTGTCTGACTTGCTTTGCTCAACATAATGTCTATCCCCCAGGTTCATTCATGTTGTCATATGCTTTACGACTTCATTTCTTCTTATAGCTGCATAATATTACACTGTGTGAATAGACCACAGTTTGTTTATCCATTCATCTGTTGATGGACACCTGGGTTGTTTCCAACTTTTGGCAATGGTGAATGATGCCGCTGTGAACATTGGTGTGCAGATGTCTGTTGTTGTCACTGCTCTCAGTTCTTCTGGGTATATACCCAGTAGTAGTATTGCCAGGTCACGTGGCAAGTCTATATTCAACTTCTTTAGGAACTGCCAAACAGTCCTCCACAGTGGCTGTACCATTCTGCATTCCTCCCAACAGTGAATAAGTATTCCTATCTCTCCACACCCTCTCCAACACTTGTAGTTCTCTTTTTAATAGTGGTCATTCTGATGGGTGTAAAATGATATCTCATTGTAGTTTTGATTTGCATTTCTCTAATCATTAGAGATGTTGAGCATTTCTTCATGTGTTTTTTTTGCCATTTGCATTTCTTCTGTGGACAAATGTCTTTTCAACTCTTTTGCCCATTTTTAAATTGGGTAGTTTGTCTTTTTATTGTTGAATTGTAACATCTCTTTATATATCCTGGATATTAAATGCTTATTGGATATGTGATTTCCAAATATTTTCTCCCATTGAGTTGGCTGCCTTTTCACCCTTTTGACAAAGTCCTGTGAAGTGCAAAAGTATTTAATTTTGAGGAGGTCCCGTTTATCTATTTTCCTTTCATTGCTTGTGCTTTGGGTTGTAAGGCCCAAGAAACCACCACCTGCTACAAGGTCTTGAAGATGTTTCTGTACGTTTCTTCTAGTAGTTTTGTGGTCCTGGCTTTTATATTTGGGTCTTTGATCCATTTTGAGCTGATTCTTGTGTAGGGAATGAGATGGGGTCCTCTTCCATTCTTTAGGTTATAGATCCAGTTCTTCTAGCACCGTTTGTTGAAGAGACAGCTTTGTCCCATTAACATTAACTTGGTAGGGTTTTAAAAAACCAGTTGACTGTATAGGTGAGGGTTTATTTCTGGATTCTCAATTCTATTCCACTGATCAATATCTATCTTTATGCCAGTACCATGCTTTTTTGACCACCGTAGCTTTGTAATACGTTTCAAGGTAAGGCAATGAAATTCTTTCCATGTCGCTCTTCTTTTTTAGAATGATTTTTGCTATTTGGGTGCACTTCCACTTCCAAATGAATTTGGAAATTGCCCTTCCTAATTCTGTAAAGTAAGATGTTGAGATTTGGGTTGGTATCTCATTGAATCTATCAATCAGTTTGGGTAAGATTGACATCTTCATCTTATCTATTCTTCCAATCCATGAACATGGAATGTCTTTCGATTTGTTTAGGTCTTTTTAAATTTCTTTTAGCATTGTTTTGTAGTTTTCTGCATATAGGTCCTGTACTTCTTTGGTTAAATTAATTTCTAGGTATTTAAGTCTTTTTGTTGCTATTGTAAATGGAATTTCCCCCCGTTTCCTCCTCAGATTGTTCAGTAATAGTGTACATAAACATTACTGATTTTGGCGTGTTGCTCTTGTATCCTGCCACTTTTCTGAACACATTTATTAACTCAAGTAGTTTTGTCATGGATACTTCAGAATTTTCTAAGAACAGGATCATGTCATCCTCAAACAGAAAGAGTTTTACTTCCTCTTTTCCTATTTGGACGCCTTAAATTTTTTTGTCTTGTCTAATTGCCCTCGCTAGAACTTCTAGTACAATGTTGAATAACAGTGGTGACAGTGGGCATCCTTGTCTTGTTCCTGATCTTAGGGGGAAAGCTTTCAACCTTTCCCCATTGAGTATGATGTTGGCTGTGGGTTTTTCATATATGCCTTTTATCATATTGAGGAATTTTCCTTTTATTCCTATCTTTTGAAGTATTTTTATCAAAAAAGG
>JAKSZT010054334.1:46958496-46983504 GCA_026826555.1 Tolypeutes matacus | reverse complement strand
CTGGTCGGAGCGTATTTGTTGTGACACAGACCAGATCAATGTGATAGAGCTTCCTGTCTGGGGGCTAGGAGCCCTGTGATTCAAACTTTCTGAGACAGTTCTCCAGACTTCTCTCGTAAAGCCCCCCTTTTCCCAGCTAGGAAATATTTCCACTCCCTTTTGAATCCTCAACAATCAGTTCCTGGTAGTAGAGGATGAGATTGGGAGGTTTATATATCTTTAGCCTCTTGCAGGCTCCAAGGCAAACAATGGTGCAGCCCCACCCAGCCTGGAAGGGCTCTTGGGACAGGACAGACCAAACCTGGGAGTCCAAAGCAGGGTCAGCCCCAGGCTCTCTCTCCCCTCTCCAGTATTGTCCTCAACAATTAGTCCAGGCTAGAAGAGAGGGAGGTTGTGAGGATCGGATTTCTCCAGTCCTTTCTAGGCTCCCAGGGCAAACCGCCTTGTGGAAGGGTCCGTGGGGCTCTGCAGCCCAAATTTCAGGTCAGAACCTGAGACAGCCTAAGGATGTGTCCCTCTCTCTCCCCTTTCCGGGAGTGGCAGATCCCTGAAGCCCCCTTTGTCTGTGGTCGCAGGCCCAGGGGCCCGAGAATTCTGAAGAGTGTGGGGGAGGGTGCCGGCAGCAGTAGAAGCTGCTACTTGCAACTCACAATTCTGTAGTCACGATTTCCCTCTTCTGTCCCTCTCTCCTCTGGGTTTTTTGCAGCCTTCACCTGCTGTCCTGAACCCTAGAAGATCTTTTTCGGGGCTGTTTCAGCTTGTCCTCTAGCTACTTTTCTGGAGAAGAGATTCCCGTTTCTTACTAGTCCGCCATCTTCCCGGATCTTGGATGCTATGAATTTTAAAGTCCTTGTTTCATTTTTCTGTTTTGGAAGTTGCTTTACTTAAAACCTTATAGTGTAATAATACAAACAGACATGTTAAGTCCATTTGGCCTCTACACAACAGACATTTTCAGATTTACATTCATGATATATTCTTCAAAACTGTTTGTAAGAGTGTTTTCAACAATATTAATGATTTAAAAACAGTAAGTGCAACAACACAAAAACAATGAATATTCCCCTCTTTAGGAGACATGTTTTACTGTGGAGGCATCCTGTTTATACATCTTTGGTATCAATTCTGGGTGAACCAGGACAGTCTCTTCCTTTCTCTCAAGTAATTGGTTTTTAACAAGGTGCCAAGTGCAGTCAATGGGGAAAAAACAATCCCTTCAACAAATGATGCTGGGAAAACTGGATATCCATATGCATAATAATGGTGTACATTGACCTCATACCATGTATAAAAATTACCTCATAATGGATCAAAGACCTAAATATAAAAATCAAAACTACAAAACTCTTAGAAGAAAACATAGGGTAGCATTTTTAGGACCTTGTCTTAAGCAATGATTTCTTAGACTTTATACCAAAAACACAATCAACAAAAGGAAAAAAAAAAAAAAAACGATAAATGGGACTTCCTTAAAATTACAACTTTTGGACATCCAAAGACTTTGTCATGAAAGTAAAACAACCCAGAGAATAGAAGAAAATACTTGGAATCCACATATCTGATAAGGGTTTAAAATTCAGAACATATATAGAACTACAATGCAACCACCAAAAGGCAAAGAACTCAATTTTAAATGGGCAAAATTCTTCAATAGACATTTCTCCAAAGAACATATACAAATGGCCAATAAGCACATGCAAAGATGCTCAGTATCATTATTCATTAGGGAAATGGAAATCAAAACCACCTTACACTCAATAGAATGGCTGCTATAAAAAAACAGAGAAGGGGCTGTGGCTCAATTGGTTGGGCTCCCATTTCCTATATGGGAGACCCCGAGTTCGGTCCCCAGGTCCTCCTGGTAAAGGAGCTCCTGTGCGGCACAGAGAGCTGGCACAACAAAGGGAGACAAGCAGACATAGGGAAAAAACAACAAAATAATAAATGTTGGAGAGGATGTGTAAAAATAGGAGCTCTTGTACACTGTTGCTGGGAATATAAAACCGTGCAGTCACTGTGGAAAAGTTTGGAGTTCCTCAGGAAGTTAAGTATAGAATTACCATATGATCTGGCACTCCTACTTCTAGGTATATACCCAAAAGAATTGAAAGCAGGGACTTAGATATTTTCCCACTGATACTCACAGTGACATCATTCACAAAGCCAAAAGAGAAGTAACCTAAGTGTCCATTAACAGATGAATAGGTACACAAAATATAGTGCATACACAATGGAATATTATTTCGCTTTGAAAAGGAATGAGTTCTTATGCATGCTACAACAGGGATGAGCCTTGAAGACATCAGGTTGAATGAAATTAGAGCAAAAAAGGACAAATATTGTATGATCTCACATATATGAGATCTCACATAATAACAATAAGCTAATTCATAGAGGCAGAAACTAGAATACAGATTACTAGAGCCTGGGGTGGGGTGATGGAATAGGGATTAATTTGCTTTTGGTACAGAGCTTCTGTTTGGGGTGATGGAAGTTTTTGTACTGGCTGGTGGTGATTGTAGCACATTGTGAAAGTGATTAACACTACTGAATTGTGTGTTTGAAAGTGTTAAAATCGGGGAATTTTAGGTTATTTGCATATGTTACCAGAATAAAATTTTTTTAAATCATTAGAATTTTACAACACATACTGTGAACTCTAATGTCAACTATGGATTATAGTTAATAAAATAAGTATAATAATATTTTTTCATCAATTATAGCAAAGGTACCACACTAATGTGAAATGTTAATAAGGAAAACTGTGTTTATGAGTAACTTCATTACTAATTAATTTGTTGTCTTGCTCAGGTAGGTTCTTTTTTCTGTATTCTATTCTCTTAATATAATTTTGATATTCTTATATTTTCTCCATAATGTTTCCCCGTAATCTTGATGCATGGGTTTCAAACAGATATTTAAACCACATGGTGGAAGTGGGATTACTTTTTCAGTATTCCAAACATAAGCTAGATTTTCCCATAGGCAATTCATGTTTTATTTTTAGGCCATAAATATGATTGTGACATGGAGGGATGTGTGATGGGGAAACCATATTTGAATTTTTCAGAGCAAATTTTTTAATTTTTCAGACTACAAAAAGCCCTGAAACTTAATGGTTTATAACCTAAAAATCAAGGAAAAAAGGTATGGCATAAAGGAAATAAAACCATACTTCCTCTAAAATTGTTTAATATTTTCCATATTCCTCTCTAAGTTTAATTTTTTGATGTACCAAGATGTAGAAGCCAATTTTATAGTAGAGGTTAATGTAAAAAAAAATACTGTTACCAATCCAGCTGAGGGACCTTATGCATTGCTTTCAAGTCCTAAAAGGATCTGAAATAAATTCTGAATTTATTTTTTATATTTCAGTTCTAGGACTGACAGGTTGTATACCTTTTTAATTATGAAACAATAATTAACACCTAATTTCTCCAAGTTGAAGTGTCCGTCTCAAAGCCTTGGCAATACCAATATCCACCACAAGATGGCTTTGCTGCCTTAAAATTCACAGTCAGTGCAATCTCACCTTAGGACCCAGTCTACAAATTGAATTATTTTTTAAAAAAGAAAAATAATTGAAAACAGTTTTAAGTTTTAATTTAAATAAAATTGTGCTAGGTTTCTTGTATATTAATTTAGTCTGTGTTGAATAATACAATTTACCAGATTTCCTTTTAGTGAGTTATGAAAATTAAAACATGCATTTTTATTTTTTCAGAAAAATGGATCACTGAAACCATAAATTTACTATGCTTTATTTACTGGTGCTTATTGATAATTATTACTAGGTCTTTTGAGGAGTTTATAAAAGATCACATAAAGCAATTTATATTAGGCAGGTAATCTGACAATTGAAAAACAAACTGTATCCCTTACTTTTTTTTTTTTAAAGGGAAATTATTTTTTGTATTCTCTCAGAACGGAAAACGCTACAGAGGTGAAGGATAATGTGGAAATAGGCAAATGATACACTGGGAGAAGTTTACTTTTGACTGGGAGTTCTACAATGTTTTCCCTGTATTTTGTTTACTGCAGTTACTCTGAATAGTTGAATAAGAAAGTGCAAATGATGTGCTGTGCTGTTATTTTGATGTGTAAGTTTATGCTTTTTACTTTCAGGAAATCCCAAGTTTGGGAAAACCTATTCAAGTTCATGTTGTCTAGGGAGCGGATGTAGCTCAAGTGGCTGAGCACCTGCTCCCCATGTACTAGGTCCTGGGTTTGATCTCCAGTACCTCCTAAAAACAAACAAATGAAAAAACCACCTCTCACTGGGGAGTGATGTAGTTCAGTAACCACCTGCTTCCCATGCATGAGGTCCTGAGTTCAATTCCCGGTACCTCCTGAAAAAAAGAGAGAGAAAAAAGATCATGTTCATTTCTCAATTATCATGAATTTATAGTATCTTATTGTAAAAGTTCCTAAAGGGTAGAAATTTTTATATCTTCTTCCAGTAATTATTACCTTTATGGTTCAGAAAAATTATTTTTTTTCTTTTTTTAGGTCTGAACTCCCTTGCAGTATATGAGTTATTACTTAACAAATCTAACATCAAGATTAGGGACTACCTTCTCAAAGCTATTTTTTGCAGTGTCTCTGAAAGATTTGCTTTACTCTTGATGTTTTTTTGGTACACACCAAGCCCCTAAGTTTTTTAGGAGAACTCTGGTTTTAGTAAAATCATCATCATCATCTTTGTTTTCTTCTGTCATTTATTGAGACCTTACTCTGTGCTAGTTCTTATGTTAAGTACTTCATATGTATTATATCATGTAATCTTCAGAACAGCACTGAGAAATAGGAATTATTATCCTATCCCCTTTTTACTTTGGAGATAAGAGAACTGAAACTTTTCTAATACCATCGTCTTTTGTTTCTACTGCACCTTAATAATTCGTCTACTAGATAAACTGCTGTTTATTCTTGAATGCCATTTCTTTTCTTCTAATTTTCTTGACCCCCTTTGAGCAAAATTAATTTTTAAAAATTCATATTCCCATTGCCTTTTATGCTTACATTTGTTTTTTGCATGTAACAAGTTGGATTGAAGTTTTAGAATGGTACAGTAGAAAGAAGACAGACTTTAGTATAAAACAGTCTTGAGTTTGAATCCTGATTTTGCTGCTTAATAGCTGAGTGACTTGTGTCAAAGTATTTTATTTATCTTGTGCCCTCAACACTCTCATTTAAGATACATGAAGAATAATAATGTATTTTATATTTATGGAGGTAAATAACTTACGTAAAGAACTTTACATATATTCTAGTATATCTAGCAATTGCTAAATAAATTATAGTAAAAGCAAAAGAAAATAATTTATAAGCAGTTTTGAATGTCCTATTTGTGCTGAGTGCAAGGGAGACAGAGATCAACAGGATAGTCCCTGCCTCTTGGAGCACGTAGACTAGTGGGGGAGAGAGAAAACAACAAGGTCACTATAGTGAAACAGATACTATGACAAGTACACATATGTGAGGGGGCATCTGAGCTTAGTGAGGTAGTGAGGTTGCTTTTTCTGCTAGACTGTTAGCCTTGAGAACTCTGATTCTCAATCAAGAATGGTGGGCAGATCCCCATTTATATATGGGGCATATTCAAAGTTTTAGGGTAGGAGAATATATGCATGTGTGTACACATACATACCATACTTAATCTTATTATTTCTATTTGGAAAATAAATAAAGCTATTTTATAGTATACACTATAGAAAATTTGTTTGACAAAATTGACTGGTAACTGCATGGATGATTGGTGTAGTGGATATTTGGTATTCCTAGAACTGAATTCTCTCCCTGTGTTTTGGGGATTTTCACATTTTAAGAGTCGTGGTGGTGAAAAATAAAACATTGCCAGATACTTTTTTCCTCAGCCAACTTTGTTGCTCTGCCATGCACATATGCCTCCATTCTGTAGGTCAGATGTAGCTGTGCTGGACTTGGGCTAGTTACACTCATAAAAGCAGTAGTAGTGGAAGCTGGACAAAATTGAGTTGCTAGTAAGTAGCTGCAGCAGTGCTAGGGTCAGAGCCATTGAGAGCTGTGCGGTGCTAAAGGCTTGCAGTGTGCTGGATCTGGCTTGTACCAGCTCATGAAAGCTGATTGTCAGTATCTTTTCCCAGTTTTGGATTCAGTAGCATCTGGTTGGTAGTTGAAACCTGCCATAGTGGGGTGGGATTATTTAAACCATGCTACAAATCTACAAATGCTGCAAATCAGGGTCATCCTCCCCTGCTCCCCACCCTCCAAGAGCTTGTTTACCAGCACACTACTGCCATCAAACCAATTCTGTGGTTTGATTTTGAATGTTTTCCTTGCTATATAACAAATATACATACTTTGAAACTTAATAAATGAGGTGAGCACCTGTGAAGCCTCAGCCCAATGTAAGAACTATAGCATTATTGTACCATTTTATCTACTTGTCTTAGTCCTTTCCTCCCTCACACCAAGAAACTATCATTGTGAATTTTGTGTTTAGCATTTCCTTGATTTTTAAAATCATTTTAGTTGCATATGTAATTATCCCTGAACAATGTGTTGTTTTGGAGCTTTATAAAATGATAGCATATTATCTGCTGCAAATAGCTTTTATCATTCCACATTATAATTGTAAGATATGTCCATGTTGCATGTAGCTATTGTTCATTCATTTTCTCTTTTATATAAACATTAAATTGTGTAAATATATTCATTTTCCTGTTGTATATTTATTTTCATCTTTTTGATACTAGAGGAACTGTTTCTAGGAACAAACTTGTACATATTTTCTGATGCACATGTGTAAGAGTTTCTCTAGGGAATCAGGAACTGAATTACTAGATAATAGAGTTATGTGGATTCAACTTTACCAGAGAATGCCAAATTATTTTCCAAAGCAATTGTACTAGTTTATATTACCTTCAGTAGTTTGCGATCTCTCATTAATTCATATCTTCTGTGCCACTTAAGATTATCAGATTTTTCTAATCTTGTGGTTATCAAATGACATCTAATTGTGCTCTCAGTTTGTATAACCCTTATTGTCACTGAGGTTGGTACAATTATTGGTCATTTGAGAGTCCTCTTTTGTGCAATTCCTATTCATATCTTTTGTACATTTTCTAGTAAATTGTCTTTTTAAAATTATTTTTAAGTGTTCTTTATAAATCTGGATGCAAATTATTTGTTGGGTATATGGCCAAATATCTTTCACTTTTCTTTTGAAGATGAAAAGATTAATTTTAATATATTTATTTTTTCTTTTATGGATAACTTTTCTTATGTCTTTCTTAAGAAACCCTTCCCTACCCCACATCCAAAAATGTTATATTTGATATGTAAATTTTAAAGTTTCCCTTTTTTAATCTATAATATACTGGCAATTGATTTTGGGTATAGTTAGTATAGGGATCCAATTCTGTTGTTTCCATATATATTACTAACTGATCCAACACCATTTCTTAAATAGCCCATTCTTTGTCCAGTGATTTCCTTTTTCTGTCATAAAACATATGCTTGGGTCTTTTCCTAGGCTTTCTAATGTTTCATTAACCAATTTATCTCTCCCTGAACCGGTTTTGTCCGGTCTTAATTACTTTAGTTTTATCGTAAATCTAGATATTTGGTAGGACAAATCCTTAATTGTTACTCTTCTTCATGGTATTCTGCCTTTTCTTTCCCCATATCCATTTTAGAATCAAATTATCAAGTTTCTTAAAATATCATATTGGGGTTTTGATTGAAATTGTCAAATTTACAGATCAGCTTAAAAACAGCAGACATCTTTATGATATGATACTAGCAATGATTTGATGATAAACTGCCTCTCTAGAAAAAATTAAAAATCCCTGATTAGTAACATTTGCCAGTTTCTGTGGTGTAAATATTTCAACCATGGCTGATTGGAGGCTACTGATGTGAGGTCTAAACCTGGAATTGGGAAGAGACGAGCATAGTTGGCTCTTGTGAGCTGGTATGAACCAGCTCCAGCACATTGCTGGATGTATCCCTAAATTGAGTTTTCCATAATGTTTTATGATTTATTGAAAGTATATGCATAGTATAATATTTATTGCAGGAGCTTTCTATTTTTGTTATTGTAAATGTTAAAAAAAATTTTTTTTTCTATTATTGGTACATAAAGGCAGTTGATATTTTTATATTGATTTTAAGTTCTATGACCTTGCTAAGTTGCTATTCTTCTTAATTTGTAGATTTTTTTCATGTTTTCTGTGTAAAAATCATATGTATTTTGGTAATAAAGATGCCTTCTGACTTGTATGTCACAGAGACAGAGTGAAGATACCCTTGTTTCTCTGGATATTAAATTTTTAAAAAGTTTAATTATTTTCTAAGATTAAATAGAAACAAATGTTTACCTCCCACTTCAGTGGACGTGCACTCTCTAGGATGTGTGCATCTCCCTTTGGAATACAGTAGGCCTACATTATGCCTATCCAATAGAACTTTCTGCAATGGTGAAAATGTTCTATATCTCTACTGTCCAGATATAGAACACTTGAATGTGGCTAGTGTGACTGAAGAGCTGAATTTTTTATTTCATTTAATTTTAATTAATTTAAATATAAATTTAAATAGCCAAATGTGGCTGGTGGGTCATATTGAACAGCTCAGATTGGGTATATGTCAATGTCTACACTAAAAGTATTGCGAGTAGTAAAATAAAGGGAGAAGGTGAACATTATAAGAATCATAACCTGCCTATGATTTATTTTAAGTGTCTTTATTTAATGAGACTAATAAAAGCAAAGTTCTTCCTGAATAAGCTACTTATCTATACTTGATAAACGTTTAAGACTTGTTTCAACTTGGAATTTTTTTCAAACTAAAAGTTAGATGAGATTTTAGTTACTTCACTCATATTTTCTAGGCCTAAATATATTACAAAGTTAATTTCTTTGCAGGAAAATACTGATATATATGGAATAGAAATTTATCAACTTGGGGACATGCTTACTTAGAAAATTAAGTGTAAAAGTTAGTTAATCATTTCACTTTCCTTTGCTGAAAATATAAATTAATTTAATATGCACAGAAAGATTTTACTTAACAGACTATAACAACAAAAGTAGCCTTTTTATCTTTCCAAGTATAATAATTGTCTTTGACTGGAATGTAGCTAGAGAAAACATTTCTTTTCCCCATTGTCAACACATACAGTACAGCATTAGATTTAAAATCATTTTAAAAGGATATGTAGAAATGAGTCAAGTACAGCTCATATTTTTTTTAACTCTGTATAGTTTAAATTTGGGGGATTTGTATTCTTCATTTATGCCAGAAGAGGGTGTACTTTAAACTTGATGTTTTTGAACAGAAAGCATTCCTTTTAACTGCTGCAGTAAAGTTGATGCCCTTAAAATTACCAGAATGTCCCTATAGTGGACATGAGGAGAGCAGAGAAATGGGATGTATGTGAATGATTTGGAGCACATAAGGCTAATAACATCTATTAATGTTCCTTTAATCCAGATATACTACTTTGTTTTTCCTAGGGCTTTGTTTTATTGTTTCTTTCTGAAAATGAATTTCAAATTATAAAATAAAAATTGTTACTTAGGAGACCCTTTTGAATGAAAGTTTATTTTTACCAAAAAGCTAATGCATTTAATTTCAGTTTTTACCTTATTTAATTAAAGTTAGCTTTATAGATCATAAGGCAGGAACATTAAGGAAAAGAGGACCACAATACGAAGACAAAGATGTGACTAAAAAGTGGTTTTTGTTCCCTTGTGT
The DNA here is from genome assembly GCA_026826555.1 of Tolypeutes matacus. Classification (NCBI taxonomy): domain Eukaryota; kingdom Metazoa; phylum Chordata; class Mammalia; order Cingulata; family Chlamyphoridae; genus Tolypeutes; species Tolypeutes matacus. The sequence goes on along the minus strand of JAKSZT010054334.1, from coordinate 46,973,763 downwards.
TTTGACAGCTTGAAGGTCCATGTGTGTTACAGATACAGAAAATTCGCAATGTTGCTGCACCAAAGGATAACGAAGAATCTCAGGCTGCACCAAGAATGCTTCGTTTGCAAATGACTGATGGTCATATAAGTTGCACAGCAATAGAATTTAGTTTTATGTCGAAAATAAGGTTATTGACACTTTTTTTTTCTACATTTGTTAGAGTATTTGAACGTGTATTCAAAATGGATTTCGTCTTAAATAGTTTGAAAAGAAGCAATGAACTCTTAAGTACCTGTGATTTTTCAGAGGAAATAGAGTTGTGCATTTCTACCTGATCGATATAGAAAAATATTTAAGAAATGCAGTTAGTTGCTCCTTGCTTCAATGTTAGTTATAAAAACAAATTTAAAGAGTTCTTACATGAAAAGTAATTTTTTCAATTTTATTTTAGAAAATTTCAAGTCATTGAGTTGCCCAGAACAAACATAATTTGAAAATATGTTAGTTTCTTCTTTGACAGTTAGCTTAATCGCTGTGCCTAACACACTACTTAGGGTTCTAGAAAAATATTACAGACTAATGAGTTTTCTTAGGAAATTATTGAAGTCAGGGAGGTTCATGTGCTCCACTTTCCAAGATGAGGAGGAACTCTGTAAGGAACAATTTTCTAAATCCTTCTTTCAACTATTTTTAAAAGAGGCTTTTTGAGTCATGTCTGTTGGAATGGAGAAAAACAATAGGAAGGAAGGGAAAGTGACTCTCCTTTCTCCTCAGTGTCCCCATTAGCCAGTTTGAGCTGTTTTCTCAGGTGAGAACTTTTACTGAACATTTGCAACCTCCATTTTCTTCTGTTCTTAGTCAGTTTTCTTTGCTCATGTTTGCTGCTCTGTGTTCTCTGATCTTTTTCACTAAATGTAAACTCCTAAATCATATTTCTTTCCTGAGCAAACATTTTAACAGGCATTTAGCATACATTATGTTCCAGTTCCTTTATCAGTGCTGGAGGTACAAAGGTACATAAGGTTTAGACTTTGCCTTCTAGAAGTTCTATTCTGAGGTAGGCACATAGGCATACAAATTATTACAATTAATATATCAACTGAATGGAGTAGAAGTCCAAAAAATTATCTCTACATTGTGGGACTTGTATGCCATGTTCAGTGATTTCTTATTTTTTGTTTGTTTGTTTTTGTTTTTTTTTACAACTTCAACAAGTGAATGTCTACCTCTGGTCACTGAGGCATCTTTGTCAGAAGACATGTTTGCCTAAATTGTTGATTTCCATATAAATGGGGGATTTATTGGCTTTGTGAGTATATTGTCTTCTTTTTGAAGAGTAGAAGGATTCCTACTTTTGTGGAGAAACATAGCCTTTCCTTTTCTGACAAATTCAGTCATATTTTTGCATGGGAGTTCACAGGTGACTCAGATGAAAGTCTTGCCATGTAATGGCTTATGCTGCTTTTATTGCTTTATATTTCTCTAAGATAAATGAAAACACAAGATCAGTCCAGTGTGAAGGGTCCTTTCCTATGCTGTCCATTGTTCTCTTTCATTGAATTTATTGCTGCTTGGTAACAGAAAAAAATGCCACATGCTTATTCACTCATTTTTGAAGCACTTCTACATTTGGTGTCATAAAAACAACAGTTTACAAAACTACTTTGCACATGAACAGTTTAGGATACTCTTTTTAAAATATGTTTGATCAGTGGTTTTCTTAGAAGGAAGGTGTTTTAGTTTCCTAGTTGCTAAAACAAATACCATCCTATGAGCTGGCTTTTTACTGGCTCACAGTTTCAGAGGCTAGAAGGCTTCCTTCCTCCCAGGGTCCATATCTTCTGGCTGTCTGGCAATCTTTGGGATTCCTTGGCTTTTCCTCACATGGCAATGCACATGACAATGTCTTCTTTTTTCCCTTCTGGGTTTCATTGACTTACAGCTTCTGGTTACTTCTCGTGGCTTCTCTCTGTCTGACTTTCACCTTGCTTATAAAGGACTTAAGTAATCCAGATTAAAAGCACCTTAACTGAAAGAATCTTGAAGAGATTTTATTTACAATGGGTTCTCACCCACCAGAATATGGACTACAAGCAAGAATATGTCCTTACTGGGGTACATAGTTCCATTCAGTCTACCACCATTCAATTCAACCACACAATTCATTCTCCCACAGAAGGTGAAGGAACTCACTAGAGAGGATAAACCAGAAATTAGTATGGTATATATTGCCTCAGTTGGGCATTGTGTTTCTCTGGAGTGCTTCTTTCCACTCTTTTACCTTTCCTTCTGTTCCATCTTTCACTGCTTTTTTTTTTTTTTTTTTTAAATTTATTTGCAATGAAGGGACTATAAAACTACCTTGGAGTGCCAATAAAAATATCAATTACACCAAAATATGCTTTCTGAATTTCCACTATGGGAATGGAATTATAATTTAATCTGATGGGGTTGTATCAGTTGTCCTGATGGAATGATAGTCCATCCTCAAATAATTTGACATCTTCTCTTTTAAATTATTGGAGAATTTGGGGAAGATACAGTCATTTCATACAAAAATTGTTCATCATCTGCATTCAGAATAGCTTTTAGTTTTAAAGTTACATTATCACAATCTAAAGGCCTCCGAAAATCATCCTACTTTTTAAGGTCTTATGTAGTTTTTTCTATTGCTAATTTAATGTGTTCCTACATTTTTATTTTACTTTCCAATTTTACCAATTCATAAGAAAATATTGGCTAAAAGTGGTTTTGAAGAACAAATATAAGTCTTTAAATGACATAATTCATTAGTAATTTCTTTTGAGGCAAGGAGTACAGCAGCCTGGGTTCTTTTGTGATTTTCTTTTTGTCTTATCCTTAAACAATGACTACAAAGGTATAACCGTCTGGATCCACTGATTGCCTGGAATTGGGAAAACATCATTAGGTGTAACTGTATTCAGTGATTGCTGATATTGAAGACTGATAGACATTGTCCTAAGTTTACTACACTTACCACCCTAGAGCTCTTTATTTAGGGATTGGATTAGGCAAAGCTGTTTAACTATTGATCTGTAAGTTGTATGTGATTACTAAGAATAATTAAGCTTGGAGTGCTCAGAATAATTTTTACCAGTTCATCTGCCTTACTCTGTGCAAGGCCTTTGAAGCTTTGAAAACAGACATAATCTAGATCTTCTTGTTATTATATACTTTATTAGCCATCTTTATTGAAAATACAACTGTCATATCAGTGTTCTCACTGATTTGCTTTTGCATTTATCAGCACATGGTGAATTTCTTGAGCTTTTAAAATATGAACAGTGAGAAGCCATTTCAGCATGATTTTCTAACTTATCCTGTGTGTTTTAGGGTAGACAACTCTTGTTAGACATTTGTTGTATGTAGAAGGAGGTGTTTGGGGGTCGGTATTATGTGCTTTTACTGTAGAATAAAACTATGAGGAAATGGATTTCTTCCATTGTTTCCTTTACCAAAACGTTAGGGGGATAAACACGTTATTTCTGGTTTTTGTAAATGGAGACATGGGTGTAATGTTTGCCCCAAATCTGTTAGTATTAGCCTGTTAGAGAAAAGTCCTTTTGAAATTTGTGGGCTTTAGAGTAAATAACTCAGTTGATCTTTAACTAAATGATTACAAAAGAACATTATTTTGGGTGGATTGCTGTAGTTCATACTTATGTTAAATTTTGAGGATTGTTACTAATCAGGCTCCTTTTTCTGTATTGAAAATTACGTAACATGGTGTATCTTTTCAATGCATAATCAAAGCTCAGGAGAAAAATGTGCAGATCTTACATTTGTATAGCATAGCATAGTTTAGAAAGTACTTTTCAGTCCTGTATTCATCTTTACCACAACTTTGAGATGTGATTATTATTACATTTTTTTACATGCAAAAACTGAAGTTCAGTTCTTTATCATTTAGCTAGAAAATGACAGCCTTGTACCTGGGTCGTCTGACAATCTTATGGTGATCTATTCACAGTATAGCCAATCTTCTGAAAAATACTTTTGTTTTTAGTGCAGTTTGAAGAACTTGATTTATTCACAATATGAAAGTGAGTTACAGTTTTTTGGAGGAGCTTCAATTTGTTTTAACTCTTTCTTTCTTGTTTTAGCATGAATACACCACCTGGAACTAAAATTAAGCTCTCAGGCACAGTTGATATTAAAAATGGATTTCTACTCTTGAATGACTCTAACACAACAATTCTTGGCGGTGAAGTGGAGCACCTTATTGAAAAATGGGAATTGCAGAGAGTAAGTGTAAAATAAGAATGGTTTGAACTTTAAAAACACTGTTTTTATGCATTCTCTATTTTTTTTAAATGACATTTTCCTGTAATGAATAGGAAAATTAGTCTTTTGTGTCATAGTTAAGTAGAATGGAACACAGTGATCTTTAGAGAAACGGTTGATCTACCTTTGTCTAAGCATACTGTTCCTCTAAAACAGATGCCATTTTCAGTATTATTATATTATATTACATATTTTTAAAAATTGTACTTTACTGATAAGTTTTCAAAATTGTCAAGATATCATTTATAAGCTATAAGTGATCTGTGTATAATTCTTTCTGCAAATAATGTTTATATATTTATATGAATATAATGTATAGCTGTTAAGACAGATTCCATACAAAGGGTTGGCTTAACAACAGGAACTTATTGGCTCATGGTTTCAGAGACTAGAAGCTTGCTTTCTCCCAGGGTCAGTATCTTCTGGTTAGCTGGTAATCTTTGGGGTTCTTTGGCCTTTCCATCACATTGTAATGTGCATAATGATGTTTTCTCCTTTCTCCTTCATGTTCTATTGACTTTGAGCTTCTGGCTCCTTCCCTTGGCTTTTCTCTTCTTAAAAGACATTATGCCACCTTCAGACTTGCCTGTTGTGTAAAGTGAAGCAAGGGGTTTAGAAATATTTCAAGCTTTTGGAATTTTATGATGCTCATTCTTACCTGCTTACTTAGTTTGAAAGTGTCTTTGTTTGGGAAATAAATGGTTAAGGAGATTTAGGCACAATTTTATTTTTTGTTACTCATTCCTTATAATACTAATGTATTATATATTTAGCTGCTATAATATGGAATGGAATGGAATGTCCCATAATTGTATTGTTTAATAGAAAATGGCACAAAGGCAAGTGGCTTAATTGTTTTACACAAATAGCCGAGTTTATGAACTTGAATTTCCTGGAGAAATTATACCTATTTCATGTGATCCTTTCATAAGTTCGTATATTGTACTTTTATTCAAGATTTTTAAACGTGTAGTAAAATGTTCTCAAGTCAAAACAATAACTTACATAATTTCTCACAACCCAGCCAGAACTGCCAACTGTAAAGTTAGTTAATCATTCGAAACTCCCTCCTCACCTGCAATACACACATAAACACACAAGCACATAAACACATGCTCACACGGGTTAGTTGTACTTTTGATAGTTGTCCTTGGAATGTTGTATTATGTATCTGTACTTTTTTACCTGAAATCCGTGTTAGTATTTTTTGTTAGGGGTTGATAAAAATCTACTTCTAAAATAATTTTTAAAATGTTAATATGATTATAGTTCTCTTTGGTTTTATGTTTTTGGTTTGGTAACCATAGCAATGTAGGAACCATGGAGAGCTCATTTACTTGGGCATCTGGCAGGTGGGTGATCCCTACACAAATGTACAGCTACAACTCATAAACCATAGAGTTAATTTTGGAAGCAAGGGAGCTGTACTCTAAACAGTCTTATAAAATAAGTAGGGGAAGGGAGCATTGGGCAGTATTTAAACTATGTGCAGGTGTTATAGTTGTAGCAAAATGGATAGAGAAAGGTGAAGAATAAATAGGGTGAGGCAACATTGGGCAGTAAATGACATGCAGGTGTTGTAGCTGTAGCAAACTGGATAAAGAAAGGGGAAGAAAAGAAAAAAAAGCAGCTTAAGTGTTTTGAGTGTTTGACAAAGACAGGTTCTAGGGAGTTCCATTACAGATATATTTGCAAAGTAATGTAATTCTGTAACATTTTAGTGCCCCCAAATGACAGATCCATTTTGCTTCATGCTTTCTCTTTATACTTAGACTAATTTTCATTTTCATCTTTCAACTACTGTATGTTTTTACTTAAATTAGCTAATTCTTACCAATATTCATATTAATGCATTTTTTTTTTCCTGAGGAAAATGTGGTGTTATTTCTTTTTTTTTTTTTCCTATTACATTCCTTAAACATTGTCTCATAAATTCTTTTTTTTTTTATATTTATTATTTTTTTAAATTGAGATTATATTGAATTTATTAATTTGTAAATAAATGACATCTTAACAGCATTGTGTTCTGCAAACCATTAATAGGGTATATTTCTTTAGTTATTCAGGTCTTTGTTAATTTCTCTCAACAATATTTTATAGTTTTCAGGGTCTTGCATATATATATATATATTTTTTTTTTTTTCTTTTAAAAGACGCTTAGATTACATAAACGTTACACAAAAATTACAGGGATTCCCATGTTCCCCACCTCCCACACCTCCCATGACATCCCACATAAACATCTTTCATTAGTGTGGCACATCACCTGCAATGGACACACACATCCTGGGGCTTTGCCACTAAGCATGGACCATAGTTCACATTGTAGACCACACTCTCTCCCACACAGTTCTGCATGTTATATGCTGATGTAAAATGGCCTATATTTGTCGTTATAATGTCACTCAGGATAATTCCCAAGTCCCTGTATTACAACTGCTTTTCCCTTCCCTGCCCCAAAAGCATCCAGTGGCCACTGGCTCCACCTCACTGTTGTAATTTCTTCCGTTGCTTGAATCACCATATGTCTACAACAGAATACCATTAAGTCCACTCTAGTCCACAGCTCTTCCCACAATCCTGAGGAGTTTGGGATGCTGATGTCCACTCCACCTCCAAGTGAGAGGGGGCTTATATCCCATGGATACAGTGGATGGGATTATCCGGCCTGCAGCTGCAGGCCCTCTCCATTCCCTGGGATGGCCGTTGTCCATCATCGTCTCCTCACCAGGTGACTTGGGTGAGTCCATTGAGCTCTAGAGTAGGAGTTGCAGCTCCACCGAGATTCCAGGCACAGCTAGCACATGGGCAGGCCAGAGGCTCCAGTCTCTGGAAGTATACCTACAAACTCCAGCATCACATATAAATTTGAATAGAAGGGATTGATGGACCATGTGCAGGGAGGACTTATTTATGAGTCCAACTCTGTCACTCTTAGGAGCACAGATTCCAAAGTAGAGCCCACTACTTGTGATAAGGCATCAATCTTTGGAGCTATCCTCCCTTATATAGGACCTGGTTATCTCCAGAGCTCTCAGGAGCCCCTCTGTGTGGGGTGATATCCACTTTGGTGTTCTATGAGATCCTACTGAGCTGTACATAAGCATTACCTCCGAGATGACCTCCCGATTCTCTTTGAAGTCTCTTAGCCACATGAACTCATTTGTCTTTAGCTTTTCCCCCTTTTTTTCAAGGTCTTTTTACAGTCGTATTGCCAGTTGGCACTTGGTATTAATCCCTCGTTGCCAGGGAGGCTCATCCCTGGGAGTCATGTCCCACGCTGGGGGAAAGGTAATGCATTCATATGCTGAGTTTGGCTTAGAGAGAGGCCACATTTGAACAACAAGGAGGCAGCCCATAACAGTAGGCTAAGTTTCAATTACAAGAGCAAAGACTCCTAAGGCTAGTCATCAGTAACAAGAGCCCATCAGTGGACCATCCTCCCTTGCCAGATACTGCCCCTGCACTTGGGGGACTGTTGCTGCTCCCTTGGAGAGTGTGGCAGAGCTCTCCAGGCTGGGAATTCAGTATTCCCTCATTTATTGAGTGATTGTCTACCCACTGTGACCATGCCCCACCCCTTGATCATTTGAACAATTTTATATATCTTTCATGTATATTCAGGTGAACTTCCTCCCAGGAAACCCCCATCCCAGACACCCCCCACCAATGATCCTCTGCTGCCCCCATTGTAACCCTTCTGTGATCTAAACCTTCCTTGAAAATGAAGCCCCTATAATAGCCAAATACAATTAATAGGAAAATGAAATAATAATGATAAGCTTAAATGTAAGAGAGAAAATACATAGAAACTCAGAAAAAAAAAAATAAACGACCTGAAAATAAAATAAAATTAAAGGATTGGGACGTTCAAAAAAATGGGAAAAAACAATACAATTTTTTAAAAAATAATTTATTATTTTTATTGTTTCCTTTTATCACTGCATTATCGGGTGTCCAGTCTGTACCATGGCACCTTCCCCCTCTCACTCCACAGTGTCTCCCAAATTTTCATTTAATTTTCAAAGAAGTTTTAGGTCACAGCAAAGTCACACACAGAATACTAAAGACTCTCATATACCCAACCTCCTTCCCCTTTCCTCACCCCATATTAAAACCTTCTTTATGTGGATGGTAGCATTGTTACAATTGTTATACAGATAGTGAAACATAGCTACTACACATTGTCAATGGTTTACAGTATAGTTTACAATTTAGATGGTACAGTTTAATAATTTTTTATGATATATACCATGTCCTGTGTCCATTACTGTAAGATAATGAAAAACATTTCCCTGACCACTAAATACCCCCCTGTTTGATCTTTTCTGTTCCTTCCTCCCCTTCCCTCTGGGGCACATGACACCTCCCTGTCTTGACTCATTGGATGACAAGATTCATAGTTACATGCAACAAGAGGTCTTGACACACTGATTATCCTCTCCAATTAGGACCCACCCTTGCACCTAAGAGACAACCACCTGTCTGTTTCTGGGTGAATCGGTCCTCCCAAAAATGGGGTTCCATCTCCTTGCCAGTCACCGTATGGGTCTCCACTCCCCGACACAACACATGAGAGGATGAACACCCACACACTCCCCAGAACCCTACTCCAGACGCACCCCTTCCTGAATGTCCCCCAACCTACACCCCAAACCAGTGATACTACCTTGTCATATTGCCATAAGAGCATTTCCACTACTGTACTTTCAATATCATACCCCAAAATCCCATGTTTACCTAGTTCCCCTCCCATCTCTCCCCCCAGTATCCTGGATATTCCAACCCACCCTTCCTAATCTACCCACCTGTCAACCCTGCACCACCAAATCCAGTAATATCACTACCCTCCTGTCCTATCCTTCAATATGCAACTATACTCTATCACTTTACCGTAGATGATGTCCATATGGGTGGATGGCTCACAACCCTCTCTTCTCTCTCTCTCCCTTTTTAACCTATCTTTCAGACTATTGTTCTCAAAGACTGCTCACTTTCCTCAATTCAAATCAGTGAAGTCATATACTGTTCATCTTTCAATGCCTGGCTTGCTTCACTGAACATAAGGTCTTCACGATTCATCCATGTTATTCTGTGTGTTAGCACTTTATTCCTTCTTACAGCTGAGTAATATTCCATTGTATGTGTGTAACACATTTTGTTTATCCATTCATCTGTTGATGGACACCGGGGCTGATTCCAACTTTTGGCAATTGTGAACAATGCCGCTATGAACATTGGTGTGCATGTATCTGTTCGTGTCTTTGCTTTCAATTCTTCTGGTTATATACCCAGCAGTGGAATCGCTGGATCATATGGAAGATGTACTGTTAGTTTTCTGAGGAACCGCCAAACTGTCCTCCACAGTGGCTGGACCATTCCACAATCCCACCAGCAGTGGGTGAGGGTTACTATTCCTCTACATCCTCTCCAATAGTTAGAGTCTGCTGTTTTTTTAATAACTGCCATTCTGATGGGTTTAAGATGGTATCTCAATGTAGTTTTGATTTGCATTCCCCTAATAGCTAGCAATGTCGAGCATTTTTTCATGTGCTTTTTAACCATTTGTATTTCTTCCTTGGAGAACTGTCTTTTCAGGTCACTTGCCCATTTTTTAAATGGGTTGTTTGTCTTTTTATTTTCGAGGTGTAGGATTTCTTTATATATGCAGGATATTAGTCTCCTATCAGATATATGGTTGCCAAATAGTTTCTCCCATTAGGTAGGCTGCCTTTTTATTTTCTTAATAACATCCTTTGAGGTGCAGAAGTTTTTAATTTTGAGGATATCCCATTTATCTATTTTTTTCTCTTGCTGCTCGTGCTTTGGGTATGAAGTTCAAGAAACCATTTCCTATTAGAAGGTCCTGTAGATGCTTTCCTACATTATCTTCCAAGGTCTTTATGGTTTTGGCTCTTATATTTACATCTTTGATCCATCTTGAGTTGATTTTTTTATAAGGTGTGAGATGGTATTCCTCTCTCATTCTTTTGAATATGGATATCCAGTACTCCAAGCACCCTTTGTTGAAGATGCCATTCTCTCCCAACTGAGTGGGCTTGGTGACCTTGTCAAATATTAGATGACTGTATATGCGAGGATCTATATCAGAACTCTCAATTCGGTTCCATTGGTCAGTATGTCTATCCTTGTGCCACTACCATGCATCCTACATATATGATCATGTCGTCTGCAAATAATGAAATTTTTACTTCTTATTTTCCAAATTGGATGCCTTTTATATCTTTTTCTTGCCTCAGTGCTCAAGCAAGTACTTCTAAGACAGTGTTAAATAGGAGTGGTGATAGTGGGCATCCTTTTCTTGTTCCCAATCTCAGAGGAAAGGCTTTTAGGATTTCACCATTGAAGATGATGTTAACTTTGGGTTTTTCATATATACCCTTTATCATATTCAGAAAGTTTCCTTCTATTCCTATCTTTTGCAGTGTTTTTATCAGGAAAGAGTGATGTATTTTGTCGAATGCTTTTTCTGCATCTATAGAGATGATCATGTGGTTTTTTTCTTTCAATATGTTTATGTGGTGTATTACATTGATTGGTTTTCTTATATTGAACCATCCTTGCATACCCGGGATAAAACCCACTTGGTCATGGTGTATAATCCTTTTGATATGTTGTTGAATGCGACTAGCAAGTACTTTGTTGAGGATTTTAGCATCTAGGTTCATTAGAGAAATTGGTCTGTAATTTTCCTTTCTTGTGGTATCTTTGTTTGGTTTTGGTATTAGGGTAATGTTGGCATCGTAGAATGAGTTAGGCAATATTCTTTCTACTTCTATTTTTTGGAAGACTTAAGCAGAATCAGTGTTAGCTCTTTCCAGAATGTTTGGTAGAATTCAGCTGTGAAGCCATCTGGTCCTGGGCTCTTCTTAGTTTTGGAGGTTTTTGGTGACCGAATCTATCTCTTTACTTGTAATTGGACTATTGAGTTCATCAAGTTCTTCTTTCATCAATTTTTTGTGAGTTTCTAGAAACTTGTCCATTTCCTCTAAATTATCATTCTTGTTGGCATATAATTTTTCAAAGTATCCTCTTATGATACTCTTTATTTTTGTGGGGTCAGTAGTGATATCCCCTCACTCATTCCTTATTTTATGTATTTGGATCTGTTCTTTCTTTTTCTTTGGTAGTCTGGCTAAGAGTGTGTAAATTTTATTGATCTTCTCGAAGAACCAGCTTTTGGTTTTGTTTATTTTTTCTAGTGCTTTCATATTCTCTATTTCATTTAGTTCTGCTCTAATCTTTGTTATTTCCTTTTTTCTACTTCCTTTAGGTTTAGTTTGTTGTTGTTTTTTCAATTCCTCCAAGTGTGCAGTTAGGTCTTCAATTTTAGCTCTTTCTTCTTTTTTAATATGTGTATTTATGGCTATGAACTTCCCTCTCAGGACAGCTTTCTCTGCATCCCATAGGTTTTGATATGTTGTGTTGTCATTTTCATTAGTTTCAAGGTAGTTACTGATTTCTTTTGATATTTCCTCCTTGACCCACTGTTTAAGAATGTGTTGTTTAACTTCCATATTTTTGTGCCTAATCTGATTCTCTGGCCCTTAGTGATTTCCAATTTCATTCCATTGTGGTCAGAGAAATTACTTTGTATAATCAGAATCTTTCTGAATTCATTGAGAGTTGTTCTGTGGTCTAGCATGTGGTCTATCTTGGAGTATGATCCATGTGCACTAGAGAAGAATGTAAATCCTGCTGTATTTGGGTGTAGTGTTCTGTATATGTCTATTACGTCCAGGTCCTCTAATGTATTGTTCAGAATCTTTGTTTCTTTATTGATTCTCTGTCTAGATGTTCTCTCTAATGATGATAATGGTGTAGTAAAGTCCACCACTATAATTGTAGAGGCATTTATTTCTCCATTTAGTTTTTCCAGGGTTTGCCTCATGTATTTTGAGGCCATTAGATGCATAAATGTTTATGATTGTTCTTTCTTCTTGAGAGAATACCCCCTTTTACTAATATATAGTGTCCATCTTTGTCTCTTACAATAGTTTTGCATTTAAAAGTCTTATTTTGTCTGATATTAGGATAGCTACTCCTGCCCTTTTTTGGCTATTGTTAGCTTGTATAATTGTTTTCCAGCCATTCACTTTCAGCCTCCTTGAATCTCTGTGTCGAAGGTGGGTTTCTTGTAGACAGCTTATAGATGGATCATATTTCCTTATCCATTTTGCCAATCTGTGTCTTTTGAGTGGTGAATTTAATCCATTAACATTCAGTGTTATTAACTAGCAACGAATTTCTTACTTCAGCCATATTTTCTTTGGGTTAATGTATGTCATAAGTTGTTTTGTTTCTGTTTTTGTCTTTTTAGTTGTTTTTAAACTCTCCTCCATCTCTCTCTCCCTTGTTTTTTCCTTTCACCTTGTAGAACTTCCTTTAGTATTTCTTGAAGTGCAGGTTTCTTATTGGCATACTCTCTTAATTTCTGTTTATCTGTGAATATTTTGAATGCTCCATCATTTTTGAATGCCAGTTTTGCTGGATAGAGAATTCGTGGCTGGAAGTTTTTTTCTTTTAGTACTTTGACTGTGTCATACCACTGTCTTCTTGCCTCCATGGTTTCAGATGAGAAATCAGCACTTAATCTTATCATGCTTCCCTTGTATATGATGGTTCTCTTTTCTCTTGCTGCCTTGAGTATTTTCTATTTGTCTTGAACATTGGACATTTTGACAAGTGTATGTCTTGGAGTTGGCCTGTTGGGATTTATACTGTTTGGGGTGTGCTGTGCTTCCTGGATCTGCACATCCATCTTTTTCAATAGGGTTGGGAAGGTTTCAGCCATTATTTCCTTCAACACTCCTTCTGTTCCCTTTCCCTTCTCTTCTCCTTCTGGGATGCCCATAATGCATATGTTTGTGCATTTCCTGTTGTCTGTTAAATCCCTGAGTCCCTGCTGGATTTTTTCTATCTTTTTGCCTATCTTTTCTACTATCTGTTTGATTTCAGATGTATTGTCTTCCACATCACTAATTCTTTCTTCTGCCTATTCAAATCTGTTATGTGAATCCAGCGTCTTTTTGATTTCTTGGATTGCGCCATTGATCACTGTCTTATCCGTTATCTTTTTATGTCTATTTACAGTTTCTTCAGTATGTTCTCCCAGTGTCCTCTTAATATCCTTTTTTTTTTTTTTTTTTCCCAAATTTAACTCTTTATTTTCTAACTGTTTACAAAATCTTTTACTTTACAACTCTCTTGGTTTCTCAAGGGTAGATTCTCTGGGCCTACCTGGCATCATGTGTCTGACTTATTATAGTAGCTGTTCAATAACATTTGTTAAATTGAGTTTAAACATTCTTTAATTATATGTGGAATTCTAAGCATGACTGGAATTTAAAAAATTCATGTTGAGAGCCGGTACTCTCACGTGTTCCAGGCCCAGGTGCAGGTCGCAGGCGCAGTCCAGCTGGTCCTGATATGCCTCCCGCATGTTCTCCAGGCTTTAGTTGTGTGGCTTGTGGTCATGGCATTCACAGCTATAAATTTTTGTCTGTGTATTGCCTTCGCTGCATCCTGTAAGTTATGATGACCACCGTTTTTCACTGAGTTGCCAATGTGGTGGAAAATACAGTGTTTCCATAGATGAAGCAGAAGTTAACCTGATTTCCCGCGATAGTAAGCTTTCACCCAGACCTGGTGAGAATGGTCTCCGCTGCCGCCGCAGCCTGCCACCGGGTGGGACATGGTGCTACTGTCCCTCTGGGTCGGCATTTCCTCTCTCTCCCGCCTCAATGCTGGAGGCCGAGGGAGCGGAAGGCGCACTGGGCACCGTGTGGGACTCTGCCGCCTGAGCCTTTCGGAAAGCCGTGGCCACCTGCCTGCGGATCTGCTCTCCCCGCTCGCGGTGCCTACCCAAGGGTGGCTTCGCCGGGGTAGCCGGAACCGCGTGGCCTTCTTAATATCCTTAATCTCTTCCTTCACTTCATTGAGTTTGTCCATGTTATTTGTTTGGGAAGCTTTGATTAGTTGTTCAATGTTCTGCATCTCTTCCTGGTTTTTAGTTTGTTCACTGGACTGGTCCATGTCTTCCTATTTCTCAGTGTGGTTTGTAATTTTTTGTTGCCCTCTAGTCATCATTTTATCTTGATGGGTTTATTCTGTTGATTAGTTTCTCTTTCTGCTCTAGAGTTTTATTTTGCTGGTGGTTCTGTGTGTGTGTTAAATTTTCTCTTTGATGCTTTTTCTTCTTCTTTTGTTTCCTTGCTTCTTTCTATGTTCCCTTGAAGTCAAAAGATTAGGGCCAGAGGAATCAAAAGATGTGAGAAAGGAAGAAGGAATAATAGTAATATTGATAAAAGTTAGAAGAGGGGCCATATAAGACTTAGTGAAATGAATATTTAGCTCATGTAGGCAGTGTAAAGTAATAGAAAAAAAAATGGAGTACCTACAATGGACTGGGTAACCAAATACAGGAATATATTTGTAATGATTTATATGGCAAGAATGATGAGGAGGGAGAGAAAGACTAAAGAAAGGGCTGAAAGGAAAAAGTTAATAGTGATTTAAAAAGATGAAAACAGAATAGACAGTATAGAAATTGACACCCTTAAGTTGTGGGCTAATGAAAAATGTGGTATGTAAGAACCACAACAGAAAGCAGAAGGCAGAAAGATGAAGCAAGGAATAGAGATAGCTTGGGAGACAAAATCAATATAGACAGAGAATGGGAAATCGCTGAAGAAGAAATACAGCAAAGAAGAGACAAGCTAGCATCACCTAATTAAAAAAAGAAAAAAGAAGGTGGGGTGAAAAGAGGAAAGAAAAGCAAAAGATAACAAATATACAGAGAAAAACCAAACAAGCACACACAAGCAAGCACTCAAACAAATCTAAGGAAGAACAGTGTTCCTTTTTGGGTCCTCATGGAACCTCTCAGCCTGCTGGTGTTTATCAATCAATTGCCCTGCAAGGTTCTATCTACAGGTTTTGAGGTAGATTTTAGCTATT
>JAKSZT010054334.1:46802078-46958096 GCA_026826555.1 Tolypeutes matacus | reverse complement strand
AAAAATAATTTATTATTTTTATTGTTTCCTTTTATCACTGCATTATCGGGTGTCCAGTCTGTACCATGGCACCTTCCCCCTCTCACTCCACAGTGTCTCCCAAATTTTCATTTAATTTTCAAAGAAGTTTTAGGTCACAGCAAAGTCACACACAGAATACTAAAGACTCTCATATACCCAACCTCCTTCCCCTTTCCTCACCCCATATTAAAACCTTCTTTATGTGGATGGTAGCATTGTTACAATTGTTATACAGATAGTGAAACATAGCTACTACACATTGTCAATGGTTTACAGTATAGTTTACAATTTAGATGGTACAGTTTAATAATTTTTTATGATATATACCATGTCCTGTGTCCATTACTGTAAGATAATGAAAAACATTTCCCTGACCACTAAATACCCCCTGTTTGATCTTTTCTGTTCCTTCCTCCCCTTCCCTCTGGGGCACATGACACCTCCCTGTCTTGACTCATTGGATGACAAGATTCATAGTTACATGCAACAAGAGGTCTTGACACACTGATTATCCTCTCCAATTAGGACCCACCCTTGCACCTAAGAGACAACCACCTGTCTGTTTCTGGGTGAATCGGTCCTCCCAAAAATGGGGTTCCATCTCCTTGCCAGTCACCGTATGGGTCTCCACTCCCCGACACAACACATAATGAGAGGATGAACACCCACACACTCCCCAGAACCCTACTCCAGACGCACCCCTTCCTGAATGTCCCCCAACCTACACCCCAAACCAGTGATACTACCTTGTCATATTGCCATAAGAGCATTTCCACTACTGTACTTTCAATATCATACCCCAAAATCCCATGTTTACCTAGTTCCCCTCCCATCTCTCCCCCCAGTATCCTGGATATTCCAACCCACCCTTCCTAATCTACCCACCTGTCAACCCTGCACCACCAAATCCAGTAATATCACTACCCTCCTGTCCTATCCTTCAATATGCAACTATACTCTATCACTTTACCGTAGATGATGTCCATATGGGTGGATGGCTCACAACCCTCTCTTCTCTCTCTCTCCCTTTTTAACCTATCTTTCAGACTATTGTTCTCAAAGACTGCTCACTTTCCTCAATTCAAATCAGTGAAGTCATATACTGTTCATCTTTCAATGCCTGGCTTGCTTCACTGAACATAAGGTCTTCACGATTCATCCATGTTATTCTGTGTGTTAGCACTTTATTCCTTCTTACAGCTGAGTAATATTCCATTGTATGTGTGTAACACATTTTGTTTATCCATTCATCTGTTGATGGACACCGGGGCTGATTCCAGCTTTTGGCAATTGTGAACAATGCCGCTATGAACATTGGTGTGCATGTATCTGTTCGTGTCTTTGCTTTCAATTCTTCTGGTTATATACCCAGCAGTGGAATCGCTGGATCATATGGAAGATGTACTGTTAGTTTTCTGAGGAACCGCCAAACTGTCCTCCACAGTGGCTGGACCATTCCACAATCCCACCAGCAGTGGGTGAGGGTTACTATTCCTCTACATCCTCTCCAATAGTTAGAGTCTGCTGTTTTTTTAATAACTGCCATTCTGATGGGTTTAAGATGGTATCTCAATGTAGTTTTGATTTGCATTCCCCTAATAGCTAGCAATGTCGAGCATTTTTTCATGTGCTTTTTAACCATTTGTATTTCTTCCTTGGAGAACTGTCTTTTCAGGTCACTTGCCCATTTTTTAAATGGGTTGTTTGTCTTTTTATTTTCGAGGTGTAGGATTTCTTTATATATGCAGGATATTAGTCTCCTATCAGATATATGGTTGCCAAATAGTTTCTCCCATTAGGTAGGCTGCCTTTTTATTTTCTTAATAACATCCTTTGAGGTGCAGAAGTTTTTAATTTTGAGGATATCCCATTTATCTATTTTTTTCTCTTGCTGCTCGTGCTTTGGGTATGAAGTTCAAGAAACCATTTCCTATTAGAAGGTCCTGTAGATGCTTTCCTACATTATCTTCCAAGGTCTTTATGGTTTTGGCTCTTATATTTACATCTTTGATCCATCTTGAGTTGATTTTTTTATAAGGTGTGAGATGGTATTCCTCTCTCATTCTTTTGAATATGGATATCCAGTACTCCAAGCACCCTTTGTTGAAGATGCCATTCTCTCCCAACTGAGTGGGCTTGGTGACCTTGTCAAATATTAGATGACTGTATATGCGAGGATCTATATCAGAACTCTCAATTCGGTTCCATTGGTCAGTATGTCTATCCTTGTGCCACTACCATGCATCCTACATATATGATCATGTCGTCTGCAAATAATGAAATTTTTACTTCTTATTTTCCAAATTGGATGCCTTTTATATCTTTTTCTTGCCTCAGTGCTCAAGCAAGTACTTCTAAGACAGTGTTAAATAGGAGTGGTGATAGTGGGCATCCTTTTCTTGTTCCCAATCTCAGAGGAAAGGCTTTTAGGATTTCACCATTGAAGATGATGTTAACTTTGGGTTTTTCATAAATACCCTTTATCATATTCAGAAAGTTTCCTTCTATTCCTATCTTTTGCAGTGTTTTTATCAGGAAAGAGTGATGTATTTTGTCGAATGCTTTTTCTGCATCTATAGAGATGATCATGTGGTTTTTTTCTTTCAATATGTTTATGTGGTGTATTACATTGATTGGTTTTCTTATATTGAACCATCCTTGCATACCCGGGATAAAACCCACTTGGTCATGGTGTATAATCCTTTTGATATGTTGTTGAATGCGACTAGCAAGTACTTTGTTGAGGATTTTAGCATCTAGGTTCATTAGAGAAATTGGTCTGTAATTTTCCTTTCTTGTGGTATCTTTGTTTGGTTTTGGTATTAGGGTAATGTTGGCATCGTAGAATGAGTTAGGCAATATTCTTTCTACTTCTATTTTTTGGAAGACTTAAGCAGAATCAGTGTTAGCTCTTTCCAGAATGTTTGGTAGAATTCAGCTGTGAAGCCATCTGGTCCTGGGCTCTTCTTAGTTTTGGAGGTTTTTGGTGACCGAATCTATCTCTTTACTTGTAATTGGACTATTGAGTTCATCAAGTTCTTCTTTCATCAATTTTTTGTGAGTTTCTAGAAACTTGTCCATTTCCTCTAAATTATCATTCTTGTTGGCATATAATTTTTCAAAGTATCCTCTTATGATACTCTTTATTTTTGTGGGGTCAGTAGTGATATCCCCTCACTCATTCCTTATTTTATGTATTTGGATCTGTTCTTTCTTTTTCTTTGGTAGTCTGGCTAAGAGTGTGTAAATTTTATTGATCTTCTCGAAGAACCAGCTTTTGGTTTTGTTTATTTTTTCTAGTGCTTTCATATTCTCTATTTCATTTAGTTCTGCTCTAATCTTTGTTATTTCCTTTTTTCTACTTCCTTTAGGTTTAGTTTGTTGTTGTTTTTTCAATTCCTCCAAGTGTGCAGTTAGGTCTTCAATTTTAGCTCTTTCTTCTTTTTTAATATGTGTATTTATGGCTATGAACTTCCCTCTCAGGACAGCTTTCTCTGCATCCCATAGGTTTTGATATGTTGTGTTGTCATTTTCATTAGTTTCAAGGTAGTTACTGATTTCTTTTGATATTTCCTCCTTGACCCACTGTTTGTCTAAGAATGTGTTGTTTAACTTCCATATTTTTGTGCCTAATCTGATTCTCTGGCCCTTAGTGATTTCCAATTTCATTCCATTGTGGTCAGAGAAATTACTTTGTATAATCAGAATCTTTCTGAATTCATTGAGAGTTGTTCTGTGGTCTAGCATGTGGTCTATCTTGGAGTATGATCCATGTGCACTAGAGAAGAATGTAAATCCTGCTGTATTTGGGTGTAGTGTTCTGTATATGTCTATTACGTCCAGGTCCTCTAATGTATTGTTCAGAATCTTTGTTTCTTTATTGATTCTCTGTCTAGATGTTCTCTCTAATGATGATAATGGTGTAGTAAAGTCCACCACTATAATTGTAGAGGCATTTATTTCTCCATTTAGTTTTTCCAGGGTTTGCCTCATGTATTTTGAGGCCATTAGATGCATAAATGTTTATGATTGTTCTTTCTTCTTGAGAGAATACCCCCTTTTACTAATATATAGTGTCCATCTTTGTCTCTTACAATAGTTTTGCATTTAAAAGTCTTATTTTGTCTGATATTAGGATAGCTACTCCTGCCCTTTTTTGGCTATTGTTAGCTTGTATAATTGTTTTCCAGCCATTCACTTTCAGCCTCCTTGAATCTCTGTGTCGAAGGTGGGTTTCTTGTAGACAGCTTATAGATGGATCATATTTCCTTATCCATTTTGCCAATCTGTGTCTTTTGAGTGGTGAATTTAATCCATTAACATTCAGTGTTATTAACTAGCAACGAATTTCTTACTTCAGCCATATTTTCTTTGGGTTAATGTATGTCATAAGTTGTTTTGTTTCTGTTTTTGTCTTTTTAGTTGTTTTTAAACTCTCCTCCATCTCTCTCTCCCTTGTTTTTTCCTTTCACCTTGTAGAACTTCCTTTAGTATTTCTTGAAGTGCAGGTTTCTTATTGGCATACTCTCTTAATTTCTGTTTATCTGTGAATATTTTGAATGCTCCATCATTTTTGAATGCCAGTTTTGCTGGATAGAGAATTCGTGGCTGGAAGTTTTTTTCTTTTAGTACTTTGACTGTGTCATACCACTGTCTTCTTGCCTCCATGGTTTCAGATGAGAAATCAGCACTTAATCTTATCATGCTTCCCTTGTATATGATGGTTCTCTTTTCTCTTGCTGCCTTGAGTATTTTCTATTTGTCTTGAACATTGGACATTTTGACAAGTGTATGTCTTGGAGTTGGCCTGTTGGGATTTATACTGTTTGGGGTGTGCTGTGCTTCCTGGATCTGCACATCCATCTTTTTCAATAGGGTTGGGAAGGTTTCAGCCATTATTTCCTTCAACACTCCTTCTGTTCCCTTTCCCTTCTCTTCTCCTTCTGGGATGCCCATAATGCATATGTTTGTGCATTTCCTGTTGTCTGTTAAATCCCTGAGTCCCTGCTGGATTTTTTCTATCTTTTTGCCTATCTTTTCTACTATCTGTTTGATTTCAGATGTATTGTCTTCCACATCACTAATTCTTTCTTCTGCCTATTCAAATCTGTTATGTGAATCCAGCGTCTTTTTGATTTCTTGGATTGCGCCATTGATCACTGTCTTATCCGTTATCTTTTTATGTTTATTTACAGTTTCTTCAGTATGTTCTCCCAGTGTCCTCTTAATATCCTT
Source organism: Tolypeutes matacus (assembly GCA_026826555.1). Lineage (NCBI taxonomy): Eukaryota > Metazoa > Chordata > Mammalia > Cingulata > Chlamyphoridae > Tolypeutes > Tolypeutes matacus. The sequence continues at coordinate 46,952,840 of JAKSZT010054334.1, read as the reverse complement.
TTTTTTTTTTTTTTTTCCCAAATTTAACTCTTTATTTTCTAACTGTTTACAAAATCTTTTACTTTACAACTCTCTTGGTTTCTCAAGGGTAGATTCTCTGGGCCTACCTGGCATCATGTGTCTGACTTATTATAGTAGCTGTTCAATAACATTTGTTAAATTGAGTTTAAACATTCTTTAATTATATGTGGAATTCTAAGCATGACTGGAATTTAAAAAATTCATGTTGAGAGCCGGTACTCTCACGTGTTCCAGGCCCAGGTGCAGGTCGCAGGCGCAGTCCAGCTGGTCCTGATATGCCTCCCGCATGTTCTCCAGGCTTTAGTTGTGTGGCTTGTGGTCATGGCATTCACAGCTATAAATTTTTGTCTGTGTATTGCCTTCGCTGCATCCTGTAAGTTATGATGACCACCGTTTTTCACTGAGTTGCCAATGTGGTGGAAAATACAGTGTTTCCATAGATGAAGCAGAAGTTAACCTGATTTCCCGCGATAGTAAGCTTTCACCCAGACCTGGTGAGAATGGTCTCCGCTGCCGCCGCAGCCTGCCACCGGGTGGGACATGGTGCTACTGTCCCTCTGGGTCGGCATTTCCTCTCTCTCCCGCCTCAATGCTGGAGGCCGAGGGAGCGGAAGGCGCACTGGGCGCCGTGTGGGACTCTGCTGCCCGAGCCTTTCGGAAAGCCGTGGCCACCTGCCTGCGGATCTGCTCTCCCCGCTCGCGGTGCCTACCCAAGGGTGGCTTCGCCGGGGTAGCCGGAACCGCGTGGCCTTCTTAATATCCTTAATCTCTTCCTTCACTTCATTGAGTTTGTCCATGTTATTTGTTTGGGAAGCTTTGATTAGTTGTTCAATGTTCTGCATCTCTTCCTGGTTTTTAGTTTGTTCACTGGACTGGTCCATGTCTTCCTATTTCTCAGTGTGGTTTGTAATTTTTTGTTGCCCTCTAGTCATCATTTTATCTTGATGGGTTTATTCTGTTGATTAGTTTCTCTTTCTGCTCTAGAGTTTTATTTTGCTGGTGGTTCTGTGTGTGTGTTAAATTTTCTCTTTGATGCTTTTTCTTCTTCTTTTGTTTCCTTGCTTCTTTCTATGTTCCCTTGAAGTCAAAAGATTAGGGCCAGAGGAATCAAAAGATGTGAGAAAGGAAGAAGGAATAATAGTAATATTGATAAAAGTTAGAAGAGGGGCCATATAAGACTTAGTGAAATGAATATTTAGCTCATGTAGGCAGTGTAAAGTAATAGAAAAAAAATGGAGTACCTACAATGGACTGGGTAACCAAATACAGGAATATATTTGTAATGATTTATATGGCAAGAATGATGAGGAGGGAGAGAAAGACTAAAGAAAGGGCTGAAAGGAAAAAGTTAATAGTGATTTAAAAAGATGAAAACAGAATAGACAGTATAGAAATTGACACCCTTAAGTTGTGGGCTAATGAAAAAATGTGGTATGTAAGAACCACAACAGAAAGCAGAAGGCAGAAAGATGAAGCAAGGAATAGAGATAGCTTGGGAGACAAAATCAATATAGACAGAGAATGGGAAATCGCTGAAGAAGAAATACAGCAAAGAAGAGACAAGCTAGCATCACCTAATTAAAAAAAGAAAAAAGAAGGTGGGGTGAAAAGAGGAAAGAAAAGCAAAAGATAACAAATATACAGAGAAAAACCAAACAAGCACACACAAGCAAGCACTCAAACAAATCTAAGGAAGAACAGTGTTCCTTTTTGGGTCCTCGTGGAACCTCTCAGCCTGCTGGTGTTTATCAATCAATTGCCCTGCAAGGTTCTATCTACAGGTTTTGAGGTAGATTTTAGCTATTAAATTAAATTAAAAAGAAAAATTCTTTTTTTATTTTTTAAAGTGACTGTCTTTTTTTTTTTTTTTTTTGGTGAAATAAGGGACCCAAGAGAAATCCTGTTCTAGACCACCCCCTTCACTGAGGGGACCCTAACTAGGCTCATGGAAACTAATCAATCCCACTTCCTGGCCTCCCCAGCGGAGCTGAAGCTCTGATGCTTTTCGGTGCAGAATGATAAATTTGGCTGACTCCGCCCCTCTGGAGCCAAGCCTCAGCATCACCGGGCTCCTGGGTAAATCAGGCTTCTTCAGTAGATTTGCCTCTCCCCTCAGCCTGGTGCTGCTTCAAGCCTGCTTTTCTGCTCCCCAGAGCTGTGAGGGGATCCAGGCAGCCAAATCCACAGAAAGGAAATCCCTCTCCACCTTCTGTCAGAACCCTCCCACTCTTGGAGAATGCTCCCTCTCCCCGACTTGCCGGTGTGAGATGGGGCATATCCCTGGGCATCTAGGTACATCAACTTCCTCAGCAGATTCGCCACTCCCCTCTGCCTAGTGCTGGTTCAAGCCAGCTATTTTGTTCCCCAAAGCTGCAAGGTGTTCCAGGCAGCCAAATCCATAGAAAGGAAACCCCTTTCAACCCTTCGCCAAAACCCTTCCACTCTCGGAGAATGCTCCCTCTCACCGGGTTGCTGGTGGGGAGTCGCGGCTCAAGCCACCCTTTTTCCCTGAGGGTGGGGCTCAGCATCTGTGTTAAACCTCCACGGGCAGGATTAAAACTCACGAATCTCTACCGAGCAATCCACGCCATCGAGCTGCCTCTAGATAGATGTCCCAGGCTTCTCGCTCCGTGCGCCCACAGCACAGACCCCCGGGCAGGACCCTGTCCCCAATCAGCCATCAGAGAGCTAGTCAACGAGTGCCCTCCTAAACCAATGCCATCTTGCCTCCCTCATAAATTCTTTAACTAGATCTCCTTCCCCCCTCCCCACCTCCGGGTTCCCTGCATTGTTTTTGTTTACATCCTGTCTTATTTCTCTCTTCTTATTCTTTGGTTTTCTATTGCTTAAATAAAGAGAAATGATTAATATTAACAAATAGCTACTTTTATTATGTATCTGTTATATACCTGGCATTTTATTGTGTACTTTCCATACATTATTTCTTTTATGCAAGATGGATAATATCATCTTCATTTTATAGATGAAGAAACTAGAGCTTGGTTTCAAATGTAGTTATGTTGGATTTGAAAATCTGTGATCTTTCTAACCATAAGTACTCTCAGTTACTTTTTTAGGTGTGATCATAAATACCTTTATATCTGTCAATATTTTAAAATTATTTTTATTTCTGGAGACCAAATGATTGCAGTTTTTTGTACAAACATATCTGAAGCATATGATATATCAATATTTGTTAAGAGTGGTTCACTATGGCAGTGATTGAGATGGCAAAGAGGGGGATGGATTAAAGCCCTCTACCAGGGCATTCTGAAGAGTTCCTTCATTCTGCCCCAACTGCTCATCTAAGAAGAGAGCATTCATTCTTGTTTGAATATGATTGTGCTGTAATTCTAGCCTCATTTGGAATTTTTAGATACTGTCATTATTTATACAGTTGGCATGAAATAATTATGTTCACTATACAAAAGACTTGAGACCTTAATCCTTACCAGCACTGTTGCAATGTTTTTGTTTTGCTTACTTGAAGGAAAATGGAGAACATGAGAATTTTGTTATAATAAAGCAATTACTTTTTATCATAATTTTTTTAATTTCAATTTTTATAAGTATAATTATCTCACAATATAGAGGAGACAAAAATTTCAGTGTATCTTTTTATGAGATTGGAAAAACTTTTTTCGCCTTTTGCATCTTTGTATCTCATATATTTAAAGGCTTCTTTATATTTTCTTGTAAGAACAGTTGATCTAATATTATTGAGGTACAAGAAAAAGTTATTTTTTTCAGGAATCTGCTTTTACAGAACTCTAAAGCACAATATTGAAAAAAATTAGACTATCCTTTCTTAAATGAGCATAATTCGTATATAATGTATTGATTCTTTTTAGCTTTTTGTAAGAATGAAACAGACCTCTAAACAAAAAATGATTAAAATTTTTTCCAAAATACTGTTAACAGGTTATCTGGAATGTGACAAACATATATTCCTTGAAATTTGAATTTCCTATACCCTGCTATGGAATGGGGCAGAATGGGAGAGACTTCAGAATATAAAATGTTGGCTTAATTTTTTTTCAAAATAAGCAAATTTCTTTCAGATAGACTGGTGGTCATGCTTAAGGTTGTTTATAGGCAGAATTTGAGATTATTAAAAATGTAGCTGGTGAACACTTTGGAAAAGGAATTGTTGAATAACTTTTTATTTTGCTCAATGGGGTTATTAGACTGTTAGTTTAGAAAAAGACTATAGACATATAGTGCACTTGAATGTTAGGGAGACATGTGATATACTCTCTCAAGATATCTTTGGGCAACACAGGAAAGTTTGCACTGGTGGATCTTAATTGTAATAGAGTGTGATGCCATGCTCTTGGCTACATTTACAGACTTCATTTCTTTTCTGAGCTTGTTTCATTTACTAGGTATTAACTCTGGCCTTTTGTCTTTTCTAAGTAAGAAAAAGAATAAGAATTTGAGCTATTTTCTTTTAAAGAATATAATAGAATATTATATGCTCTATTTATTTAATAGAATACAATGTGTGTCCTGTTTTTAGACCATATTGTTTTTGATATTTATGAATTTTAAAATCTACCTAACACTTTTTTCAAAATGATGTATCCTATATTTTGGCTGTTTTTTCCTTTAACAGTTGTGATTTTTGTCAAGTTATGTGTGTAAATAGATAAAGTATATGTTTTCTCTGCTCATCTCTTCCTCTGCATACTCCAGATATACTCCCAGCTATTCCTGTTTTCTAATTCAGGGCTTTTCTACATGTTTTTATCTTTTGCAGGGAATATTTTCTCTGGCTTTCTCCCCCACCCACCCCTACTAGCTAACCACTACTCATTTTTCAGATTTTCCCTAAACCGGGGTTCTTAACCTTTTTTGTTTCATGGACCTCTTTGTCAGTCAGGTGAAAACCATGGACCCCTTACTTATACACAGAATAATACTATACTGTGTATTATTCAATAAATATATCACACCTACACCAGTACGTCCCCACAAGAATGTTTTTTTGAATTTCAATTCAAGCTCACAGACCACTTGTTAAGAACCCCTGCCCTAAACCATCACTTGGTCAGGGAAGCTTTCCTTGATAGTCAGAGATGCTTTTCTTAACCCTTTAGGCTAGGTTAAATTTTCCTATTATATGTTCTGTACTTTTCCATTGTAGCACTCATCAAACTTGTAATTACTTGGGCAGTGTCTCCCTTGTTTGGTGCAGTTACAGCAAAAATGCTTGAGAAGAAAAAGAAGTAAAGGTAGAAATAGAATCATAAGATTATAGTGCTCTGGAAATTTAGGAAAATGAATTTCAAAAATAACTTATGTCAGATGCTGTGTAGAAGTAAAAATAGATACTGATATGTGGCTCTTAATTTTGGAAACTAGGATGTTACTGGTGACTTTAGCTAAAGAACATTTTCATTATCTAAATGAACATTATCTAAAAGAATATTTTCATTATCTAAAGATAGAAAGCAGATTTCAGAGTGAACTGGATACACTTAGTGCAAGACTCTTATTTGAAAAATATCTATTGAAGGGGAGAAAAGAATATGATTGGTAGAGGGAGGCTCTGGAATAAAACTTTTTAGGCAGGGAAAACTTAGACGAATGGCTAGACTTAGGTGAAGGAGCCAGTAGAAAGGTAGAGTAAGTTGCCAAGGTAATGAATTTTTGTGTTATGACTGGGGAAGGTAAGGAGTAGGAGGCAGGGTTCTTAATCAGTCAGTGAGATTGAAGCAGGTGAGGAATGGGCTGAGCATCTCTAATAACAATAGATTTGCCTGGAATTGTAGAGATTTCTACTCATTTATGGGGACTTCTGATGGCAATGGAAAAAAAGAGGAGAAATTGGAAGTCTTTGAAGCGAGGCAAGCTGAGTTTTGGTGGGTATTTGAATGGAAAAATTTTCATAAGCATTTTTAAAATCAGCTACTGTCTATATGTATTTTCAGTATGTTTAAGGGAGTTTTGTAAGACTGCACTGGAAAAAACAATCTAATAAAAGTAATGTTATTTTTTAAAAAAATCAACTTTATGGAAGTATAATTTACTAAAATAAAATGCACTCTTTTTTTAAATTAAAGAAGTTGTGAGTTTTCAAAACAATCCTGCATAACTTAAAGGATTCCCATATACCACCCCACTACCAACACCTTGCATTGTTGTGGAACCTTTGTTACAATTGATAAAAGAATATCCAAATATCACTACTATCTATAGTCTATAGTTTACATTAGGTGTATTTTCCCCATAAACCACCCTATTAACACCATATATTAGTATTGTACATTTGTTATAATTCATGTAAGAATGTTCTCATATTTGTACTGTTAACCCCAATCCATCATCCACCACAGGGTTCACTATGTTATGCATTCCTAAGCCTTGTATAGTCTCCATCCAAAGTGTACATCCAGTAGCTCTCAGTTTCATCACAGAGTTGTGTTGTCATTACCTCTGTCAATTTTTTTTTTTTTAAGATTTTATTTATTTATTCATTTATCCCCCCCTTGCTGCTTGTGCTTGCTGGGTCAGCTAACCATGCCGTGTGGGCGGACTTGTCTTCACCAGGAGGCCCTGGGAACCGAACCCGGGGCCTCCCATATGGTAAACAGGAGCCCTACTGATTGAGCCACAGCCGCTTCCCCCTCTGTCAATTTTTGAATGTTTTCATTACTCCAAAAAGAAAAATTCTTTACCCCCTTATACTCCCCTTAGCATTGATATGGTACCTTCATTGTCATTGACACAAAAATACTACATTATTACTGTTAACTGTAGTCCATAAGTTACATTAGTTGTATTTTTCCCATGTATCAGCATATTCTTAATACCTTGTAATAGTGATGTACATTTGTTCTAGTTCATAGAAGAACATTCTTGTATTTGCACTATTATCTACAAACCTTATCCACCACCAAGCTTACTGTTATACAATCCCAAGATTATCCTGTAGCTTTCTTTCTGTTGACATTTACGTTCCTAAACTATCCCTTTCTGCCAAATTCACATTTGTAAATCAACAGTGTTAGTTATACTATAATGTAAAATTTTAAATGTACACTTTGATAAGTTTTCACAAATTTATTTTCCAATGTAGAAACCACTAGAATCAAGATACAAAAAATTTCTGTCACCCCAAAAGTTCCCTTGTGTCCCTTTCTGTCAATTCTCATTACCCCCTTGATCTTTATAGATTTTAATAGAAATGAAATCATGCAGTATTAATCTTTGTGTCTGGTTTCTTTTATAATATGTGGGATTAATGTGTGTTTTTGAGTATACCATTATCCATTCCTTTTTATTTATTTCGTTTTATGAAAATACCACAGTTTGTAGATGCAGTCATCTGCAACCCAGATGGACATTTGGGTTGTTTTACAGTTTTGGCCCTTTATGGATAAAGCTGTTGTGAACATTCGTGTGAAGTCTTTAGTGGGTACATGTTTTCAGTTCTCTTGGATAAATAACTAAATTTGAATGTGTAGGTCAGCTGGTAATTGTATGTCTAACTTGTAAGAAGCTGCCCAGCTGTTTTCAAAGTAGTTGCACAATTTTACATTCCCACCAGTAATGTATGAGAGTTGCAGTTTCTCTGCATTTTCACCAACACTTGGTATTGTCCATATTTTAAACTTAAGGCATTCTAATGAGTGTATAATGATGTATCATTATATGATTTAAAAATTTTTTTTTAAATTTTTTTAAAAAGGTACTTAAATTACATAAATGTTACATAAAAAATGTAGGAGATTCCCATATGCCCTTCTCCCTATCCCTCCCATACTTTCCCACATTAACAACATCCTTCATTAGTGTGATAGATTTGTTAAAATTGATGAACATATATTGAAGCATTGCCACTAAATGTGGATTATAGTTTACTTTATATTTTAAACTCTCTCCACACAATTTTGTTAAGTTATGACAAGATATGTAATGACCTGTATCTGTCATTGCAGTGTCATTCAGGACAATTCCAATGTCCTTAAAATGCCCCCATTACACTTATTTTTCCCCTTTACCTCCCCTCAGAACGTCCGATGGCCACTGCCTCCACATCAATGATTAAAGTTCTTCCGTTGCTAGAATAACAATAAGTCTATAGTAGAATAACAGTAAGTCTACTCTAGTCCGTTGTTCATTCTCCAATCCTGAGGTTCAGGGATGGTAATGCGAACTCCGCCTCTAATTGAGAGAGGGCTTAGATCCCATGGGGGCAGAAGGATGGGACTACCTTGCTTTGCACTTGTAGACTCTCTCTATTCCTTGGTATGGTCATTGTCAGTCATCATCTCCTTGTTAGTTGTCCTGGGTGAGACCAATGAACTTGAGAGTAGGTTTGCAACTCTGTTGAGATTCAGGGCCCGACTGGCACATAGAACGCCCAGAGATTTAAGTCTCTTGGACATAAACTTATCAAGTCTAGTACTAACTATAAGTTTAAATATAAGGGGCAGAAGAGCCATGTATAGGGAAACCACAACTGAGTCCAACTCTGTCACACTGGGGAGCTTACATTCCAAAGTAGGGCCCACTGGCAGGGCGCCAAACTCCCGAACTGTCAGCCCTGCCTGTAGTGTCTGGAAGTCTCCTGAGCCCCCTGGAGCCACACTATTTGAGGCAATATTTATTTTGGTAGTCAATGAGATCCTGCTGAGACGTGTATAAGTGTAACGTCTGGAATGACCTGACTCATTTTGAAGTCTCTTTGCCATATAAACTCATTTGTCTTTACCCTTTCCCCCTTTCGGCCAAGGTCTTTTTTGAGTTGCATTGCTAGTTGGTGCTTGATAGTAATCCCTTGGCGCCAGGGAGGCTCATCCCTGGGAGTCATGTCCCATGCTGGGGAAAGGTAAGGCATTTATATGCCTAGAATTTTTCAAACTATCCTCTTATGATACTGTTTATTTTTGTGGGGTCAGTGGTGATATCCCCTTCCCCATTTCTTATTTTATGTATTTGCATCTTCTCTCTTTTTTTCTTGTTAGTGTAGCTAAGGGTTTGTCAATTTTATTAATCTTCTCAAAGAACCAGCTTTTGGTTTTGTACTTTCTTATTTTCAATTTCATTTAGCCCTGCTCTAATCCTTGTTATTTCCTTCTTTCTACTCCTTGGGGTTAGTTTGTTGTTCTTTTTCTAATTCTTCCAGGTGTCTTTGATTTTAGCGCTTTCTTCTTTTTTAATGTAGGCATTCATGGCTATGAATTTCCCTCTCATTACAGCTTTTACTGCATTCTGTAGGTTTTGATATGTAATGTCATTTTCATTCACTTCTAGGTAGTTACTGATTTCTTTTGCGATTTCCTCTTTGACCCACTGATTGTCTATGAGTATGTTCAAAGTCTTTGTTTCTTTATTGACTCTCTGTCGAGATGTACTGTCTAATGGTAATAATGGTGTATTAAAGTCCCCCACTATAATTGTAGAGGCATCTGTTTCTCCACTTAGTTTTTCAATATTTGCCTCATATGTTTTGACACTCCCTGGTTAGGTGCATAAATATTTATGATTTTTCTTTCTTCTTGATAGACTTCCCCTTTTATTAATATTTAATGTCCTTCTTTGTTTCTTAAACTAGTTTTGTATTTAGAGTCTATTTTGTCCGATATTATTATGGCTACTCCCACCCTTTTTTGGTTATTGTTTGCATGTAAAATTTTTTTCCAATCATTCACTTTTAGCCTCTTTGTGTCCCTGGGTCTAAGGTGAGTTTCTTGTAGACTGCATATAGATGGGTCATATTTCCTTATCCATTCTGCCAATCTTTGTCTCTTGACTGGTGAGTTTAATCTGTTAACATTCAATGTTATTACTGTCAAGGAATTACTTACATTAGCCATATTTTCTTTAGATTTATGTAGGCCTTATGTTATTTTAATTTCTCTTTTTATCTTTTTAGTTATTCTTACACTGTCCTCCAACTCTTTCTCCTGTTTTTTCCTTTCAACCTGCAGAACTCCCTTTAGTATTTCTTGAAGGGCAGGTTTCTTATTGACAAACTCTCTTAATTTCTGTTTATCTGAATATTTTGAACTCTTCCTCATTTTTGAATACCAACTTTGCTGGATAGAGAATTCTTGGCTGGAAGTTTTTTTCTTTTAGCACCTTAACTATGTCATACCACTGCCTTCTTGCCTCCATAATTTCCAATGAGAAATCAGCATTTAACCTTATCAAGCTACCCTTGTATGTGATGGGTCTCTTTCCTCTTGCTGCTTTCAATATTCTTTCTTTGTCTTGAGCATTGGACAGTTTGACAAGTATATGTCTTGGGGCAGGCCTGTTAGGATTTATACTGTTTGGGGTGCGTTGCATTCCCTGAACATGTACATCTATGTCCCTCAATAGAGTTTGGAAATTTTCAACCATTATTTCCTCCAACACTGCTTCTGTTCCCTCTCCCTTCTCTTCTCCCTCTGGGATGCCTATAGTCCATATCTTTGTGCGTTTCATGTTGTCTTTCAAGTCCCAAAGTCTCTGCTGGATTTTTTCTATCTTTTTATCTATCTGTTCTACTGTGTCTGATTTCGGATGTACTGTCTTCCACATCGCTGATTCTTTCCTCTGCCTGTTCGAATCTGCTGTTATGTGCTTCTAGTGTATTTTTGATTTCTTGCATTGTGCCATTCATCACCATCATATCTGTTATCTTTTTATGTATGTTTTCGGTTTCTTCGGTATGTTCTCCGAGTGTCTTCTTAAGATCCTTAATCTCTTCCTTCAATTCATTAAGATGATTCATGATATTTGTTTGGACATCTGTGATTAGTTTTTCCATGTTCTGCATTTCCTCCTATTTTTTAGTTTGTTTGTTGGACTGGGCCATGTCTTCCTGTTTTTTTAGTATGGCCTGTAAGTTTTTGTTGGTGTCTAGGCATCTGTTTATCTTGATGGGTTTGTTCGGTTGGTTAGCTTCTCTTTCTACTCCAGGGTTTTATTTTGTTGTTGTTTTTGTTTGTATGGTAAGGTTTCACTTTGACACTTCATTCTTCTTATTCTGCTTCCTTGCTGTGGAGTTTCCTTGGAAAAAAACTTAGGACCAGAGAAAAGGAAAGAGATAAGAAGAGGAAAAGAATAATAGTAATAATAAGAAAAATAGGTAGAAGAGTTGCTGTACAAGAACTAGGAATATAAATAATAGAAGTAAAAAATCATAAGGAGTACAGAAGAATAAGAATTAAAAAGTGGAATAGAAAAAATAAAATAAGAAACAAAATAGAGAAAAGTATATAGAATGAATTAAAAGGCCAGAATGATGGGAAAAGAAGAAAAGAAAAAAGAAAAAGAAAAAGTAAAATAAAGAAAGAAAACAAAAAAAGAGTGAGAGAGAAATAAAAACAACAAAAAAATTGAAGACCAATCAAAAAGAGGTGGAATGAATGAAAAACAACAGAAATTAGAAGATAGAAAAATGAAGGAAAGAAAAGAAATAACGAAAGTAGAAAAAATTGGTAAGAGAAGAAAAAGGGGGCGAGAAACAAAGGGAAAACACAAGAAACAAAACAGCAGCAACCAAAACAACAACAATAACAACTAAGGAAAAACAGCCTTCCCTCTTAGGCCCCTAAGGAGCTTCTCAGGTTGCTGATGTTCCTCAATCACCCTGCAGCCTGCCCTAATGTTTTGGGTTTTAGCGAGTAAAATAAGGAAGAAAAAAAAAAGGAACCTTTTAAAAACAATAACAGATCCAAGAAAGCCTAAAACAAAAAGGATGTCTGTATGTTCCCTGTCATAAGGATGCCTGATAACAAGTGGATCACTCTCCTGATCACTTCTCTAAGGAGAACTTGGGAATAGAACCAGGGGCCTCATATATTCAAGTCAAGAATTCCTTCACTGAGCTAAATTGTCTCCTTAGGTTAATTAGTCTTCAGAGAGCTATCTGCCCCTTTCCCCCCAGCCATTTTAGACTTCTACAACTAGCTAGAGTCCTGCTGATTAGGTGCCTGTCCCTTCCCCCTCTCTAATCTAGTTGCTGTCTTTCCCTGGGTGGCTGGGTATGACAGCCTGCCTGAGTGGATCCCCCATCCCCTTTCCCCATGAGGTTGGGTCCCTTCTGAGATTCAAGGAGGGCTCATCTGACCAAACTCACCCCAGAGAAACCACGCTCCACACTTTGCCAGACCCCTCTTCCTCCCAAGGGATGCCCTCTCCCAGTCCATTGGCTGCAGCAGGCCAGGGGCACCAAGACTACTTGCCCTGAGGGCAGGGTATATGAGCTGTTTCCAGCCACAGGGGTGAGCAGCTCATGGTTTTCTTTGGCTTTTTTATCTTTTCAGTACCCTCCTAGATGACTCAGAGCACCTTCCCATTCTATATATATCCAAAGCAGTTCCTGCCTTCTCTTTGCTTTTTTTGTGAGAGGGTCAGAATCTGCCTACCTCCGTTGGTGCCATTTTCCTGGAAGTTTTCTATATGGTTTGCTTTTGTTTTTGTTTTTTTGCTTTTTGTTTTTTTGAGGTACTGGGACTGGGTATTGAACCTGGGACCTCAAATGTGGGAGGCCGGTACTCAACCACTGAGCCACATCGGCTCCCCTGAGTTGGTCCTCTCGTCTATTTGCTTGTTGTTTGTTTTCTTTTTGTTTCTCTCTAGGAGGCACTGGAACCTAACCTAGGACCCCCCATGTGAGAGGCCAGTGCTTAAATTCTTGAACCGCATCTGCTCCCCTCATATGGTTTTAATTTTCATTTCCCTGATGACTAATGATGTTGAGTATCTTTTCTTATTAGCCATTCATATTTGTTCCTTGGTGAATTATTTGGCCTATTAAATCTTTTGCCCATTTTTAAATTGGGTTGTTTGTTTTCTTAATGAGTTTTTTGAGTTCTTTATACATTCTGGTACAAGTTCTTTGTCAGATATATGTATTGTGAATATTTCTCTTGTTCTTTGTGGCTTTCCATTTTATTTTCATAATAGTGTCTTTTGAAGAGCAGACATTTTTTTGATGAAATTCAGATTCTCTCTTTTTTTTTCCTTCATAGTTTATTCTTGTGTTCTAGCCAAAATATCTTAGCCTTTTTCTACGTCATGGAGATTTTCTTCTAGAAATTTTGAAGTTTTAGTTTTTAGAGTAGGTTCGTTTTGAGTGGATTTTGTATAAGGCATGAGGGAAGGGTCCATGATGACTTTTTTTCTTTTGGATATCTAGTTGTTTCAGCACCATTTATTAAAAAGACTATTCCCCTCACTGAATTACCTTGACACTTTTGTTAAAAAAAAAAAAAAAAAAAAAAAGTGGGTGGGGCTATATATGGATCTATTTCTGAACTCTCTATTCTGTACTTTTTTTTTTTATTCTGTTCTTTTGATCCAAATTTTTTTCCTTTGCTAATACAAAGCTCTCTTGACTCATGTTGCTTTATACCAAATCTTGATGTAAATCCTACAACTTTGTTCTTCTTTTTTTCAAAATTGATTTTTCTATTTGAGGTCCTTTGCCTTTCCATATAATTTTTCCAGTCATCTTATCAATTTCCACAGAAGTACCTGCTAGGATTTTGATTCTGATTGCATTGAATGTCCATTTCAATTTGGGGAGAATAAACATCTTAACAATACTTACTCTTCTAATTCGTGAATGTTCTATATCTCTCCATTTACTTAGATCTTCCATCATTTTTTTTTTCCAGCAATGTTTTATAGTTTTCATAGCACAGGTTTTCAACATATTTGTTAAATTTATCTCTATTTTATGTTTTTTTATTCTGTTGAAGTGGTTTTCTTTAATTTCAATTTCCAATTATTTATTGTGAAAATAAGAAGTAATTTATTTTTATATACTGACCTTGTGTGACCATGCTAAACTCATTTATTTATCAGTTCCATCCCTTTTTTTTTGCAGTGTCTGTATGATTTTCTAAGTACATGATCATGTTGCCTGCAAATAGACAGTTTACTTCTCCCTTTGTAATTGGTATGCCTTTAATTTCTTTTTTCCTTTCCTATTTGAGTGACTAGAATTTCCAGTGCCATGTTGAATAGAAGTGATGGTAGTATGCATCCTGCATTGGTTTTCTTGATCATATGGAGAATGCATCCAGTTTTTCATCATAAATTATGATATGAGTTGTAGGTTTTTTATAGACACCTATGATCAGGTTGAAAAATTTCTCCTCTATTTATTTGCTGAGATTTTTAGTCATAAATGATTATTGAATGTTGTCTTGCGCATCTGTGTCTGTTGGAGATTACCATATGATTTTTCTTCTATATTCCTATATGGTGAATTAATTTTATTTTTAGATGTTAAACTACATTTGCATACCTAAGATAAACCCCAGCTGATCATAGTGTTAATCATATATAGCTGGATTTGACTTCCTAAAATATTGTTTAGGGTTTTTGTGTCCTCATGTGGGGTGTCACTCTGTAGTTTTCTTTTTTTTAAATTTCATTGTCTGATTTTGGTGTCATGATAATGCTGCTGTCATTAAATGATTGGGCAGCATTCCTCCTCTGTTTTCTCAAAGAGTTTATATAAGATTGGTATTATTTCTTCCACAATTTTTGAAAGAATTCACCAGTGATGCCATCTGGTCCTGGAATTCTCTTTGAGGGTTTGAGGGAATTTAATTATGAAGTCAGTTTCCTTAATATGGTATTTTAGTTTCCTCGTTGCTAAAGTAAATACCATGCCGTGGGTTGGCTTAAGGTACAGGAATTTACTGGCTCACAGTTTTCAGGCTAAGAGAAGTAAAAAATCAGGTGTCATGAGGTGATGCTTTCACACAGAAGACTGGCATTCTGGGTTGCTGTTGATCCTTGGTTTATGGCTCCTCTTTCACATGACAATACACATGGCAGCCTCTTTTGGACTCTCCCTGGTCTTCTAGGTTCCACTGACTTTCAGCTTCTGATTGTTTCCTCTGGCTTTCTCTCTGTTACCCTCTGTATAAGGCCCTCAGTAATAGGATTATGATCCTTCCTGATTCTGCTGGGCCATACCTTAACTGAAGTTACTTCATCAAAAGATCCTATTTACAGTAGGTTCACACCCACAGAAATGGATTGATTTTAAGAACATGTTTTTCCGGAACATAGCTCTAAACTACCACATATTGCTATTCACATTTTCTTTTTCTTATCGTGTGTCAGTGTTTGTCATTTGTGTCTTTCCAGGAACATTATCATTTCATCTAAATTGTTGAATTTATTGGCATAAGTTCTTTATAAAAGTTTATTTTCTGAAGCATTTATAGTGATGGTTTATTGTCTGAAGCATTTGTAGTTATGACTACTCTTTTATTCCTGATATCGATAATGTCTCCTTTCTTTTTATCTTGATTATCATTCTAACTAGAGATTGCCATATTTATTGTTCTTTTCCAAGAATCAGCTTTTGGTTTTATTAATTTTTCTTTATATCACTGAGTTCTACTCTTTATTAATTTCCTTTCTTCTACAAATATCTGTTCTTGTCTCTGCTTTTAATTCTTTTGGGTATATACCTAGAAGTGGGATTACCTTGTCATATAGTGGTTGTGTGTTTAACTTTTAATGAAATGACAGACAGTTTTCCACAGTGGTTGCACCATTTTACATTCCCACCAGCAGTGTACCAAGGTTCTTATTTCTCTGCATCCTCACTGGCACTTGCTATTTTCAATTTGCTTAATAATAGCCAATCTAGCAGATGTAAGGTTGTTTTAGTTGGCCAAAGGGCTGCCAATGCAAAATATCAGAAATGGGTTGGCTTTTATAATGGGAAATGTATTAGTAGTAAAGCATACAGTTTCGAGACCATGAAATGTCCAAATCAAGGCATTATCAGAGGTGCTTTCTCACCAAAGTCAGCTACTGATGATCCTGTTTTTCGGCCACGTGGCTAAGCAAAATAGCTGCTGATCTCTGCCAAGATCTCTGCCTTCCCCTCCAGAGCTCCGCTGTGGGAAACCAGGCATAGGACTTGTCTCTTTCTGGGCCTCATCTCTCAGGCTCTTGGGGCTTCTCTGCCTTTCTGCTGCTATAGGCAAATCTGGAGTCCTCTCTCTCACATGTCTGTGTCAAAATAGCAGAGCTCCCTTTTCCTGTGTGTGTCTCCATTTATATCAGAGCCAGCAAGAGGGTGGAGACCCAACCTGAATCACACCTCACTGACATAGTCCAATGGAAAGGATCTCACACCCACAGGAATGGATTAGTTCACAAACATAATCTTTCTCTTCTTGAGATTCATAAAAGAATTTCAAACTGCTGCAGAGGTGGTGTCTAATTGTTTGTTGTGGGTTTTTTTCCTTAAACTTAAAATATATATATATATATATATATATATATTTAAAAGGTATTTAAATTACATAAATGTTACATAAAAATATAGGAGATTCCCATATGCCCTGCTTCCTACACCTCCCACATTTTACCACATTAACAACATCTTTCATTAGTGTGGTACATTCATTACAATTGATGAAAATATTTTAAAGCATTGCCACTAAGCATGGATTATAGTTTACGTTGTAGTTTACACTCTCTCCTGCACAATTTTGTAGGTTATGGCAAGATATGTAATGGCCCATATCTGTCATTGTAATGTCATTCAGGAAAATTCCCAAGTCCCCCAAATGCCCCCATATTTCACCTGTATTTCCCTCTCCCTGTCCTCAGAACCTTTAGTGGCCACTACCTCCACATAAATGATACAGTTTCTTTCATTGCTAGAATTACAATAAGTCTGTAGTAGAATACCAGTAACTCTACTTTAGTCCATAGTTCATTCCCCATTCCTGAGGATTCTGGGATGGTGTTGCCCACTCTGCATGTAATTGAGAGGAGGCTTTATCCCATGGGGCAGATGGATGGGACTCTCTTGCTTGCAATTGTAGACTCTCTCAGTTCCTTGGGATGGTTGTCCATCATCATTTCCTTGTTAGTTGTCCTGGGTGAGTCCAATGAACTGAAAGGTAGTTATTGCAACTTTGTTGGATTTCAGGGCCCAGCTGGCACCTGGGCAGTCCAGAGATTAAAGTCTCTTGGATGTACACCTACCAACTCCAGCACCAACTATAGGTTCTGGACAGAAGAGGCATGTGTAGAGAAGTAACAACTAAGTCCAACTCTGTCAAACTCGGGAGCACAAACTCCAAAGTAGGGCCACTGGCAAGGCACCAAACTCCAGAGCTGTCTGCCATGACCGTAGGTCCTGGGTGTCTCCAGAGCCCTTAGGATCCCCACTATTTGCGGTAGTATTTACCTTGGCCATCCATGAGATCCTGCTGAAACATGCATAAGCATTACGTCTCGGATGACCTTCCAACTCACATTGAAGTCTCTTAGCCATATACACTCATTTGTCTTTACATTTTCCCCCTTTTATTCAAGGTCTTTTTCCAGTTGTATCACCAGCCACTGATTGGTAGTAATCCCTTGGTGCCAGGGAGGCTTATACCCAGGAGTCATGTCTCATGCTGGGGTGGGGGCGTAATGCATTTATATGCTGAGTTTGGATTAGAGAGAGGCCACATTTGAGCAACAAGGAGACTCTCGGGAGGCAACTCTTTGGCACTCTCCAACACTAGGCCAAGTTGCAAATTCAAGAGCAAAAGGCTCACAAGCATAGTCGACAACATCAAGGGCCCATCAATGAACCATCCTTCTTTGCTAGTCATTATCCCTGCACTTGGGGGTTTGTTGCTGTTCCATTAGAGAATGTGGCAGAGCTCCCCAGGATGGGAATTCAATAATCTTTCAGTTGTTGTGGGAATCTCCACCCACACTGGCAATGCTCCATGAACATTTGAACATAGTTCTATACCTTATATGTATGCCCAGGTGAACTTCCTCCCATGTATCCTCCATCACTGACACCCCACCCCATTCATCCTTCCCTGCCATAGTTGAAACCTTTCTGTGATCCAAAACTTCTTCAAAAATGAAGCCAATCAATCAGTAGGGCTCCCGTTTACCATATGGGAGGCCCCGGGTTCGGTTCCCGGGGCCTCCTGGTGAAGGCAAGCCCGCCCGCATGGCGTGGTTAGCTGACCCAGCGAGCACAAGCAGCAAGGGGGGAATAAATGAATGAATAAATAAAATAAAATCTTTAAAAAAAAAAAAAAAATGAAGCCAAGAATATTACCAAATTAGATTAATAGGAAAATGAAATAATAATGATAGGTTTAAACCTAAGAAATAAAATACATAATAATTTAGAGAAACTAAAACTAAAATAAAGTAAAAAAGATTGGGGTATTAAAAAAAAAAAAAAAAGGAAAACATTAAAAAAATAAAATAAAATAAATTATTTTCTTGATGTTTTTCCTTTTATCACTGTAATAACAGTGTCCTGTATGTACAGTGGCATTTTTTTCCATTTCTTCCCTAGTGTCTTACAGTTTTTTTTTTTTTTTTTTCATTGTCTTCAAAGAAGTTTTAGGTCACAGTAAGGTTTCATACAGAATATAGGGGACTCCCATATACCCAACATCCTCCCCCTTTTCCACTTTCCCTATTAATAATCTTTTTACATGTGGATGGTACGTTTGCTACAACTGATGTCTAAGTATTGAAACATAGCTACCAACCATGGTCAATGGTTTACATTATGGTTTACATTTTAGATCATACACTTTTATAATTTTTTGATGAAATTTAACATGACCTGTATCCATGATTTCATGACATGCAGAACACTTCCATTGCCCCCAAATACCCCCTCTTCAATCTCTTCTATTCCTCCCTCCCCCTCCCCTCAGGGCCCATGGAGACCACCAGGCTTCACTCTTTGAAGGACAAGTTTCTTAGATACTTGCAACAATGCTGAGGGCCAGACACATTAGTCTATCCTCCCCATTAAGAACTGCCCATGCTTTCGAGAGACACACATACACCCTCTGTTTGAGAGCATATAGGGCCTCCCCAGCATGGGAGTCCAATTCCTTCCCACTCATTATGTGGATCTTCCCCCACTGATACAGCACATTATGACAAAATGATCATCCGCACATTCTCTAGAAGACTGTCCCAAGTGCACCCTGTCCCAAATGCCCTCCTCCATTCAGCACCCTAAACTAGTAACTTCCTTGTCATATTGCCAATAGAGTTTTCTCAACATTGTAGTTTCTTTTTTTTTTTTTTTTTTTTTTTATTTTACCGGGAGGTCCCGGGGATCGAACCCAGGTTGGACAGATGGACGCCCAACCATTTGAGCCACATCCGCCCCCCTCAACATTGTAGTTTCACCCACATATCCACCTGTCCCCAGTGTTCACCTATTCCCTCCCCCAACCCTCCTCCTAGCTCCTTGAACCATACAACCCATACTCCCCACACTACCCCCAGTCAAGCTTGCACCGCCCAACCCAAGTATCCCTACACCCTTGTCATATCTCTTCACTTCACAACTACTCACTTCCACCTTATCATAGATTTCACCTGTATGGGTGTTGGCTTACAAACCTCCTTCTCCTTTCCTATTTCCTATAAACCTAACTTCCGGACTTTAGCTCTCTGAGTTGTCTTGATTTGCTTAATTCTTATCAGAGAGGTCATGTAATATTTGTCTTTTAGTGCCTGGCTTGCTTCATTCAACGTAAGGTCCTCAAGATTCATCCATGTTATCCCATGTGTTAGTACTGTATTCCTTCTTACAACTGAGTAATATTCCATTGTATGTATATACCACATTTTGTTTATCCATCTGTTAATGGGCATTTGGGTTGATTCCAGCTTTTGGCTATAGTGAATAATGCTGCTATGAACATTGTGTGCATATATCTGTGTCCTTGCTTTCAGTTCTTCTGGATATATACCCAGCAGTGGAATTGCTGGGTCATATGACAGATCTATATTTAGTTTTTTGAGGACCCACCAAACTGTCTCCACAATGGCTGGACCATTCTACATTCCTACCAGCAGTGGATGAGGATTCCCATTCCTCCACATCCTCTCCAACACTTGTAGCCCTCTTTTATTTTTAATGGCCACCTATCTAATGGGTGTAAGATGGTATCCCATTATAGTTTTGATTTGCTTTTCTCTAATAGCTAGTGATGTTGAGCATATTTTCATGTGCTTTATAGCCATTTGTATTTCTTCCTTGGAGAAGTGTCTGTTCAAATCGCTTGCCCATTTTTTAAATGGGTTGTTTGTCTTTTTATTTTCAAGATATAGGATTTCTTTATATATGCTGGATATTAGGCTCCTGTCAAATATATAGTTACCAAATATTTTCTCCCATTGGGTAGACTGTTTTTTCACTTTCTTGACAAACTCCTTTGAGGTGCAAAAGGTTTTAATTTTGAGGAGGTCCCATTTATCTTTTTTTCCTCTCACTGCCTATGCTTTGGGTGTGAAATTCATGAAGCCATTTCCTACTACAATGTCCGGTAGATGCTTCCCTGTATTATCTTCCAAGGTCTTTATGTTCTTGGCTCTCATATTTAGATCTTTGATCCATCTTGAGTTGATTTTTTGTACAAAGTGTGAGATGGTGTTCCTCTCTTATTCTTTTGGATATGGATATCCAATTCTCCAAGCACCATTTGTTGAAGAGACCATTCTCACCCATTTGAGTGGGCTTAGTGGCCTTGTCGAATATCAGATAACTGTATATGTGAGAATCTATACCAGAGCTCTCAATTCGGTTCCATTGGTCAGTAGGTCTATCCTTGTGCTAATGCCATGCAGTTTTGACCACGGTAGCTTTGTAGTATGCTTTAAAGTCAGATAGTGTGATTCTTCCAATTTCATTTTTTTTTTTTCAATGTGTCTTTGGCTATTTGGGGCCTCTTGTCCTTTCCAAATAAATTTCATAGTTAGTTTTTCCAATTCAGTAAAAAATGCTGTGTTGATTTTTATTGGGATTGTATTAAACCTATATCTTAGTTTAGGTAAGATAGACATCTTAATGATGTTTAGTCTTCCTATCCATGAACAGGGAATATTCCATTTATTTGTATTCTTTGATTTCCTTTAACAGTGCTGTGTAGTTTTCTGTGTATAAGTCATTCACATCTTTAGTTAAGTTTATTCCTATGTATTTGATTTTTTTAGTTACTATTGTAAATGGTATTTTTTTTCTTGATTTCCTCTTCAGATTGCTCATTATTGGTATACAGAAATGCTACTGATTTTTGAGCATTGATCTTATAGCCTGTGACTTCACTGAACTCATTTTTAAGCTCTAGAAACTTTGTTGTAGATTTCTCAGGGCTTTCTATGTATAGGATCATGTCATGTGCAAATAGTGGAATTTTTACTTCTTCCTTTCCAATTTGGATACCTTTATATCTTTTTCTTGCCTCTGTGCTTGAGCAAGTACTTCTAAGACAATGTTAAATAGGAGCAGTGATAGTGGGCATCCTTGTCTTGTTCCCGATCTTAGAGGGAGGAAAAGCTTTTAGGATTTCACCATTGAAGATGGTCTCTATTCCTCTGTGTTCTACTCCTATGTGTTCACTTCCTGGGCTCCAGCTCAAAACTCCCAAGTCTGTCCTTTGCCATATCTTTTCTCTGAGTCCCTGCCCACCAAGGGGTGGGAACTCAACGCCCTACTGTCGTGGCCTAATCAAAGTCCTAATCATAATTTTTTTTTAAAACAATTTGTTGAAGTATATCATTCATACATGAACATACACAAACAAGTGTTCAGTAAACATTGTGAATCTACAAACATGCATAACATCATACAGGGCTCCCACACATCACCCTACCACAAATACTTTGCATTGTTGTGAAACATTTGTTAACAAATTATGAAAAAGCATCATCAAAGTACTACTACTAACTATAGTCCGTATCTTACTCACCTATATATTTTTTTTAAGGATTTATTTTTTACTTTTATCCATTTTTACTCCCCCCACCCCCACCCCTTTTTGCTGTTCTTCTGTCCATTTGCTGGGCAACTCTGTGTTCATTTCCTGCCCTCTCTTCTCATCCTTCTCCTGTCTTAACTGGGATTTGATCCTCAGAACCTCCGATGTGGGAGAGAGGCATCCTACCACCTGTGCCACCTTAGTTCCTGGTTTTTCGGGGTGTCTCATCTTGGCTTTCCTTTGTGTCACTCTCCTGTTATGTCATCATCTTGCTGCATGGTTTGCAGGGCCTGACGGTGCACCTGCACACAGGCCTGGTGGCCCTTGCACCATCTATATTTTTCTTTTTTAAATTTTTACTGGGAGGTCCCAGGGATCGAACCCAGGTCCTTCCATATGAGAGACGGATGCCCAGCCATATAAGCCACATCTGTCCCCCCATTTATCTGCTTTCTATACACAAATGGACAGACAAATGATAAACATTTCTATTATCATAAGGAAAAACTGGGAGGGGAACATGAGTCATGGGTTCTCTACAGTTCAGTAAACCTGCAGGACATACTTCATTAGATGTCAAAGTCTGAGAGTCATTCTTAAGATGATGGTTTCTTTTTCCTGGGGCCTTATGAGGACCCACCTTTTCCACAGACTTGCCCAATGGCCATTTTCTTGGTTCCACCCTCATCCAGCATCTGGTGTTGACCAAGCTCCAGACCTCACCCGCCAAGAGTATTGAAGTGATTGCCACACTTTACCCAATATTTGGGTTAGAGTCTTAGGCCCCCTAGTACAGTGAATTGAAGACAACATCCTCCCTAACCTTTGGCATACAGGCTCAATCCTCTCAGAGCAACGAGTTGACCATCTGGCCTTCCCTAATCCATCGGGGATAGGTCTACCCCTCTCAGACCTATGTGGTGCTGACCTTAACCATTCTAAACCTTGAGGAAGGGTACAGAGAGGGTCCCTCTCTGTACCCTGGGGTGGCAAAATTCTCCCGGAACATCAGGCAGGAACATCCACCATCTTCAACTGCTGGGGCAAACTCACCCACTCTGTACATATGGGTGGCGTTCCTCTCTTGTCCCAAGGCAATGTCTTAATTCCAGATCTTAGCTTCCATGGTTTTCCTCTTAAAGCTGTTCTCCTTCAGTCTCTCCTTTCCATGTCCCTTTAATCCAGGCTGACAATGGTTTTGTTCATACAACTCTTTCAAAAAGCTTGATGGCTAGCATGCAAGAAGCAGGAGTTCAGTCTATCAGACAGTAAGACTTTCCACAAATCTTTCATAGATAACTACATCTTCAATCCTGATTTATAAGTTCCAATTTAGTTAAGTCCTCAAATGGGGCACTGTTTTCTGGGGACTTGATTTTTATAGGACTGGAATTTCTGGAATCAGTTTCTGGTTTCTTTGTGCCCAACAATTCACTCCTCAGCTTATCTCACTCATCTAGCATTTTGCTTTAAGCCACATTCTCTGGATTTACTTTGGAAAGTTCTTCAGCTAAATGCCCAGGCTCGCCATTTTCAAAATCTGCCTTCCATAAAACACCAGGAGTTAATCTTGCTAAGTTCTCTGTGACTTTAATACATGAATTGCCTTTCCTTCAGTTTCCAATAATAGTTTCATCATTTACTTCTAAGTCCTCATGAAAAAGTCTCTTTAGAGCCCATATTACTATCAACAATGTCTTCAAAGCACTGTAGATCTTTTCTTACAAGCATCTCACAATTCCTCCAGAAAATACCCCTTATCCATTTATAAAACCATTCCAGCATTTTGATAGTTGCAAAAACACTTCCCCACTCCTTGGTACCAGGCTGTAGTAGGGTTCTCTAGGGAAACAGAATCAATAGGAGATATCTGTAAATAGTATGAGATTTTATAAGTTTCTTACGTGACCATGGGGATGCACAAGTCCAGGTTCTGCAAGCAGGCTGCAAACCAGGGCCTCTGATGAAAGTCCAATGAAGGTCCTTGAAGAGTTTCTGGGAGACGTTGGCTGTCCAAAGACAAGCTGGGAAATTCTCTCTGAGTGTTGAAATTACTTCCCCTTTTAAGGCATTCAACTGAATGGATAAAGCATCACTCATTGCAGATGGCAATCTTCTAGGTTGATGTGGATGTAATCAGCTATCTATGCAGTAAACTCACTTATATCTAAAATCCATAAATGTATGTACAGTTAGCCCAGTGCTTGCTTGACTGAAAACCTGGGCACAATTACCTGGCCAAGTTGACACGTTAGCCTAACCATCACACATACATACAACTTAAACTTTCCCATCTCAACCACTTCCAAGCAGATATTCGGTATGCCATTAATCACATTCACAATGTTGTGCTACCCTCACCAACATCCATTCCCAGAACTTGCCCAATACCCCAGATTAGAAACCCTATACCCATTATGCATTTATTTCCCATTCCCATCCACCTTCCACAACCCCTTCTACCTCTGGGTTTGCATATTCTAGCTATTTCATATAAATGGAGTCATAAAATATCTGTCCCTTTGTGCCTTACTTATTTTACTCATTATGCTGTCTTGAAGGTATATCCACGTAGTGGCATGTATTAGGACTTCATACCATTCAAGGCTGATTAATATTTCATTGTATGTATATAGCACATTTTGGGTTTTTTTTCTGCTGATGGACATGTGGGTTGTATCCACCTTTTGGCTGTTGTGAATAACATTGCTATGAACATTGGTACAAATATATGTCCGAGTCCCTGCTTTCAATTATTTTGGGTGAGATTACCGGGTTATATGGTAGTTGTATGTTTAACTTTTGAAAGAACTGTCAAACTGTTATCTATAGCAGCTTTACCATTTTAAATTCCCCATAATGTATGAGGCTTCCTATTTTTCTGAAGAGTTGTCATTTTTGTGGGTGTGAAGTGGTATTTCATTTAGGTTTTGATTTTCTAATGATGTTGTGTATCTTTTCACATGCTTTTTGGCCATTTTTATATTCTCTTTGGAGAAATGTCTGTTCACATCTTTTGCCCCTTTATAAATTGGGTTCTCTTTTTGTGGTTGAGTTGTAGGATTTCTTTATAAATTCTGGATATTAAGCTCTTATTAGATATGTGAATTCCAAATACTTTCTTCCATTGAGTAGGTTGTCTTTACTTTCATGACAAAGTCCTTTGATGCACAAAAGTTTTTAATTCTGAGGAGGTCCCATTTATCTAATTTTTCTTATGTTGCTTGTGCCTTGGGTATAAAGTTTAAGAAACTATTGCCTAAAACAAGATCCTTAAGATGCTTCCCTACATTTTCTTTTAGGAGTTTTATACTCCTCATTCTTATATTTAGGTCTTTGATCCATTTTGAGTTAATTTTTGTATATGGTATGAGATTGGGGTCTCCCTTCATTTTTGCATAGATACCCAGTTTTCCCTGTACCATTTGTTGAAGAGACTATTCTTTCCCCATTATATGGACTTGGTACCCTTGTCAAAATCAGTTGGCCAGAGGAGTGGGTATAGCTCAGTGATTTGAGTGCCTGCTTCCCATGTACGAGGTCCTGGGTTGAAGCCCTAGTATCTCCTAAAAAAAAAAAAAAAATCAGTTGGCCATAAATATGAGTGTCTATTTCCGAACTCTCAGCTCCGTTCCATTGGTCTGTATATCTGCCCCTATGCTAGAAATACGAGTCCTCTGACTTCATTCTTCTTTTTAAAGATGTTTTTGGCTATTCAGGGCCTTTACCCTTCCAAATAAATTTGATGATTGACTTTTCCATGACTGCAAGGAAGGCTGTGTTGGAAGTTTGATTGGAATTGTGTTGAATCTGTAAATAACTTTGGATAGAATTGTCATCTTGACAATATTTAGTCTTCCATGAGGATGGAATGTCCTTTCACTTATTTAGATCTTCTTTAATTTCTGTTATCCATGTTTTGTAGTTTTCAGTGTATAAGTCCTTTACACCCTTGGTTAAATTTATTCTTAGATACTTGATTCTTTTAAGTTGCTATTATAAATGGAACCTCCTTCTTAATTTTCTCTTCCCGTTGTTCATTATTAGTGTATAGAAACACTACTGATTTTTCCATGTAGGTCTTGTACCCCCTCACTTTGCTGAATTTATTTATTAGCTCTAATAGCTTTGTTGTAGATTTTTCAGAACTTCTATAGATAGGATCATGTCATCTGCAAATACTGAAAATTTTATTTCTTTCTTTCCAATTTAGATGCTTTTTATTTGTTTTTCTTACCTAATTGCTCTGGTTAGAACTTTGTATACATTGTTGAATAACAGTGGTGATAGTGGGCATCTGTGTCTTGTTCCATATCTTAGAGGTTAAGCTTTCATTCTCTCACTATTGAGTAGGATGTTAGCTCTCTGTCTTTCATATATACCTTTATCATGTTGAGGAATTTTCCTTGTTTTCCTAGTGTTTATAGTGTTTTATCAAGAATAGGTGTTGAATTTTGTCAAATGCCTTTTCTGAGTCAGTTCAGATGATCATGCATTTTTTTTTCCCCTTCATTCTGTTAAAGTAGTGTATTATATTTTTTTATTTTCATAGCATAGCTGGACTAATTCCCACTTGGTGATGGTGTATAATTCTTTTAGTATGGTATTAGATAACAGTTTTCTAGTATTTTGTTTAATTTTTGTATATACATTCATAAGGGATATTCATCTGTAATTTTATTTTCTTATGTTGTCTTTATCTGGCTTTGGTATGAAGGTGATGTTGGCCTCATAGAAATTAGTACTGTCCCTCCTTTTCAAATTTTAGGAAGAGTTTGAGCAGGATTGGTATAAATTCTTCTTGGAATATTTGGTAACATTCACCTGTGAAACCTTCTGGTCCTGGGCTTTTCTTTGTTGGGAGGTTTTTGATTATAGATTCAATCTCTTGTAATTGGTATGTTTAGGTCTTCAATTTCTTTTAGAGTAAGAGGGTTTTCATGTTTCTAGGAATTTGTCTGTTTCATCTAGGTTTTCTAATTTGACATACAGTTGTTCATAGTATCCTTTTATAAACCTCTTTATTTCTGTGGGGTTGATAATAATGTCCCCCCTTTCATTTCTGATTTTAATTTTTTTTCACTGCTCTGCCGAATAACTAACTTTTGGTTTTGTTAATTCTCTCTCTTTTTAAATTCTCTTTTTCAGTTATTTCTGCTCTAATTTTTATTTACTTCCTTTTCCTCATTTTAGGTTTAGTATGTTGTTCTTTTTCTAGTTCCTCCAGTTGTATAGTTAAGTCCCTAATTTCAGATCTCTCTTCTTTTTTAATGTATTTAGAGCTGTGAGTTTACCTCTGTGCATTGTCTTTACTGCATCCCATAAGTTTTGATACGTTGTCTTCTCATTTTCATTTGTCTCAAGATATTTCCTGATATCTCTTGTAATTTCTTCTTTGACCCATTGATTAGAGTGTCTGGTTTAACTCTCATATATTTGTGGATTTTCCTGTTCTCCCTCTGTACTTGATTTCTAGCTTCATTCCATTGTAGTCAAAGAAGATGTTTTGTATAACTTCAGTCTTTTTAAATTTATTGAGACTTGTTTTGTGACCTAACATGTGGTATAACCTGAATAATGATCCATGTACACTTGATAAGAATGTGTATCCTGCTGTTTTGTGGTACAGTGTTACGCATATGTCTCTTATGTCTGATTCATTTATCTTATTGTTCAAGGTCACTGTTTCCTTATAAATCTTTTGTCTAGATGTTCTGTCCATTGATGAAACTGATGTTTTGAGGTCTCCAACAATTATTGTAGGGGTGTCTATTTCTCCCTTTCGTTTTGCCAGTGTTTGTCTCATGTATTTTGGGGCACTGTGGTTAGGTAAATGTTTATGGTTGTTATTTCTTCTTGGTGATTGACCCTTTTATTAATATGTAGTGCCCTTCTTTGTCTCTTGTGACAGATTTTGGCTTAAAGACTATTTTTCCAGTATTAGTATAGCTACCCCAGCTCTCTTGTGGTTCCTGTTTACACGAAGTATCTTTTTCCATCCTTCTACTTTCTACCCGTTTGTGTCTTTTGTTCCAAGGTGAGTCTCTTACAAACAATACATAGTTGGCTCTTGCTTTTTTTTTTTTTTTTTTAATTACTTCTGCCACTCTGTGTCTTTTGATTGGGGAGTTTGATCCATTAGCATTCTGTATTATTACTGACAGAACAGGACTTATTTCATCCATTTTGTCCATTGTTTTTTGTCATTTCTTTTTCTCTCTTTTCCTTTAATGTAGACTGTTTTTTGTTTGTTTGTTTGTTTTTTGTGTAGTTTATCTTTTGTGATATAACTGATTGATTCCTTTCTCATTTCTATTTCTGCGCATTTTTAAAATGCTTTCTTTGTGGTTACTATGTGTTTGTATTAAACAACCTAACTCTGTAACCTACTGGATTGAAATGATACCAACTTAACATTTCCACTCTTTATGTTGTTTTTGTCACACTTACCTCTTTATATCTTATGTGTCTGTTACAAGGAAATATGATTATTTCTTATTGAATTGTATTCTAAATCTTACAGGAAATAAAGAGTAGAGTTATTCTGAGGATACAGAACTATTAATTGGGTTTTGCATTTACCCATTTACCTTTAGTAAAGATTTTTCACTTCTTCATGCTGTTACAATCTACTCTCTCATGGCTTTTCCTTCCAATCTGAAGAACTCTCTTTAGTAATTCTTGTATGGCAAGTCTTTTGGTGACAAATTTTCTCAGTTTTTATTTATCTCTGAATGTTTTAAACTCTTGCTCATTTTGGAAGGACAGTATTTTTCATACAAAGAATTTTTGGCTAGCAGTTTCTCCCTTTTGGTATCTTAACTATATAACATCATTTCCTTCTTGCCTCCATGGTTTCTGATGAGAAACTGGCATTTAATCTCATTGAGGATCCCTTGTATGTGACAAATCACTTTTCTCTTGCTACTTTCAGAATTCTCTATCTTTGGCATTTGACATTTTGATTAGTGTGTGTCCTGAAGTAGGTCTATTAGAGTTTAACCTATTTGGTATATGATGGGCTTCTTGGACATGGATATTTATGTGTTTTGCAAGAGTTGGGAAATATTTAGCCATTATTTCCTCAAATATTCTTTCTGCCTCTTTTCTCTTCTCTTCTCCTTCTGGGACTCCCATGATTATGTATGTTGGTATACCTCATGCTGTTACACAGGTCCCTTAGACTCTGCTCAGTTTTTTCTGTTCTTTTCTCTATATGTTCTTCTGATTGTATGATTTCTATTGACCTGTCTTGTAGTTCACTGATTCTTTCTTCTGCCTCTTCAGATCTGCTGTTTTATGCCTCTAGTGTATTTTTTAATCTCCATTGTGTTTTTCTTCCCCTTAAGTTCTGTTTCTTTTTAAATTTTTATTCTTTTTGTTCATACAGAAATATCTTAAATACGTTCATATCTTTTAGCTCTATATTCATATTTATTTTATTTTTATCCATATTTCACTAAACTCCTTGAATTGATTTAGGAGATTTGTTTGAACTGCTTTGATTAGTTGTTCCATAGCCAGTTTCCTTTGAAGGTTTACTATGTTGCCTTCAAAAGCCACATATCTCTGTTTCTTACCATGGTTTATAATTTTTTACTGATGCCTGTGCTTCTGATTATTTCGATGTACCGATTCTGAGCGTCAGTTTCTCTCTCTTGCCTAGGGTTTTATTGTAGATTTGCTGTCTGTTAAGGGTCTTCTTCAACTTTTAGTCCAGTTAATACTGAACCTTTAAGCATCCTGTGTTTTTCAGATTTTCACAGGTCTTCTGAACATGTTTCTTGCCCTGGACATGTGGTACAACTTTTTAAGATTGCACTTTTGTGTAAAACTGTTTCACTTCCAGGAGATTTCCTTTCCTGTGTTCCTTCTCTTGGAATCCTGGACTCTTCTGTTTATTATTGTGCAGATTTCCTTCCCCTGTGGCTTTACTCAACTGCCCTCCAAGTCTCAGTGTCCTGTTTATATTGCACCATTCATTCCTGGGGTCTGTCCTGCCACACAGGATTTCAGTTTTCCCCTTTTTTCTGTGAGGCTTTTATGCCTCTAGTAACTTCTATGTTAGGGTATCCTGCCCAAGGGAGCCAGAAGGTGTCAACATGCAAAAAAAACACCCATTTTTTTTTTCACTTTCTCTCTCCCTGCCTCCCTCCTTCCCTTCCTCTCCCTCCCCCTCCCCTTCTCTTCGTTAGCTTTTATGAAGTGTTTCTCCATCTCTATCCTCTATGACAGGTGTTCTTAACCAGGGGTCCATGGACTCCCAAGGGGTCTTTGGAAAGATTTCAGGGGTTCCATGAGCTTGAATTGGGGGAAAAAAAATCAGCTTATTATTTTTATTTTCTCTGACTTCTAACTGAAATCTAGCATTTCCTTCACTTATGAATGAATGCAATAAATAAATTACAGTAGTATTCATTTCACCTGACTGGCAAATGGATCTGTGGAACAAAAAAGGTTAAGAACCCCTATTCTATGATAGCATATTCTATGAAGAAGATTTTATTGTAATTGAAAGTAACCTCCATATTATAAATGATAACAATCTGATCTCTTTTTAAACATTTTTTTTCCATATGTTGCTTATTAATATATTCTGTGTCTAGAAACTTCATTTTAAAGATGAGATTCAGGTTTGAATATTATTAACTAGGTAATATTTATCTTTCAGGTTATTGTTTTAATATGCCTTAAAGCAAAATTCTTGTTACCAAAGTTAGTTACCTGTAAATTTAGTACTTGCTGAAAAGGGTTTTTGTTGTTGTTGTTGTTTGCTTGTTTTTTATTGTGTTTTGCTCCTTAGGGGGGAGCAGCTTGATAAATATTTATGAAAGCTATGTGTGAATGTGTGTTTTGGTAAGTGAAGATGAGGGAAAAGCCTTTGCATATTTGTTGCAGTTAGGAATCAAATACTTTATATCATTTGAAATAATATGCAGAAGACTATTCTCTGATTCTTTTAAGTAACTACTAAAAGAAGTAGAAGACTTGTATAAGTGTTGTAGATATATTTTTATGTATAATTTTTGTTTTAATGACTCACTTTTCTCACAGAGCTTGTCAAAACACAATAGAAGCAATATTGGAACCGAAGGTGGACCACCCCCTTTTGTGCCGTTTGGACAGGTAATGACTTTCATGTTAGAAGATGAATTTTAATCAGGGAAAAATGTTTTTCCTTTGTATTCTGTGTTTAATTCTATGTGAAACTATTCAGGGGTTAGGGAAGTTAAATGGAAATATATTAAGTACAAGGAATTTAATAATTATTAATTTTTTTCTCTTGCCTGTAATTAAATTGTTGGTAGAATCTATTTTCAAAAGCTGTTGACCAAAAGGTAGAAGCAGTTAAGAGCCATACCTGCAGACCAATTTACAACCAATTAAGATAAAATTGGGGCAGGGACTGAGAGAGAAATTCAAATGTAAAGAGACTAAAATATGCTAAAGTTTCTCATTTTGTTCAATAAAAATAAACTGGAGAGTGAGAAGAGAAAATGTATACAGAGGAATAAGACCAAATTGAGAACAGAAAAGGCAGAGAAGACACTATTGCACTTTAGTGGGCCCTGCTGTCCCAGCTGTTCCTTCCAAGATTCTGTTCTTCTGCCTCAATCCAAATACCCATCTGTCTGTTTCCTAGGGCTGCCGTAACAAAGTACCACAAACTGGGTGGCTTAAAACAACAGAAAATTATTGTCTCATAGTTATGCAAGTCTGAAATTAAGGTGGCCACATGTCCATATTTCTTCCAAAGTCCATAGGGAAGAATCTGTTCCTTGCCTCTCTCCTGCTTCTGGTGATGGCTTGCTGACAATCCATGGTGTTCACTGTTCAGTCATCATATTGCATTCTGTCCTCTGTATTTAAATTTCCTCTTATAAGGACACTATTCATATTGGATTAAGGGCCTACCATACTCCAGTGTAACCTCATTTTAACTTGCCTAATAGTATTTGTAAGAACCCTGTTTTCAAATAAGGTCATATTCTGAGGTCCTGGGGATCAGGACTCTAACATATCTTTTTGGTGAGCATAAAATTCAATCCATAACACTATCTCATTCAAGGACTTAATTTTATTTCCAGTTAGCATTTTGTTCCTCAATCACAGCAGCTATAATCCTTTACCCACATAAGCTAAAGGTTTTCTCTCTAGACCCCCTGTTTTTCAACCACTTATTACTGCAAAATGCTGCCTTGAGGTATCTTGCGCCTTCCTGGTTGTAACATCAACTAATATCCCCAACAATCTCCTCCAAACTCTCCTTGCTATGTCTCTGAAGATCTGAGAGTAACCTCTTTGGCATCTTGCTATTTGCCTCATGATGGCACCAGAATTTAGCTATTGACAATCTACCTTGCATTTCCTCTTTATTTTCCCTTGAGAGTTCTGGTTTAGAATGAAGATGAGCTATAAATATATTGGGTAGGAAACACAGAGACCTAAATTTCAGTGTTAACAAGAGTTTTGTTTTTATTTTTGGAATTAGTTACAGGTATCTAAGTTGATTAGAACACAAATGGATGGGATCAGTTTACTGCTATCATCTTCACAAAAAAAAAACCTTTTAAGGTCTACTCAAAATTAAATTAAAGTTATATTTGTATTATGGATATTTTTAAAGTAATTTCAAAATATGCTTCTTTTTTTACTATTTTGGAATAAGGGAGAGTCAATATGTAGGAGGTATGGAGCCCAATAGTGTGATCTGTGTTGATAGTCTCACTTCTCACAATATAATAACACCCTCCGCCCCACCCTGAATGAAAAGAATGCCAAGATTCTAATAATTTATTTTGGGGAAGTAATAATTACATGTATGTAGGAATTTACTTTCCCCTTAAACATTTTGTTGTTAAAATTTTCTTTCATAAATTGCTTAAGATATATAGTTTTTTTCCAGAATAATTTATGATCTAATTATTTTTGAGAATTTGTAGTGTGCTTTATAGTCTTTTTGAGTTTGGAAGTGTAATAAAAAAAGGTATGGTTTCAATAGTAATATTTGTCTACAAAGGACATTCTGAAAAATTCCTCTACAACCTGTTTCAGCCTTGAAACACGGGTTCAAGATAGATAATGCCAGCTGTGTTTTGGTATCAAAAGGATATATTTATGTTGCTGAAAATGTTCTTTATTTGTATAACATTTCTTTGAGAAGATGTTTTCCTTTTCTTTTGGTCAATGAGTTGAAAAAAATAATTCTTTTATGGGATTTTTTTTTACTGCTAGGATTGGAATGGAGACTGAAAGTAAGGACTTTTTAGAAAATGATGCCTTTTAAAATTTATTTTATGGGACTAAAAACTTTACAGCTTGATGTGGGGGGAGGAATGTTTTTAGATTTTTGGTTTGTAAGTTCAGAGGCATTCTTTCATATGTAAAATGAAGTAAGTTCAGAGGCATTCTTTCATTTTTCATAAGTAAAATAACTACTTCCCCTGCCCTCATATAATGTGGAAATTAAACCCTTAATTAAAAAGTGGAATTTACTTCTTGTGTACTAGTGTAGTCTGGTTGAAATAGAAAATTATTTCAAATCATTATCCTAAAATGAAATTTAGATCTTTTCTTTAGATATGTGTTTTAAATATATGTCTAGTGTTAAATGGCCACATTTTTGTATAGCTTTTAATTATATTTACCAGTTACATTTATTTAAGTTATTTTACTCAGTTTTCTATCTTTATTTTTAAATCTATAGGATGGAATTTTATTTTTTGTAGGCTCTCAACTATTGTAAGAGATAATAAATATTTCTTTTGAAGAAGTACTCCTTTTTAATGAAAAACATGAATATTTTTGAAACTACTGAATTCATTTATTTTTATTTATTGTTACCAGAAATGTGTATCTCATTTCCAAGTGGATAGCAGAGAACTTGATCAAAGAAAGACCTTGCAAGCAACCATGCCTGTCAAGCCTACAAACGATAATGATGAATTTGAAAAGCAAAGGACTGCTGCTATTGCAGAAGTTGCAAAGAGCAAAGAAGTAAGAAACTAAATCTAATTATGAGTTTCTCTTATTTCTCATCATTATGCTCATTTAGATTCCTCAGGATCATTGTTACTTTTCACATAAGATAATTAAATTCAACAAACCCTTGACATTATACTTCTTATATATTCCATAAATAGAAAATGCCCTACTGCTTTATGGTATTTTAAACTTATACATTTTACTCATATGTTTGTTTTCAAGAATCACCTTTGCAATTCCAGTAAGTTACTAATACGAGCAACCTACCCTTCATGTCTCCCTCTTCCTTTTCCTTATAACAATTTAACAAACTGAACACTTTTTATTATGACAGATTCCCATTATTTGTTGGGCTAGATGTCACTTTTTCAGGTTAATTACCTCCTATAAGAGCAACTTCTGAGGAATGCAGGTAAAAATTAGAGGGTAAATCAGTGACTTGGGATTAAAAATTTTGTCAGTTTTTATTCTTAATTCCATTCAATGTATAGTAAAAATAATTTTTATCTTTGGATTATATGTGTATTTGTACACACACACACACATATTGCATTGTACATTAATGATAGCCAAATGGTTTCCTTTTCATATTTTTTAATTTCTTGCTTATTTGGAATAGGTGGTTTTTCTATTTATTGATTTTTAGGTTTTGATAAGAAATTTTAACCCATGAATTTTTTGCTTAGACAGGCTTTTCTTAACCAGTGAGATTGAAATACAGTTGTTTTCATTGAGAACTACTGATTAGGCTCAATTGCTTTCCTATTTAAATTTGAAGTTTAAGTAGGAGAATTCTTGAATTTTATTTGTTGTTCTTGCCATATGTCTTTCTGTTATCAGTCTAACATCGGGACCAGGAGTACAGTTCTGGAGTAAGACAGCCTGTAAGCTTATTCACCTGACAGCCTTGGAAGGGTTATGTTAACTTTTTGTGTCACATTTTTTGTCGTCTGTAAAATGGAATAAAAACGGTTCCTACTTCATATGGTCACTGTGAGAATTAAAACTGATAATCTCAAAAAAAAAAACCACATTTAAAAACTACCTGGCGCAGATCATGTCATTCCTTTGCTTATAGCTTTCTTTCTTATTTTTCTCCAAAAATGTATTTTATTTATTTATTTCCTTCCCTCATTGTTTGTGCTTGCTATCTGCTCTCTGTGTCCATTCACTGTGTGCTCTCTGTGTCTGCTCATCTTCTCTTTGGAGGCACTGGGAACTGAACCTGGGACTTCTTATGTGGGAGAGTGGTGTTCAGTCACTTGAGCCACCTCCGCCCCCTTCTTTTGTTGTCTCTCTCATTGTATTTCCTCTTTGTGTCTCCTCATTGCGTCAGCTCATTGCATCAGCCCATTGCGCCAATTCGCTGTCTTGCTCGTCTTCGCCAGGAGGCACGGGAACCAAACCCAAGACTTCCCATATAGTAGGCGGGAGCTTAATTGCTTGAGCTACATCCGCTTCCCTATAGCTTTCGATAAATGTGATTCTAGCTGTTCTTCAGCATTTTCTCTATTCTTTGGCACATTTAAGAAAAATCGTTTTTAACATATCTGAAATTAATGCATCTTACAGCGTTTACATGACATATGTTCCTTCTTTTATGAAGTTTTGGAAGTGAGGATAAAGGTACATACCAATTTTCTTACTGACTCTTGGATAGTTTTCTGTTGTTGTTTACATTTATCTCAAACAAACTTTCCTCCCAAGGATTTTGTTTGTTGTTACAGCTATCAATTTACTAGAATATACTTGGCATACTGTAATACACTTCATTTTTTAAAAGTCATAATAGATCACTTATTTTCTTATAAATAATTGTTATTTAAAGAATTATAGCTTTTTAGACCAAAAACAGACTTCAGAATTCCTCAATTTATATTATTAGAAAGTTGATAGAGGCTCAAAGAAGTAAAGGGACTTGTTCAGTGTTACACGTAAGTTTTGGTACTAAATCTGTATGATAATGGAGGATATATATATTTAATATTATGTCTGAACATCAAAATCATAGTAGAGTTGTTCTGAAAAGATATCTTATGGTATCCATTTAAACAGTTACATGGATTTGGTGGAATCTACAAATTACCATGCTATGGTATTCATTCATTTTTCCATGAGTCATTCATTCAATAATTATTTATTGAGAACCTACTTACTATACACCAGGACTATTTTAAATATGTGGGTTAAATCATTGAACAAAAGAGACAAAGATCCCTGCCCTCAGATTATAAACATAATCAATATGTAAATTATATGATAGTTTCAAAGGTCATAAGTGCTGTGGGAAAAAGAAAATGTATAGTAGTGTGACGTGTTGGGAGTGCCATTTGTGGGGGGGTGGAGGTGGGGTTGCAATTTTAAAAAGCCACGGTCAAAAATTGAGAATTCTCTGAAACCCTTGTGTAGCTTACAGCCTAAGTAAAGTGGGCTTTGGAATGGATAAATGTATTGGAGAGTTGTAGGCATATGAATGGTACTTAAATCTCTGAGGAGAATTGAGATCACCAAGGGAATGAGTGCTGATAGTGAAGAGAAAAGGGTAAGGGATGAACCTTGTATCATTCCAGTCTTAAGAGGTTAGATGGAAGATGTTGAGCCAGCCGTGGTATGACCTGTGAGAAAGGATAAAACCAAGAGGATGCAGAAGATGTTTCATGGAGGAGTATTAAAGGCTGTTGAAAAGTCATGTAAGATGAGGACTGAGAATTAATGTAGAATTGGGGTTGTTTTAGATTGCTAGGCTGCTGAAATGCAATATACCTGAAATAGGTTGGCTTTTACAATGGGGATTTTATATTAACTTACAAGCTTACAGTTATGAGGTTGCAAAAAATGTCCAAATCAAGGCATCATCAAGCAATGCTTTCTCCCCTAAGACCAGCTACTGATAATCCTGGACTCCTCTTTCACATGGCAAAGCATGGTGGCATCTGCTGGGCTCTCTTTTCTCCAGGTTTCATTGCTTCAGCTTCTTGCTTCTGGCCTTCCCTCTCAGCCTACGTGCCTTTCCCTCTGTCTCTCTCATCCCCTTCATAAAAGACTCCTTACAGAAGTAACCTGAGCAAAAGGCCCTTAACTGAAGTAAACTAATCAAAATGTCCCACCTACAATAGGTTAACACCCACAGGAATGGACCAACTTTAAGAACGTGATTTTCTGGTTTACATACAGTCTCAAACTACCACAAGGGTAGTCATTTATTCCCTCTACATTCCTCTTAACATTCACATGGTGATAAGATAAGATATATGCTGCTAAGATAAAGTGTAAGTGTGCAGATACTAGTAGTTGGGTAGATGTGGTGAGAATATTCAGGTTCTTTAATGATAATTTCAGTTTCTCAGGATGGAAGCTTGGTCATCAGTGATAATGGAAGAGAAGTTGTTAGAGATTTGAGGAGCAAGGACAACATATAAAATAGTGATCTAGAAGATAGAGTGAATAGGCTATGGAAATATGTAAGATTGCTAGGCATTATTAAGGATGCACTTGAGTTTTGTGGTCACGGTGATCTCTCTTTTTACCGAATTCACATAATATGGACAAGACAGTGTGGTGCCTAAAGGAAAAACCCAGTGACCTTATTGGTAATATTAAAGTTGTAATGATTCTAGATATTTATATATCTTGTTTTAAAGCATTGAAGAGCAATTATGAAAATGCTGTTTATCTGATGCTTTAATCCATAAAATGGAAATAAAATACATCCAGAAGATGGGACTATTTTACTAGCACCAAAAGAAAAAGCACTTATGGAATTAACAGTATTTAAACTTCAGAAATGTAATTAATTTGGAACAGGTGAGGCTCAGCCTTTTATCTTCTGGTGTAATAACAAAAACAGTAATTGCCATTTTTATTGAAGTTACCATGTGCCAGTTACTGAGCTAATCATTTCATACTGATGATATAATTTAATGCTTATAACAACCACATGAGGTAAGGTTTTCTCATCCTTGTTTTAAGGATGAAAATGCTGATGCTCAATGGAAGTTAAATGACTTCCTTCAGGGCAGGAGTTAGCAAGTTCTTGAGCTAAAATATAATCCCACCCTTGTCCAGCTCTGAACGCTATCTTCTTAACTACACTACACTGTCTCCCACCTTAGTAAGTATTATATCAAATTAATATAAACCTACATTTTTTTCTTTACATTTTCACCCTTTATTAGAGAGGTTGTAAGTTTTCAGAACAATCATGCATAAGATACAGGCTTCCTATATACTAATCCCATCACCAGCACCTTGCATTGCTGTGGAACATTTGTTACAATAGATGATAGCACATTTTTATCGTTGTATTAATCAAAGTCCATGGTTTAACTTAGGGTTCACTGTTTATGTAATGGAGTTCCATGGATTTAAAACATTTTTTTTATTCTGTTACCATATACACAATCGAACATTTCCCCTTTTACTCATGTTCAAATATATATTTCACTGCTGTTAATTGCATTAATAGTGTTTGATACCATCACCACCATCCATTACCAAAACATTTCATACATTCCAAATAGGAACCCTGTACACTTTAAGCCTTAACTTCCCATTTCCTATCCCCACTGTCCCCTGCTAACCTATATTCTAGATTCTGACTCTATGAGTTGCTTATTCTAATTGTTTCAAATCAGTGAGATTATACAATATTTGTACTTTTGTGCCTGGCTGATTTCATTCAACATGATATCTTCAAGGGTCATATGTTATTGCATATATCAGGACTTCATTCCTTATTACAGCTGAATAATATTCGATTTTATGTATATACCACATTTTGCTTTCCATTCATCTGTTGAGGGACATTTGGATTGCTTCCATCTTTTGGCAATTGTGAATAATGATGCTATGAATACCAATGTGGAAATATCTGTTTGAGCTCCTGCTTTCAAATCTTTTGGGATCACCAGGTCATATGGTATCTCATACTTAGCTTTCTGAGGAATGCCAAACTGTCTTCTACAGTGGCTACACCATTTGCATTGCCACCAGTAATGAATGAGGGTTCCTATTTCTCTGCATCCTTTCCAACACTTGTTTATTTTCCTTTTTTTTTTTTTTTTTTTTTTTTTTAATGGCAGCCATTCTAATGGATGTGAAATGGTATTTCGTTGTAGTTTTGATTTTGACTTTCACTGATGGCTAATGATGTTGAGCATGTTTTCATGTGCTTTCTGCCCATATGTGTATCTTCTTTGGAGAGATGTCTGTTCAAGTCTTTTGCCCATTTTTAAACTGGATTGTCTTTGTGTTGTTAAGTTGAAGAATTTCTTTATATACTCTGGATATTAATCCTTTATCAGATATGTGGTTTCCAAATATTTTCTACCATTGTGTAGGTTGTCTTTTTACTTTCATGATAAAGTCCTTTGAAGAACAAAAGTTTTTATTTCGATGAGGCCCCATTTATCTGGTGTTTTTTTTTTTTCTTTTGTTTCTTTTGCTTTGTGTGTAGAGTCCAAGAAACCATTGCCTAACACAAGGTCCTGAAATGCTTCCCTATGTTTTCTTCTAGGAGTTTGATAGTTCTAGCTCTTATATTTAGGTTTTTGATCCATTTTGAGTTGATTTTTGTATATGGTTTGAGGTGTAGGGGTCTTGCTTTTTTTTTTTTTTTTTTTCCCCCAAATGGAGGTTCACTTTCTCAGTGCAATTTGTTGAAGAGACTATTTTTCACCAGTTGAATAGTCTTTGCCACCTGGTCAAAAATCATTTGGCCATAAATGTGACAGTTGATTTCTTTTTTTTTTTTACCGGGAGGTCCTGGGGATCAAACCCAGGTCCCTCCATATGGGAGACGGATGCCCAACCATTTGAGCAAATCCGTCCCCCGACAGTTGATTTCTGATCTCTCAGTTTGAATCCATTGGTCTATATGTCTATCTTTGTGTCAGTGCCATGTTGTTTTAATTACTGATAGGGAAGCTTGAGGCTTCCAAATTCATTCTTCTTTTCAAAATGGCTTTAGCTATTTGGGATCCCTTACCTTTCCATATAAATTTGATGATTGTTTTGTCCATTTCTGCAAGGAAGATTGTTGGAATTTTTATTAGGATTGCATTGAATCTATAAATTGCTTTTGGTAGTATTGGTATTGTAATGATATTTATTCTTCTAATCCATAAATACGGAATATCCTATTTTTTTAGGTCACCTTTAATTTCTTTTAGTAATGTTTTGTAGTTTTCTGTGTACAAGTCCTTTACATCCTTAGTTAGATTTATTCCTAGATATTTTATTCTTTTAGTTGCTATTGTGAATGGAATTTTTTCTTGATTTCTTGTTCCGATTGTCCATTCATTTTTCTTTTCATTTATATAAGTAATAACTATCAAAACACTTCAGGTAGCTCCCTCCCATCCTCTCTATAAACCAAAAATTGAATGAATCCAGTAATGAGTCTTTTGTCCTTGAAAATGTTTTAATTTTTATTTAAATTAAATTTAAATATTGTGGTATATCAACTACCTAATAGAAATATTTATTATATTACCCATTAATGTTCATCTAACATTTTCTATTTTTGAAATTCCATTTCCTTTATTTTCATCTGATTCAAAATAATTCCTCAGTGCTATATACATTTGTCCTAGGTGTTTTCTTAGTACAGTCATTTTAAAACACATTAAAAAATATATGACATGATTTCTAATAAAAATCAAGTCTTGACTTCATCCTTCTTAGATTAGAACTATAAAGATA
This sequence comes from Tolypeutes matacus, assembly GCA_026826555.1. Classification (NCBI taxonomy): domain Eukaryota; kingdom Metazoa; phylum Chordata; class Mammalia; order Cingulata; family Chlamyphoridae; genus Tolypeutes; species Tolypeutes matacus. The sequence goes on along the minus strand of JAKSZT010054334.1, from coordinate 46,912,392 downwards.
TTATATACCAGGTGTTTTGTGGTTTTTTTTGATGTTTTGAAATTCAATTTTATTTTATCTATATAAAATTGTACAGATTTTATTTGTACAGTTTGAATAAAAATTGAGAAAGCATATGCCAGACTAATACACACTTTGGTATAGAAAAAAGCATTTCCACACATAGTTCATATACCAGGTATTTAATTTGATATTGTACAAGTAACAATGTGGGATGCTTTTCAGTTTTGAATTTGTGTTTTTCCAAACAAATCTTCATTATTTTCTAATCTTTACAGAATAGTTTTGATGAAACAAGAATTAGATCAAACCAAAATTTCAAACTTAAGCACACATATAGTTATTCAAATAAGTCAGGCAAAATAAATCTAGACTTGAAGGCTCTTACACATAGTTGGTAAGAAGACATATTATGTCATTGATGTAAATAACATAGTAATGAGAGTTCTAATCTAAAGTTAAATTCAATCCAAAATTAAATTTTACATTATATATGTTCACTTTCTAAGATCATAGAATTCTATTACTGGACCATGGACATAATTTAACTGATTCTCAGGCAAATCTAGTGCCTTTCTAAAGATTCCCTTGAAATGTAGCTAGTTTTGTAACCCAGATCTCATGATATCTGCCAGTATTTTATCCTGGAATTACTTTGACAACTAATCTGTACAATTCTTGCATTATTTAATTTTCTTTTATATTGTCTTACAATTTTTATTCTAATGATTTACCTTAGAGAGACTTAAAAATTGTAATCTTGCATTTTTTGTTGCCTCACACTGACTTGGCTAGTAAATGTTTGTGCTGTTTAGAAAGAATAGGTGAACAATTTTTAATGTAAATCATAGTTAGGAAACTTTTAACTATTTCGATTTTGCCAGATGTTTTTAGTCATTACTTAGTCTATAGAGCTATTTTTAAATGCTTTTTATTTACATCTTTTTTATCTTTTTCTAATCTAAAGACCAAGACTTTCGGAGGAGCTGGAGGTGGTGCTAGAGGCAATCTCAACGTGAATGCTGGTGGTAACCGAAATAGGGAAGTTTTACAAAAAGAAAAGTCAGCCAAATCTGAGGGGAAACAGGAGGGTGTCTATAGAGAACTGGTAAGGCTAAAGAACCAACCATATAGTTAATGTGTTCTTCATTCATTAGCCTTGATGACTCTTTTATTCTTTTTCACAACCACCCATGGCAGTGATCAGTGTATTATGGACAGAGTTTACAACTTCAGACAGGCTTTCCTAAAGGATTACAAGTAACTCACAAAAAAATGTGGATTGTTTGAAAAATAATGTACATAAAACTCACATTTTGTTTAAATTTCTTATGTTTGAATAATGTCATTTGGAATGGATTGATGAAAATTATCAAATTAAATTGAAAATACTCAGTGGAAATAATATTCTAAACTATTATGCATCGTGAACATACAGTTATCAAGTTCTCCAAAGTATTTCCCTTCCCCACCTTTCCCTATATCTTTCTGAAATTTTACCTAAAGGTTTTTTGTTTGGTTATGTTTTTTATGGAAAAAGTATTAAAACAAACATAGGTGTATTATGGACTCGATTGCAAAATAAACGTGGATCTTTTAGATCAGTTAGAGGAGTCAAAGACATTTCTGGTATCCTGCAGTGGTTTAGACTTTATCCTCATTTTCCTTCATCTTTAGAGGTTGAATAAGTTCCAGTGATTTTTTAATTTTTATTTTCTATTTTTTTAGGAGGTACTGCGGATTGAACCTAGTACCTCTTACATGGAAGGCAGAAGCTCAACCACTTGAGCTACATCCACTCCCAATTCCAGTGATTTTTGCTAACAGGGTAAAGAATATCTAAGATTACTTTAAGTAATGGGGGTTTATTATCTCATATAACAAGAAACCTAGAGGTACATAGTTTAGAAAGTTGGTTAATTCAGCAGTTTAACAATGTCAGAGCTCTAGTGGGCATTTCTGTAATTTTCTTGACTTTCTCCTTAGAGTTAAAAGATGCTCCGTGCATTACATTTTCATACAAAAAGCCCAAAGGCAAGAAGGAAAGGTGGGCATTTCTTTGGATGTAGGTCTGTCTAATCAGAGAAGAAAATCTTTGCTGAAATCTCTAGCAGATTTCCATTTATATCTACTTGACTAGAATTAGGTCACATGCCTACTACTAAACCAGTCACTGGCAATGAGGAATAGATTTATAACTGTGGGCGAGGCTTCCTCTTCCTTGAACAAAGTCCTTTTAAAAAATCAGGGGATTAAATAGCTAGGGAGATGGTAAGCTGTTGGGAACACAACAAGTGGTTTCTGTCATGAGGTATTTTCATGGAAAAATTTGAGAAACTACAACTTACAAATTAAGTTTAGGGAGAAGGTAAAAAAGGAAAGTAAGTCAGGAAGGTGAAAGTGGACAGTATATATATCTTAAAGCAAAAATTGACAGTTTTCTTTTTTTTTTTTAAGAACAATTCATTCTTATTTACAATAAGAATATAGTAATAGTTGTGAGTTTACAAAATCAAATTTTTTTTTTTTTAGGAGGAAAATATCTTTATTTAAGAAGGACTCTTGTAATTGCTGTCCATCTATACCTGTTTACACATATCTGCTGACTCATTTCAACATTCAAGAAATTTGATACTTAAATATCTAAAAATCAATAAACCTTTTTATGGTCAAACTTTTTTTCATGTAATTCTTACATTCAGGAAACTGTCTTTATTGGGTTCTACACATTCTAGTTAGAACCCATAGGATGGGTAGCAGAGGGGAAGAGAATGAGGAACTTATGTAGAAGTAGTATATTTTATACCATCAGATTCCTTTATCTGTGACAGTAACATTTATATATGTCTTTAGTAATAGTCCAAATATTCACTAACCAGGTCACTCTAAAAGTGAATATTTAAACTAGAGAGGAAAATGATCACACAGATTTTTTTTTTTTTTTTTTTTTTTTGAGGTACCAGGACCAGGGAGTGAACCTGGGACCTTGTATGTGGGAAGCCGGCACTCAAGGACTTGAGCCACATCTGCTCCCCAAACATTCCCTTTTACACCTTTTTTTTTTGCTTAATTAGATGTTTTTTTTTTTTTTTTTACAAGTACTGGGGCTTGAACCCGGGATGTCTTACATGGGAAGCAGGTACTCAACCACTTGGGCTCCCCTCCCCAGATATTCTGATTAGTGAAAATTAAGCATGTCAGCTTTCTAAACTATGCCACTTTTTTCTTATCTTTTTCAGAAACATTTGGTCATAAATTAGGAGCTCATACTGTTAAAAAAAAAAAATAGTGAATATATATATAAAAATATAAATTGTATTATTAAAAGTTAGAATTTAGTTTGGTATTTCTTAGCCAAGTGCTAGACATACTTATAATGCTTTAAATGATAAGTTAAAACTTTAGAACTTCCAAAAGAAATATAGGAGAATATCTTTGTGGCATTGGGACAGGCAAAGAGTTAGACAGGATACAGATAACAATGCTTTAAAAGAAAACGATAACTTAGACTTCATAAAAATTTTAAAACTTCTGCTTATCAAAAGACATTTAAGAAAATGAAAATAGGAAAGCCACAGACTGAGAGAAAATACTTGCAAAGATATATCTAATATATTCCTTAAAGTATAAGGAACTCCTACAATTCAGTAAGGAGAAGATAATTTTCCTCCTTTTAGCCCACATCACCTCCCCACTCCAAAATGGGCAAGACTTGAACAGACACTTCACAGAGGAAGATATATGAGTGGCGAGTAAGCACATGCAAAGATACTCATTAGTCATATGCAATTTAAAACCACTGGATACTACACTGCCACTATAATGACTAAAATAAAAAAGACCAACAAAACCCATTGTTAGTGATACCGAAATAATGGAAACACTCATATATTGCTGATAGGGATGCATAATACGTAATTAATAGTAAAACCCACTTTTGAAAAGGCTTGACAGTTTTTTTAATAAAGTTCAACATATAACATACAACATGACCCAGAAAGTCCACTTCTAAGTTTTATCCAGGAAAAATGAAACATATGTCCATTAAAGACTTAAATGGAAATGTTCACAGCAGCTTTATGTGCAGTGAACCCAAACCTGAAACAACCTAAATGTTTGTCAATAGGGGAATGGAGAATAGAAGAATGGATAATTGTGCAGTATTCTACAGTGGAGTTTTACTCAGCAAGAGAAAGAAAGGAACTACCTATATAGACAGGATAAATTTCAAAGACATGCTTATTGAAAGAAGTCAGACACAAGTCCATACTGTATGATTCTCATAACATAAAGTTCTAGAACAGGCAAAACTAATCTAAGGTGAAAAAAATCAGAACAGTGATTTGGGAGGGTTACAAGAATTGACTGAAAAGTTTCATGACAGAACTTTCTGGGGAAAGTGGTGTGGGGTTATATAAAGGCGTGAGTTACACAGTATATCATTTGTCGTAACTGTATGCCTAAGTGTATATAAATATATGTAAATTTTACATAAAAAATAAAAAAGGGGGAGTGGGTACAGCTCAGTGGCTAAGCACCTGCTTCCCATGTACGAGGTCCCGGATTCAATCCCTGGTACCTCCTAAATGAAAAGAAAACAGAACTGTAGAAAATAATTGAATGTGAAGGGGTAAGAAGTGATTGGAGGAATCTATGAAATTAGAAAGGAAGAATGTTGGTAAATGCTGAGTGATAGGTTCATTATGCTGTTGTTAACTTTGTACATATTTGAAGATTTCCATAATACAAAGTATTAAATTACTCTAATAAAAATTGTTTTAATGCTGCTCTACAGCCACTTAGCAATTTATTCTTTTATTTACTGCCATAGGCTGATATTCATGTTGTTAATTTATTAGGAAAATCCAGTTATTTAAATATAAGGTATATACATAGGATTAAGTAGAATAAAAGAGGATTATTTCCTAACATTGGAATTTCAACTGTAAGTAATAAAGTTATTCTGCCTCAGATTTAACAGTAGTGTTATAATAGAAGAAGTAACATAACATTTGATATAGCCAAGATCCCTGCAGCGATTGGTGCAATATTTATAAATATTGTAGATAATATGAGCAAGGGCACAAATTAATCCATGTGAGTTATATCAAACCTCAGTCCCTTTTCCCTTATCTGAAAATCAAAGTCATCTTCTCTTCAGCCAGGAAATTAGCGTGACAATCTAAATTCGTTACACTGCTCTAGCCCCTTGTTAACACATGCAAATGTTACTCCCTTAAGATGAGACTTTCTAGCCTCTCTGTTTGCACTGATATCTCTTTTTTTTTTTTTTTTTTAATTTTTAATTTATTTTTATTGTGGGTAAAAATCAAAATTCTCACAATACATACAAACATTTGCAAAATGATATATAAATATATATGCATATATGTGTATTTGCTTACAAAAATGTTATTTATATATATATATATATACATATATTTTAAGAGGTGCTTAGATTACCCAAAATATTACACGGAACCCAATATCTCTTAAGCACTGTGTATATTATACCTCAACAAGGCAGGTCTCATAAACATAATGTATACTTATGCAATATATGAACCTGCATCAATATCCTTTCCCTCTTTTCCCATAGTATAGTATGACTACACAGCTCAGCTTATTTTCCATATAGCGAGTTTTCTCTCTTTTTTTGTTTGTTTTTGCTCTTTGAAATAAAAAGCCTGCCAAAGGCTTCATAGATGTTACTAAAACCTACACATTTTCTAAATTTTATTTATCAGTAGGATTTTAAACTGTCTAAGATTGTATGACTACTCTTATTAGATATTAGTTTGAGTAAGCCATTACAATAATTTGTTGAGGGGAAACCTAAAATCAAGTTTTCAGGTATTTCGAGTGGACAAATAGTTCTTAAGCACTTTTGAGAATCTGGCAAAAGTTATTTTCTAGTGCACTCCTTGGAAAAATAGGTATTGGTATAGTCACCCAATATTCTGTATTTAGTATCATTTGGTTTAAGGTTTTCTTAAAAACAATCTGTTTTATATGGAACTTAGATAAAGAGCCCTGTAGAAGCTCTAGGGAGAAAAAATGGTTTTCCTATATGAACATAGGTGATTAAAGAAAAGAGGAAAGAGTTTAGTATAAATGAGAGGTCTTAAAGGGAAAGATGAATTTCTACATTTTTATTCCACCCATACAGAAATATATATGTGTAATTAGAAGAAATACTTTAGCAAGTACTGTGTTTCTTTATTAGTAAAAAGTGATGCAATAGTAATGGCAAGAGAATGTCTCCTGAGTCATATCTCATTTTTGTATATGATTTGATATTTTATTTTATAATAGAAGAAATTGCTATATCCAAGTAAGGTAGAAAAAACTGCATCTGTATGTTTTTCTGGTCGCTAGTTTTGCTCTTCGTCTTTCTCCTTTTGAAGCCACTCAAACCTATATATTTTAATTTTCTTTGGCAGCTGAGTCTAAAGCTTTCCATTCACTTCTATGATAGGTGTTTATTGGCCATTTGCTTGCTTTAAGAAGTTAATTTGCATTCTTGCAGTGACTTTTATTAAAATTCCATTTAATATGTTATTTCAGAATACCAGTGTCTTCTCTTTTTCCTTCCTTGCCTATTCATTTTCTATCTAGCTTTGCTAAACTATCTATAGATACAGATATAGATAGAGAATTTTTGTGTGTTTGGTTTTAAAAAATACAAGGTTATTTTCTCTAATGTTAAAAATGAACAGAGGTAGGCAATTTTGGGGTGTTGTGCAATCTTCATAAAGTAATCAGATTCCTTCCACTTCCCTGCTTTACCATCTATATAAAGTATAGCCCTCATTCTCATGGTCCAGAATGGCCCACAGAATTCCAGTCTTCACACCCACATTCCAGAAAACATTATAGAGAATTAGAAAGAAAGGTACACACTCTTCTTTTAAGGAAACTTCTCAGAAGTATCAAATAAAACTTCCTCTTATATTCTGCTAACTAGAATTTAGTTATATGGCCCCACTTTTCTGCTAAGAAGGCTGGAAAATGATTAGGTGGCACTGTAACCAGCTAAAGAAGGGTGCAGTTACTCAAGAAGAAGGAGAAAATGCCACCCTAAGACAGGCATTGTTATAAAGGAAACTGAAGGTCAGGCTGTTAAATACCTTGCCAAAATTCATGCAGTTTATATGTTTTACACTGTGCTACTCCCATCACAAGGGTTTCTGTCTTGCTTATACTATTGCGGTATGTGAATAAAGATTTCATTGTTACTTTCAGCTTGGCTTATTTTGCTAATTGACCACCTTGACACCTGGCAGCTCTTGCTGGTCATATGGTAATTTTTGAGGAAGTGCTGAACAGTTTTCCAAATTGGCTGCACCATTTTACATACTCACCAACAATGTATGATGGTTCCAGTGTGTCCCCGTCCTTGCCAATACTTATTTCATCTTTTTTATTACAGACATTCTAGTGGGTATGAAGCAATATCTCACTGGGTTTTTGATTTGCATTTTTCTAGTGAGAAATAATGTTGAACATTATTTTATGTGTTTATTGGCATTTGTATATCTTTTTTTTTTTTTTGTAGAAATGTCTATTCAATTTCTTTGCCCATTTTTAAATGGGGTTATTTATCTTTTTATTGATGAATTGTAAAATTCCTTTATAGAGTCTGGATACAAGACCCTTATCAGATATATTATTTGTATATATTTTCTCCATATTATGTTGTCTTTTTACTTTCTTGATAGTGTCATTGGATGCACAAAGGTTTTTAATTTTGATGAATTCCGATTTATCTATTTTTTGTTTTGTAGTTTGTACTTTGGGTGACATATCTAAGAAACCGTTGCTTAATCCAAGGTCATTAGGTTTACACCTAAGCTTTCTTTTAGAGTTTTATAGTTATATGCTGTTATAGCTCTTACATTTAAGTCTTTGATCCATTTTGAGTTAATTTTTTTTATATGCTATGAGGTAAGGTCCAACTTCATTCTCTTTCATGTGGCTATTAGTTGTCCCAACACCATTTATTGAAAAAAACTTGTTATTTCCCCACTGAATTGTCATGGCTCCTTTGTTGAAAATCACCTCACCATAAATGTAAGGGATTTATTTCTGTATTCTTAATTTGATAGCATTGATTTAAATATTGACCTAGATTTCAAGACCTTTTTAAAAGAAAGTCTAATATTATGGAAAGTATTTTCAGTCCTATTATTTAAATTTCTTGACAGTTATGCCATTTAATATATACTTAGATAATATGTTCAGAAGTCTAATTTAATTTGTTATTTATAGGATTATTATTCACATTAGTAGGAGAGATCTCTCTTTCTCTTATATATACCCACCCTAGTATTCTCTGTTAGGATGCTACATCAGATTAGGGAGGAACAGTGAATTTCTCTGTATATATACAAAGTTTTTAAAAGTTGATACTCTGATGTTAAATTCTGGAAAGAATTTTGTCATAGAATTGAAGAGATTGTAACAAAAAGTAAATTCCTTTTCTGAAATACAGATCTTTTGTAAAAGATGATATGAAAGCTTGTTGAAAACCTAAAAACATTGCACTATCACATTTGGCTTTTCTCATATGAGAACATTTTTTTTTTAATTAGAAAATATGTTACTAAAATAACATGGTAGAAAAAAGAACTTTATGCCTACTGGATTTTATTATACTGATGTAATTAATGATATAGTACTTTTTTATTATTTCAAATTAAAGCACTTGACACTCCCAACAGATTGAAGTGTACAATTTATTACAGAACGCATTAATGTTTAAGGGAGAGTAGAGCTCATTGGGATCAGAGCCTATGCTTCTACAATCTGAGAGACAGGAGGCAGTAGAATCAGAGCAAGCAGCATCTGTACCTTCTCCTGCCATGGTGAAATGAAAAATGTACCACCACCTTCATAGTACTTGGACTTCTTATACCTTGCAAATCCCATAATTAGTTTTTTGTTTTTGTTTTTTCCTGAGATAAGAGGGCTGGGGATTGAACCCGGGACCTCTTATGCAGGAAGCCAGTGCTCAACCACTGAGCCACATCAGCTTCCCTGAATTGGTTTTCTTGTTTGTTTGCTTGTTGTTGTTGTTGTTGTTTTTCTGTTTTTAGGAGGCACTGGGAAACGAACTCAGAACCTCCCATGTGGGAAGCAGGCACTCAACTGCTGAAGCCACATCAGTTCCCACCATAATTAGTTTTACTATGGTTATTTTTATAACTCTTTTTGCATGTTCTGAGATGGGATTTCTTATTTATCGCATCACAGCCTTTACTCCCTTACTCATCCCTGGCACCAGTCCAGTAGGAGCCTCATCCCATTATACTGGGAAGACAGCTTTGAATTTTTTGCTAAATCATGTTAGGGTCCTAAATGGCTGAGTAGTCCTAATACAAGTTGGCCAAGAATGCAACATGTGTGGGCAATTTTAAAATAAGTTTTGATGTATTAAAAGAGTGTTTCATACTCATTTAGAAAAAAAAAAGATAGATGAAACAAAATAATCACCTCTATTTCCACTAATTAGAGAAAAACACTGTTAATAGTATTTTGGGTATGCTATCTGTTTGGGGGTCTTTTATATTTATATATGTATATGCATTATATGTTTGCATGTTTATGAATATGTATAGAATACATATTTAAATATGAATACCTGTATTTTAAGAAACAAAAATGGACTTACATCTGGGAAATATAAAGGTTTTTTGGATAACAATATCTGAGGATGGAAAGGGCTTGACAAAACATACACGTTGGGAAGACTGAGAGTTTTGTTAAATGTGAGGTCAGTGAGAAAGGCAAGATAAGTTATACCAAGAAGCAGGTTGAGTTATTGTTTAGTAAAATTACTCTTGGGTCAAGTTCTATGTATGGAACTATATTTTTAATTAGATATTTGAGAGATAATTGGGAGAGGGATACGTTTTGGAAGGTTTGATAATTTTCTGTGCTCGTATTAGTCTTTGGCCACCCCTCTTCTCCTTCCTTCTCACCTTCCCTCCCTCCTTCTCTCTTTCCTAGATAGGTTTTAAATAAGAAGGATGAAATATAGTTTTGATGTCCAGGCCGTTTTACATTGTTTTAAAATATCTATAGCAGGAATGGTACATAAAATTTCTTTTATATGCTAATTCTGATAAATTGATAGCTGCTGTATTGAGAAAGATTCTCAGACAAAGGGCTTGAAAAAAAAGTACTGTGCTTTTATCAGTGACTTCATGGTCATCAGAATGGGTATAACTGCACCATGTGTGCCATGCCTGTGCTACCTTAAAGCCTACCCATGTTAACTGTTAGATATGCAAAAGTTAAAGATACATACTTGCTCAACTGGCTGAAATTTTCAAGAAATTTCTTTGTGGAATATGTTCGTGCTACATAAAAGGGTTCTCAGATTCTACTCAGGACTAGATTTTTCAGGATGATTTGAATTCTGGCATTTATAAAGTGTACTTACCTATTTGGAGTACAGTCTGTCAAAACATCATACATATGATTGATAATGAATATAGAGTACTAATGAATACTGAAGCAAAGGAGAGTAAAGAAACAACAAAGCTGAGGTAGTTTTGTTAGCTTCAATTAATACTTTGCATTTTTAGAGATATGCTATATAAATTACAGTTCCTTTCTAGGATGAAGTATGAACCATGAACATTTTTCATTAGGTAATTTTCTCTTCACTGCCTCTATTATTTTCAAAGGACTTATTCTGACATTCCTTAAAGTTTACTTTTTTTTTGCGTTTGTAATAGAATTTGTGAAGTCAGAGAGTCAATACACAAGGCACTACCTGACACATCCTACAGATTCTTCCTTTACTATTGTCTAAAAAACAGCATACTTCTCTTCCATATGAGGTGTGATTTTTAGTTAAAAGACAGTATCTAGTTAAAACTTACACATTGATGTGTACTTAGCATAATTTTTGTCTTCACTCTTTGCAGGTTGATGAGAAAGCTCTGAAGCACATAACAGAAATGGGCTTCAGTAAGGAAGCATCGAGGCAAGCTCTTATGGATAGTGGCAACAACTTAGAAGCAGCATTGAATGTACTACTTAATAGCAATAAGCAGAAACCTGTTACAGGTCCACCTCTGAGAGGTATAATTTATTAAGCATTGTATCAAATACTATTGTCTGCTTTTCAAAGGAATATACATTATGGACAGAGGTTGGAGTTTATTGCTCTGAGGGCTGTAGCTTTATTTAACGTTGTGGTAATTGGAAGGAGCACCAGTTTTGGAACCATGTTATCTGTACAAGTTGTTCTGAGTCTCACTGTCTTTATCGTTTTATAAAGTGGGTCTAACAGTATCTTATTTCACAGGTTTGTTGAGAAGATTAGAGAGAATATAAAGTATTTAGTTATGTTAATTATTTCTAGAAGTATGTCACTTTTATGCATGACTAAACATTCTGTAATTTTTTTAATTAATGAGCATAATTTTTACTTAGTGTCAGTATGTAAGCATTGCATGATCAAATTATTATATGATTTTTTTCAAATCTCAATCTCATATTCTTAAAAATTAGTCTTTATAGAAAAATTTGTAAGAATGTTTTTTTCCTTTAAAAAGCAATTTATATGCACAAACTCAACTTTATGGATAGGTCATTTAGAGTATTAAAGGTGCAATTTAATGTAATTATTTAAAAGCGTTTTAAATATAAAAGATATATAAAATGCAGAAACATAAAAAGAAAAATGCATATAAAATTCTACTTAGAATGACTGCTGATTATATATTAGTGTATTTTCTCCTTTTTGTTCTTGCATATACAATATATATGTCTTGCTTTTAAATCTTAAGGTAAAGGAAAAGGCAGGGGGAGAATAAGATCTGAAGATGAAGACGACTTGGGAAATGCAAGGCCATCAGCACCAAGTACATTATTTGATTTTTTGGAGTCTAAAATGGGAACTTTGAATGTGGAAGGTAGGTTAACTTTAAAGAATTTTTCTTAAAGAACTAACTTTACTTGATATTATACAAAAAAAGCTTTTATTATGAACCTATATTCTGTGTGTTAGTTTATAAATATATTTAATTACAAATTTCTTGTTGTACAGAAACACAGAAGAAAATTTTGATGGTTAAATTCTGAAAATGCTAAATGGCAGTTTATTTTATCCCCTTAATATATGATGAGCAATATCACCAAACTATTCTCCAGCTTTACTTCTACCCAGATGGCATATCTAACTATGAAAACAGAGTGTTGGTTGGAAAATTTATTATATACAATCTTTTATAACTTATTTTGAATATAAAACTGGTCTTTCCTTCTTCCACGTATCACATATTGTTTGATAAAAGTCACACAGTAAGTGAATATGTTCCCACAATATGATGAATTCTTAATATATATTTTCATGATTATCATAAAAATTATAAAGAGGAATAATCATGTTAAATATGTATCTTTTTTCTAAGCAAAGAATATGGTAAATATTTCCTAAAATGGCAAGTTTTTTAAAAATATAATTTCAAAGAGTTAGGCGAACATACTTTTACATTCACATTTCTCTTTCAGATGTATTTTGAATCAAATCAAGTAAAATCAGAGGTAAATTGCTTTTATAACAAATTTGAGGTGTCCAGATTTCATGAAAAGGGAAAGTTATTTCCTAGAAAAGGCACTGTATTGTTTCAGAAGATAAATGTTTGATGTAAATGAGATTTGTAAGCAGTAACACGTAACAGCATTATTTTCCTGGTTCTAAAGCATGATATATTAGTTTTCTATTGCTACATAAAAAAGTAAGTGGTTTAAAACAGATCAAATTTATCATCTCAGTTTCTGTGGGTCAGGAGTTTGGACACAGCTTAATTTGGTCTCTAATCAAGGTCTCACAGACTGAAATGAAGATTTCTATTAGGGTTATAATCCCACCTGCGGCTCACTGGTTGTTGGTAGAATTTAGTTCTTTGTTCCTGTGTTCCTGCTCGATACTGATTGAGGACTGCTCTCAGTTCTTTGTCAAATGGCCCCCTCCATAGGCAGTTCACAACCTGGTTGGTTGCTTCCTCAGGGCCAGCAGGAGAGTTTCTGTTGCTTCTGCACATTTCTCTGACTTCTTCCTGACTCTGACCACTAGACCCTCTTTTTTTAAAGGCTCAGCTGATTAGGTCATGCCTATCCAATATAATTTCCCTTTTGGTTATCTTAAAGACAGCTGGTTAGGGGCCTTAATTCATCTGCCGAATCCCTTCACCTTTGCCCTATAAGGTAACCTAATCACGGTTATAATGTATCATCCTAGTCACAGGTCCCAGCCACATTCACAATGAGGGGATTATATAGGGCATATACCTTAGAGGTGGGGATCTTGAGAACCACCTTAGAATTCTGCCTATCTTGCACGAGAATATTGGCCATATATGTATCCCACCAGCTAAACCAATCTTTGAATTCAGTAGAACATCTCATTTGTATATTCATAAATCCTTTGTTTTTTGGTACATTCTTTGTGCCTGCATTATAATCCTCGGAGTTCTTACTTTATTTTGCAATTGTAATTTTACTGTACTAGAAAAATGACAGAATTAAGAGATGTAACTTTTTTAAAGCTCAGTTTTTTATTGCTTCTCTTTTTAAATTTTTAAAAAATATTTATAGTAGCCATTGGGCAATTTGATGTAATTATGAATTCCAAAAATATAATTGGATCATGCTTGTAAACTGATCTGTTAATCTGGGCATAATTAAGTTATGATTAGGGCATTGAGCCCCACCCCTTGGTGGGTGGAGGAAGAAAATATAAAAGGCAAGGCAAAGGACAGAGCTGCAGCAGTTTTGAGAAGCAGTTTTGATGTTGTAGTTTTGACGTTGGAGAGAAGGCCCCAGGAGAAGAGAAGTGAGCTGTTCGCCTGATAGTCTACAGCTGCCCTTGTGGAGGAACCAGAGGAGCTAAGCCTGGAGAGAAACGCAGCCCCAGGAAGAGAGGATCCCAAGAAGCCTGAACCCTGGCAAACGTCGGCAGCTGTCTTGCTCCAACACGTGGCAATGGACTTTGGTGAGGGAAGAAACTATGCTTTATGGCCTGGTATCTGTGGACTTCTACCCCAAATAAATACCCTATATAAAGACCAACCCATTTTTGGTATTTCACATTAGCACCCCTTTGACTGACTAATACATTTATATATATATATATATATTTTATTGCTTCTCTTTTTTGTGTGTTGTCACCCCCATCACACCATTTCCTTCCTCACTCCTCAAGATCTAAAAATTACCCAAGTCATAGTGATAGACACATTTATTATTCTCCATTCACCAGGGGTTTTGTAATAGCTTTTTAATTTATTCATTTAACCAATTTTTATTGACATGTGTAACATTTTTATTGACAATATATGTCACAGGGACTGTGCTGAGTATTACAGCATTATGGCTTAGAGCATTGACTAGTACAGACACCCTGCCTGTCTTTATAGGGCTTGTCTATAACAAAAGGACAAAAGATTTACATGAAGCAAGATAGTACGTGTATAAAATTACTTGAATACAGAGATAATTTCTAAAATCTCTTCTTCTAGGCCCCTTGATATTCTTGTCCCAATCACCCCTATACTGTCCCACTTCGAGCTCCTTTGATTTCCCTTTATCCTCCTGTCCCCTTAACGTTTACTTTAGACTCCTAAATCAAAATGAGGTTGAGAGAGAATAGGAATTTTACTATGACCTATATTTGTGTAGTGTTTGAATTCTCATAGGACTCATCCTATACCAATGAAATGAAGTAATAGTAGTATTCCACTTGGAAAAAGGTATCAAAGTTAATTAAGTATGTGAATACTATACTTAAAACCTAACATCATAGAAGTTACTTATGAGAGGACAAAAACTTGTGAATACATCTATTAATACAGAATATTGTTTTAGTAGAATGTGTTGTACTTACATCACTGTTACTAACATGACTCAGAGTCAGCTAGAATGTGAGAAAAAATATGGAAATTAAAATTCACAAGAGCGGAGCGAGTGTAGCTCAGTGATAGAGCACCTGCTTTTAACATACGAAGTCCCAGGTTCAGTCCCAGTACTGCCAAAAAAAAAGAAAAAAAAAATCATAAGGAATGCAATCTGTGACCTTCATAATTCCCAAGTTTAAGAAATTGGAAATATTTGTACAGGCTCTTAAATTTTATCCAATTCTGAGTAACATGTTGCTGTGATCATCTTAACACGGGAAATTACCCACTTTCAACTTTCATTAGAAATTTCTGTCATACTCGATGGCCATTTTTCTCAGAGAAGCAAAATTTGTGTTCTGTCCTAAAAGTACTGTGTGGGAAGTCCAGCTAACAACATGGGGGGTGGGGAGAAGTCTTCTTAGAGGAGGTGACATTTAGCTGAATCCAAGGAGGAGCACTGGAGGAAGGGAAGACTAAGTAGAGAGAAATGTATGTGCAGACTGGAAGACATCAGAGCAAGCAGTTCCTTGTGGCTGGAAGAGTGTGGATGGGGCAGAGACAGAGGGAGAAGAGTCTAAAGTGGAGGGCTGGAGCCAGGTCAAGAGCATTTTGTCCTTAGTTTTTATTTTATCCAAATGGCAGTGTAAAGCCATGAAAGGGTTTTAGGCATGAGAGTCATGAGGTCTGTTTGGTGTTTTCAGAAATTTTATTGCCAAAATAAGACCAATTGGATTCTTAACAAGGGGTCCGTGAGCTTGAATTGAAATTCAAAAAAACATATTCTTGTGGGGACATGTTGGTGTGGGTGTGATATATTTATTAAATAATACACAGTGTAGTGTGAACTTAGTAAGGGGTCCGTGGAACAAAAAAGTTTAAGAACCCCTGAAGTTGTTTTCATATGTCTGAGAAATACTTTAATCAGGTAGACTTGAAACCACTGTTGGATTTGCTATTTCACTGTTGTAAATTTTTGTATGATCAGAAGCTGATACTATCAGTAGCAAATCTTCTGACCCTAAACTGTCTTTTTAAAATATTTATTTATTTATTTATTCATTTTTATTCCCCCCACTCCCCACCCGAGATGGCTCTCTTGTCTGTTTGCTCATTGTCTGCTTCTCTTCTTTAGGAGGCACTGGGAAATGAACCAGTGGCGTCTGCTGGTTGCTGCATCTGTTTGTTGTGGCAACTGCTCTTTGCAGTGTCTGCTTGTTGTGTCATCTGTGGTGTCTGCTGGTTGTTGTGTCTGCTCCTTGTGGCATCCTGCTAGTTGCGGCATCTGCTCATTGGGGCATTTGCTCATTGTGGCATCTGCTCGTCTTCTTTAAGAGGCACTGGGAACCGAACCCGGGACCTCCAAATGGGAGGTGGGCATCCAATTGCTTGAGCTACATCCACTCCCCTAAACTGTCTTTTTGATGCTGTGGATATCAAACAGAAGAGATTGATAACATACATGAACACAAAATAACCAAATAGATTTGTATATAGGCAGAAGATTATTGTGCTTTTGGATATCTTTTATATTTTCTTGTTTTTGTCTTCATGGGTACAGTGAAGATAACAAGGTTGATGGGACTGCTTGGTATATGTTCGCCCTTGGGTATCTTTTGCAAATACCGTTCTGTTGCTTTCTTGTTACCCCACTCACATTACCAAGCAACTATATTTTTAGGTGAGCTGTGGTTGATTGTTTAAAAAAAAAAAAAAAAAAAAAATGTGGCAAGCTACTGAACTGTTTTCTTTTCCTTTTATGACTTGAGGATCATGTTTCCTTTTAATTAGAATTCAAGCCCAAAATATACTTTTATATTTGTAAAATTGAATTTCCATTTTGGCCATAGTTCCATATATTATCTTTTTTTTTTTTTTTTTAAGATTTTTAAAATTTATTTATTTATCCCCCCTTGCTGCTTGTGCTCGCTGTGTCCATTTGCTGTACGTTTTTCTGTGTCTGCTTGTCTCCCTTTATTGGGTCATCCTGCTGCGTCAGCTCACTGCGCCGGGAATCGAACCCGGGGCCTCCCATATGGTAAACGGGAGCCCTATCGATTGAGCCACATCCGCTTCCCAGAATATTTTATTTTATTTTTTTTTTGTAGGAGGTACCAGGGATTGAACCCAGGACCTCGTATGTGGGAAGCAGGCACTCAACCACTGAGCTACATCTGCTCCCCCATATATTATCTTATATTCTAAAATTAAATCTTTATTGATGGGAGAAAGGGCCAGTTTTTAGGGAAAATCTGGAAAGCCTTTCAGGATAGAGTTTCCATAATGTTTAATGGTTAAATGCTTTTGAACAGTTACTGAAGAGAGTTATAATCCTATAAATTTTATTTATGTTCAGTCATCAGTATCATTCTTTGGGTCTGTTACAGAAACCATTGATATTAGAAAGAAGTATTCCCGAATTAGTGATGTGTGTATTTTGGGTTAAAAAATTTTTGTTTCTAATTTTAGTTGAAAAATCAAACCTTTCTTGTTTCTATATTTTGTATCAGTATAATTTGTCATAGGATTTTGTTTAGTTTTAGTACTCCTAGAAGTTTAGTTTTAGCTGAATAAGCCTAGGCCTGGATAGACTTGTTCTGTCATATCAGATTCATATAATATGTCAGGCTTCTTGGGAGAAAAAAATCCCTTATGGATACAGTTCTTTTTGACAATTTAATCATGATTAGTAATACATTTCCCTTCATATTACATAATTTTCCCTAAGAAAGCAAATGCTGCTATTATTTCTTGATTTTGATATTTTAAAAATTCCACCAGAGAGAATTATCACATCTCTCTTTCTTAGAACTTTTCTCTTAGCATTAACTTTTTGTTGTTGTATCTTTAAATTGTAATTAAACACAATTCTAGTTGATATTTTCATCACTATTCTGAAAGAGTTAGGTTTGAATACATTATTTTCTGGAGTACTCACTAATTAAAGTGTTCTATGCATTGTCTAATGACTTGATGTCAACTTTGGAAATTTTGGATTGAACAATTTATGACAGGGCTGTATTCCAAAAAGCCTCATATATATAGATTTCTGGAATTTGATATTATACACTAGATATTACAATTTGTGACTAGATTATTGGGTTGACTTTCAACAGTTAGTTTTTTATGTCCTCATTATCTTAAGCATATCAATAATATAACTTCAGTGATATATAACTACCATTTGAAACAATGACCATGTTTTTTTTTTAGTTTTCAGCTTGGGACAGAAGGGGAATAGGTTTGATTCTTCCCATTGTTATAAGAGAGGAAAGTGAATTGGCCAAAGAGTCGGGATGGGGTAAAAGAGGATACCTTGAGACAGTAACTTTATTGGTTTAACTTTCTACATCTAAATAAGATCAGGTCAACCTTAATTTGTTTGCTGTGGATGTTCTGGTGGGGTAACAAGGGGCATTGTGCCAAAAGTGGGCTGATTAACTCCTCAAATTCACTATTCTCTTATCTCATTGTTTATGTAGCTTATTTTGTAAATTAAGTATATGTGATCAGTTTTGTGTTTCTTCATAATTTATGTCAAAAGTTTGGACAGTAGAACACAACATGTCCTAATTATGTAAGGACACACACTTAGAAAAATATGAACAAAATTCAAATGGTAGAGACTTTTTTATAAAAAGGATAAGATTCACATTAAACTGATAATAGTAACTAAGAACTCAAGACATTCATGAATGTTGGAGTTCATAAGTGTTCAAGCTCCCCCTTTCCAAGACCCAGTCTCATCTCCTGCTACATTTCCTATCTTCCCTCTTTTGTTCACTGGGACAAAGAATCCTACAATCCCTACAGAGCATGATTATCTGATTCACAATCTGTTTGGCTTGTTGCTAGTAGATGATAAGACCACCTCATAGCTTTTTACATTTTTGTCCTCATTGCTTTCTAACTGGTCAGCTTGTCTTTTTCTTGCAGGACTTACTGAAGGTGGTAAGAAGTAACCTATGTAATGTTTTCCATCATCCTGATATTTTCATATCAAGTTCTGTATAAAGTGTCAGCTTTATTAATCAAGTGGTCTCTGGTCCAAGCAAACAGGCTACAGTTTATCTCTGTACAACCCAGGATTGCCTCCTTACTTTTAGGGAATGAGAGGACTTTCACTGCCTTGTACCCTTCCTCTACTAAATAAATTTTGCGTTTTACCTTCTGTCACTTGTATTACCCCATTTCCTGGCACTGATTTCTATATTAGTTTGCTTTAAATTTCTACAAGTAGCAGACACCAACAGTCAAAAAACAAAACAAAACAAAAAAACATTAATGTATTGGCTCATATAACTGGAAGGAAAGTCTCCATATCCAGATTCTACTTTTCTCTGTGTTGACAAACTTTCTCCATGTGGTAGCAAAGACTAGCCCAGGTAACTTCAGATCTAGCATAAAACCAAAATACAAGGCATAATAACACATGCAGGTCAAACAATTCATCTCATTTTGGAAGTAAATATTTGGGGGAAAAAGTAAATGCTTTTCATTGGTTCCCCAAGCTCAACTGAATCTTTTCAACTGGGATGTTGAGCGTTGGTGTATGGGTTGTGGCTCGAATAGGAGCCCAAAAGAGACACAGAGAAAAGAGCACTACTGCTCCTAGTGTCAAGTCTCCATTCATAAAATGGGATAAAAGTAATAAAAATATATTTCTCACAAACTAATAAATGGTCATTTCCTGGGAGATCAGACAGTAAAAGACTTTCCACCTCCTTAGGTCTTTATCTGCCCCGTTCTTAGCCAGGAGAACACAGGGCATCTTAATTGATTCTGTCAGGATTATATGTAAAGGGACATGTATAGTTCCCCTAAAGAATTCAAGGTACTGTTACCAAGAGAAGGGGATGGGAAGCTGGGGCATATAAATAAAACCAATTCCACCATTATCTTAACTCACGACTTCTGTATTTACTTGTTGTATGTCTTTGAACAAGTTATGAATCTCTTAAATCTTAATTTCTTCATCATGAAATGGGAAAATAGTAAAGACACCTACTTTATTTGGTTATTGAGAAAATCAAATGAGACAATGCATATCATGTACTAAGCACAGTGCTTGGTACATAGGGCCTCCATGTAAATGGTACTTCAATAACAATAATAATAATATTATTATTTTTTTTAGCACCATCCTCCACTCATCATCTCTTCATCTCCATCCTTCTGCCTTATTTCAAGTCTTATCAACCCTCCACTGACTCTGTGCATCCCTTCCTCCATTTTGCTCTCAGTGCTCTTTCAAAACACAAATGAACCTCTTTTTCTTTTTATGCCATTCTTCTATTTTCCTCCTCAATTAATTGTCCATTCATTTAAACATTTAGTGAACATACGATAAAATAATAGGCATTATTATTGAGTATCTACTACATGCCAGGGACTGTGCTAGGTGCTTTGCATATTAATTCATTAATCAGCTGCAGTTGCAAAGTATATGCTGCTATTTCCATGTCAGATAAGGAAATAGTCCATAAGAAGTAAAGAACCGAGATTTTGCCCCTCGTCTGACTGATTCCCAAGTTAGAACTCTTTCTACCTTGCTGAATTTCTAAGGACCTACTAGTTTTTTGGAAGGGAAAACAATCAAGATATATTAAGTTTTTTAAAAATTAAGGAGCAATACCAAGCAGGCAGTTGAATTTAGAGATCAAGTAGAGTGGGAGTAGCCAGCATAGGACATTGAGAAAGCAGGCCAAAGGAGGGTGAGCTTAAGGGAATGCTGAGAAATAAAGATGGACGTGTCCTGTGGGTTTATAACACCAGTAGTGTGCTGGTAAATGTTTAACAATTGACTCTGGGAGTGGAGGTGAGGTGAGGACCTGATTTGTAGCTTTTGACAATTCTAGGAGTAAGTACTCTCACCTTAGCTGATTTCCGGCTATCAACAGTTTATTAACCAGCTTGCAGATTTTCTGAAAATTTAATAATTGGCTCTTGTGAGATGTTCAAGCTGGCTCCAGAACACTACTTTTTGGGAACCTTGACAAGAATAGTGACAGTGAAGTGATGGGGTTATTATAAGACAAACTGAAGAAATCCAGAAAGTGAAATGTTATATGGATATATTAAAATAATTATTTTGAAGAATATGATAAAGAAAATATTTACTATAGCATGAAAAAGTTATACGAATGTTTAAGGTGATCAATCGGTGATCCCCATAATATTTGTAAAAGTTTATATTTTGTTTTACAAAGATTGGAAAATGAACTAGTTCTGTTTATATGTATGTGTAGGATTGAGACATAGTCCTTGGTCTTATGCTTTGTAATATAACTCAGAATTCATACCAAGGAAACGTGTATAGAAGAAACAAAATATGTAAATTTTGAACTTAGAAATTTTTATAGCCAAAGAGTTTTAGAATATGTATGTTATTGTTTGCTTCTCCCTTGCTAGTCTCAGAATTTTCACTTCATCTTTGATGTTTGACATTCTGAGTAGTATGTGTTTTGGAGTAGGTCTATTCTCATTTATTCTGCTTTGGGTACACTGCATTTCTTGGACATGTAAATTCATTTCTTTCATGAGTGTCAGGAAATTTTCAGCCATTATTTCATCAAATATTCTTTCTGCCCCTTTTCCCTTCTCTTCTTCTTCTGGAACTCCTATGACATGTATGTTGTATGCTTCGTGTTTTCATTCAACTCCCTGTGCTCCTGCTCAATTTTTCCATTTTTTCTCTCTTCAATTTCAGCTGTTCTGTCTTCTGTATCACTTTTTCTTTCTTCTATCTTTTCGAGTCTGCTGTTGTATGCTTCTGTGTTTTCAAACTCACCTATCATGTCTTTCATTCCCATGAGCTCTGTTATTTTTCTGTTCAGGTTTTCAAATTCTTCTTTGTGTTTACTCAGTGTCTTCTTGATGTCCTTTATCTCTTTAGCCATATTGTCTTTCAACTCATTAATCTGAGTTTGGAAATTTGTATAAACCTTGTTGATTAGTTTTTTCAAATCCTGTGTCTCATGGGGCTTTGATATATTCCTTTGCTTGGGTCATTTCTTCCATTTTCTTAGTTTGACATGTAATTTTTTGCTGATGTCTAAGCATCTGATTATGATGGCAAGCTTCCTCTGATGCTCAGTTTCTCTCTTTTGTAGGGATTTTGTGCCGGGAGGCTGTGTGTTACTGTCTTTCTTTGATTTTTGGTTCAGCCTCTTCTAAGTCTTTAGGATTGTCCTTGTTAGTTGCTCAAATCTGGGCTATGGATCCAGTAATGGTTTGCAGACCCACTTCTAAGGGCCTTGGATAGGGAGGCTGTAATGGCCAGAAAAAGCCTCTCTTACTTATTTACTTTTTTTTTTTTTTTAAAGATTTATTTTTATTTATTTATTTATGCCTCCCTTGCTGCTTGTGCTTGCTGTGTCTATTTGTTTTGTGTTTTTCTGTGTCTGCTTGTCTCACTTTTGTTGCATCATCTTGCTGTGCCAGCTCACCGCACCACACGGGCCTGCCTGCCTTCACCAGGAGGCCCCGGGAATCGAACCCAGGGCCTCCCATATGGTAAATGGGAGCCCAACCAATTAAGCCACAGCCGCTTCCCATACTTTTAATTTTCTCGCATGCACTGCCTTGGTCCACTAGCAGAGGTGCTCTTTGGCAGCCCTCTCAGTTCAAAGCCTGGTTGGAGTGTGTTCACTGCAACAATAACCGCCAACAGTGTGACAGAGGATTGTGCCTAAAGGCTATTCAGAGCCTCACAGTTCAAATTTTCTCAGAAGCTGTTCTCTAGCCTTTGCTGGCAGCCCCTTCCTTTTCCCAGGTAGGAAATAATTCCACTCCCCTCTGCGTCTTCAACAGTTAGTCCCAGTCAGTAGGCAGCATGATGAGAGGGTTGGATCTCTTTAGTCTAGTGCCAGCTCCCAGGGCAAATAATGGTGTAGCTCCTCGCGGCCTGGAAGTGGCCCCCTCTATCTGTAGCCGCCCGCCCAAGGCCAGAGAATTCGAAATTGTCTGCTCATAGGGTGGGGTAAGAGTGCTGAGTGCTGACGGCTGTAGCTGCAACTTCTACTCACAGTCTTTCCATCGAGATTTTTTTTCCTGTGCCCTGCTCGCTTCTGGATGGTATCCAGCCTTCTGATATCCTAAACGCTAGAGCATTTTTTCCCAGGCCGTTTCTGCTTGTCCTCTAGCTATTTTTCTGGGAGAGAAGACAGTCCCACGTCTTTTTAATCTACCATCTTCCTGGTGGTGACATTCTTCTGGAAGAGTACACTTTTTGTTTCATTGTTGCACCCTTAGCTAAGCCCAAGTGACAGTGTTAAACTGGTAGTAATTATGAAATTGGCCACTGTTTCGTAATTACTAAGTTATTAGTACATAATTACTAAAACATTGCCAGTGGTTTTAGTAATTGTATCTTTCCTTTTAGCAAAAATTTACTGAGTGCCTCTGCCTGATTCTGTAGTAGCCTAGGTACTAGAGAAAACAATGCTATCAGACCTCATCCTCAACTTGGTTACTATGTAATAATGTTTAAAGTAGTATCCTTTCAAAGAAACATGAAATACTAAAATTAATGACCTATGCACTGACTTGAAAATATGCCCATAATATATTGTTAATTAAAAAGGCATATTGCAGCCCATGAGCTATATAGCATGATTCCATTTTTTGTTAGTTAAGAATAAATAAAATGCATATAAATATGTCTGTATATATTATATAAAAAGAGATAATAACCTCTGAAACTGTTAATAGTGGCTACTTCTGGAGGTGGAATTGGATAGTCAGAATCTGGAACTTTAATTTTATACATTTTTCTAAGGATAGGCTTACGGGTGATTTTTTATTTTTTAAATATTTCTTAGTATTTTTTAATGTAGAAAAGTTTTAAAAGGCATGTGTAAGAAATTTTATTTCTGGAGAATGTTCATATGCATATAATATTTATTAATAGATTTTCTGTTTAGAACAGTTTTAGTTTTACAGATAAATTGAGCACATAGTACAGACTTCTTGTATACCCCCTCCGTGCTCCCTAGTTTCCCCTGTCATCAACATATTTCATTAATGTGGTATATTTGTTATATTTGATGAGCCAATATTTGATACTGTTGTTAAGTAAAGTACATAGCATCTGTATTAGTCAGCCAAAGGGGTGCTAATGTGAAATACCAAAAATGGGTTGGTCTTTATATAGGGTATTTATTCCGTGTAGAAGTCCACAGATACCAGGCCATAAAGTGTTAAGTTTCTTCTCTCACCAAAATCCATTGCCACATGTTGGAGCAAGACAGCTGCCGATGTTTGCCAGGGTTCAGGCTTCTTGGGATCCTCTCTTCCCGGGGCTGCGTTTCTCTCCAGGCTTACTCCTCTGGTTCCTCCACAAGGGCAGCTGTAGACTATCAGGCGAACAGCTCACTTCTCTTCTCCTGGGGCCTTCTCTCCAACGTCAAAACTACAACATCAAAACTGCTTCTCAAAAACTGCTGCAGCTCTGTCCTTTGCCTTGCCTTTTATATTTTCTTCCCCCACCCACTAAGAGGAGGGGCTCAACGCCCTCCTGACTTTGGCCCAGTCAACGCCCTAATCATAACTTAATTATGCCCAGATTAACAGATCAGTTTATAAGCATCATCCAATTATATTTTTGGAATTCATAATTACATCAAATTGCCAAATGGCTACAGCATCCATGTATTTTTTTTGTTTTTGTTCCTTTTTTTTTCTTTTTTATCCATGTATTTTTAAGTGAAAAAAATAGGATATTAAACAGTATTAAAGTATAATTTTTATTTTCTTTGATGTATCTAAATTTCTTCTGAGTTACTTTTATAATTTTGTAATAAAGGAGTTTTTATTAAAGCATTCATCCTGCTCTAACAAGTAAAACAACAACCTTAAACAAGATAAGGATCCTGAAGCTATGGGGGGGGGTGTTGGTCCTTGGTGGAGATGTCTAAGTAGGGAAGCTCATTATCCAAGTTGGTTTTCCCTTATTGTAATTAAATTTAATAATTTGCTTAATTATAATACTAATAATAATAGTTGTAAAATAACGGTGACAGTTACATTTACCAGTTTTTAGTAAAGCTAGGTACTATTCTAAGTGCTTTACATCTATTAACTAAATTAATCCCATTAGGTAGGCACTGTTATCTCTATCTCACAGAGAGGCTTAGAAAAGTTAAATAGCTTGCCTAAGGTTATAGAAATAGTAAATGGCAGAGCTGCAATATAAACCTAGCTACCTTGTTGGAGAGATTATGCCTTACATATTCTGTGTTCTGCTAAATGCCAGTTTGTGAGTTTCCAAATACCAACCTAACTGTTAATAGAGGTTTTGGGTTTTTTCTGCATCAATTGGAAGAGATTATTAATTTTAGGAAGGGTTCTGGCAGTCCCTAGCATCCAAATGTTTTTTTCAGGATCATTAAAAAGCCTTTGTGATTTCTGCATCTTACCAGAAATGACCAGATGCAGGTGATAAAATTATACTAACATGTTGGTTACATTCTGTTATATTTCTGTATAGAGACGACTTGACATCTTGAACAAGTCCTGGGCTTTGGCTTCAGTTTGAGTTGAGTTTAAATCCTGGCTACATTTTCTAGCTGCAAGCCTTCAGTTGAGGCAAACTTTGTTTCTTCACTTGTGAGATAAAGCTAACAGTATTGCCCTTCAGGGTGGCTGTGAGGATAAATGAAACAATGTAGGCAAAAGACCTTTAAAGTAGAGTGCCTACATAGCCACTCATCTAATTCTGTCTTCATAGATTTATTTATATTTACATTTTATATAAATGGAATTATACCATATGTAGTACTTTGTGTCCGGTTTCTGAAAACTACTTTCTTTTTTTTTTAACCCCCTGAGATGGCCCCCTTGTCTGTTTGCTGGGTTTTTTGTTTTTGTTTTTGTTTTCGTTTTTGCTTGTTTTTGCTCATTGCCTGCTCATTGTCTGTTTTTTCTTTAGGAGGCACAGGGAACTGAAACCCGAACCTCCCATGTGGGAAGCAGGTGCTCAGTTGCTTTACCCACATCACTCCCTGCTCATTTGTTTTTTGCTCGTTTTCTGCACATTGTTTTTTCTTTTTCTTTTTTCCTCGTTGTCTGCTCGTTGTTTGTTTGTTTGTTTTCTTTAGGAGGCACCAGGAACTAAACCTGAGATCTCCCATGTGGGAGGTTCGTACTCAACTGCTTGATCCACATCCGTTCCCCTATTTTCTTTTAAAATCACAATTTTATCTTCTACCTCATTGAGTTTATTTCATTTATTCTTAATGGAAATTCTTATTTAAAAAAAAAATAATTTTCTTTATAAATTCATTATACTATCTCAACATAAAAATTGAAAAAATAGTATTAAAGTTAAGCAGAATGATTTTTTCTCCTTATTACCAGCCTGTTTGTGTCTTTGTTAAAAAATAATAAGCTATATTGGAATTTCTTGTTAGCTTTTCTAGGATAGTACTTTTGATATAAGCAACCTGATGGGTGAGAATGATTAGTATGTAAATGAAGGTGTTAGAGAGCTTAATGAAAGCAATAGTTATAATAGAAAAGTCCAAAAATTTTTTGTAGGTTGGATATGGAACCAAAGGAAGAAACTCAATATATGTATATATTTTATGAATACAGCTCTTCATTATAATTCCATGAACTTAGTAAGGCACTCTTTGATCCTCATTTGTAAATTAGGAAATCTTTCCTTTTTTTCTTTTGGAAGAAGTGAAATCAAATTCTCCTTAACCTTTCGAGCCTAATTGAGGACTTCTTTTTTTTTTGTATATAGAGTTATCCAGCTTCTAGCCTAGTCCAGGATACTGGGTTACTCTCATTCTGATATAATTATTTATACCTCCTGACCATCTTAAATATCAGGGGTCCTGACTAGAATAATTTAAGAAAAATTGATCCCTTAAACACAACAAATCTGAAAAGCTTACTTCCCAAATTCCTATTCAAACCTAGTTGGAAGCAAATAAAATACCTTCATATTTATTCATTAAATTATTTTGGAAGTTGAAATTTTTTTTCAATTCACTGTGCAAGGTACCTTACCTCTCTCTGTTAAATAAACCTCATAACACCTATATCTTATGACTAAAGTAGAGACTATCAATAATGTGTACAAAGTGCTAGTATAAAATACCTAATATAGAATATACTTAGCAGGGGGCAACTGCTGTTTTTATTCTTTAATAATGACTGAAAAAAATGCAAAAACATGCTTTCTGATGAAAATGTTCATTTTTGTACAGCTCATGTTTCTGCTATTCTTGCTTTTCTGAAAATTTTTAGTCTTGGATGCCAATAGAAAGTAAAGGTGACCATGTAACGAAAAATGTAGTATTAACTACAGTTGCTTGAAATGAAATCTTTGTAGTATGTTTGTAAAGCAAATATTGCTGGAAAGAAGTGACTTTTAAAAATGTCTTTTTTACTTTAAATGGTTTTGGTTAATGCTTGAGATCTTGCGTATTTGAAAGATCTTTATTGTTTATTCACAATTAATGGATGGTTTGGTTTGATACAGAATTCTACATAGAAAGTAATTTTCCCTGTTTTAAAAGTATTTGAAACTTACTGGTTCTTCCAGTGGTTCTTTTGAGAAGATTGTTGCCATTTTGAGTCTTGATCTGCTGTCTGTGACCTGTTATGCCACTCAGGAAGATTTAAGAATTTTTTATCCCTGTTGTTCTAAACATTTATCCTGGTACCATTCTGCCTCCAGTGGATGTTTGGAAATGTATGGCAACAGTTTTGGTGGTTACGGTGACTTGAGAGAGTACATGAGAAGGGTACTTTTAGCATTTAGTGCTTGGAAGTCAAAGAAGATAATTTTCTTGCAATGTAAAGAATCGTCTCACCCAAAATGTCAATAATACCCTTCTTGAGAAGTTTTGTGACCCTTGAAAATAAAGACTATTCCCTGCCTTCTTGATGATTATGGTATATGACAAGCAGTCTCCACAAAAGACCAGTTAATGTAAATGGTAATAATGCTAGATCATGCTATAGGAAACAATGGAGGAAGAAAGTTTAAATGATATTGTACTCGTTGAAATAGAATAAATGTCACAACGTGAAATACAGCCATTTTTTAAAAATTATCTAACTATATTTAACTCTTACTGCCTTTGTTTCAAGTTCGATAATATCTGTATTATTATGCCTAGCCATATTTTTGACACCTTTTTCTCTATTTCCAAACAGTACCTGTTCTTACTTAATTACTTTGAGAGGTCAAGAATATTATTAACTCTTTTCTATAATAGGGCTTCTAATGTAATATAAACTCTTAGAAATTCCAGATCCCGAAAACTTTGAGAAAGAGCATTTTTGCAAAGGCTAGTGTTTGAAAAACAATGATAGCTATACATTTCTTTTATTGGTATGGGATTCAGAAAGGAGTTGAGCAAGGGTTGTACTTATGCAGCTTCATGGCAGCTTTTGATGTAGCAATTTGAAGTTCTATTTCATTAAGGCTTTAGGAAAAGAGTTACTAGCATATATAGCTTTATTTTAAGAAAGCAAATATTCAAAAGCAAGGACAAAATGCTTTAGAATTATCCACCATTTTCATAGTCCATAGCATTGCTTTACTTCCTTATTGAGGCTAACTAGGAAAACTCTACATTTAAAATATGTGCTCTAAGGAAGCAAAACGGGATTAAGATATTGGGGTTGGAAGATTGAGGAAAATGTTAAAATAGTAGTTTGATAATTTTGTATTAGTATAATAACTTTTAGGTACTTTAAGATAATTTTAATGCAGAGTCTTCATTGTAATAATGTATGTGATATAATTTTACCTTTCAGAACCTAAATCTCAACCACAACAGCTTCATCAGGGACTACATAGATTGTCAAATACAGAGCAAAATGGAATGAAAGATAATAATCAACCAAGACATCTTCCTCGAAATGATACCAGGCAGCCAAGAAATGAAAAACCTCCTCGTTTTCAAAGAGACAGTCAAAATTCAAAGTCAGTTTTAGAAGGCAGTGGATTACCTAGAAACAGAGTTTCTGAAAGACCAACTACTTCTTCAGTATCTGAAGTATGGGCTGAAGAGAAAATCAAGTGTGATAGACCGTATTCTAAATATGATAGAACTAAAGATACTTCATATCCTTCAAGTTCTCAGCACAGTGATGGTGCTTTTAAAAAAAGAGATAACTCTATGCAAAGCAGACCAGGAAAAGGGCCAATCTATGCAGAGACTAAAGAAAATCCATTTCAAGAATCTATAGATTATAGTTATCAAAAACGTGGGAAAAGAGAAAACCAAACAGCAAATCCTGATCATTTTTATGACAGAAAACCACGAACAATAAATAATGACACTTTCAGTGGTATAAAGCTTGAAAAATATTTTAATGTACATACTGATTACCAGAATCCTGTTAGAACTAACAGTTTCATTGGTATTCCAAATGGAGAGACAGAAATGGCACTGAAGGGGAGGCGAGTAGGACCTATTAAATCAGCAGGGTCCATCACAACTATACCCTATGATGATAAAATATTTTATAATAGTGGGCCCAAAAGAAGATCTGGGCCAATTAAACCAGAAAAAGTACTAGACTCATCTATTCCTATGGAGTATACAAAAATGTGGAAGCCTGGAGATGAATGTTTTGCACTTTACTGGGAAGATAATAAGGTATGGATGCTATAAATATATTATATGTTGATATTAATAAATACAACAGTGTTGTGGGACTTCGTAAGAATCTATCACTTTGGGACTGTAAGTTTTGTTCTAATTGTTCCTGTTTAAAGCCTTTGAACAGATACATAATTTGTAAAAGAGTGAAAAAACAAAATACTTAATGTTTTTAATAGATGTTTAGGGAGATGTCTGTCCCATAAGATTTAGTTAGGTTAGGTTTGGTTTTAGTTTACATGGTAGAAAAATATTGTAAAGGTGACTGAAGTTGAACTTCTAATTCATCATTAACTGAATCATTAATGTTTGCTTTTTTCCCTAGTAAAATTATACCAAGTCATAAGGAAGAAAATAAATTGAGAGGCACAAAATTAAATTCTACATTTTCTTTTAAATTAAAGAAAATGTATTATATTCAGACTACTTTTTAAAAAATATTGAGTGGAAAGATTGATTATTTAACTAATAAAACTAATAATTTAAGAATTTTTTGGTTTTATATTATATGCTAGTTGAAGAGGCAAATCATGGGGAAAAGGGAAGGGAAAGACAGAAGGTGAGAATAAGGAGGAATATAGTGGATCTTGTAAAAAAAACTAATAGAGTGGAAGGAATCCAAGGCAATGAGAATGTGGAGGGGTAATGACAGGGACACCAGAGAGAGAAGAGCCTATACACATGTTTTTCCTTCTGCCCAACATGCTCTTTTACCAACTACCCTTCTCATCTTTTGAGGGCTTGGCTCAGCTATCCCCTCCTAGAAGACACCCTCTTCCTCCTACATTATTCTCTTTCTCATTTAGTAGCTTGTTCACTTTTTTTTTTAACTTAACGAAATTTGTAAATATTTTTGTTTTGGGTTCCTGGATTAATACCTGTCTCTCTACTATAACTTTAATTTCCTTGAAGATGTATTAGTCAGCCCTTTCTCACCCAATGTGTGTTGCCACATATTGCCACAGTATGGCGGGCAATGTCTGTGAGGGTTCAACCTTCCTCCTCCCTTTTAAGGCTCTGTGGTCCCGGCTTCTTCCCATCTCAGCTGCAGGCTTGCATAAGGCTCATCTCTCTCCCTGGGGCTCGTTTCTTTCCAGGCCCAGCTGCTCTGTTCTCTTCGCAAGGTCATTTGTAGACTATCAGGCTCATCTTTCTTCCTGGGATGTGTCTATGGAGCATTCTCTCTTCCTCCATATCTGCTTCTGTGTGAGAGTATGTTTTATCATCCCAAGGGGGCTGGAACTCAACGCCGAATCACACTCTAATGATTTGGTCGAATCAAAGCCCTAATCTTAACATAATTTAATCAGACATCTCAGCTGAATCTAAGACAATCAAAAGGTATCACACTGTATTAGTCAGCCAAAGGGGTGCTGATGCAAAATACCAATAATCTGTTGGTCTTTATAAAGGATATTTATTTGGGGTAGAAGCTTACACTTACCAGGCCATAAAGCGTAAATTTCTTCCTTCACCAAAGTCTGTTGCCACATGCTGGAGCAAGACAGCAGCTGAGGTCTGCCAGGGTTCAGGCTTCCTGGGTTCCTCTCTTCCCAGGGCTTGCCTCTCTCTGGGCTCAGGCTTGCTTCACTCTACAAGGCCAGCTGTAGACTATCAAGTGAACAGCTTGTCTCTTCTCCCGGAGCTTTCTTTCCTTCCTCAAGACCAAGCTGCTCTGTGGGCTTACTTCCCTGGGCTCCAGCATCAAAACTCCGCATTAGAACTCCAACTCAAAAACTACTCTAACTCTGTCCTTTGCCATGTCTTTTATCGTTGAGACCCCACCCACCAAGGGGCAGGGCTCAATGCCCTACTGACGTGGCCCAGTCAATGCCCTAATCATATCTTAATCATGCCCAGATGAACAGACCAATTTACAAGCATAATCCAATACCTATTTTTGATATTTATAATTATATCAACTGCCAAACTGCTACACACACCCAGAG
Organism: Tolypeutes matacus; assembly: GCA_026826555.1. Taxonomy (NCBI): domain Eukaryota; kingdom Metazoa; phylum Chordata; class Mammalia; order Cingulata; family Chlamyphoridae; genus Tolypeutes; species Tolypeutes matacus. The sequence goes on along the minus strand of JAKSZT010054334.1, from coordinate 46,880,901 downwards.
AAACAGACCGGTTTACAAGCATAATCAATATCTCTTTTTGGAATTCATAAATAATATCAAACTGCCACAGTGGGACTATGTCTCTTTTTCTTTTGTAGTCCTGCTCCTCACACAGTGTAGGAATTTCATAATTATTTGCTAACTCTCTTAGTTATATCAGGAGAGGGACCTTATATAGGAAAAATGTAGAGTGGTGAAAGGACTGGAGATATCATCAAGATAATATAAACAGATGTAAGGGAGTTTTAGTGTTAGGAATGAGAAGATGAAATCAAAGAGAAAAATATTTGAAGTTAATGTTTCATAGGTAGAGTAGTTTCATGTGATAAGGTACAAGATGTGCCCCTGATAGTATGAGGCTAAAGGGAGTATAGAGGTAAAGCTAACTGATGATTTCAAGAAACTGAAAGGCTAGGGAATTGCATAGATCTTTTATAAAGATGCCATAGGACTTGGGCTGGGAACCAAGCCCTGAAGTGTTCAGTGAATGATGAGGCATAAACAGACTGTTACCTGATGATAGCAACAAGGGGTATAGGAGAGGGGTAGTTATAACTAGATGGTATTGCCTTTTTTTTTTTTTTTTTTTAAATAAATGTGGGGTAGTATTGGTTTAGAAGCACATCTTTAGCTATCAAGTCTTTATCTAAGCCTGGAAGGCGGGGAGGAGACAGCACTTTCTGTATCTTTCCTATTTTTCCCAGAAAAGCAAAATCCTTTCCAGAAGTACCAGCAGACTTCTGTTTAAATCCCATTGCAACTATTTCACAGGGATACTCCTTGGCTGTAAGGGAAGTTTGTAAAGCAAGCAGTATCTCAAATATGATCTAAAATTTAGGAACCAAAATTGATTTGGGTAGTGAGGGATTACTTTTACCTAGCTTTTTCAGTCTTGTGATGGAGGCAAGAAAAGGAGAAATAGTTGGAAATCAGTGTCTGCCTTAGAGGGATTAGCCATTTGTGTTAGATGCTTCTGTGAAAGGTTGATGCAAAAATGCTTTCTGTATTGAACAGTGCAGTGTTAGTGATCTTGACAAGAGTAGTCTGAAGGGGTGGGGTGAGTGCAGATACAAAATTGAAATGGGTGATGAGGAAACAAACAATTATTTTGTAAAATTAAACAGGAGCAGAAAAATGGGTGTTATCTGGAAGCAAGTGTGAGAATAAAAAGAGGGTTTCTTTGTTTTAGGATGACATACTAGAATGTTTGTATGTATTTTCAGATAATCTAATATTAACACCCTTCCCTAACTATTCTTCAGCCTAAAATATAAAGCCTATGATTTCAGACTTTCCCTTATAAATATTTTCGGTCTTCTTGGTCATTTGTCTTTTCATCACTTCCATCTTGTGAAATGCCAGCCTTGAATCATTTCAACTATTGATATTCCTCCTTCTAAATACTGGATACCAAACAGTGCTAGAGAAAATCAATCACCTCCTTGAAATGGTATCACAAATTTGTTTTCTCCAACCTTTAGCCTGCTCTTACAGCTATTACTGCCTGTTTCCATAGTCAACATTCTTTCATTGTTTTCAGTGTGTTTTCTAATTCAGCTACTCCTATTGCCACATTTCTCCTTCACTTGCAGCAAAGGATCCTGCCTCCTGCTTTACGGAGGAAATAGAAGTTATCAAGGAAGAACTTCTTATCTTTCTGCCATCTTCTTCAATCTGTTGACACCCACTCAATCTTTAGGTCTCAATTCTTTGAGAATGGCTTCTCTCACTCTTCTGTCCCTTTCTGACCTTTTATGTCACTTATTTAATATAAGAGTTGCCTATTTTCCTGCTGGCCCTAGAAGAAGGACCAGAACAGGGACTGTTAGTTATTTAACATCCTATCTTTGATTCTTCCACAGTGCCTAGTTGACTGAATCTATTATGGATATGGGTATATTTCCATTGGTACCTTATTACCAATAAATATTTAGTAAATGCTTGTATGAATGAGTAACCTGTTGAGTCGAAGTTATCCTGGTTTTATATATATTTGAGTTCTTAGTAACCATCTCTTTTTTCTTTTTTTGAAATCTATGATGCTCAAAAATTAGGAAATTCCTAACTTAATAAAATTTTTAACTATTACACCTTGACTTAAATTTAGTACACTTTAGAAGACCTGATTTCCTTTGACTTCCTTTGTTTTTATTTTTTTCATTACTACTATTATTTTCACATTGACCTGTTAATTTGTAAAATAAGTATAGTATCACAAGGTATGTGTGGTTTACAAATTATTTTATTAAAGTAATTTGTAATCATTGGATAAAATCTATGAATATAGAACATTATATAGCACTACATTTTGCTAATATGTCATTTTAAATAGTATAAGTGAAATAGAGAAAAATAAAATATGTATTTATATATATTATAGAAAAGTATTTCTGAGTGTATACTCTTGATCACGGGTTCTTAACCTTATTTTGTTCCATGGACCCCTTTGCCACTCAGATGAAAACCACAGACCCCTTCTCAGAGTATAGTGGCAGATAGTTTTATGACACTCAACATTGGAGGTCAGGGAAAATAAAGATAATAAGTTGATTTTTTTTCAATTCAAGCTCACAGACTCCCTGAAATGTTTCCACGGACCTGGTTACGAACCCCTGCTCTTGATGGTTCTGTATAATACAGTTTTATAGTTCTCAAAGCGTAGGTTATTTATCATTTCTTTTCAGAGAAAAATCCATAGTTTTAATATTTTAGATGTTACTATTTTTTATATTTTTTAAAAATTTCCTTTGCTTACTTTTATCTACTATTTTTAGATAGTTTTTAAAAGTCTTTTGTTGGTGGGGAGCAAATGTAGCTGAAGTGGTTGAGCTCCTGCTTCCCATATATGTCCCAGGTTCGATCCCTGGTACCTCCTAAAAACAAACAAAGGAGAAAAAACCATCTCTCACTGGGGAGCAGATGCATCTCTGTGGCTAAGCGCCTCCTTCCCATGTACAAGGTCTTGGGTTCAATCCCTGGTACCTCCTAAAAAAAAAAATCTTTTGTTTGACTTTCTTTCTTTGGATATATTTACTTTTTATCAATTTATTTAATTTACAAGTCTATAGCTGCCTTACTAAAATAAAGGATTTTATTAATGATGCCATAATTTGATATTCACTGAGTGAATTAATTTAACCATGTATTATAACTCTGGATTGTAGTCTTGGCTAGCTGTCTTAAGCATCTGTTTATATAGGGATTCTAGTTCCAGTCGTGGCCCAGTAGCTTATATCAGACTAACCCTCCTGCTGGTAGCAATGATAAAGCTGAACAAAATATTTTAAAAAGCAATTTTAGAACTCTAATAGAAATAGGAGGGGATATAATCCTTGAAAGAAAAGAAGCCCACTTTAGGTAAATTTCACATTTACCTGGTTTTTCAGAGACTACTTTCTAATTCACCTGTAGCTCCAAAATCTACATACATAGTTCTTTCAAAATTGTTGTCTCTCAGATTATTAGCCAACTCTTAAATTGTACATGCACATGTGATATTCCAAGGAATCTAGCAGAAAGCAGAAGTGAAAAGATAGTCTCCTGAACAGAACTTTCAGATGCTGTCCAATGCAAGAAAAAAAAGAGCCTGTAGTCTAAATCTCACAATGAATGGCTTGGTAAATGGCTCAGGCTTTCCACTGAAATCCCAAGGATTGTGCCTTAGTAGTAAGGACAAAACTAAAATTAAGTCCTTAAAAAGCCTAAAACCAGTTCTTACAGGATCAAGGATATCTGTATTTTGTTTGCCTGCCAAAAGAAAATATAATCCTTTTTTTGTAAGGGGCTGGGGAAGAGAGAATAACATCTTCTAGAGCAGGGATTCTTAACCTTTTTTGTTCCACGGACCTCTTTGCCAGTCAGGTGAAAACCATGGACCCCTTACTAAGTCCACACTATACTGTGTATTATTTAATAAATATATCATACCCGCACCAACACGTCCCCACAAGAATAACATTTTTTGAATTTCACTTCAAGCTCACAGACCCCTGGTTAAGGACCCCTGTTCTAGAGCCTCTTCAAGATTTCATCTACAATATCTGGGATCCAATAAAAAATATGAAGCATGGTTAAAACACACACAGAGAGAGAGAGAGAGAGAGAGAGAGAGAGAGAGAGAGAGAGATTAACCAGAAATAATGAAACAACAAAGAGAATTAGACCTACAGGTATTCAGATATTGGACATGGCAGATAACTTTCATTCGACAAATATTAATTACTAAGTGCTAGGTGTTTGGGATGTATCGGATAGTTTTGACTGTGCTATTACCCAAATGTCTCCAAATACCTGGTGAGATGACTAATAAAGCTTTGCTGTTAATCATAATTGTCTCAAAAAATCAATAATACATAATTTATCTTTTGCCTCTGCTTCAGTGTGGTATAGGTTCTAAAAGAGTGTGCCTAACAATTCCCAAATAGATATACCATTAAGCATTGGAAATAAGGTAAACAAATACCCAGTGAAAGAGATGGAATTAGTTATCTACTGAAGTCATCTCACTAAGAAGTAACTTTTAAATGTCTTGTCAAGAATAGGCAGCTTTCCAATTTTCTAACCAGAAACCAGTGTAGGTATTAAGAAAAGGAATTGGGTATGACTGTCATAGAAAGAAACCATAACCTATTAACTACATTGTAATGATGATTTTGAGATTAATTAGTATAATTCACATTTTTTAAAAAAATATGGATTTTAGTTTCCTAGCTGCTAAACATATACTATACGATGGGTTGGCTTAAATAACAGGAAGTTATTGGCTCATTGTTTTGAGGCTAGTAGAAGTCCAAAACTGAGGCATCAGCAAGATGATACTTTCTCCTGGAAGACTGTGGCATTCTGGGGCTGGCTGCTGGTGATCTTTAGTCCTTGACTTTTCTGTCTCATGGCAATGCACATGGGAGCATTTTCTTCTTTCTTTTCCAGATTCCATTGACTTCCAGCTTCTGAATGATATTTATGGCTTCTCTCTCTGTCTGAATTACACTCTGCTTATAAAAGACCCCAGTAATCTGGATTAAAACCCAACCCACTTTGTTTGGGGCCACACCTTAACTAAAGTAACGTCTTGAAAGAGGTCTTATTTACAGTGTCCACACCCAACAGAATGCAGATCAAGGACATGTCCAATCTGGGGTACACAATTCAGTCTATCACCCAATGCTTTTCCTTGTCTCCAACTTTGCTTCTATATAAGGGATTGAGAATTTGAGGCAGTTTTTCTTCTTCCTCTAGATTGCTATAACTAGTTCCGTTCTTTATCGCCTTTCATCTAGAATACTGCAATGACCCCCAAATTGGTCTCCTTGTCTTAAACCTTATACCTCTTGAATTTTTCATCATTACTGCCACCACTGTGATTCTGGTCTTAGACTTTGTCATTCGTCCTAACTAAAATCTTGCACTTTTGAAAAAATAAATAGACTCTAGCATGAATACAAAGCTTCCATCATCTGGTCCTTACTTACTTGTCCTATCTGATTTCTTGTTTTAAACTACTTCCTCCAGTTTCCTACATTCATCATCATGTTTATATCTCTGTAATTTTCCCTGGAACACCCTTCTCAGTTGGTTAAACCCTATCCATTCTTGAAGACTGGATCCATTGTCATTCCCTCCAGAAAGTTCTTCCTAAACCCTCAGCTTTGATAAGTGACAGATCACTACACCTTTATTATAGTACTTTCCATTAAATAGAAAATTAAACTCTGAGTTCCTAAAAGGGAGTCAACTTATTTGTTTTCTTAGGATATTGCATGACTCAGTGTTTGTTGAGTTACCTGAAACCTGAACTGCTATGATATGAGAAGCTTACAATTGAAGCATAGATCCAGAAATATCCAAAACAATTCACCGAACACAAAAGAGTTAGGTTAAGAAATAAAGGAGGAGAGAGGAGACGTGACTGTATGCCAGGAACTCTAATATTGAGCATGGTGTATCCAAACTTGCTAGAATCCAGACTTGGAAAGGAAATACTATGGATTAATATATTACCTTTTTTTGAGTATGTGGAGAAGAAGAATTTTTTTGCCCTTAACATTTCCTAATTTTGGTTAACCTATTATTAAGAGATATCGTTGCAGTAGATACTGATATAGTAGAGCATCTAACTATACTAGTTTAAAGAAAATATTCCTTAAAAGGAAGTGTTCTTTGTTTTCATTTCATATTTACTAAGTAACATTCAGACCTCCCATTTCGGTTCTGAATAGGTTGGTTGACCTGTATTGGAGGCGTGTTCCTATCAGATGGTCTGGTCCATCTGATAAATTTTTAATTGTAGTTCTGTTATATCTAAATAAGTCTCTTGTGAGCATATTTATATACATCAGTTCCTAGAGCCAAATAACACTGGGTAAACTGATAAAAAAAAGTTTCTGGTTTTGTAGTGCCTCAAATCCTATAAATCCTAGACATAAATAATATGTTTACTCCCTCCCTGACACTCCTACCTCACTCTAGCACCTGTGAGGATTGAAGCAAAGAGCTTTCTTCTTTGCCATCTATTTTTGTCATATATTTCTGTTTCTAAAATAAATTACTTCATAGTTATTTTGTATATTTTGACTATCACAAAAGATTTTCTTAATGTTAGTCAAAAAGTTTCAATTGCTAGCAACAAAATATAACAGCAGTTCTTTTTACACCGATTAGCTTGTGAATATTCTTTACTGACCCTCTTAGTTCTCTTCTAAAATCTTGCTGTTATTGCCCAGTGTATGTCAGACCTCATATGGGTAAGAGAATTTATCTCTATTTTAGCCAACTTTATGATTATCCAAAGGTAAGTTTTATGTTTTTAAAAATATTATAAATTGTAACCGTTTGGAACTTTTCATTTCCATCACATATTGCCCTTTGTAGATAAATTGAGTATCATATTTAAAACTCCTTTCTGTCTTCCTCAGTTTTACCGAGCAGAAGTTGAAGCTCTCCATTCTTCGGGTATGACAGCAGTTGTTAAATTCATTGATTATGGAAACTATGAAGAGGTGCTACTAAGCAACATCAGGCCAATTCAAACAGAGGCATGGGTACGTGATCCAAATACGGTACAAAGGCATAAGCTATTTTGAAGAAAGTATATAGCTTTAAAAAATTAATCATAGTCACACAAAATTTGCAAGTGAAAAAATATTTTGAGTTTGCTTGAAACTGGCTACCCCTAAAGTAAAATTTTAATTTAATAATCACACTGAACTGCAATAAATGAGTGCATTGAAATTAATTTTCTTGTATAATGCTTTGTTATATTATGCTTTGGAAATAGGCGTCCTTATTTTCATGTTTACCAAAAATTTGTTTGTATGTGTAAAATGAGTTTTTATGCATATTTTGTTCTTTCCTAATTTGTTACTCAGTTGTGCCCAGCAGTTGTCAATTTTAAATATCTGTTGGATACATGTATATTGTTTATTTTTTTCAATTACATGTAAAATTGAGAAAGAAAAACACTTTAAATTATATATGAATTAACACTGCATTTATGACACATAGACTTACATATATGTATAGATTAGTTATAAATATCTCTTTAGTAATTATTTGATTCACTTTGTTGCCAAATGTTTTATCAAAGCTATGTGATAATTTTGATGATGTAATTTAGAACTTATTTGCCTCATGGAGTCCATTTTATACAGGATTTAAGTGACTTTATAAAATAGATTCTTCATTTAAGCAAAACAGGAGTACAAGACATAATTAGTTTCATAAAATTTTTATTTCTTTCCTTTCTCCAATAAACTTGTCATTATGCTTAATCTGTTGCTATTTCCCTAAAATATCAAAATATGCCATAAAATTATATCTTTCAGACAGTAGCCTTCATCATTAAAATATGCATTATTTTTTCATGGGCTGCTTTTAGTTTTGGTCTTTTTATATTTTTCTTCCATGTCCTCAGTGCCTTTCTATCCCCCATCCCCAAATAAATAAAAATAACTGACAAAAAAACAGTATTAGTAATCATATTTTGGGCCAGACATCTTTATTTTGCCTTTTTCTACTAGAAATATTATGATTTTCTACATAATCAATATTTCATATTTTACCATATAAAATTATTAGTAGTTCATATTTAAATTGAGATCTTCGCCTTCAATCTCATTCTCCAAATTTTAATTGTTTTTTCCCCTAAAAGACTGAAATATCATCAGTAAGTAATTTGTGTCTTTCTTTTCTTGGAGAAGCTTGATTGTGACCACATTTTTGCCCACTGATTTTCATATGATGACTATTTTCATTCCTCTTTCCCATTAATACACTTTAAACTAATTTTGATGGTGAAAGTAAGTATTTATATGTCTATATTTCTAGAAGTGGAGTCTTGGTTTGCTATTTATCATGTGCTCCCAATTATTTTTAAACATTGTAGTCAAAGATTCAAAATAGAATTCTTATATTTAAACTTTTTTACATTTTAAAAATTTAATAAGAGATTAATTTTATTTTTCTCTCCCTAAAGAAAAATTTATTTTTCTTCATTTTTTTCTCTACTTCCTTTTTCTGTTCCAGAGTGGCCATAACTGATGAGTATACTTATCATTCCTCACTGTAGCTCTTCTATTTAGAGATGTTTGGTACTGAAGTGATCATTTTCTTTCCACAATCAGTGACTTTTCTTTTTCCCCCTTAATAGTTTTCATTGCTTTATCCTTGATTTTAGGTCTGTGTAAACTTATCTGGACAATAAATTTATCAGATGCCACAGTTCATTTAGTGATTCTGTTATGGACCACAGCAATACTTTCATACCCTTCCTGTTCATTTGTGAATAGTTATCCATGCTTTCTTGTGCTGTTTTCTTACCTATTTACTTTTAATTCCATTACTTTTTATTAATTATAAGATGGTTGAAATATTTTGCAAAATGAAGCAAGATAGTATCACTAAATCTTTTGGAAAGTCTGGTATTTCTTTGCTTCTACTTACAGATAATCAAGGGATTGTTGATGTTTTATGATTCTTCATAGGTTAATATAACTCTTTTTGTATCATGCACATTGTTATTAATAAGACAGCCTTTCTTCATAATCTGCATGAATAATTTGAGAGAAATATTTCCTTCCTGAAATATAGAGGCCACCAACCTAACATATCTTTGTCCATTTCCTTAAAAAAAGAAAAAAATTGATGCCTGCATATATTCATAAAAAACCTTTGAAAGAATATAATATTTGAGACTGCCAGTAAATTTATTGGAGAGTTAGTATAGATTTCCCTTGGGGTTTATGAGCACTTTTTCTTTTTGTAACCGGGGAATTGTAAATATGTTTTAATTTAATCACATTTAGGTATGGAATGTACAGAGTTATCAAAAGCAAACTTTACCAATAAGATGGTAACACCAATTGACCAGTCATATCCAAAAAATTAAAGAGCTAGAAGGTGCATGGATATTGTTAGAGGCCTTAGCACAATTATTCACTCATACTATTTGTATTAGTTAGCCAAAGGGGTGCTGATGCAAAATACCAAAAATCTGTTGGCTTTTATAAAGGGTATTTATTTGGGGTAGAAGCTTCAGTTACAAGGCCATAAAGAATAAGTTACTTCCCTCACCAGTCTTTTGCCACGTGTTGTAGCAAGATGGCTGCAGGTCTCTGCGAGGGTTCAGCTTCCTCTTCCTCCTAAGGCTCCATGGTCCCAGCTTTTTCCGATCTCAGCTGTAGGCTAGCATACAGCTCATCTCTCTCCCTGGGACTCATTTCTTTCCGGGCTTTCTCAGCTGTTCAAGGGTCTGGTCTCTTCAGCTGCAAACTATCAGGCAAATGGCTTGGCTCTCTCCCTGGTACTCCAGCATCCAAAACTAAACTCTCTGTGTTCTCTTTCTCCATATATTTACTTCCCTGTCTTTGATTGACCATCCATTTATATAGCCCACAAAAGGGCGGGGACTCAAACCGAGGTGCCCTAATGATGTGGTCAACTAAAAGCCCTAATCTTGATTTAATAAAGTAAAAGTGAAACCTCTGCATTTAATACAACCTAATACGCTCAGAAGAACAGACCAGTTTACAAACACAATTTTTGGAATTCATAAACAATACCAAACTGCCACACTATTGATTGTGGATTTTCTTTTTTAATTGTGGGTAAAAATAAAAATTTTCACAATACATACCAACATTTGCAAAATGATCTATAAATATATATGCATATATGTGCATTTGCTTACAAAAATGTTATTTATATATATATATAAATATATTTTAAGAGGTGCTTAGATTACCCAAAATATTACACAGAACCCACTGGGATTCCTATGTTGCCCACCTCCCACACCTCCCACCACATCCCACACAAACATCTCCCACAAGTGTGGCCCACCACCCTCAATGGACTTACACATCCTGTGGCCTTGCCACCAACCATAGACCACAGTTCACACGGTAGACCACACTCTCTCCCACACAGTTCTGAGTGGTGTGTGCTGATTTAAAATGGCCTACATCCGTTGCCACAGCGGTACTCAGGACAACCTCCAAATCCCAAAGAAGCCCCTGTATTTCAACTGCTCGTCACCTCCCTGCCCCAAAAGTGTCAAGTGGCCACTGGCTCCACCTCATTGTTATAATTTCTTCCATTGCTAGAATCACCATATGTGAACAAGAGAATACCATCAAGTCCACTCTAGTCCATAGTTCTTCCCCTAATCCTGAGGGGACTGGGATGGTGATGTCCACTCCACCTCCAAGTGAGAGAGGGCTTATATCCCATGGATATGGTGGGTGGGATGATCCTGCCTGCAGATGCAGGCCCTCTCCATTCCCTGGGATGGCCATTGCCCATCATTGTCTCCTCGCCAGGTGACTTGGATGAGTCCATTGAGCTGTAGGGTAGGAGTTGCAGCTCCACTGAGATTCCATGCACACCTGGCACATAGGTAGGCCAGAGGCTCCAGTCTCTGGAAGTATACCTAAAAACATCAGCATCACATATAGGTTTGAATAGAAGGGACTGATGAACCATGTGCAGGGAGGACTTATTTGAATCTAATTCTGTCACTCTCAGGAGCACAGATTCCAAAATAGAGCCCACTGATAAGGCATCAGTCTCTGGTTCTACCCCCACTTATATAGGACCTGGGTGTCTCCAGAGCTCTCAGGAGCCCCTCTGTGTGGGGTGATAGGCACTTAGATGTTCTATGAGCTCCTACTGAGGTGTGCGTAAGAGTTACCTCAGGGATGACCTCCCGACTCTCTTTGAAGTCTCTTAGCCACTTGAACTCATTTGTCTTTACCTTTTCCCCCTTTAATTCAAGGTCTTTTTCCAGTTGTGTTGCCAGTTGGCACTTGGTATTAATCCCTCGTTGCCAGGGAGGCTCATCCCTGGGAGTCATGTCCCATGTTGGGGGAAAGGTAATGCAATCATATGCTGAGTTTGGCTTAGAGAGAGGCCACATTTGAGCAACAAGGAGGCTCTCAGGTGGCAACCCTTAGGCACCCCACAACTGCAGGCTAAGTCTCAGTTACAAGAGCAAAGACTCACAAGGGTAGTCATCAATAAAAACAACATATCAGTGGGTCATCCTCTTTTGACAGACACTGTCCCTGCACTCAGAGGACTATTACTGCTCCCTTGGAGACTGTGGCAGAGCTCTCCAGGCTAGGAATTCAGATTCCCTCATTTATTGTGTGATTGTCCACCCATCGTGACCATGCCCCATCTTTTGATCTTTTGAACGATTTTGTATATCTTTCATGTATATTTGGATGAACTAATTCCCATGAAACCGCCCTCCCAGACACCCCCCCCACCAATAATCCCCTGCAGTACCCATTGTAACCCTTCTGTGATCCAAATCCTCCATGAACATGTAGTCCATAAAATAATCAAATACACTTACTAGGAAAAAGAAACAAGTATGATAAGCTTACATGCAAGAGACAAACATAAGGAAACTCTAGGGGAAAAAAAAAAAAAGAAAAGAGAAGGAAAAAAAACAAATAATCAAACAAAAAACAAAACAAAATAAAATATAATTAGCAGATTGGGACATTCAAAAAATGGGCAAAAGAGCAAAGGAAATGTCTTTAAAAAAAAAATATATATATATATATATATATATTCATTTTTTTTTCCTTTCTCTTTTCTTTTCTTTCCTTCCTTTTATCACTGTGTTATCGGATGTCTGGTGTGCCGTGACACCTTCCCCCTCTCAATCCCCATTGTCTCCCAATTTTTCATTTAATTTTCAAAGAAGTTTTAGGTCACAGCAAAGTCACACACGGAGTGCCTGAGACACCCAGATACCAAACCACCCCCCTCCCCCACCCCATATTACCGCCCCCCCTTTTTTTTGGATGTTTGTATTGTTATAACTGTTATACAGATAGCAAAATATAGCAACTAAACATTGTCAATGATTTACAGTATGGTTTACAATTTAGATGATACAGTTTAATAGTTTTGATATTTACCATGACCTGTGTCCATTACTGTAAGGTAATGAAAAACCTTCCCCATGACCACCAAACACCCCATTAGATCTTGACTGTTCCCTTCCCCCCAGCCCCCCAGGGCCCATGATACCACTCTCTCCTGACCCATGGAATGTCAAGATTCACAGTTACATGCCCTGGGGATTTGAACCTGCCCTTCCTAATCCACCCACCCGCCAGTGCTGCACCACCAAACCCAGGAACATGACCACTCATCTGCCCCATCCCCCAACATGCAACCACACTCTATCCCTTTACCATAGATTATGTCCATATGGGTGATGGCTCAAAGCCTGCTCTTCTCTTACTCTCCTTTGTTAACCTATCTTTCAGACCATGGTTCTCAGAGACTGCTCACTTTCCTCAGTTCAGATCAGTGAGGTCATATATTGTTCATCCTTCAGTGCCTGGCTTGCTTCACTCAACATAAGGTCTTCAAGATTCATCCACGTTATTCCATGTATTAGCACTTTGTTCCTTCTTACAGCTGTGTAATATTCCATTGTATGTATGTACCACATTTTGCTTATCCATTCATCTGTTGATGGGCACCGGGGCTGATTCCAACTTTTGGCAATGGTGAACAATGCCGCTATGAACATTGGTGTGCATATATCTGTTTGTATTTTTGTTTTCAGTTCTTCTGGGTATATACCCAGCAGTGGAATTGCTGGATCATACGGAAGATCTATTGCTAGTTTTCTGAGGAACCGCCAAACTGTCTTCCACAGTGGCTGGACCATACCGCAGTCCCACCAGCAGTGGATGAGGGTTCCTATTCCTCCACATCCTCTCCAACATTTAGTGTCTCCTGTTTTTTTAATAGCTGCCATTCTGATGGGTGTAACATGTTATCTCATTGTAGTTTTGATTTGCGTTTCCCTGATAGCAAGCAATGTTGAGCATTTTTTCATGTGCTTTTTAGCCATTTGTATTTCTTCCTTGGAGAAGTGTCTTTTCAGGTCACTTGCCCATTTTTTAAATGGGTTGTTTGTCCTTTTATTTGATTGTGGATTTTCTAACTTCTTAAACCTTGCATTACTTACATGCATTTTTTAAATTTTGAAATGGTATTGTTTATTTTATTAAGGTTTATGTTTGTTATTGGCACAAGATTTTGGGAAAACCACTTGTTTTCCTAAATGTAGCAATAATCACTCAGCGAAGATTTTTTTTAATAGTTTGCAGAAAAACCAACCAACAAAAGCCTGCACATAAATGAAAAGCCTTTATAGAAATCAATTGCCTGTATTGTTCTTAAAGGTATAAGGATAAATCATCAAATATAACATTAATAGATTTATTGACTACATGAATATTCTGCTGTATGGAAAATTAAAATAAAAATCAAATTAATACTTTAATTCTTAATGTTTTTCTCAAAAGGTCTAGGAAATTATTTGTCTTAAATCTGTAAGTCAAATAGTTATTTTCTGTTTCCATCTGGATACACCTTTTACTTCCAAAGCGTACTTCAATCAGTGATGATATTTTTGATGGTCAAAATATATATTCTCATTATAACCAAATACTTTATTTCCTCCAAAATAATTTATTAAATCTTTTGGTAAGTCATACTTGATTTTTTTTTTCTAGCTAGATTTTACCTGGTTCTTTTGGCTATCATAAGATATTGTATCTTAATTTTAGTGAGTTTAGTGTAATGAACTCCCTAATTATACACATCATGTTAGATCCACAGCTCATTCTTGACATCCAGGGTAAATGCTCTTAATTTTAATTTTTTTTTTTTCCTGAAGAATAGGTTCTTTGGACATTGTAGAACTTTTCCCATTTTAGCAAAGTAAATGAAACATTATAGTCTCATTTATTATTTATGAAATTATATAGGGAGAAAGCCATTGTATTATTTTATATTAACTCCTGTATGAGAAAATAAAAGGGGCAAAGAAAACCTGCAACTTATTTTCCCTATGAGCACTTTTCAAATTAGTTCCTTTTAACTCTAAAACTAAAGCCAGGAAACCAGTAAAAAGATACCATGGGCAATTTGGAAGCACTAAAAGAAAATCCTGAAACTGCTGATCAGATTTACCTTTTCTGTTCTTAGGGTTTGTTGCTTCTGAAAAGCTCTTCTGAATGTGGAATGGCACTGTCAAGTCCTGGTTTTCTGAGTATATTCATAGCCTGGATTCCTTGAGAGTTTTGTGTCCCAAGAAATATTTCACAATATGCTGATTTCCAAACTTTATTTTTAAAAATTCATAGTACCTGCTTCTTGGTGTCAGGAAATGATCATTGTTCAGCTATTGCTCTTACTAGAAACATTATGGTTATCTGGATAATGGTCCTAAGAACAAAACATGCAAATCATTTTGGGCAGAAATTCTGTGAAATGACTTTGTTATTATCTTTTAGATGATCATCCCATCTTAAGTGTTTTTCTAAAGAACATGCATTTGTTCAGCAAATATTCATTGCACATCTGTTTTGTGCCAGGCACACTGTTCTTGGTGAAGGGTAAGTATTAGTGAGCAAAACACACAAAAATCCCTGTCCTCTATACAAAGATAGATGAAAGTCATAGTTTCTCAAACAAACTTAAATATCTCATTAGGGTCTTTATTCTTATCTCTTGAAGCTTTAAAACAAAAATAGAAGTGAAGAAAATGCTCTGGTTACTGAAGTTTTAATTTACATAAATTTTAGGTCTTTATTGTAGTTTGAAAATAAAATTAGTGAGAAGAAGAAAGTATGACTTACCAATGAGTTTTATCCATAAAAGGTCCTTCTCTATCTATTTTATTTTATCTACTTAGAAAGTAAAAATTGTTTTTAGCATGGGTTTCTTTCTTTTTTTTTTATTTTTATTTTTTCAGTTTGAGTATATTTATAAAAAAAGAACTATCACTTTTGTAAAAGCATTGTACAAAACATTTCATAATGGTGTCCTGAGAAGTACATTTGAAAGTTACCTTTTAAAATTCAAATAACATTCATAGAAAGCCATAAATTCTTCTACTAATAATAAAAATATTAAAAAGAAACACATAACAGAAAAATCTTATCCTATTTAATGAGGAGGAAGATTGACAGTTGTGATAGATAAATTAATGGGTTAAAAATTAATCCCAAATATATTAGAACAAGGTCATGCTAGTAATTTTAATGACATAGTGACAAAATTAGGCTATATCTACTTTTGTATTTGAAATCAAAAGGTCACAATAGATGTTAAAAAGAAGACAATTGTTATAGAAAGAAGATTAGAATCGTGTAACAGTGAGGTTCTCCCAGTTAATATCTATTAAATAGTGCAAGCACCTATTTGTTCGTAGTCCAGAAGGCTTTTCATTCTTGCTGATAAATTTTTAAATAAATTACTGGGTATCTCTTCTCATTCTTAAATTTCTTCACTAAAATCAGTTTGACTAAGTTCACTGAAATACTGAGATACTTTTTTCATCCACCATACTTATTTTGGGAAATTTACCTTTCAAAGATTGTCATATGGACAGTGCTCATTTTCTTTTCTAACATAAACACAGAATACATCAGAATGAAACTGTATGACTAGTTTTTCAGCTATGGAGCTACGGAGCTTTGGGATTCCATGCAGTATCTTTAAACTTTCTTTTAATAAAGTTTACTTGTAGTAGGTATATTTTATTTATATCTTCTGTATCTATTACCCAGCCTCTCACAATCTCTACAGGAGGGTTATGGATTACAGAAAGATTCTACTGGAGATATGAAAGCTGCTGACATTGAGGGAGAGATGATTCATTCATAAATACATTCCATATGCATAAATAAGTGAACTTAGATACTATTCATATCTAGCCCTTGAACTCAAATTCATTTCATGACAACTAAACCTAATGGAATCTATGAAAGTCTTGAGATCTAGTTTTTGGTTTTTTTTTTTAAAGATTTATTTATTTACTTTATCCATTTTAAACCCCCACTTCCCCATTTGCTGTTTTGTGTCCATTCGCTGGGCAATTCTGTGTCTGTTTCCTGCCATCTCTTCTCATCCTCCTCCTCCAGTCTTCATCAGGATTCGATCCTGGAGACCTCCAATGTAGGAGAGATGTGTTCTGCCACCTGCGCCACCTTGGTTCCTGGTTTTCCGAGCTTTTGGAGCATCTCATCTTGTCTCTCCCCTGCGTCTTTTTCCTGTTACGTCATCATTTTGCTGCATGGCTCCTGGGGCCTGGCGGCTCACCAGCACACACAGCCTGGCAGCCCATGCGCCTTCTATATATCTATCTATCTATATATATATATATATATTTTTTTTTTTTTTTTTTTTTTTTAATTTTACCGGGAGGTCCCGGGGATCGAACCCAGGTCCCTCCATATGGCAGGCGGATGCCCAACCATTTGAGCCACATCCGCCCCCTTGAGATCTAGTTTTGACCCATCTACACTATTGAATAGAGACGTTTTATTTAACCATTTAAATTAATAAACTAATACTAAGAAAATAGTATGCTATTTTAAGAATCCTGTACATAAGAATTGTTTGAATTTTGATATCTGACCACAGTATATTGTAATCTATTTACATGAACTGTATATAAAAACATCTTTAAATGGTTGCTGAGTAATCTGAGTTTTCCTTTATTGAACAATAAAAATAGAAGATTATGTTATTATTTCTTGTTTCTTTTTCTGCAACTGCAATAACTCCCAAAGTGAAATAACATGGCAGGGTATATTACCTAAAACATGCTTTCTTTTTAAAGTTATTTTAATGACACTAATCAGATTTGTTTCCATATATATCATAAAATAATTTAATCCTCAAATTATTTAAGTATTAATAAGTATCAGATCAGCATAACTGTTGGAAAACGCCACAGAAATTTTTGTATAGATGACTAATACAGTAGATATTACCTTAATCTTTTATCATCTAAGTGTCCCCTTTATTAATGGCAACCTAGTACTTGGATTTCTTAATATATGGAGTTGATTAATTAAGTAAATTCATGGTATTTTACTTTAATGAATATTATATCATTTTTAATCTTGAGAAGGCTTCATGAGTGAGAATAGCTGAAGGGGGGCTGGGATTGTAAGGCAAACCTATTTTTTTTCTTTGACATTTTTGACTCAGTAGACCCAAGGCCTGTTCTCTTCCAACTTTAAATTTTGTCTTTTCATTTAATTTAATTATAGGAACCTTCGAAGCTATAATTTCACACTGCAATGAATTTTACCTTTCCTTTGCAAATATATTCAAAAGATTTGCTAATATACTCATTGCACAGGAAATAAAGAAGTAGTAAAATGAAACTAAGGGATAGTTTCATTTTGTTTTATTTCTCTGTTTCCAAAAATGTCACTCTTACATTGGGCATGTGCCTTGACTAGACACTCATGCCAGTATATTTCAAAGATTTTTAAAACACTGAAGAGATGAGCTATCTTTCTTGAATTAAAGAAAATATACTGTGTAACGTGCTTTAGTTTGTGATGAATTTCTGAGCCTCATCCATCTGTGTCTAAAAATGGACCAAAAAAATAATGTAGTTCATTGTACCATAGACTTTATTCCTTTTCAGATGGAGCTCCCTCAGTGTATCTTTCCCCTTTATAGGCAGTGATGGTGAATCTTGATGGTGAAAGGCTAAAAGTAGACATGTGATGCATACTTGATTGCATACCATGGTGGGTCATGAGTTCTTTTTTTAAAAAATTTTTCGTTCTTAAAGAAGTTTTAGATTACAGAAAAGTTATATAAAAAATATAGGGGATTCCCATATACCTCTCCCCCTCACATTTTCCCCTATTAATATCATCTTTCTTTAGTGTGGTACATTTGTTATAATTGATGAACAAATATTGAAGCGTTGCTACTAACCATATTCTTTAGTTTATATTATGGTTTATACTTTGCACCATGTAATTTTATAGGTTTTGGCAAAATGTATAATGGCCTGTATCCAACATTGCAGCCTTATGCAGATCAATTCCAATGTCCCAACCTCAGTAGTTCTTTATCTTTTTTAATCTTATGTGATCATCACTGTTTCTTTCCACTTAATACTATTTCTCTATGTTCTTACATTTATCATCTTGCTTATCATTCATCTCTCTGTTTTCATTCTATTTTCTAAACATCATTGAATCCTTTTGGCTTTTTTTTTTTTTCTTCTTCTTTTTACCTCTGCTGGGTGGTTTCTCTTGATGTATATAGACTACCCTTCCTACTGATCTTAAATTATCCTGGACTTCACTGTACCTATGCTATTTATTTTAGAATCATGTACAATAGGTTTCACCATCACACCTCAAGGGAAAAAGCCAAATTGATTTGTTTCCTTATGAGAAACACTCTGGTGTTATGGAGCTTCCAGTTCCATTAAACTTGGGAACTACTGGCAGTAGTTTTATACCTTGGTTTGCAATAATTACCTTAGCAGCCTGTCATTAGCTGAGAGCTCCATTCAGAAGAGAAAGGAAGTACTGTAACAGTGAGTACATTTCATTTGCCTCAAAAACAAAAAACAAAAACCATTTAAGAATAAACATAAGGAAGAGGTTCTCTTTTTTCTACATAATTTTTCATGCCTAGTCCATCTACTGCAATGTTTTCTAAATTATATTCTGAGAACATTAGTTCTACTTCATGTTAATAGGGGTTTCTTGATTAAATAAGTTTCAAAAATCCTGGGCTAACAGAATTAAGTGTACTTTTTGATTAAAGGACTTTTTTGAGCCTGTAGCAAGATAATATGCATTTTCAAACTACAAGAGAAAGAGATATAGTGTGTAGTGCTTCACAAACTTATTTACTAATGGAACTCTTTTTATTTTTTTTTTCCCTGAATAGAACTTGTTAAAAAAATTCTACAGGAGGAACTTTGGAAAATGTTTTCATTATCTCCTTTCTAGTTTTCAAATTTCCCATCTGTAAAATGGAATAGATTTACTTGGAAAATCTTTTAATTTATCATAGGATATATAAAAATTTAGATTTTTCCAAATCTCCTCTTAATAATATAATATGGTATATTTATGTTATAAATAGAGACTATATAAAAGACAACTTATTCTCAAACATATTCCAAAGTTCTTTGTTTTTCTGTGAATAGAGGACAAAATATATTTCTGAATTTTTGTGTTCCTTCTAAGTACTAATGTGCCATTAGTAGTAGTGTTTTATTATGTGAAAATAAAATTAAGATTATATTTTACATGTAATATATATATATATATATATATAACTCACTGGACTTTTCATTTTATTTTAACATAACTCTAATTATGGAAACTTTTATGTATTAACTTTTCAGAAATTGTTATTTGTGAAGATTCCCATAGTAGCTTTCATAATATTGGGGTCCTTTCCTCTAATTCTCACCTAAATAACCTTATGATATTTATATGTTTCAGTAGTAAGGTGGTTTCATCTTTCTTTGTGTTTTCTATTTGTCACTCTCCAATAATCTAATCCAAGGCAAAATCTGAAATCCTTTTGTGTATGTGTGTTAAGCTAGCCTTGACTACTAAATCAAAAAAAAAGGTTCAAAACAGATTAATTCTGTTGGATATGTCGTCATTCTTAATTTGAGAAGAGGACTCTTAAAAGGCCAGAAATTCTACTTGGTTTCAAAAATTTGTATTGATCTTTTACTAATAGTCTAGTGTATTACCTCTGAAGCCTTTGAATAATACTGTTTTAATTAGTTAAAAATTTGTTTTTCAAAGCCTCCTTTTAAAAAAAAACAAACAAAACCTATTATTATTTAACTGCTCTTGATCTCCTATTCTTATTTTTCTTGATAGCAGTTGTTAAATGATGTGAATTGGGAATCTTGGATCTACTTCCAGAGCTCAGTTGTGAGATCTGAGGGGGGAAAGTCTTATATTAAGAGACATTTCCAGGAATTTATAATTTATAAACTAGGGCAGAAATTACTGTTGGAAAATAGTAGAATTGCAAAGGTATTCTATAAATAATATATATATATTAGTAGTACCATGTCTTTTAGAGCTTGATGGGATAAAAATTTTCAGTTAGCACACAAACTGGTTTGGTAGCTGAAACAGGGAAGGAAATCAGTAATTTTTTGTTGTTGTTGAATAATACAGTCCTGGTGGTCATTTTTATTACTGAGGAATCATTCCTCAGACATTAAACCCAAGTATGGCAGTTTAATATGATAGTTCAACAAATAGTCATTTGATTATTTTTTATACCAAAACTCTTCAGCCACTTTGGAAAACAAATTGACCTGTATCCCCAAGGGATTAAACAATATAAAAGAAGTAGAAGATATGTTTCCTTCCTTCAGGGAACCACCTAATAAATAAATGATAAGGCCTCTACCAAATCGGGATGGTTTCAATCTGAGAACCATTGTTGGGATGGTTCATGATTACAGTTTTGTTATGCATGTTAAGTAAATGGAATATTGCCAA
Organism: Tolypeutes matacus; assembly: GCA_026826555.1. Taxonomy (NCBI): domain Eukaryota; kingdom Metazoa; phylum Chordata; class Mammalia; order Cingulata; family Chlamyphoridae; genus Tolypeutes; species Tolypeutes matacus. Next base: position 46,860,052 of record JAKSZT010054334.1, on the reverse strand, counting down.
GAAGTTGGGACATTCAACATTGATTTTTCAAAACTCATATTAACCTTAATCTTTTACCAGCATTTTCATCTTCCCTGAAGTATGCTCACTTTTTCCAAATTGGATGATTAGGGAGTATCTTGGCCATGATTAACAAAGAACTTACTGTACAAAACAAGATATTAGAAGTCAGTTTAATTCCAATTCTGTTTAGTTCAAATTCTAAAATTCATGGATTTGAGATTTTTTTAAAGTATTGTATAATCATTTTTGGTACTATTTAAAGAACAATTTTGGGAAATATAATGAGCAGTTATCTTGAAATGATTTAAATAAATAATACTTTTTAAAATGTGGAGAGAAGTACACTAATGTATTTTTTTTTTCTCATAAGGTGATCAGATAATATAAATCTTCTTACCTACAATTACTGAATTTGGCCATCAATACCCAAAATAATCTTAGACTTAATCAGATTTTAAAAATATGGAGTTGAAATCTTAAAGCAAAAGGAAAAGGCAGACATCAAGAGCTTGAGAATATTAATACTTTAAATTTTTTATCCATTGTAAATAAATCTTTTTTTGTTGTTCCTCCTTCTCATCTTTTCCTTCCTTCTTTGTATCCCACCACCTCCTTCTTGTCCTCTTTTATTTTGTTTTGCATGTGAGTGTGTGCCTTTTTATTCATTTTAAAGTTTTCAGGTAGCTTTTACTATTGGGTGGGGTATATTCCAAACCAAACCGGATAGATGCCTAAATAAAATCTGGCTAAATAGAACATCTTTCAAAGTTCAAAAATCCTCTAAAAACTTCAGATACAAATACATTGATATTCTTGGTTGATCTTTTATATGCCATGATTGGTGTTAATGCTTACTTTGCACTTGGCACTACTGGTAGTAGTTCTCATAAATGGAAGGAGGTTTAGAAACTATTATTGAGATGTATTGGAGCTAATTACAAAAAGACTTAGAAATGATAAAAAGTTGGTAGTATGCCCAGTCCACATAAATTGTGCCCCTGTATTTGTAGGAAATTAGCAAAGGAAATATTAAAAATCCTCATTGAATGTTTTTTGAAACTTAGAAATATAAATAGTGAAGATGGGAAATTAAAATATATAATTCCTTTAAGAAAAAATTAAGGAACTTTTCAAGAAATCAGAGATGGGAAAGTCTAAACTTTGTTAGAGAAAGTTAATTATAAAAGGCTAGTTTAAAATCATTTTAGACAATGAATATAAGATTTATATCTCAAGAAGATGATGCATATGTTTTCCCATTAATTTATTAAAAATACTTAAAGTTGGCTGTGAAAAGACTGAATATTTGAATTATCTTAACTAAAGATTATAACTACATTAATGAAAATAATCATTGAGGAAAGGTGATTATTAAAATAGGAAAAGAGTGGCTAGAGATGAGGTTAAAGGTAAATTTGTTGGCTTGGTACTTGGATTTCAAAATAATTTTTATAATGGTATAAGGTTTGCCTGAAACTACTAAACAAAAGTTTTAAAGTAATCCACTTTAAATGGTTTAAGAAAAAACGATTTACTTTCTAAAACGAGAATTAGAATGTTTTGAGGTTCCAATAAATTTCACATAAATGGCAAAAGACAGCTAAAAATGCTTTTGACATTGTTTGCTATTTATTGCCATTCTGGGAACCAAGACTGAGAAACATTTTCAGGTTCTGTATGTTTTTTTCCTGAAAGGATTTGGTAAAAAAGGGTCACTGAGAGAGTTAAATGTCTGCTCTGCTTGGCCTTTGAAAGAAGGGAAAAGGGCAAGGCTGGTCTTGGGCAGATTACTTCCACCTCCCTTTTTGCCCCTGCTTCAGCTCCAGGGGAGCTGGAAAGTGCACAGGAGGAAATCAGAAGACCTGGGTTCGAGTCCCGGCTCTGCCACTTACTACCTATGTGACTTTGGGTAAGTTACTTCATCTCTCCCAGTCTCAGTTTCCACACAAGGTTGTTGTGAGGATTGAATAACATAATCCATGTAAATGTGCTTTATAAACTCCCAAAGACTATGCATTTTTATTATCATAAGCTTGGCCTTCCTTCTTCCTTCTTCTTCTGGAGTGTCCTCAGCTATGTAGTTTTAAAGCAGTCCCAAAAGACATCTTCACTCCTTTTTTTTCCCCCATGTCCTCTTCATATTGGAACTCCTATTCATATTTCTGCATGCTCAGAATATATTCTAAGACTATAAACGCCAAGCTGGTTAAATTAATCTTCACTAGAGTATGGATCACTATTACCCCCTTCTTACCCTTCCCACTCTCACCTTTTTTCTTTAATCTTTCCAGAATTATGTGCTTAGAAACTTCAGTGTCTAATGTATGGAAATTCAGACAGTTGGGGAGAGAGATTTTGGTAAAAGGAAGTCGCTTAAATCTTCTTACCTAGCTTAATCCTCCATTAGTTAGTAAGGTTGACTAGGAATGGGGGAAAATGAATGCTCCTCTAGCCCTTTCTTTTTCTCCACAGGAAAGGAGATAGAAATAATTCACAGTTAAAAGTTCTCTAGAGGTTTCATGGTAAACTTAGATCCTTAAGGAATTATCATAGAGAGAAGAGGCAAGGAATTTGATAGGCTGTTCTTAGGTCAGCTCTTTGAATTATATCTGACTTGGCCTCATCTTCAGTGAAAGAAGTGCTGGTCTACTCTAAGCCAAACTAAATTTACAATGCCTGTCATTACTGGGTGCTCAGTGTATAGGACAAAGGGTGTATTTAGCTAAAGAAGAAAGATAACTTGCCTCCTGGATCACATTTGGTTTCATATCAAGGGATCTATATTAGGGCAAAAGAAGAGCTTGTAGTTTTATTTGTTCCAACTCTCCCCTATAATCTGTGCATGGTCCAACTGTGTAAGTAATAGTAATAATAGCCAATTTTTGCACTGCTTGCCGTTAATGCTTAATTACCATGCAACACAATAACAGTTACTCATGTCATTAAGTGAATAGATTACCTTTGTTAAAGATTTTATTTTTATTTTATTTTTATGGACTTGAACCATTGACTTATGCTCAATATGGTTTCTTGCTGAAGTTGCAGTGTCATCTTTCATAACTTTAAAATTAGAGGGAAATTTGGAATTCTGGTAGTAAATAAATACAAATCAGTTGGGTACAGATTTTAACTTACGAATTAATAGGAAAAATTAAATGATAGCACTTTTTGCTGGCAAGGATATAGTGACATGGATACATTGCTAAGGGCAAATTGGTATGACCTCTCTGATTTTTTTCCAAGCCCTAAAAGTGTTCATACCTTTAAATCAATAATCTCACAGTTGATAATCTGTCCTAGGGAAATAGCAAAAAAAAAAAGAGTTAATTGCTGGGTGATGATCACTGCAGTATTATTATAATAGTTAAAAAAAAAAAAAAAAAATCTAGAAGCTACCATGTGTTCAATAAGAAGAAGAAAGGTAAAGTAAAATTATCATCCATCTACTGGGTGAAATATACAGCTGATAAAAGATCATGTGAAGGCTGGAATATCATAGAAAATATTTATAAGTGAATAAAAGCAATTTAAAAGCTTGAATGAGAATACACTCCAGGTAATGGTTGTTTTAGGGTAATAAGATTGTGTGCACTCTCTCCCTATGTACTGTGTGTATATACCTATATATGTTTTTCAATTTTATAAGCTTTCTGTAATTTTGTATTACATTTTTAACTTAAAAAAGTAAAAGCAGATGAAATTAGCAAGAATGTTGACCATGATTAAGGAATTTTAGTCTAAAAAAATCCCTGCAATTTGCAAAAAAGGATCCAAAATATAGGAGTAAAAACAAATGATATAAAAAATCATTCTTAATTTTTAAATTTTTTTCCCTTTGCCTTCAGTGAGGTTAACAACAAAAATGTATATTTCGTGATAGAATACCTATCTTTAAACTTGATCTTGTTTGTAATCAGTAAATGAATACAGCTATCATAATTAAACTAATAGTTACCTATCCATAGCCTTACCACCAACTTTTCGCTCTAACCATTCAACCTACTTTCTAATTCCTTGCTAGATATTCCCTTATTGATATTGTACCCAAATCAGTTCCATACCTTCAGAACTCAGTCTCTCCCCAGTGCTTTCAAACACAGGTCAAAATACATTTCCACTATGAAATATGTATTTAATCTACTACTCATAATTTTGGGAATATGTTAATATGTAATCATGGTTTATATTTTTTTTAACCCTTTTTGTTTGACACTTTTCTCCATTATAGCGTTTGATACATTATTAAAACATTAAGTATAAAGTAAAGTTTTTATATTTAAGGTCTTCCTATTAATGTATGATTTCAAATATGTATTAATCTATTTCAACAGACCTTTCTGGCACACTTACTATGTGCCTTTATTTTCACCACCAGAACAGTGCCCTATGAAACACATTTCCTTAGAATAATTATGTGGGAAACAATGGGAATGCATAAAAGAAAAGTCCCTGTCCTGAAAGAATCACAAGTTGAATAGCCCAAAAATAAACCAACAATAGCAGAGCAAAGCAATAAGGGTTATGATGAACACAGCACGGATGTAGAGTACCTAACCCCACAGATGTAGAGTGAAATGTGTCAGGAATGTGTCTACTCTTAGAAGAGACAAGCTTTCCCTGACTATCCTTTCATAAAACAGAATGTGTCCTCAGACACACTCCCTATACCCTTTACCCTCCTCTATTTTTTCCTTACCCTTCTTGTCCCGCAGCTCCCCACCAAGTTAAATCAATGTAAGACAAGGACTTTATCTCAGCTAAGACCTGCACATCCAGAACAGTGTCTGGAGCATAACAGGCTTCAGTAAATATTTGTTAAACCTAAGTGAATGAAGTTTTATATTGAGTCTTGACAATCTTGAAGAACATTTGAGACAGCTGGGGAGAAAAAGGGAGGAAAGTGAAAGAAGGGAAAAGGCAGGAAAGGTCTAGAAGGGCATGGCTGAATGTGGTATTTCAGTAACAGTTTAGATTGGGTATAGCAAATGTCAGTAGATGAGGCTGCAAAAGTAAACAGGAGTCAGATGATGAAGTATCAAGCAGGTTATGCTAAGGAGTTTGGATTTTTATCCCTCAGGATAGAGACGTCAATGAAGGATTTTTGACAGGGATCATGATGTAATCTTTGCTTTAAGGCATTATTGCCAGAGTATAGAAGATGGATTTCAGTGAAAGGAAAGAGCATGGAGACCAGTTATTGCAATAATTTAAGACACAAGATAAAAGACTTTGGAATCATCACAGTCTAGGCAAAAGTCAGGAGAATGGGTGAGATTACCCAGAGAAAGTATATAAAAAAAGAAGAGACAAGTACTAGGGGGTCAGATTTCTGGAGAATTTCATAGTTGAAGGGTGAGGAGGGGAATTAAGGTGTAGCCAGAGAGGACAAGGAGTTGGATAGTGCAGAAGGGGTGCTGAACCGGTACTGTAGCATGCTGGAAAGGCCAAGGAAGATAGAATTGTAAAGTGCCTATTTATTTGATTTGGCAATCAACAGGTGACCAGTGACTATAAAATGTGCTTTGAATGGAATGGTGGATGTGCATTTGTGGTTGCTTGAGAGTGAGTGGGAAATAAGGAAATGGAGATGGAGTATTGACTACTTTCAAAATATTGGCTGTGAAATGAAAGAAGATAGAAGATGAGAATGAAGAGTAAAGGAACCCAGAGTAAAAACCCAAGCTTGTTTACCTCAAAGGTATAGGGAAGCAACGAGAGAGAGAAGTTATACTAAATAGGAGTGAGGATTAAAAAAAAAACCCAGGCCATGGTGAGTAAGTGGAGTCCAGTCACATGGGACTTTGAATATGTTGAAGAACACTAGAGACAGGAGGAGAAAAGAAATAAAGGTGAAGATGTGGGTAAATTGTTGGGTTTCCTGATAGGAAGCTGAGTAATTCCTGACTAGGGAACTCTCTTTGTATGAAGTAAAAGCAGGTTATCTGTGGAAAGTACTGAGGACAAGAGTGGAGAAAAATTTTGGAGAAAGGTATAAAGATTTGGAAACTGCCCAGGTGAATGGGAGAGCTGACCACTAATGTATTTATTCTCACAGCAAAAGTTTTCAACACTGAATAAAAATCATACTCAAAGTACTCCATGACAAATGTTCTTTGTTTCTAGTTTTTTAGTAGCTTCAAGAAAAGTTAGATGGATATGCACATGAGAAGACATAATCATATTTATTAAGCAAAAGCTAATAGTACCCACTCAGTTTTCAGGAGAGGCTCTCATTAGGATCTATGCCATTGTCGTTAGGCATTAGGAACCATGTCATTGTCCGTAGGACCTAGCAAAATTCATTGTTGGAAAATACTCTATGAATCCGGTTTAAGGATCTTGCTAATAACATTAAAATCCTAAGAATGTTAACAAAGTTTTTTGAGTTTATGTTCATGCCAGGTATTGATATATTAAATCAATCAAAATATTAATTAGGTAATTGATCATTCTAAGTCACATTGACTCTATGTGTGTGAGAAAAGATTCTCTACAAAGGATCGAAACAACTTATAGTCTCTCAGTAAAACCACAGAGCTTAGAAAAATAGTCTGTCTCAAAGTTCATACTACTGAATGTGATAGCAGTCATTAGTAGAGAAACTTAGTACTATGAAGTTTACCAAATTATTCATTCAATGAACATTCCTTATTTAAAATATTATAGTGATAAGTTCTTAAGTAAATTTAGGAACTTGCCAATTATGTAACAAAACAGAATTATTTCTCTTCATTTAAGATTCTGAGGATAAATGTCTTGGAATATGCAGTAGTTAATGTGAAGAATCTGGTGTGAAAATGTTTGTGTTAGTGAATTTTACTGCTTTATTATACTTTCCTTCTCAGTAGTCGTGTTCTCAATGGAGTTAATGCTCCATGTCTGTAGCTACCAAGGGGAAAAAACCTAAATGTGCATGAATTTTTTAAAGACAATTACTGGTTTGGGTAAGCTGGTAGGATTTGTGTCAGTAAAAAAGATTGCTTCTGGGTTCCTTTCTTCCTTGAAAGAAAAATGAACATATTGCTAATTGGCCAGATCCTCTGCCTCTCTTTCATATTACATTGGCTATTAACAACAGTAATTATAAAATCTCTTTGTAAATGTAGAGTGCCTTGGGTTTGGTTCCAACCTTTGTAACTCATTGGGATAATGTAGTCAAATTGCTTGACGCAAAGCAGTAAAAGAAAAAATTTATGCTGCATTAGGCATTATAAAGAATGAAACTTTAGCTTTGTAAAGTAATAATAATAGTTGACCTTAACACTTACTTAGCTTTGTACTAGACATTATTCTATTATTTACTTAACATTAATTCATTAAGTAGCTGCTTACTGGTACTGCAGCCATTTCAGTGTAGTTCATTCTCTCAATGAATCAGTGTACCTTGTGCCCAGAGTAGATAGCATTGTGGATAATTTGTGTTTTATAGTAAGAATTCTAGCACCTAAATGATATGTCCATTTTGTTTTATTAATTTGGTTATGTATTTAAAACACAAGTAAGTTAGAAAGCCCTTGATTTTCAACTACTTATATAAACCTTGTAAGAATTTCATGATCGGTCTAATTTTCTCCTTCAGCCTCTGCATCCACTATGATATGTGGAAAGAACACAAATTAGAGTCCCACATAACCTGGGCAAGATATATAAATTGTTTCCTTTTTAACCTCAGTTTTGTTTTCTCCTTTGAAAAATAACAACAAAATATACCCTACCTCATAGGTTTGTTAGGAGCAACATAGTAGCTGCTTCATAAACATTTTGTCCAGTCAATGAGTGATTGAAATGCCTGGCACATAGGTCTTTAATTAAGGTTGTTCCATTTCTTTAATTTTTCCTTCAGGGCTTTGGAAGGGATAACCTGTCTTACTGCTTACCTCCTGAAAGTGATGTTTGCTAGTTCTAGATTGCAGCAGCAGCTACTGATTGAAACTTCTAAATCATGTGTTGGGTATTCATTGTAAATTATCCCTCATGGAAGAAAACCCACACTGTTTTCTTTGCACCATCATTTTCTTCAAACTCAATCCTTTTCCTTTTATTTTTCCTGTTAAAATTTTCTTTGCTATTTGAATATTACTTGTATAATAAAGGAAGTTCTATATTAGGACTCTTAAAATATAGTCCTAGTAGAAAAATCCACACATAGTTTTTCTCACAAAATGAAAGAACTATGCTCCTTTAACATAATAGTATTGACTGCAAGATTATAAAATTTTCCATCTTTTTTGCTTTATGAAAAACTATTTTCTTTTACACTTCTGAAATCCCGTGGTTTGTAACAGCCTTCAAAAATTGGTGACTTCCTTCCCAGCTCTGACACAAAGCTTTTCAGCTCATCTTGCTGTCAGTGTGCCTTCTGCTTGACATTGACAGTATTCTTGTCAAAACCAGTGTTTTGCATAAATTAGTGTTTAACCCTGGGCAGACGTTACCTCCTTGTTTCATAGTATCTTTTTAAAAATCGTCATGCCATTATTCTGAGATGATAAAAGCAGGATTGGAATATTGTATCAGACATTTGGCACTATAAATGAAGGAGTTTAAAACTGTTAGAATACCATGAACTTTCCTAGTATCTGTGATTTCTCATTGAGACTTAATTAGTAAACATCAGTCTTAGAAATTCCTGGACAATGTTGACATAACCACTGATAGCCTCCTGTCTCTTTCTAGTCCAAAGGATCTACTGGACTTGGACAATTATGCACTATTAAAATAAACAACCTAAATTGTAGAGTATGGGATGGGGAAGGGGGAGGAAACAAGAAGGGGGAAGAAGGCTTGGTTGCACAATCTTTTTTGTCAATAATCTTATGGGTGAATGTTGATTGTTTTGCTTTAATACTTGTGAGAAAGGTACATATAAATATTTGAGGAAAAAAAACAAATCTCTTGACTCAAATACTACAGAGACTTCACATCCTTCTAACTTGGTCTTGCTATTATTATTCTAGCCTTATTGTAGCAAAATTTAATATATTTAATGGTCTTATTTGTATCTATCTCTTTTTAATTGTGGATATGAGACCTACTGCTAAAAATTATGTGTTGTAGATAATGATTGAAAGAGTTAGATAGAGATTGGGAAGGAGTCAGAAGTGGTTATATGAAAAGCTAATGGAAGCAATATGAAATTGGTCCAAGAGTGTGAATGAAAAAGCAATTGTTGGTCCAGGGAACAAGAGTGATTATAGTCTGAAGCTACTGCCCAAGCAGGTGTGATAGCCACAGTGTTGAAAGTTGCTCCAGCAGGTGAAAGAATTTGAGTGTCTGACATGAGTAGTGTTGCTGAGAACACAGCACCTTGGGTGTGAATTTGTTCATTCATAATGTCTAATTTTCATTTACCCAAGTTGATGAATATAAGTTCTTCTCTTTTATTATTCTTGGAGAAAATCTGTGATACCTTTTTCTTCCTTCTGCCAGCAACCATCAAAAATGATTGAGAGATTCCATAAGTATAGAAAGAGAATGGTTAAAAAATAAATAAATAAACATTTGATATCTTAATGTGAGGGGAAAATCCATGAATTAAGCACATTGAGAGTAAAGTGTATTTAGATAACAAGATAGTATGCTACTTCTCTACCAACTTACTGATATAAAGTGGTACAAATAGTTGAGAATGTGAGAATTAGAGTTCTTTCTGTACAAAACCTAGTTACAGTTGAAAGAGTCATAGTGTGTCAGGTACCATATAAAATTCTTGATGTATGTTAATTTAATTTCTACAGGATCCCTATGAATTATTAGTGTTCCTATTGTACACATGAAGAAAACTGAAAATAGAGGTTCAGAGTCACTAAGTAATTTGCCTAAATTTATTGAGCTAGTAAATCGTAGAGCTGATATTCAGGCTTAGAACTCACTGACACCATAACTGGTGATCTTCTTCGTTACCTGTAAATGTAGATACTTCACCTGTAAATGTTGATACCAGTCTACCAGCAGATTTTTGCGTTAATTTAATGAAATAATATATATAAACACATGTCTGTACTCAATGTGTGTAGTTGTTACTACTGTTCTGATAAAGTATCTTTCAACCATTTGGTTCATTTAGTCATAGCCCTCACAAATTTAGGGAATTTTGAAGAGAGAGAGACATGAAGATGAATATTGGTAGAGATATCAGCTAATACTTTTCAAGAGGCTAGATATTTTACAAAGGGAAGTAAAAAAAAAAACAATCTTTTTTTAACCTCCCATTCAATTGCTAAAAAGTTTAATTTTATACAGAGACTCTTATCTAAATTTCACTGGGATTTAGTTTGAAGATTAAACTGCATTTAATTCAAAATACACCAATGATAATGTTGTGCCAAAATATGTTTTTAATTAGTGCTAGACTTCAACTTTTAACTAGGGTTAAATTTAAAACTTTGTATTTCGGTTGTGAAAATAGTTATCTACAGATATAGAATGAAATAGACCTGAGAGAAGGTTTTAGAGATTTTGGTTGATGGCAAGCACAATATGAGTGAGCAGTGATTGAGCAGCTGCTAAAAACATTAAAGCAAGGTTTGCACTCATTGATTATATGTAGAGTATCTTCATCACAGGAAATAATAGTATGGTGATCCAAGGCAGGAGGACATACTCAGAATATTACTCTGAGTGCTAGGATATGTAGAATAGTGAAAAACTAAAATGTATAAAAGAAAAAGATGTTAAAGATATTGGAGAATCCATGGAAATAATGGTATTTGACAAATGATTCTAGGCAGTGAGTCCTTTTATTCTAGAAAGTGGAATTTAAAAAGCTTTCATATGAAAAAGGAAATAGACTCAACTAGAATATATAGGTAGAAATTACAGATATGCAGATTTATACTTTCTAGTGAAGAGCATAGAGCAGTAGAGTTGGCTTCCCAACTGAGTTCCCTTTACTAGAATTATTTGAAAGGAGGCAGAATTACCATCTGTGAGTGATACAGTGGATGGAGTTTGGTGGGTGGAGTTTGTAACACAGAGATCGGATCAGTAACTTCTAGGCTATCTCACAATTCTGAAACTGTGGTTTTAAACTTGCATGTTAAATTGAGTAAGGGTTTTTAAACATCTGTTATCTTTATATTTCGCTAAAGAGAAATACTTAGGGTTTATTATACAGGCATGGTTAGTATAGGTTGTTGGGCAGGAATTAGGAGTTTAATGTGATAATGGTGTTTGCTGCATTGGGGCTCTACCTGCTTTAGGGTTTAAATTTTTCATTCTTCTGTATGCTCAATAAGGAGATGAAAGCATCAGCAATGATTTTGTTTCTTTATTTGATACTGCAATTTCTTCCTTATATCATGCATTTCAAGTCATATTTCTCTTTCCCACTCCAGACTTCAATATTTTTTTTTAGGACGTACCAGGGATTGAACCCAGGACCTCGAATATAGGAAGGAGGCACTCAACCACTTGAGCTACACCTGCTCCCCCTTCAGTATTTTTTAGTGACAGAGATCTTGGTTGTATTTTTATCAATTCTGACAGGGAGAGCTCTAATTCAGTTTCTTAAACTCTGTGTTATGAGTCTCTATAGCATTCCATATTTGACTGTCACAGGTGCTCAGTTACATAAAATGCACTGGAATGATTATGTTAGAGTAAAAAGTGGTTTGGCATTATGATGTAGTAATTAATACCTTCAGAGAAACAATTAGTTTACCCATCTTAAATTATATTAGCCTGCTGATTTAATAAGTAAAAATGATATAAATTATGAGTGAAATGGTTAACCACCTATGATTAGTGCTCATATTTCTTAACCTTAAAATATTCTAAGAAAAAAATCACTTAGTTACCATATTTGGGAAAGCATTTGCTTTTGCACAGATAATTTATAGGTATTAACATGAAAACATACCAACATGCATTGATAGGATAGGTACATACATATTCCATTATTAATCATCACTGTTATATCTACTTTTAAAATAATTTGTTTCTTTTTTCATGGCATTTACTAAAATTTTAAGGGTATGATCCAAAAGCAGGATGCTCAAAGAGGTTAATCAAGTTAATTTATTTTAAGCTTCTTCTTAAAATATTTAGATTTTATGGAAATAATGTCTATAATTTCTGATTGATCCTTTTCAATAATGCTCCTTTGCTCATCTTCCTCTCCTTTTGCTCTATTTGCCCTTGTTTTCTCTGTAATTAAAAAAGAAGAGAAAAGACCTGCCTCCCCAAATTGTAGTAGAATGAATTATAAGGTGAAGTGATTAGTTTTTGTGTGTTGATTGTTTTTGAGTCTGTAAGGAGATTAAAAGAAGGCAGATAGCAGGAATCTCTTCTTGCACTGGCTCTTGTATTTTCTCCACTGGATTTTCTACATTTTTTATCCCAAAGCAATTTGAGGAATACTCTTACAACAAGCTAAGTTCTGATTTTCAGCAAAATCTGTGAGTCTAGATGGTTTAATTAAAGTAGACATGTATGTTGTATTAATTTAGAGCAATTGAATTCAGAATAATATCCAACATGGATTGCTTATTATTTGCTAAACTCTTTATAGGCATTGTCTTATATAATTCTCCTAATAAACCTGTGAGCTAATCACAGCTTTATATGTGAAAACTGAGATGTAGAGAAGTTGAGTAACATGCCTAGAAAGTGCTGAACTCCAAATCCAGAATCAGATCTGACTTAGACTGAGCTCCTAAAGGCCAACCAATGCTGTGATATAATATTTGTTGAGGAAATCCTTGAGTAGATTGGCATCCTTTTGAGCAGGAATATACTCCCTAATTCTGACTTCTGGACGAAGCTTTTAGAATCTAACCTTTTTGCTAAAACAGACAATATTTTTTAGAGAGGCATACATTTTCACAGGTCTTATATTATTCTTTGGTCTTCACTATAGTATTTTTAACAAAGATCATCATTAAATGATGTTTATTTTCACTAACTTTAGGGGTGATACCACCCATTTACTTGAAATTGACCATAAGCTAGCTATTAGAAAAAAATTCAGCAAAACTGTCTGAAGCAAGAAATGTAAATATACCCAATGCGATGCTATAGAAAGAACTTCAGAGCTAATAGTCCAGGAATCATATTGCAGTGGAGCCATATACTACTTTGAGTGAGTTATTCAAAGCCTCAGTTTCTTCCTCTGTAAAATGATGAGATTAAACAATTCAAAACATTGTTGAAAGGATTGAGTGAGATAACGTGCAAAATGCCAGGCACATGGTGGAATAAACATTCATCCCCTTTCTATTACAATTTGTAAATAAACATCTATAGATGCATTTTTGAATGGAAAAGGATCCATAACTTTTATCATTTGGAATTTGATAAAGGCAGCATCTCCTCCTCATCCCTTTTTGGTACCATTTTCTCCTAGTTAAAGTATGGGCATACCTTTTTTGGGGGGGCGGGGGGCATACCTTTTGATATTTAGTTGATTTTTCATGAGTCCCTAAACTGCCAGAAATATTTGTTTTTTGTTCTTGTTTCTGTTTTTGGTTTTTTGGGGTTTTTTTTTTTTTTTTAGGAGGTACCAGGCATTGAACCTGAGACCTTTTACTGTGAAGTAGGCACTCAATCACTGGGGTATACAGGCTCCCAGTAACTTGTTTACTTTTTTTTTTTTTTCCAAACAATTTATTGAAGTATATCATTCATACGTGAACATACATAAACTATAAGTGTTCAGTAAACATTGTGAGCTTACAAAACAAACATGCATAACATCACACGGCTCCCACACATCACCCCACCACAAATGCTTTGCATTGTTGTGAAACATTTGTTAATAAATCATGAAAAGCATTGTCAAAGTATTACTACTAACTATAGTCCATATCTTACTCACCTATACATTTTTTTAAGGATTTGTTTATTTATTTATTTACTTTTATCTATTTTTACACCCCCACCCCCATTTTTGCTGTTTTTGTGTCCATTCGCTGGGCATCTCTCTGTGTCCATTTCCTGCCCTCTCTTCTCATCCTTCTCCTCCTGTCTTCACTGTGATTTGATCCTCGGAACCTTCGATGTGGGAGAGAGGTGTTCTACCGCCTGCGCCATCTTAGTTCCTGGTTTTTCGATGTGTCTCGTATTGGCTCTCCCTTGTGTCACTCTCCTGTTACGTCATCATCTTGCTGCGTAGCTTGTGGGGCCTGGCGGTGCACCTGCACGCCTTCTATATTTTTCTTTTTAATTTTTACCAGGACGTTCTGGGGATCAAACCCACGTATGGGAGATGGACAGGCAACCATTTGAGCCACATCTGTCCCCCTGCTATATCTCTTAAGGTTGACCAAAGATACCTAGAGTTACAGTCTTTTCCCTTACAGGATGGTCATATGATAAATCAGGCTTAGTTTATCACCAGCATTCTGAAAACCAGACCTAGGGAGGAAAACAAGGTCTGGGGAATGTTTAACCTGCTCTGATTATCACAAAATCAGGACAGCGAGTATTCGCAGAACTTGTTTACTTTGTATTAAAGTGCAGACAATATTAACAATGTTATAGAAGAAGGTTAATGATGGTGGTACTATTTTGCTTTTATTGTCATTTAAACATGTTAAAATTTAGTTGTCTTATTTAGGTTGTGCTTTAGTTGACAGAGCATAAAATACAACAAACCCTTCAGCTAGACATTCAGGTGATTTTGTAATATCTTATAGAATCAACAGTTTCAGTTTAGATGATTAGCACTACAATGAAATGTCTCACAGTCCTCCTGAAATTCTGCATGATAAAAGAATGAAAGCACTATGTTATGCTGGCCATGCATTTTGGGATAGTTGTTTAGTAAGTGGGTGTTGAGGCTAATTTCCCTTTTGTCTTGAGTCAGTATGTTGTTGTTGCTGTTTTCTCTTTTTTGCTATAAAATTTTCTGGTTTAAACAAAATACTACCTGAGATGGTACATAATTAAAGAGATGATCACAGAGCTTCTCTCGGAGAAGGGAGACTATAATTTTCCATTACATTTTATTCTAAAATCGGATTTTATTCTAATCAAAGCTCCGAAAGGTAAAACAAATTAGTTTTAAAATTTACTATATTTCAGTTACATATAATAAAAACTTTCTCATATATTAATAAGGGCAGAGATTTTTTTTCCGTTTAAATATATAAGGTGAGTTTTTATTTTCAAATGAGACATTCAATTTGTAGGAGTCAAAAAAAGGGTTTTGATATTCTCAGTGATAGAAAACAAAGGGGAAAGGGCTCAGAACTCAAAGCTAGAGTCCTGTGTTCCAGTTCCTGTTCTTCCACTACCTCACTTTAATATATTAGTCAAGTCACCTGACCTAATTGAGTCCCAGCATACAGCAGAGTGAACTAGGCCAGGTTTTTAACTTTTGTTCCTTAGGGTCTGCAGAGCTTGTAGGGATTGAGGAAAAGAAAGTCAAGGGATGCTCCCTCACGTAAACATGTGAAAACACTCACTTTAACCTGAGCCCATCTATTTTATATTGGAATTCTCCATAAACTTTCATTTGAAAGAAGGGTGCCATGTTTCCCCCGCAAAATTTTTTTTTTGTTTTAAATCTGCTAATTAGATATCTCTGATTCCCCTTCCAGTTCCAAAATTCAGAATGTCTTTGTCCTTACTCGGAAGCTTAGTAAAGGGCAGACAGGACTGTGGACCAGAAGAACTATATTCTAACTTGGGTTATGGCACAAATTACTTGAGCAAATAGTAACTTCTGGTTTAATTGGACTAAATGTTCTTGACAAAAACTTCCTAATTTATAATATACAGTTCCAGGCTTACCAAGGGTCTGGTCTTTGTTGTGGCAAACTGTGAATATTGAGTTGAAACTTATTTCTTAAACAAGGATAATGGTAAACTAAGGTTCAGTGTTTGATAAAACTTGACTTCTATAGGCACAAATGCTATCCATCATCTTTACAGAAAAAAAGGTGCTGACCTAGCTTAGTTTTTGCTTTTAATTTTCAGCCATTCTAATATAAAATATCAGTATAATTATTCTAAAATAGATCATTTTAAAATATTTTTATTGTGGATTATTTTTTATTATTGAAATTATCATTCATATGTGAACATCCATAAACAATAATTATATAGTAAAAGTTGTGACCTTACAAAATAAACATGATAGCATCATACAGGGCTCCTGTACATCACCCTACCACCAACACCTTGCATAGTTGTGAAACAATTGTTACAAACTATGAAAGAATACTGTCAAAATATTACTATTAACTATAGCCAATATCTTATATTTGGTGTATTTTTTCCCCCAGCCCCACCCATTTGGAGTCCATTGCAAGGTGTTTTGGGAAAGCAGATTTGTCTTAAAATGATTGTTTGCTTATGTTTTTATTAAGATTAGTTTACATTTCTATAAACTGACTACACAAGCTAACCAGACAGGCAAAAGGTGGCCTGGAAATGCATAAAGTAAGTGGTTCTATGCCAAGAAGTATACTCGTTAACATTTCATTGTTCAAAATACCCTAAATTTCAAGGATTATTTTTGACAGTATGTGGTATACATTTTATATGCGGGATGTTTTGTGACTACGTATTCCACTAAAAGGAACTGATTAGAAAAAAATGATAAAATTAAACATAAAGTAACTATTAAAGGATAAGTGACAATATGTTTTTCTAAATATTCCTATAAGATAATTGCCATCCTCTCAACCAAATAATCTATCAGTGTTGCCTCACAAAGTTATGGCTATGAGATAATGCTAAAGGAATGGTATTTTAAGTTAAGGTGATGCATTAAGTAAATCTGAACAAGAAGCTTAGGGATACCAAAGTAAATATTAACAGCAAATAGAACCCAATAAAAAATTCCATAGAGAGCTGGACCAGCATTTAGTCCTTTGGGGCAGAGGCAGAGGAAGAAATGTCTAAAAAGAAAGAGGGTAAGGGTGCCAAAGTCAGACTCAGAATTTCAGAATTCTCCAGACTGCCCTAGTACTTAGGCTTTACCTGACTCAGGGTGTCTCATCCTCAGCACTACTGTCGTTAGGATTGGCTAATTTTTTGTTGTAGAGGGCTGTCCTGTGCATTATAGGTGTTTAGCAGCGTCCCTGCTATTAGCTACTAGATGCTAATAGCACTTCCCAAGGTTGTGGCAACCAAAAATGTCTCCAGACGTTGCCAAATACCCCATGGTGGAGAGGCAAAACCACTCCCAGTTGAGAAACACTGATCTAGCCCTCCCTTCCTTAAAGTATTGCTTTGTACACTTAGCTGCATTTCACCTTACTATTTGTGGAACAGAAAAACTGACCTCTATTTAAGTGTATTTTACATCTCCTACTGAAGTATTTTCCAGGTTCCAAGTGACCAATTTACAATGAGCTTTTATTATACAACTTATGAGTGGAGGGGAATGTATTTGCCTGTGTTTGTTCTCACTTCAGTATAATAAGCACTAATGAGAGACTGAAGGTGATAAGAAGGAAAGATGTGGTTGTGGCTTGTCAAATGAGTTTTATAGATTAAGTTGTGTATCTCCTCTCTGTGTTGGTGCTGTAACATTTTTTCTTTCAAAATAATGCTTGATTCTTGCTTGATGCCACAACTATTGCATTTTGAAATTTTTTTATTAAAAGGAGCAATAAAGTAGTGAATATTGGCATAAAAAGAATGCACGTTTTGAATATTAGTTCATTAATATTTAAAATATTAGTATTTTAAAATCAAGTTTTTTCTGATAACAGGACTTAGGTGAGCAAAAATTTGAGTCACGATGAAATGGTTCAAAATTTCAGAAGCTTAGGTCACAATGGTATTGGACAATATTTTTAAGAAACTTGACCTGAGACAAATAAAATCATCCTCGTCCTGACCCTGCCACTCTTGAACTCTGTATCCTTGGGCAAATCACTTCACTTCTCTGGATTTGTAGATCCTTATCTATAAAATATAGGGGGATGAACTAGATGATCTCCGATGACTGTTCCAGCGATAAAAAATAGTGTCAGATTTTAAAAAATAAGTCCATGAACTAAATGAAATTAATTTTTTTAATTTTTAAATCTGTTACAGAGTACTAAAACCTAAAGTAAGAAGACAGGGTAGAATAAGATTTAAATTCCATTCATTTATAAATGAATAAATTCATGAAATAAAATGATTTATAAATTGAACTGTTTGCTATTTGAAATGGAAAGAGAAACCTATTTGATGCTAAAAATTATTAGCTATAGATTTGAAGATAGGTGTTTTGAGTAACCAGATTTGCCCTCAACTACTCAGCAGGAGGATTATTTTATTTAAAAGTAAAGAAACACAGATTGGGTCTTTGACAAAAATAACTGAAAACCAAACTGTCAGAATCATCTTTTTTACTTCTACTTAGTATAAAAAGGATTAAGACAGCAAATAATGTGAAAGAAATCTCATGGTTGGTCCTCTCCATAAAACTGTTTAATTGGTTCTGGATAGTATAGTCTGAATCTTTTAAACACAGTACAGACAGCTTTTCAAAAAACAATGATATATTTATTATATAAATACAGATCATTCCCTCAGCAAATATAGTGTCCTACCTCCAACAATGTATTTTATTGTTAACGTATGGACTTTTAGATGTCCTCTAGCCAGTTCTGCAGCTGGCTGTGGAGAAAAATATCATTCCTTTCTAATTCCTAAATAATTCTTCATCTCCTACAGTACCAAATGCATTTTAGTCCTTCTCAGTTAATATGCAAAGCTTCAAATGTTATCATCAGTCATAAGATTTTAAATAGCTCCTTTGCAAATTTAGCTATATTTGACAGTCATCCTCTAGAACATTGAACAAAATAATTAGAGAAATAATTAGTTTCTGAACACTTTTATACTGGTCTTCCTGTATTTTAAATGCTTTGCTAAAGTATAGACAATATCTGATGCTTCTAGACATTTTGAGATTGATTGTTAATGAAAGGAACATAGGAAAAGAAGAGCAAATCTGGGACTTAGTCTCTAAAATGTAACTATTGAATCATACCAGATTATTGTCAGATTTTTCTGTTATCCTTTTTAGGAGATGACCCCTTAAGAATGATTATTAATTTTTGACTATTAACTTATTTCTTTGACATGCAGAATTAAGTTTAAAGATGTAAGCAGTAGTGTTTGAATTCAAAACTCATGTTTGCCTTTGAAGTATTAAGGCAATGTCACAAAACTTTCCTGGGCTTCAGTGTCCTTTATGTAAAGTGGAAAAATGGGTCTATCTTAAAAATACTGTGGAGGATGCCTAATAATGAGAGTTATGTTTTTACCAAATATTAAATATCATAGCTAAATAATAGGATTTGATCAAATTATCTTAACATCTTTCTATGTATATCAGGTAAAATTGTAGTAGGATCTGTAAAAATTTAAAGAGTAGAACTCAGTCTTGCATATAATTTCTATGTTATTAATAGGGGCAAGGAAGCAATCATTTGGGAAAGGAAATTCTCAAAGGTAAAGTGAGGAGGAAGAAGAAATAGGGTAAATTTCCAAAATCATGCAAATTATTGTGCTCTGATAATTCACTTGGAATTTAAATACTCTACTTAGTGGAATAAATGATGTCTTGCTCATAAACACAACTGAGAGCCAGTTTTGTTGTTTTTTGTGGGGTTTTTTCCTGTCTCTTATAGGGAACATACTTTATAACTGAATTAATTTTAAAACTTCAAAATAACAGGGTGGCAGCACTCAGTAAGAAACCAGTGTGGCTTTTGGCTACATTTCTGTTGCTTCTAAGTCCTTTTCAAATACATGATTAATTGTTCCCTTTCTTGCTGTTTAATCTGCTTATCCTCATTTTCCTATGCTATTCCTTGAGCTGGTAGATCTGCCCCCTCATTAAGAAAGAAAATGAGAAGAAAATAGTTGTGTGTCTTACTTGTGGTGATCTCTGTGTCTTGCATGAAGCTTTTTTTATATATGTAAATTGTATTCTTCTCCCTTATTTCAACCCATTATTTTTTCCTGTCTCTCGATAAAAGGTTCTTAACGATGTTGGAGATTTCATCAGATGAGGACAGACAGCTGGTGAACGTTCTCTGCCTCTTCAACCCCTTTTCCATATCTTACCAGAACCCATTTCCATGATAAATATGTAAAAATATTTAGAAGCCCAAAACTCAAGAAAATTTTTATTATTACTGCTTTTCTGTATTTTCACAACATTGTGTCAAATCATTTGGTGAAATAGTCATGTTAACGTTTGGAAATAGTTTCCTTTTCTGGAATTAAATTTGATTTTAATATTATCACTATGAATTTCATTCTTCTGTTACCAAGGACCAAAAGAGTTTTAACAGTGTCCCTTCCTTCTTTTCCTTCCCCCTGCCTCCTTCTATTGTAAAAGTTGACAAATGTGACCCCAGGGCAGCTTAATAGGGCATATCAAAATGGGAGCTATAAAACAGATTTAACTTAGGAATCTTGAAGCTATTTTAAACATGTTAAATCACTACTGTTTGCAAATAGGAGGAAGAAAGTACCTACGACCAAACTCTTGAATTCCGCAGAGGAGGTGATGGCCAGCCAAGACGATCAACTCGGCCAACCCAGCAGTTTTACCAACCTCCCCGGGCTCGGAACTAACATGAAAAGGTAAGGTAGAAACTGTGAGGTAGTTCCCATATAAAGAAATATTGGTTTGTATTGTGAAAAATTTGATTTTTACCCACAATAAAAAAAAATATCTCAAACTGTATTTGCATCCCTAAAATTATTCCTAGAGGTGACCAGGCTCACAAATAAACAAAATATTGTATTAAATATTAAAAAAAAAAAAAAAAGATGCTATTCATGTTAACTATGTAACTCCAATTATTGATATTTTATAATAGACAGAAAGAAACTGATGTTTTAAAGCTACTTATAATCATAAAATATTTAAGATGATACCATTGTTAAGTCTATCGGTGCCATTTTTCCTACAGCATGTGCTCACTTTGTGTCTCTGTTACATTTTAATTGAGGAATGTACATTATTTGTTAAGATATAATGCTATTGCACAGACTACACTATAGTGTAAAAATAATTTTTATATATACTAGGAAACCAAAAAATTCAAGTGACTTGCTTTATCTCAATATTTGCTTTATTGCAGTGGTCTGGAACCAAACCTGCAATATATACAAGGTATGCCTGTATAAATTTGAAAGCAGGAGGGGGAGATGAAAGAAAACAAAGGACCAGATTAATCACCAACCTGGACAATTTAGTTTACTTTTACTTTGAAAAAAATCTTAATTTTATTTATGTGTATTTTTAACCTTTTATTGTAGTAATATATACCACTCAAAATTTTCCATTTCAACCACTTTCAAGTGTACAATCCCATGGTATTAATTATATTCACAATATTGTACTACCATCACCAACATCAATTGCTTCAACTTTTCTATCACCTTAAACAGAAACTCTGTATCCATTAAGCAATAACTCCTTCTTCCTCCATCCTCTCCTCCCTGTTTTAGTTTCCCAGCTGCTAAAAGAAATACCATACAATGTGTTAGCTTAAACAGCAGGAATTTATTCCCTCACGGTTTTGAGGCTAGAGGTTCAAAATCAACACATCAGCAAGGTGATGCTTTCTCCCTGGGACAGGCTGCTGGCAATCCTTAAGGTTCCTTGGCTTTTCTGTCATATGGCAATGCACATGGCGGCCTCTTCTCCTTTTTCTTCCAGGTTCCATTGATTTCCAGCTTCTGGCTGCTTCCTATGACATCTCTCTTTCCATATCCAATTGCTTTTGCTTATAAGGACTTCAGCCATATTGATTAAAGCCCACCCTTATTCACTTGGGCGCAACTTAACTAATAACATCTTCAAAGGTCCTATTTACAAATGGGTTCACACCCACAGGACCAGTGTTTGAGACCTGAACCTGTCTTTTGTGGGGGATGTGAATCAATCCCTAACACCCCTCAATTAATTTATTTTTATTTAATTAATTTCAATCCTTTGTAAGAAAAAGGAAGTGCTTCACAGTATATTTTCAGGAATTGGATGGTAATAGCATGATTACTTATTGAAATATAATTTGGGGGTGATATGGTAGTGACTCAGAAATTTTCATCTTAGAATTTAAGGAAAAGAGTTGCTATCTGAAAATCATCTTCAGCAGGTAGAATATAAATAGAACAAAAATTCAGAGAATTACAGGGCCAATGTAAGATGTCTTATTCTGATGAACAAAGACCTTATTTCCTAATATATTTTTGGAAGAAAATACTTTGGCCATCTTTGTTATTATTGCTATCTTGTCATTATGTTAGTGCTTTTTAACATTTTTCTAATAACCGGAGTTTTCCTATTAAAGCTTTTGGTATGTTTCACCCTAAACACTATATATATCTTTTTTCTATCTCTTTTCAATAACAACACAATTGGGAAATTTTTAGGAATTGTTCTTAATTCCTCATTTCAACTATTCATTCCATCACTGCTGAATCCACATTGTATTTTCTCCCTGCTAAGTGACTTTCTCAGTCTTTTGAGACAAACCCCAACTGTGTTTGTTAAGCCCAAGAAAAGTGGTTAGTCTGAATTGAGATGTGCTGTAAGTAAAGAATACATACCAGTTTTTAAGGACCTAGTAAAAAAAGAAATCTCATTAATAATTTTTAAATTTTGATTACATATTAAAGTGATACTATTTTGGCTATATTGTGTTAAAATACATTATTAAAATTAATTTCACCTATTTATTTTTACTTTTTTTAATGTGACTACTAGAAAATTAAAAATTCCATGATGTGTCTTGCATTTTATTTCCACTGGACAGTCCTGTCATAGAATCTTACATGTCCTTCAACTTCCCCATACTCCTTCCTTAGTTAAAAATTAGTTCTGTCATCCTAAGTGAAGAAAGTTTTTCTTCTATTTCCTAACCCTCAGCCCCTTATTTAATAGTCTGCCTAGAGTGGAAGTCTTTAAATGCTAGTTGACTTCTGAATTACCTGAATATAGCACCTTTTTCATCATTGGCTTTTCTTTGTGCTTAACATAAAGCCATCAATTAACCAGATATGTTTAATTGACAGTGTGTAGTGTCCTGGTCCATAGTACTTCAGATAGCCCATAGTATCCCTTTGAGAAGAGCTACTTCTCAACTCTGGGCATTTTCCTGTAGCATGCAAGAACTGGCCAAATGATTCTTCACTGAGCCCATGACTATTTTTAAACAAAATTAAAAGATATATAAGGACTCTACCAACTTTACATTTTGAACACTTGGGCATACTTTTTTTTTTTTTTTTAATGAACTCAATGTGTCTATAATTGAATCTCTTTTAAAGGTAAGTGAAAACTGGGAAATCCCTTTTAGCTCTGTGAAGTCTTTTAAATTGTTTAAAGCAAGGTCTTTACATGAGTCAAAGGGTCTCAACTCCCTGATTGCACTAGGGTAGAAGTTTTCTAAGAATGGACTGCAGGACTCTAGGGTTCTTCAGGGTTGCCTTTGGGGCTGCTGAAAGCAAGAAGTAGGGGGAGGTAGTGAGAGTGAGTGAGTCAAATGGGTAGACCTCTCAATCCTCTTGGCTTTTTAGTTTCCTTCATGGTTCTATATATAAGGGTTCCATGAAAAATTTCCTTTGAATAAAGACCATCCTGCTTAAAAATAATTATATACCATTGCTCTGGGGTAACTAACTTATTCACATCAAATAGTGCACATATAAATTGCTCCTATCAACTGACTACCACATTCTTAGTGGTTTTCTACATTCTCCTCTGTTAAAACTTCTACCTTGTCTAGATGCTTGCTTTGGATTGCACTGTTGACATGGGAAATATGTGACATAGAATTTTTGGATTCCTGATGTTTTATTTTGCCAAAGGCTGCTGATGCAAAGTTATCAGAAATGGGAATTTATTTGGGGTAAAATCTTAAAATTCCAAGGCTGTGAAAAAGTCCAAATCAAGGCATAATCAGAGATTCTGTCTCACCAAATATTGGCTTCTGGAGATCCTGGACTCTTGCCATGTGGCAAGGCAAGATGGTGGTCAATCTCTGCTTTCTCCTCCAAGCTCACTTCCTCTCTGAGCTCAGCTGTGGACCATTAGGCATATGGTTCATCTCTGGCCTCTTTTTCGGCCTCTCTTTCAGCCTCTAGGGGTTTCTCTGTCTTTCTGCAGCTATAGGCAATTTTGGAGTTCTTTTTCACATGGTACGGTAAAAATGGCAGTGGCTTTCTTTCTCTGGCTTTTATAAGACTCCAGTAAAAGGATTAAGACCCGCACTGGGTCCCACAATCTAATCAAAGGTCCTTGGCTGAAGCCATCTAAAAGTGATCTAATCAAAGGTCCCTTAACTAAATTTAAGCAAAAGGCCCCATATACAATAGGCTTCCATGCACAGGAATACGTTAGCTTAAGAACATAATTTTCTGGAGTCCACAAAAGATTCAAACCAGGGTACCTGTTGATGCAGTTTGATGTATTTATGAATTACAAAAAAGATATTGATTATGTTTGTAAACTGGTCTGTTCCTCTGGGCATGATACCTTTTGATGGTATTAAATTCAAAGGTTTTATGTTCACTTGATTGAATCAGTTTAGGGCCTTTGATTCGACCATATCAGTAGGGTGTGACTCAGGATTGAGTCCCTGCCCCCTTGGTAAGCTATATAAATGGACACTCACTCAAGAAGACACACAGAAGATACACACAGGAAAAGAGAAGCTCCACAGACAAGGTGGAGGAGAGAACTTTGATTCTGGGGCCCCAGAGAGCTTAGCCATTGCCAGATAGTTTATAGCTGACCTTGTGAAGAGACCAGAGCAGCTGAGCCCAGAAAGAAACAAATCCTATGCCATCCTACAGCTGAGATTGGAAGAAGCTGGGACCACAGAGCCTTAAGAGGAGGAAGGAAGGCTGAACCCTCACAGAGATCAGCAGCCATCTTAGGTGAAAAAGAACCTCTTGTAGTACCTTGAATTGGACTCTTTAGGGCCTTGTAACTGTAAACTTCTACCCCAAATAAATACTCTTTATAAAAGCCAACAGATTTCTGGTACTTTGCATCAGCACCCCTTTGGCTGACTAATACACCTGACAACCATAAAAAAAAATAATTTTGGGGGGCAAACTCATTGTGGTATTATTTTAAAACTTAACTACAAAATTCATCCTAAAAAATAAATGCTCAAAGACACATGATCTCGGTTGAAGAAAATTGCTTGCAATTCATTTTTTATTTTAATTAAAAAGTATTATGAAAGTCTATGAAATAGAATTAAGTATCTTTTGGTTTTATCTTTGGGAGGTTCAGCAACAATAAGAATTATACTTCTAAGCTTTGTCACACAACTGAATATATTATTTTCTTCTGATGAGGAAAAATATTTTCTTTTTATTTTCTTGTTCCTGGTTTCTATTAACTTGAACATCTAAAATATATATATATGTGTGTGTGTGTAGCTAGCCATTTGACTTCCAGAAAATATAAGTATGAATTTTAATATTTACTGAACATTTTCTATGGCTTTATCTATAGTTATTCTGACAGTGAGATTCACTTAAGGTACTTTGTATTCGCTGTTTAAAAAGCATAATTTCATCATTATATTCTTCATATTTTGGGTGCTTTGTATGTTTTAGTTTACTTTGACACGTAGTAGCTGTTCAATAATTGTTTTGCTGGGGAAGCGGCTGTGGCTCAATCAGTAGGGATCCCGTTTACCATATG
Organism: Tolypeutes matacus; assembly: GCA_026826555.1. Classification (NCBI taxonomy): domain Eukaryota; kingdom Metazoa; phylum Chordata; class Mammalia; order Cingulata; family Chlamyphoridae; genus Tolypeutes; species Tolypeutes matacus. The sequence goes on along the minus strand of JAKSZT010054334.1, from coordinate 46,834,413 downwards.
GGAGACCCCGGGTTCGGTTCCCGGGGCCTCCTGGTGAAGGCAAGCCCGCCCGCATGGCGTGGTTAGCTGACCCAGCGAGCACAAGCAGCAAGGGGGGGATAAATGAATAAATAAATAAAATCTTAAATAATAATAATAATAATAATAATTGTTTTGCTGAATCAAACTTTTTTTTGATAAACTTTAAGGTATGTACTTTGCACATTCTCTGATTGTCCTAAAATTTTGTTTGCTGGGGAGTGGCTATAGCTCAGTGGTTGAGTGCCTGCTTCCCATGTGCGAGGTCCCAGGTTCAATACCTGGTACCTCCTAAAAAGTATTTAAAAAAAAAAAAAAACACCCACCGCACAAGCACGCGCGCACACACACACACACTTTCCCAGAGGTGGAGAGAGAATTGGTTTCTACTAGCCTGTTACTAAGGATGGCGTCAGTGACTATGTAGGCAGGAGATATCTGAGAGTCAGAGATAGGCAAGAGATGAAGGTTTCGGGGAGCAATGTGGGGACATAGGCCCAAGTCTGAGATAAAGTGATGGCAAGTCAGATGTCAGCCTTGAGGGGAGATAGAGCCCAAGATTCCAGACTTTTAGTCCCTGAATTCTGTCATAATTGTTACGGACAACTTGGAATCATGAGCAGCTATAGATTAGAGAAATTATACCTACTTCTTTATTCAGTAAAACTGACCAAATCTATGTGCATTTGGAAAGGTTTCTGACATGGTTGGACTCGTAGGAACTAGATAGCAATTAGTTGAGGCGAGCCCTAGAAACGAATTTTAAACGTCATTTTCATAATAAAGGAGGGTCCTCTAAAGATATTCTAAAGGCTTAAGGGAAAAAGCAAGTGACTTTCAGTGGCTACAGTAAAGAGTGTGAACCAAAACAATGGAGCTTAAAAATATTTATTGGTAATGGCAAAACAGTGACTTCAGACACATGAAGAATATTAAGTTTGATGGGTTCATTGCTGTCATGGACTTCTGAATTAGAGAGTAATATGATCAAAATTAAACTTAAAAAATATGACTTTGGGATGTGGGAGGGGTTATGGCACTGGGAAGGAAAAGTTCTAAGAATTTATTGCAGTGGTCTGTAGCAGTTTAGCATTCTGTATGAATTCCAAAAATAGTTATTGGATTATGTTTGTAAACTGGTCTGTCGGAGGTATCACTTTCAATTGATTAAATTATGATTATGACTGATTGGGCCATGTCAGTAGAGTGTTGAGTCCCCACTCCTTGGTCGGTGGGCACTCACAGATAAAAGACATGGCAAAGGACAAAGTTGAGAGTTTTGAGCTGGAGCCTGGGAAGTAAGCAGAGAGGAGCAGAGCAGCTGAGCCCAGAGAGAATCGAGCCCTGGGGAGAGAGAGCAAGCCAGTTGCCTGATAGTCTACAGCTGGCCTTGTGAAGAGAGACAAAGCCTAGAGAGCTTCATAGTCTACAGCTGACCTTGTGGAGAAACTAGAGGAGCAGAGCCCAGAGAGAAATGAGCCCCAGGAAGAGAGGAACGCAGGAAGCCTGAACCCTGGCAGATCCAGCCATCTTGCTCCAACATGTGGCAGTAGACTTTGGTGAGGGAAGTAACTTATGCATAATGGCCTGGTAACTGTAAGCTTCTACCCCAAATAAATACCCTTTATAAAAGCCAACCGATTCCTGGTATTTTGCATCAGCACCCCTTTGGCTGACTAATACATGGTCCAACTAAAAAGTGGTTAGAATTCAGTGTCCTGTTATGAAAAGAGGGAAATGGCAGATCTGTGTAGGAAGAGCTTGTAAGACAAATCAGCAGGAAGTTCTCTAGTGCCATGGATGTAAAGGGGCTTAATAAATGTCAACTACCTTTGAATTTCCTTTCTAGTTTCTCATTTGTTTAATGAAAGAATGATCTTCACAGTTTCACATATTAAGCATAGACTACTGCATAAATACCCTGATATTGTTTATTTCCACAGATCCAGGCTGTAACATCATTTTTAGCTATTAAGATATGTATTTTTATTTTTTTTTATTTTATTTTTTTTTTAACCACTGACTAAAGCAGATTTATTGTTATTGTAGTTATTATCTTGTGTTAACTGAGTAACATATCATTGATATAAAAAATAAATTTTTAAATAAAAAATAGGTAATATTCTTAAGGGTTATGTGACAGATATTTTACATGCATTATCTCATTAAGCCCTTAAAACAACTCTCTGAGGCAGATGCTATTATTTATTTATTATTATTATTATTTTTAGATGCTATTATTAGTCCCATTTTACAGACAAGGAAATTGAGGCTTAGAGAAGTAAAGTAACTTGCTCAAGGTCACAAGTCAGTAAGTGAAGGAACTGGGACTTGAACCCAAGGCTGCCTGGCTCCAGCACCTGAGTACTTCATCATTAGTCTACACTGCCTTTGTGATACAGGGAGCAGCTGAAAAGTGATTCTCTTCAGTGGGGATGAGTGGTTATGCCTAAAACTAGATTCCTTAGGAGTTGAGGTGCTTTTGAAACATAGATTAGAACATAACTATGATAAAAGAAGTTTTCCTATTAAACATGTATGACATGAAGTTTTCCTATTAAACACTAGGGAGTTAAATAGTAATTCAGAAAACAAAACAAAACAAAACAAAACAAAAAACAAAAAAAAAAAGAGAAGGGAATCTAACTCCTTTTAGTCATTTCTAAGTCCCCTAATCATGATTCTTCTACTTCTTTTATTTGAACTTATGATGAGACTAGCATACAGTGCTCTAACTCTGTGGTTCTCAAAGTGTGGTCCACAGACCATCAGCATCCTCCGAACCCGTTAGAAACGTAAAGGCTCATGCCCCATGCTAGACCTACTGAATCAGAAGCCCAAGGGATGGGGCCTGGCCATCTGTGGCTTAACAGGTCATTCTGATGCATCCTCCAGTTTGAGAACCACTGCTTTAAATCTTCACCCATAGAGCAGAGCTTCCCAATCCTGTGCCATTTGGGCCTTGCCTGGGTTACACGTGTGCTAGTTCCCTTGGCCCAGCCCGAAGGAGGCCAGATCCCGTGGCTAATCACAGGCAGTCTTGTCTTCACCCTCACTTTTTCATTAGATATTATTTTCTGAGTGTTGTGAAGCAAAAAAAGGCCAGAAAGCACTGCCTCTAGGAACCTAGGAACTTCTCATTTAATTTTAAAAATCTGGTAATAATAATAATAATAACGCCACCATTATAACAGCAAGAAACTATTCTTTATTGAATGCCTACAATGTGCTAAGCAATTTACATGCATTTTTGGTTGAAACCTCACAACCAACCAATGAATTAGTTATGATTATTATCCTCATTTTATAGATATGGAAACAGGGCTCAGAGAAGTTAAAAGATAAGTTCAAGGTCATCCAGTTAATGAGGCATAGATGGATGTGCCCCCACATCTTTCCAATACCAGATGCCTGTGCTCTTATAGGTCAAGGTTAATGCCACTACCTCAACATTTATTGAAAGTTGTCTCTGAGCCAAGTGCCATTTTAAGCATTCTACTCCTTCTATCAGTACAACTATTATGATTCCCATTTTACAACTGAGGAAACTGAGGCTTAAAGAAATGAAATAACTTCCCCAAGGTCACAAGCAGGTACGCTGTAGAACCAGGATTGGAACTGAGAAGTCTGGATCTGGTCCTCATGCTCGTGACCATGAGGAAAGCCTCTCAGTCCATGGACGATGGAGACGGAGAATCCGTGGTGATCATTTAGGGATGCAATGACCTGACCTCCCACTACTGTTGCTGTGTGTGAGGCACAGGGCCAATGTTTGTCTGTCCTTTCCATTCCTGTGTGTCCAGCTCACACCTGCCACCTCTGGGCTGGGCCATGGTGCTGATAGCACATGAGTCAGGCGCATATGGAGACACCATGTCCCTGAACGGGGCTCTGGTTTACAGCTGCCTGTGGGTTGCATTCTTTTAAGCACACATCATCACGATTGGCAGCTTCCTTCTGTGGCCTGTCCCCATACCTCAGGGTCCTGCATAGGATGGGAGAGGGCAGTTCCTCTTCTAGTAACAGCAATTGTTTTGGAGGCTTAACCTTCCCCATTTGTGTCTCTGGTCAGAGGCCTGGAATGTGTATGGGGAAGTTGGGACTCTGACTGTCAGGACAAAACCTGAATAGCTTAAACAATCAGAGAGCACTTTCTGGGATATGACAATTTTTCGATGCACACAACAGCTGGCGTGGAGCATGGAAAGAAATGGTATTGGGGAGGTGGGGTTTATACAGAAGCCTGAAGCTCATCTAAAACAAACTTTCCCTAATTCTGAAGTCATCTCTACCTTTGCAGCCAGTACTGCACTCTGAGGATGACCTCACTCTTCTGTTGGTTATACTTGCATTCCCATAATCCCCTCATGCTGCTATTGATATGGACTGGCTACAATGCTTCCTCTTTCTCCAACAGAAAGTTGTGAGGTCTCTATCTAACAGTAGGCTTCTAGATGAGGAGAGGGTAAGCTTCTGGCCACAGCCAGGGGAAGACCACTTCATGTACACCATAGTATCAAAAATCTTAAGAATTTGTGGTTCTTAGAGGATTCCATCACACGCTAATCTTGCAAATGCCTACATATATCAGATTGCTTGGAAGGGTTAGGGAGATAGGTGGGGTGAGTGCACAGCTGTTGTTCCTGGAAGTTGAGACTCATATAGAAGGCTCCGAAGTTTGCCTCCTACCTTTCAGGAACAGGAAAGGACAGTGGTTGTTCTGGCGGCTTTCTGAGTGAGCTCCAGTGGGAAATCTGGGCACAGCAATTGCAGCAAACAGTGATATTCTTTCATGGTCAGCAAATCTGTGGGTGATCAAGCATATGGTTCATCTCTTCAGCCTTGAGCTGCTCTGTGGGTCTAGCCTCCTGGAGGCTTCACGCCTCAGCTTCAGCTGCTGGCAATTCTCAAGGCCTCTCTCTCACACGGCCAAGTCAACATGGCCAAACTCCTGTTTCTGTGTCAAGATATGTATTTTTAAATGTCAGTTTTTTAGAATCTTGTCCATCATCTCTTTGCCAAATTTTCCATATCAAGGTCAGGGAAACAATCACTATAAAGATAGGTGTTAGAGAACCTCATGATACCAGCATGGCCAGCCTCATATGAGGATAATAGTACCCAAACCTCTTTATTTTCTAAACAGGAGACTACTTATTTAGGGCAGACTTGACTTGTTTGTAAGCAGCCATGGGAACTCCAATGGTCCCTCCCCAAGCGTTCTTTCTTGCATGAAGCTGAAATATGACTGGAGCAAACAAATCTTCTCTAACCATTTGCTGTTACCACCTAAAATAGTTTCAACTAGGGTGGTACTGATAAAGGTGGAGAGCAAGCAGGGGCAGGTGACGGATTGAAATAAAGGACCTATGTGGAATAAAGTAATCCAGAAGTAGAGGTGGGGAGTAGGGTGGTGAGGTGGTTCATAGGCAGGTTACATCCTTTTTGGTATTCCTCTGTTAATCCAAATTCATTTAGTCCAAATTCCTGAAATCTACATGTTAGCAATACAGAGGCTAACAGTAACAGAGTAATACTTTCACAATTTTTAGAAGAAAAAACCATTATCTTTTTCAAAAGTTTACTGTTTGTTTACTTATTGCTTTATAGAAATTCTGTTTACAAATTAGACAGCAGTGTCTAGTTTATTCTACTTGAGATCTGTCACTTCACATTTGCAGAGAACTTTCACTAGAAGTATATCTTGATAAATTATGGAAAAGTCTACTGAAGGTCCAATTTCACTTTCTTCCTCTCTTTTAAGTAGAATCTTCATGAAGAAAGGAGCAATTGACTGAAACCTGGCCAAAACCTGTTGCTAGACCTCCTACCTTCCCTTCAGAGCAAGATGCAGCCACAGTGGATATTATTATTTGAAGAAAGAAAAAATAGATTTTGAAGAAAAAAAAAATTCAACCCTACAAAGAATGGGGAAAATACTGAGTTAAATAAAGCAAATAACTTTTACAAATGAAAGAAAGATTTTTTTCTTCTACCATCAATAAAGCCAGTCCACTATTACATATGTATGTTTTATTTGCCTAATATTATCTTTCTTGTTCATCTAGTATTAACCTCTACTAATAAGTTTCTGTAGGGCAATTTCAGCATGCTGAAGCCTCCCCCTAAAATTACTGAATAAACTGACTTAGCTTGCCACATTTCTTACAAAAACAACCTGAAACTAAGTAACAGTTCTTAGTATGGTGAAAATAATAGCTGCTAAATATGACTGCAAAAAAGTATTTAAAATTTGAATATGTTGTTTTCAGAACTCTTAACAGCTTTTTTTAAATGTGATCCAACTAAATAGCAGGTATTCCCTTCCTTATAGAATGTGTGGTTGTTCTTTCAAGATGGGTCTGGTGCAAACAGGCTTAAACATTGAAGGGAATTTACTGGCTTTTTAATTGTTCACCTCTGGCTTCATTGGACTGAAACTATGAGAAGACAGTCTTTGTCTTATTAAATGAAGAGTTTGTAGGTAGTTGACCTTCCAGGCTTAGGACACAATGACAGCATCCCCAGCTTCATGTGGTCCCCTCCTATTTCCTACCTACAACTCTACCCCCACTACATCCTCTGGAGACTCTGGCTGATCACAGTGACTTCTCTCCTGGGTCTTTATGACTTTTCATTAATACATTGTGGTTAACCCCAGTCATAGATCAGCTGACTGCAAGGAGTATACATGCAAGGGGAGGAACAAAGAAGGAAAATATGACTGACAGTGGTACAAGTTGTGCTCCTGCTGTGAGTAGGCTGGAGTGGCAGTTAATCACAGGGTACCACAGGGAAGGAAAATGCAGTCCCGTGTGTGAGAAGGTGTCGATGTCTGTATGGTTTGGAGAGCTCTATCTGTTGTCCCCTTTTGGGGTGGGTAGATATACTGATGCCGTTCTCCAGAAGTAAAAATGTATTAGGATGTTTATCATTCTCTATCTCCCATTCCAGTAACACTTCTTAAGGTGAATTGCCAAAAATAAATATATTCATTAAGACAAAATAGTTGAATTTAAAAAACATAAAAAAACACAGACATATAAAATGGTTTTAAATAAAAAAGAGAACAGGGCTAACTCAATTTTTTGTGCAGTAACCACAGAAGGAAAACCTTGGTTTTGTGTCATTTAGTTACACTGTGAAGAAGAAAGTTCAGTCAAGAGAAGTAGGTCTTCAGCCAGAGAAATGGATTCCACATGCCTCTGGGACAAGTCTTTCTTTCTGGGGATCCGGCAGACTCGGGAACCTTTACCTCTCAGTGCCACTGGATGCCTGCCAGGCAGGTGCATGGGACCGCAGGGCTGGCTCTGGGGGAGAGAGCAGGCAGGAGGCCCATGGCGTTGTGGCATCCAGCAGTAAGAGAAAGGCATGCTGTGTCTGGAACCAAGGTGGGTTCATCTCGAGGTGGGCAGGGCCTCTGGGTGCAGATTTGGTGGGGTGATGCACAAGTGCCCAAGCCTGTAGCTTCCCTTTTCTTTTCCTGGTTCTCAGCCAGTGCAGATGGAGGACCTGGTACGTTACTTAAAAGGAAATAAAGTCATTAAAAACTGCTTCTGTAAAAGAGGTCTATGAACAGGATATATGAGCCCCAATTCTAAACAAATCTTAAGTGTTTTCAAAGTCTGAAGAATGAACAGTTGATAAAGAGAAGCATATGGTGGACACTTTCATTTGAGAACACAGGTATGAAACACACCAATAGCACAGTGCCTGCTAAGAAGGACTTGGGATCCTTCTGGGCTAGAGAAATAGAAAAGCTGTTACTTAGGGAGGTGTCTGTTATAAAAATGAGGGATTTTTCTCGTGAAAGGATGAAGCATTCCCTTGAGAGAACCTAGTGAATACCACGAACAAGGTAAAAGGGAAAATGGAAAGAAATCAAGAAATATCAAATAAAGGAAAGAGCTCTTAGGGAAATACCTAAAATTTTGGAGAGGGGTCTTGTAGATTCCACACTCCAAAAGAGGAGGCTGACTGCATAACGGAGTTCTCCCACCCCCACCTCAGGATGTAGAAAGAAATAGAAATCTTAAGAGAACTCTTGAATTTTAATTTCCAGACCACCAACAGTGGTCTTTGGACAGTAGCATAGATTTTTAAGGCACCAGAATGACTTCTTGCTTTTTTCCTGGCAAATGTTTCCAAAGGCCCCTCTTTCCCGGTAAGTCTCTTCTACAACCATGGTTAGACAAACCATGTAGGTCAAAATCTCAAAGCATTAATTGCTATTATTGTTAGGTGCACAATATATAACCTGGTATGGTGAATGTTATAATTTGAGAGTATAATGGTAGAATCATATTTAGTTTCATATTGGGATGACCTTGACTGAAATAAGGTACTGATTGAATTCAGAGACCTGCTGAGGCCAACATAAAAGGCTTTGAGAGATTAACTGTCCATCTCATGAATTTTATGTAGTAGATGTACATAAACAAATTTAGAAAAGTTGTAGCTAGCAAAAGTATTTCCATGAAAGGGCAGGCTGGACATTTTATAATACCTCATTTGAGGGTTTGCTAGATTGATACACATACCCTGATTTAAACATGTTTTTAATCTTAATCCACTTCCCTGTGGGTATGAACTCGTAAAAGACGTTTTGAAGATGTAAAAGGTGTAGGCAACTGAAGCAGGGATTCAACTGAAGCTTTAGTCTGGATTACTGGAAGGCCTTACAAAGGGAACAAACCCAAAGCCAGGGTCAGAGAAAATCACAGGGTGGAGCTGGAAGCCAGAAGTCATCTGAATCCAGAAGAGTGAGGAGAGGATATTGCCATGTGATTCAAAGCAGGGATAAACACCAAGGAACCACAAGGATTGCCAGCAGCCAGCCCCAGAATGCTGCAGGCTTCAGTGAGAAAGTAAGCTTGCTGATATTTAGATTTTGGGATTCTAGTTTCAAAACTGTGAGCCAATAAATTCTCATTGCTTAAGCCAACCCATTGTGTGGTATTTGTCATTGCAGCCTGGTAAGCTAAGAGAGGATACAGAAATATACCTAATTAATTATAGACTCTTAAATGCTTTGGAGTTAATAGGAAAAAAACATTTGGAGGGATGTGGTGACATACTCTTAACCTCAGGTGGCAAGTTCTTACCCTTCCACCATTAAAGAAAGGTATTATAGCTAAAGTTGAGAGTTCACAGAACTTCCCCTTGTGGTCAGGACAGAATATCAGGGGCTGGGTTTTTCCTGCCTGAAACAATAAAAAACTTGAACAAAATATATGGAACACTGGACTCAAGGCAACAAAGTATAGTGACCCCTGAGAGATGGCAAGCAAACTAGGTGAGCTCTGTAATTGCTCCAGATTACTGCTTGAAAAAAGTTTTGAGGCTGTGGTGCAGGGAAGGGGAACCCAGGCAGTGCCTGTCAGCCTCTGTGGATTGGGGATGGAGGTGGGAGTCTGAGGAAGATAAAGTAGATTTTGCAGGGAAGAGTACCAGAGAAACAAATCATAAACTTAAATGTAATAACTAAAACTATAAAACATCTGGTAGAAAACATAGGCTGTCTTTGTGACTTGGATTAGGCAAAGAATTCTTAGATAAAACACTAAAGCCGTGATCCATAAAAGAAAAATAAATTGTACTTCATCAAAAGCAAGAACTTCTGCTCTTCAAAGATAGGGTTAGAGAATGAAAAGCCATGTCACAGGCTTGGAGAAAATATTTGCAAATCACATATTTGATAAAGGACTTGTATCTAGAATAAAGAAATCCAAAACTAAATAAGAAACCAAACAACCCAATAAGAAATGGGCAAAAGATTTGAACAAAGAAATACATTTGACAAATTAATCACATGAAAAAATGCTTGATACTATCAATCACTCATTAAAGAAGTTGCAGCTTGAAACCATAATAAGGCACCACTACACACAAATTAACGTGACTAATATTGAGAACACTAACCATACCAAGAGTTGGTGAGGATGTGGAGGAACTGGAACTCTCATATACTGCTGATTAGAATGTAAAATGGTACAAACTGTTTGGAAAGCAACTTGGCAATTTATTTTAAAAGTTAAACAGAATGCCTATCCCATGACCTAGCCATTCAACTCATAGCTTTTTACCTAAGATAAATGAAAGTATATGTTCATACTAAGACTTGTACATGAATGTTCTTAGCATCTTTATTTGTAATGGCCCCCAAAAGGAAACAGAGAATAAATTTCTCTTGTTTTAAGCCACCCAGTTTGTGGCACTTCGTTATGGCAGCCCTAGGAAACTAAGACATGACAGACACCAGATCAGTCGTTGCCTAAGGATGGGGAGTAGTGGGAGATGACGTGAAGGGGTGGGAGGGTGGTATTTCCAAGGGACATGTGGTAACTTTCTTGGATGATGGATATATTCATTATTTTGAGTGTGGCTATGGTTTCATGTGTGTGTATATATGCCAAAATTTTTCAGATTGTAACTTGTAATGTGAAACTTATTGTATGTCAATTATACCTCAATAAAGCTGTTTTTTTAATTAAAAAAAAAAGCAATTGTGACCCCCATTGAGGTTGTTTCTTGCTTTTTATCTAACTCATTTAGTGAACACTGGACATTACTGTTGCATTCAATGAAAATGTCATAACTTTTCACTCTTCAGTGAGTTGGGTAAGAGTATGTTGACAGTTATTATCTTTGTTAAGAAATATTTGCAATAAAATATAACTATAATTGTAGAGATATGAAGTCTTTAAATTTGTAAAGCTCTAGATTCTCAGAGGACAGGTTGTTATAATTGTTATTTTGATTTCTGTAGCTACTGCTTAGATCAGAAGTTCTTAACCTTTTTTTGTTTTGTTTTGTTTTGTTTGTTTTGTTTTGTTTTGTTTTTTGAGGTACCTGGGACCGGGGATTGAACCTGGGACCTCGTTATGTGGGAAGCTGGTACTCAATCACTGAGCCACATAGGCTTCCCTGAGTTGTTTTTTCTGTTTATTTTGCTTGTTGTTCATTTTTGTTTTTTCAGGAGGCACTGGGAACGGGATACTTGTCCTCCCCTGTGGGAGGTGGGAGCTCAACCACTTGAGCCACATCTGCTTCCAGTTCTTAAACTTTCTGTTCCATGGACACTTTTGCCAGTTAGGTGAAAACCACAGACCCCTTACTAAGTCCACACTAAAATGTGTATTATTTAATAAATATATCACACCCGCACCAACACATCCCCACAAGAAATTTTTTTAAATTTCAATTCAAGTTCACAAACCGCTTGTTAAGAACCCCTGGCTTAGGTGCTTAATTAAACTCTTTCTGAGGTCTGGTGTTTTGTGTTTTTATGTGTGTGTGAGTATGTGCACCTACATTTTTTATTGTTAATCTTTCCTCTATCTGAATTCCCAGGCATTTATTTAAAATGACTAGGGTTTTTAATAGGAAATGTATGCCCATCTAATCCTTTTGTGTATATTTCTATGTATTTACAGTTTTCAAGTATTGATGGAAGTAAGTGATATGAGGTCTAATTTGCTATTTAATAGGTACTTGTTTTAATTTCATAAGTCCTTTAGATTTCTTGGAAAAGTAAAGCTCAAAGACAAATAGCTTTGGCATTTTTACAGTGTTATGAATCCTTTTAAACTTTACATGGCATGTTTTTCAAACATGAAATAACTTCTCCCCCACCTATTCAGCATTTGATTGGAATGACATATACATGCTAAAATAAATACACTTATATAAAAGTATTTGCATAATGTTTTAAGTCTTCTGTTCTTTATATTCAGATTTATGTGCACTGAATAAATTACTCATCCATTTGTCTTTTTTTTTAGGTACTGAGGCCAGGGGTTGAATCTGGGATCTCCTATGTGGGAAGCTGGTGCACAACCACTGAGCCACACCTGCTCCTCTGAGTTAGTTTTTTCATTTGTTTACTTGTTGTTTGTTTTTTGTTTGTTTGTTTTTAGGAGGCACCAGGAACTAAACCCGGGACCTCCTGTGTGGGAAGTAGGTACTCAACTGCTTGAGCCACATCTGCTCCATTTGTCTTGACTTGTTGCTTTGGATTTATAACATGCTAAAACTCATAAACTCAACAGAGGAATGTAGAGTCATGTGATAGTTACAAGGCTGAAGATTTTCTTAACCATTTTATATGAAACACTTCATTTTGAGATGAAGCATAGCAATGTTTCCATGTCTTCATCATAACAAACTTCATTAGCAAAACAATATTCTATACTCAATTCCTCATATCTAAGTCCTTCATATAAGTTTTAAAAGTTTTGGGAATTCTTTTTTTTTTTTTTTTTTTGTCCCGCTGAGTATCAGGCCCAGGGAACTCAGGCTATTTGCTATTTTCTTGTTCATAGACAATGCAGGTAGAAAAAAAGATCCTGTACTGGCCAGATTACAGTTTAATCATCTAAAATAATTTCTTCCATGAATTAACTTGATCAACCTAGTTTTCAAAAATGTGTCATATGCTACAAATAAGCTGCTTATATGAAACTGGCTTATTCCAACAGGAATTGTTCCTTTTAAGTGCCATTTACCCCACTTCTTAAAACCTAGTTCTTGGAGTCCTTATGGCAAACAGTTTGTACCAAGGTATCAAGGTCATGTCCAATTGTTCAGTAGGGATCTCCTGGTTCAATTGTTTTGACTGTAACCCCTGAATATGATTCATTACTAAGATCTTTAAACACCAATAAAAGTAATCTATATTATCGAGTAAACACTAAAAAAATTGGGTTACATGTATTTACTAATTCCCTTAAACACATTTAGGCATCTTTTGGATTGTTTATACACACCCCACTTTTCTTAGCATTGCTTTCCCCCGCATGATAGACTGTTTAATTTGAGAAGGAATGCTATGTTTGCACAATAGTTATTGCAAGGAGGAAGTGGAATCATGGGACCAAAGGCCCCATTGAATCTTGGCTTTGTGACCTTCATCAAGTTGCTTTACCTGTCTAAATCTCTGTTTCCCTATCTGAGAAGGGAAGATAAGAGTGGTACTTACCCTGTAGGATTATTGTAAGTGAGTAAGAGAGAAGCGGACTTTGACATCCAGGAGCTTGCCTGACATTCACAACTGGGTGTTCTCCTATTGCCTATAAGCAATTTTACAGAACACCAGCATCAGACAAATTCACGCTATAACCACAATGGAGCAAGAAAATGCAAAACCACTGCATAATCTTGTCTGAACACCAAAAACTAAAACAAGAAAAACTAAAAACAAAAAGAACATTGTCCAAACCACAAAAATGACCAAATAGCCTTTTTCTGGCTAATTTGAGTGATGGTCTCTTCTTTACAATTTAGAACATTAGCTCTACTTTGTTCCACCATCTAGATAAATCATTAAGGTACCCAATCACAGAATTATCCTGCCTCTTGAATATCTAATTCAAAGCAAAACCCACTCTCCTTGAATCTTCCCTAATATTACCTAACAAGCCCAAATTCTATAATAAGTCCTTTATTATCTTTCTGAGATAATCCACAGTTCTCCATAGTGTGTGGTGTCTCATTGCCATGCACCAATAAACCCAAGCTTATTCAATGGTAGGTATTTTCCTGGTAGTCTTTGGCTGGAGTGCATTGAAACGAGATTAAACGGGGCAGTGCCTCTAAAACCCAGTGACTAAAAATACTGAAAACCTCAATAGTAGTATTTAAAATGTGATCTGTTTCCTTTGCCCATAGTTCATTGACCCAGGAGAAGACCTTGGCAGGCCAATGAGTGTTTCTCTTCAAACCAATAGACCTGTAACAGTGAAATTCAGCAGTTATTGGAAACATTGTGCCATATGGCCTGGGAAATGGAGAGAGCCCACCTTGGTAAGATAGGAAAATGAATTCAATGCTCACAGAGAAACAGAGCTGACAAAGAAGACTCCTCAGCTCCTGTTTTAAAGGAAGAGGCACAAACTCTAAATGCTATGCAAAGGCAGCTTTATTCAATCAAATGAGTTTTGGGTTATATCAAATGATTATAACAATTGAGCAATCACAAAAAAGAAGAGTAATTAATTAAAGACATAGGAAAGAATGAAAGTATATACAACCACTCACCAAATCGATGGAAAACTCAACATCTGAACTCTCACATTGCTGGGGGCCCCTTTGCAGCTGATCAGAGTCCTGACTGGAAAAATGGTCCCAGGCAAAGCATCCCCTCCTGGGTGAGGCTCCAACTGGCAGCCTGAGGGCTATCCCTTTTAACGGGTTCCAAACCTCAGAACTCCAATGAGAGAGTAACCGAATCCATCCAATGGGGGGTGGCCAGATTTCCACCGGAGAGACGTGGTATCTCGAGGGGTCTTTTGTTCTATTCTATTTATGGTACACTGAACAGGTACATAAAGGTTTTTAGCTTTTAGTTTTACAGGGGATATAAACAGGATGTGTAAATATCACATCAGGCAACTTGCTCCTTTTAAACATTTGTTTCTGGGTAATAGATGATGGGGTTGACTGCATAGCAGCATTATAACATTCTAAAGGACAAAGAACAAGTTAATCATTTGCAATTCTAGGCTAAAACAGCAGAGACTATTGATTAGAAAGCTTATGAATTCACAATTCTTAATAATAATTTTCTTATAGTACATCAGCTCCTTACAGAGTTCCTGCTTTATGCTTGTTTTTCAAGTTTTAGATATCCCTTCCCTTGGATTCTGAGAGATACCCCAGTATCCTAGGAAATTCCATTATACTTTGCTTAAGGGAGCCTATGCTGTTTCTTGCAGCCAAAAGTAATCCTAAAAAATATAGAATTAACAAGTAATATATGAAATAGTTAAAGTCTTAAACAAATCCCATATTACTAAGGTACTATTTTCTGGCTGGTTTTTCTGTATTTTTCTGGTTTCTATATTGATTTGCTTTGGCTCCTTTCTGAGTTTCTACTTAGGATCCTATTGACTTTCCATCATTAATTTTTTCAGAGTTTCATTAGGACACTTTAAGAATTTATTATACCTACCACAGAGCTGCTGACATTATGGAGTGGTTGTTGTGTTCCCTCTTTTTGCTCTCTGTCCATTTGTGAGCTGTATTGTCCTATATAGAGCTATGTTTTTCTAAGGATCTCCAGCCTCCTAGTATTTTAAGGCTGTGCTTTGTAAACATTTTTGCTCACACACCCCCTAAAAATTAAAAACAAACAAAAAGCATCCCACCCACATTATATACCTCTCTATGCCAATTTTAAAATTTTTTAATTAGCATAGAGAAATGTTATCCAAAGTTCAAAAGTTGCAAAGGATATAATTCCTGCCATGTCGTATATGCACTTTTAATATATTTATATTTTTGCTTCAAAGCCTTTGGATCTGCAGAGTTAACTCAGTCAAATTGGGGACATATTTTGTCATTTTCCATAGGTTAGGAAAAGCCAGCCCTCATTGTCAGACCAGTTAGACGAATAAGAGTTTTCGCTTTGTTTGCTGTTTGTTGTTGTTGTTGTTTGTTTTGGACAGTGTAGTAGACTGAGTTATGTACACCAGTAAACACATGTTCTTAATCTTAATCTGCATTCCTGTGAGTGTGAAACCATTGTAAATATGGCCTTTTAAAGATGTTATTTTTAGTTAACTCGTGCCAACTGAAGTATGATGGGCCTTCATTCAGATTTCTAGAGACCTTACTAAGAGAACTGGGAAGGCACAGAAGCACGAAAGGAGAGGACATTACCATGTGATGGGAAAGCTAAGGAACCCCAAGGATTACTAGCAGCTGTCACCAGAATGCTATTCACCCAGGAGGAAGCAAGCCTGCTAGCCTTTGAAACTGTGAGGCAATAAATTCCCATTATTTAAGCCAACCCTTTATGTGGTATTTGAGATAGCAGCTCTGATGAACTAAGGCAGTTAGGAAGTGTCTAATTTTACTTTTTCCCCAAATCAAACAAACAAGTAATACTATCCTTTTATTTTCAATCTTTTTGTTGTAGTAACAAATATACAACTCAAAATTTCCCATTTTAACCACATTCAAATATACAATTCAGTAGTATTAACTACATTTACTTCACTTCCAAATTCCAAGATTGATAGAGCTTTGCCATGTGTTTGTTGTCCCGAAAAAAGAAGACGACTTCAACTTTTTCTTGGCTGCTCCAAGAGTCTCCTTCAGGAGTTATTTATTCTTGAATTTTCTCCACTTTCCTCCTCCCCGACCAATGCACTGTACCAAGGAAAGAGGCATTTTAAGATTCATGGTAGTTAAAAGGTATGACTCTCTTTCTTCTACTTTTTTTAATGTACTGCATTTTTAATGAAAGATCATTAGATTGGGGTGGAGGTGTAAATAAACAGTAAATATATAGCCTCCCTTCTTAAATGCCTTTGTTTTTTTAAAGAGGAGAAAGATGACCATGAAAAGATGGGAGGAAGGGAAAGAAGTAGCAGAGAGACCGCCAGCAGAATTCTCAGGCAGATCAGCTTTTGGAAGAATAAATATGAAATGTGAGGATCTAGAAAATTATTCTTTCAAGCTATTCATGTCTGTGTGCTTGTGGAAAATCTTTGCACCTCCCCCCCAAGACGTACAGGTACCTCTTTGGAAACCAGTGCTGTGATCTAAGGCAGTGATTTCCCAACATATCACAGGACGGGAGCTTAGGACTTGAGCATGACTTTTGGGGGACTTAGTTCAATCTGTAACACCAGGATATGTAGTGAACCTGACACTGGTGTAGAAAAAGCTCTCAGGAGGCTTTGTTTGGCTGCCCCCAGGGCTGTGTGGTCCTCCTGTGAGGGTTCTCACATCCTCTGACCTGTGCCCTGGGCTGGCCTTGACTGTCCTGTCCAGGCACCAGGTCATGAGTTAGTAAATGCACCATCAGCACTGGCCTTCCACAGATTGCTTTTTCTTACAGCCTGCCTTGCATTGTCTTCTCTGCCTAGCACTGCTCTTCAGCCTCTGCCGTTCTGCAGCTCTATAGGGCTGCTTCCGCATCACTGCAGGAGCTGCTTTGTGCCAGCCTGGCTAGCAGGTTTTGCTTATGAAGGAATGCCTTCTCAGAAGGTGCCACTAAGGCAACCACCCCTCTGGGACAGTATTCTAGATCGTTCTCTCCATTTTTCTCCCTCCTCAGACCTTTTCACCTTTTTGTCTTCTTTAGCTGACAAGTTTAAAATCTAGCAAGGCCTCATCATATTTTAAACTTCCTTTTCCTCTTTCATGTCCCCTTCCCTGCCTTCCTCCTTACCTATGGATTCAGTGCTGTTCCTGGTAAGTAGGAAGGAGCCTGAATAATGGCAGTTGGGGATACTTGTACACTGTAATTTGAGGAGTTCTGAAAGACACCACCTCAGAAGAGTGGTATTCAGGAGTATTAGTACATTGAACGTTTCCTTTTAGCATAAAGATGGTCATCAGATAAATGAGCAGATTATCTGAGACTGTGTGGGAGGGGAAAAAGCAAGATTTGGATCTAGGGGATGCCACCTGCCAGCTGTGGCTTTTTATTTTTATTTTAGATCTCACAAAGCTTTATTTTGTTTTTCTCTAAAATGGAGAAACATTGTCCATCTTGCTTGTTGTAAGCCTTTAATTGTCACTTTTAGAGTAACTAGGATATTGTGAAGACTTGGACCAGAGGAACGGAATGTGCTTCTCCTGCAAAAAGCAGAGTCCTGAATGTGGTGTGAGGAAAGACAGGGACCTGAAAGCTGTGTGAGGTTAAGACACCACCCAGCGGGGAAGCTCTGGATCAGCATAAAGGGGAACTATGACTCAAAAGAGATATAGGGAATGAGTTGGGGAAGAAAAACTTCCCCAGCTTCGGAAGTTTACCAACTCTAAGTCATAAGTATTGCATCAGAAGATCTAGCTGGCTTATTTTCTGAATGTTGTTGAATTAAGAAAAAAGGAATGGATGAATGAATGAATGAATGAATGCTTACTTGTTCTAAGATGCAGTTTGAGATGTAGACATTTTTTTGACAAATCAGAGTTTAAAGATGTATATGAAATAGGGAGTTTCAAGAAAATACCAGTCCAAAATCCCCATCTGCAATGTAGAAACCCAAAAATCTCAGAAAAACCAAAGTTTGTTGTTAAATTTGTGGCAAACTCATTTAGCAGCAAAACCTGACCTGAAATTATATTACATAGGATTTATTTATTGTATTTAGTATGAATATACATATTTTATAACAGAAATATTAATATTTGATTATGGAGTACTGCTCCAGATCCCTACTCCAGATCCCACTTGGAGGTGTCATGTGGTATAACACCATATTACCTTACTAAAATCTGAAAAATTCTGAAACAAAATGTTTCCCTTAAGGGATTCTGGGCTTATATTACTTCACAGTTATCCATGAGTGTGGGAAAATGATAATGTAATTTGCAAGACAAATAATATGTGTGTGCATGTCCTCTTACAAATTCATGTAGATATTTCTCTTACAATTTGGAAAACATTAGGAGAAATTTCTTTCACATGCTCTGCTGCCATATGGGGTACAGATATATTGTCCATCAAATTTTGGGGGTTCATGATTCCTCTACCATAATTGCTATGCTCAAGTTTTAAAGAAAGACAGCACAAAAGAAGAAAGAACAAATATATAGTTGAGTTTTCATCTCAGGATCGTCAGCTATCTCAGTGGACAACCTAGAAGAAAATCCAATGTACTCTATAAGTCTTAGACATAGAGTGGAGTGGTAGTGGGGGTCTTTGTAGATACTTTCATGGAAGAGTGGGACTTGGTAGAAAGCATCTTAGAGGTGAGCTTTATGTTGTGCACCTTTGTGGCACAGTGGATCTTTGACAACTATCCTTGGTGGTATAGTAAAACTATATAGCAGACACCTTAATGGTGTTGTGGAACTTTCTAAAATTTACCTTGGTGCTTGTGGTATATTGAATTAGGTACTCCAGAAAAAGGAAAAAAAAAAAAGCCATATTCTTAATCTTCAACTCATTCCTGTGGGTGTAAACCCGTTGTCAATAGAATCTTTTTTTTTTTTAACTTTAGTTTGTACATTTAATAATTGAAAACATAAGCAATTAAAAACTAAAAAGTAAACACAGATGAATAAATATATACATTTCTCAATTAAATGTAATGGATACATGTAAATTTTTTTGTTGTTTTGTTTTTTGTTTTTGTTTTTTTTTGTGAATCAAACAATATTTTACACAATATATTTGGTTCATAGTAATGCATACAGTATTTGTCCTTTTGTGTCTGGCTTGCTTCACTCAACATAATGTCCTCCAGGTTCATCCATGTTGCCATATGCTTTATGACTTCATTTCTTCTTACAGCTGCATAATATTCCATCATGTGAATAAACCACAGTTTGTTTATCCATTCATCTGTTGATGGACACCTGGGTTGTTTCCAACTTTTGGCAATCGTGAATAATGTGGCTATGAACATCGGTGTGCAGATGTCTGTTCGTGTTACTGCTCTCAGTTCTTCTGGGTATATACCCAGTAGTGGTATTGCAGGGTCACGTGGCAAGTCTATATTCAACTTCTTTAGGAACTGCCAAACAGTCCTCCGTAGTGGTTGTACCATCCTGCATTCCCACCAACAGTGAAGAAGTGTTCCTATCTCTCCACATCGTCTCCAACACTTGTAGTTCTCTGTCTTTTTCATAGTGGCCATTCTGATAGGTGTGAAATGATATCTCATTGTAGTTTTGATTTGCATTTCCCTAATCATGAGTGATGTTGAGCATTTCTTTATGTGTTTTTTTGCCATTTGTATTTCTTCTTCGGAGAAATGTCTATTCAAGTCTTTCGCCCATTTTTTAATTGGGTCATTTGTCTTTTTATTGTTGAGTTGTAACATCTCTTCATATAACCTGGATATTAAACCCTTATCAGATATGTGATTTCCAAATATTTTTTCCCATTGAGATGGCTGCCTTTTCACCCTTCTGACAAATTCCTGTGAGGTGCAAAAGTGTTTAATTTTGAGGAGGTCCCATTTATCTAATTTTTCTTTTGTTGCACGTGCTTTGGGTGTGAGGTCCAAGAAACCACCACCTACTACAAGGTCTTGAAGATGTTTCCCTACATTTTCTTCCAGTAGTTTTATGGTCCTGGCTTTTATGTTTAGATCTTTGATCCATTTTGAGTTGATTCTTGTATAGGGGGTGAGATAGGGGTCCTCTTTCATTCTTTTGGTTATAGATATCCAGTTCTCCCAACACCATTTGTTGAAGAGACTGTTTTTTTCCCATCAGCGTGGGCTTGGTAGGTTTGTCAAAAACCAGTTGACTGTATAGGTGAGGGTTTATTTCTGGATTCTCAATTCTATTCCACTGATCGATATGTCTATCTTTATGCCAGTACCATGCTGTTTTGACCACTGTAGCTTTGTAATATGTTTCAAGGTCAGGCAGCGAAATTCCTCCCACATTGCTCTTCTTTTTTAGAATGCTTTTGGCTATTCGGGTGCACTTACCCTTCCAGATGAATTTGGTAATTGCCTTCTGTAATTCTGTAAAGTAAGCTGTTGGGATTTTGATTGGTATTGCATTGAATCTATAAATCAGTTTGGGCAAGATTGACATCTTCACAATATTTATTCTTCCAATCCATGAACACGGAATGTCTTTCCATTTGTTTAGTTCTTTTTAAATTTCTTTTAGCATTGTTTTGTAGTTTTCTGCATATAGGTCCTGTACTTCCTTGGTTAAATTAACTCCTAGGTATTTGAGTCTTTTTGTTGCTATTGAAAATGGAATTTTCCTCCTGATTTCCTCCTCAGATTGTTCAGTACTAGTGTACAAAAACATTATTGATTTTTGCGTGTTGATCTTATATCCTGCCACTTTGCTGAACTCATTTATTAGTTCAAGTAGCTTTTTTGTGGATACTTCAGGATTTTCTAAATACAGGATCATGTCATCCGCAAACAGTGAGAGTTTTACTTCCTCTTTTCCTATTTGGACGCCTTTAATTTTTTTGTCTTGTCTAATTGCCCTCGCTAGAACTTCTAGTACAACGTTGAATAACAGTGGTGACAGTGGGCATCCTTGTCTTGTTCCTGATCTTAGGGGGAAAGCTTTCAACCTTTCCCCATTGAGTATGATGTTGGCTGTGGGTTTTTCATATATGCCTTTTATCATATTGAGGAATTTTCCTTTTATTCCTATCTTTTGAAGTATTTTTATCAAAAAAGGATGTTGGATTTTGTCGAATGCCTTTTCTGCATCTATTGAGATGATCATGTGGTTTTTTTCCTTCATTTGTTAATGTGGTGTATTACATTGATTGATTTTCTTATGTTGAACCAGCCTTGCATACCAGGAATAAATCCCACTTGGTCGTGATGTATAAGTCTTTTGATATGCTGTTGGATTCGATTTGCAAGTATTTTGTTGAGAATTTTTGCATCTATGTTCATGAGAGAGATTGGTCTGTAATTTTCTTTTCTTGTGAAATCTTTATCTGGCTTTGGTATTAGAGTGATGTTGGCTTCATAAAATGTGTTGGGTAATTTTCCCTCCTCTTCGATTTTTTGGAAGAGTTTAAACAGGATTGGTGTTAATTCTTTTAGAAATGCTTGGTAGAACTCAACTGTGAAGCCATCTGGTCCTGGACTTTTCTTTGCTGGGAGATTTTTGATGACAGATTCAATCTCCTTAATTGTGATTGGTTTGTTAAGTTCTTGTATTTCTTGTTGTGTCAGTGTAGGTTGGTTATGAGTTTCTAGAAATTTGTCCATTTCCTCCAGTTTGTCTAGTTTGTTGGCATATAGTTTCTCATAATATCCTCTAATGGTTCTTTTTATTTCTGTGAGGTCATTTGTAATTTCCCCCCTTTCATTTCTGATTGTATTTATTTGCATCTTCTCTCCTTTTTTCTTTGTTAGTCTAACGAGGGGCTTGTCAATTTTATTGATCTTCTCAAAAAACCAGCTTTTTGTTTTGTTGATTTTCTCTATTGTTTTTCTGTTCTCATTTTCATTTATTTCCGCTCTAATCTTTATTATTTCTTTCCTTCTTTTTGCTTTGGGATTGGTTTGCTGTTCTTTTTCTAGTTTCTCAAGTTGTTCAGTTAAATCTTTGAGTTTAGCTCTTTCTTGTTTTTAATATAGGCATTTAGGGCTATAAATTTCCGTCTCAAGACTGCCTTTGCTCTATCCCATAAGTTTTGATACTTTGTGTTCTCATTTTCATTTGTCTCAATATATTTACTGATTTCACTTGCAATTTCTTCTTTGACCCACCGAATATTTAGGAGTGTGTTGTTCAGTCTCCACACATTTGCAAATTTCCTTTTTTCCTGTCTGTTATTGATTTCTAGTTTCATTCCATTATGATCTGAGAAGGTGCTTTGTATAATTTCAATCTTTTTATATTTATTGAGAGCTGTATTGTGACCTAACATGTGGTCTATCCTGGAGAAAGATCCATGGGCACTTGAGAAGAATATATAACCCACTGAGTTTGGATGCTGTGTTCTGTATATGTCTGTTAGGTCTAACTTGTTTATCATATTGTTCAAGTTCTCTGTTTCCTTGTTGATCTTCTGTCTAGTTGTTCTATCTAATGATGTGAGATGGGTGTTGAAGTCTCCGACGATTATTGTAGAAATGTCTATTTCTCCCTTCAGTTTTGCCAAAGTTTGTCTCATATATTTTGGGGCACCCTGGTTAGGTGCGTAGATATTTATAACTGTTATATCTTCCTGGAGGATCGTCCCTTTTAATATATAATGGCCTTCCGCATCTCTTATCACTTTTTTGCATTTGAAGTCTGTTTTGTCTGATATTAGTATGGCTACCCCTGCTCTTTTCTGTTTACTATTCGCGTGGAGTATCTTTTTCCAACCTTTTACTTTCAGCCGGCTTGTATCCTTGTGTCTGAGGTGAGTTTCTTGTAAGCAGCATATGGATGGCTCATGTTTTTTAATCCATTCTGTCAGCCTGTATCTTTTGATTGGGGATTTTAATCCATTCACATTCAATGATATTACTGAAAATGCACTATTTATTTCCTCCATTTTATTCTTTGGTTTTCATATGTCATCTTATTTTTGTCTTTCTTTTTACTCTTTTGGTTATCCTTTCTGCTTTTCTTTTATACTCTCCTCCAAGCCTCTCTCTCCTGTCTTTTTCTTTCAGGTTCTAAGGCTTCCTTTAATATTTCCTGCAAAGGTGGATTCTTTTTTGCAAACTCTCTTAGTTTCTGCTTGTTTGTGAATACTTTATATTCACCTTCATATTTGAAGGACAGTTTTGCTGGATAAAGAATTCTCGGCTGGCAGTTTTTCTTTTTCAGTTTCCTAATTGTATCATACCACTGTCTTCTCGCCTCCATGGTTCCTGAAGAGAAATCTGCACAAAGTCTTACTGGACGTTCTTTGTACGTGATCGTTTGCTTCTCTCTTGCTGCTCTGAGAATTTTCTCTTTATCTTTTACATTTGACATTCTGAATAATATATGTCTTGGTGTGGGTCTATTTGGGTTTATTCTTATTGGGGTACGGTGTGCTTCTTGGACATGTAAGTTCATTTCTTTCGTGAGAGTTGGGAAATTTTCAGCTATTATTTCCTCAAATACTCTTTCTGCCCCTTTTCCTTTCTCTTCTCCTTGTGGTTTCCCATGACACATATGTTCTTTCGTTTAGTGTTGTCATTCAACTCTCTGAGCCCCTGCTCAATTTTTTCCATTCTTTTCTCTCTCTCTGTTCTTTTCTCTCTTCAATTTTAGCTGCTCTGCCTTCGCTATCACTTATTCTTTCTTGTATCATTTCGAGTCTGCTGTTGTATGCTTCAAATGTATTTTTTATTTCACCTATTGTGTCTTTCATTCCCATGAACTCTGTTACTTTTCTGTTCATGATTTCAAATTCTTCTTTACGTTTGCACAATGACTTCTTGATGTCATTGATCTCTTTAACTATATCCTCTTTCATCTCATTAATTTGATTTTGGAAATGTGTGCTCATCTCACTGATTAGTTCTCTCAAATTCTGCATCTCTTCTGGGACTTTGCTGTATTCCTTTTCTTGGGCCATGTCTTCTATTTTCTTAGTATGGCCCATAATTTTTTGCTGGTGCTTAGGCATCTGGTTAGTTTGTATTTTACTTAGAGGCTCTATCTCTTTCTCTTTTATGGGGTTTTAGTGGCAGGAGGCTGAGAGTTACCACAGCTCTTTGATTTTTGGCTCAACATTGATTGTTAGGATTGTTCTGCTTGTTCCTCAGAACTGGGCACTGGACCTAGTAATTGGTTGTAGAGTCATTTCCTAGGGCCTTGGGCAGGGAGGCTATAGAGGCCAGGAAAAGCCTCTCTTACTTATTAATTTTCTTATGTGCACTTCCTTGGTATGCCAGGAGATGGCGCTTGTTGGCAGTTCTCAATTCAATGCCTGGTCGGAGAGTATTTTTTGTGACACAGACCAGATCAATGTGATAGAGCTTCCTGTCTGGGGGCTAGGAGCCCTGTGAGTCACACTTTCTGAGACCGTTCTCCAGACTTCTCTCGTAGCGCCCCCCTTTTCCCAGCTAGGAAATATTTCCACTCCCTTCTGAATCCTCAACAATCAGTCCCTGTTAGTAGAGGAGGAGATTGGGAGGTTTGTATTTCTTTAGCCCCTTGCAGGCTCCAAGGCAAACAATGGCGCAGCCCCACCCAGCCTGGAAGGGCTCTTGGGACAGGGCAGACCAAACCTGGGAGTCCAAAGCAGGGTCAGCCCCAGGCTCTCTCTCCCCTCTCCGGTGGTGTCCTCAACAATTAGTCCAGGCTAGAAGAGAGGGAGGTTGTGAGGGTTGGATTTCTCCAGTTCTTTCTAGGCTCCCAGGGCAAACCGCCGTGTGGAAGGGTGTGGGGCTCCGCAGCCCAAATTTCAGGTCAGAACCTGAGTCAGCCTAAGGCTGTGTCCCTCTCTCTCCCCTTTCCTGGAGTGGCAGATCCCTGAAGCCCCCTTTGTCTGTGGTCACAGGCCCAGGGGCCTGAGAATTCTGAAGAGTGTGGGGGAGGGTGCCGGCAGCAGTAGAAGCTGCTACTTGCAACTCACAGTTCTGTAGTCGCGATTTCCCTCTTCTGTCCCTCTCTCCTCTGTGTGGTGTGCAGCCTTCACCTGCTGTCCTAAACCCTAGAAGATCTTTTTCGGGGCTGTTTCAGCTTGTCCTCTAGCTATTTTTCTGGAGAAGAGATTTCCGAGTCTTACTAGTCCGCCATTTTCCCGGAAGTCCCCTAGAATCTTTAAAAGATGTTATTTTTAGCTTAATTGTAGCCCAAATGAATCAGGATGGATCTTAATCCTATTACTTGAGGCCTCTTAAAGAGAAAGCCATGAAGAGAGGCCAGAAGCTAGAAATCAACAGAACCTTAGAGAGAAAGGAGAAGACATAGCTATAAGATGGAAAAGCAAAGGAACCAAAGTATTGGTGGCCAGCCAGAGCACTACAGATCCTGGAAGGAAGCAGCCTTCCAGCTCCTGAAAGCATGAGTCAATATATTCCTGCTGTTTAAGCCAACCCATCGTGTGGTATTTATCATCACAACCTGGCAAACAAATACAGTGGTAGAGTGGAACTTTTTAGTGTGTACCTTAGAGGTGTGGTAGAACTTTCTGGAATATACCTTAGAAGTATAGTGGAGCTTTGGAGTTTGAAGTTGGAGGTTTGAATCTTATGTCTACCCCTTCCTAGTGAGTCAATTCACAGAGCCTAATAGTAATTGTACCCATCTGAGAGGGTAGTCATGAAGCTTAAATGAGTTAATGTATGGAAAGCCTCTAATCTGGGTCTGACATAGTAGGTACATGTCAGGTGGTAGCTGCTCTTGCAAGAGCCAAGACTAATCATCTGGTGCCCTCCATTCTCATCTCTAAACTGGGTCCTCTCACAGGTCTGCTATCAGTGATGCCCCCTAATATGACAACTATCCCATTCCCAAGGATCACAGAGTTCACTACCTCTCCCATCTTCAGTCCATTCTCTGTCATACTTTAGGCTACAAGGAACCACATCTTGCCACTTAATTCCAGTTTCTTACTGTCTGAATGACCAACTTGTATTCTATTGTCAATAACCCTTCCCAGCTATGCTTCTTCACCCACTGAGTGTTCTCTTTCCCTAGTGAGGGTAGGAAGCAGAGCAAATAAAATTTACTGAACAATTTACAGGGAAAAAGTCTTAATGTTCTTTTGCAAGCTAAAAATAAAATTTCAAAAATGTATTATATACTTTAAAGTACAATATAATGACAAGAAGGCAGAAGTTGCTAGGTTTTTTGAGTACTAAATACCAACTTATTGTCTTATTTATTTTTTTACTAGAAGAATATGCTTTTTTTAAAAAAAGTAAATGACTTTTTAAGTTGAAGTATTTAAATACAAACATTTCAGTCTTTGGTGGCGCTGAGTATTTGCTTTTGTGGCTCTGTTTTCACATCTCCTGGAACCCAGATATGGACACAGACACACACACTTCTTCTTTACTCTAAAAGCACCGGATGTCTGAGTTGAGATTTAACTTTGGTTTTAGAAGTCACCAAGTCCTCTCCAGGATTGTAGTATGACTGTGCTCAGGGGCAAGAGGGACAGATGCCAAACTCTAAAGCTGCGAGTAATTGTCTGCTTCTTCCTCTCAGGAGCATGCCTAATTCATGGATTTAGAGAGGCCTGCCACACCTTTCAGCTGTCCTATTAGGCTATAATTCATCTTTGGAGCAAAGAGATTCCAAATTGAAAAGTCAAACCACTCAGGACCTGCAATGGCATATAACAGAAAGATTCTATGTCCCAGGGCACCTACCAGCCATCCAGGTGAAACTGAGCAAGCCGAGAACCATTTCACCTCTGTTTCTTAACATTGTTGTGAATAGCTTCACAAATTCTCACAGCTCTTCAAATTAGGCTTAATTCTCCTTTCAAAGGAGAGGGAAAGTGTTGACTCCTTGTAATTATTGGATCTTACTGACACCACGCTCTCCCACCCCACCGAAGACCTAGGGTGCCAGGACCCAGGTGGGTCCCTGACTGCACAGGTTTTTCTTGGCAAGGACAGCAAACGCTTCAGGGCGCTTTCCATTTGTCACTTGCCAAAAGACAATTTTGCCAATGCGCAAATTGCCTGGCTTGAAAGTGTTCCAGCGCAATGTTCTGTGGGTTTGAGGTTTGTCCTCACTCGTACTCACCGTGTGCGGCAAGTTCCCTAGGGAAATTAGGCAGCAGCTTGGCACACTACATTATCAATTATCTTCAGCGGTGGGTCTTGAGGCTAGCTTAACGCAAATGGAGAGCATCCTGGCTCTTTGAAGGAGTCTTAAAACTCGCCAATTATTTTCAAACGCACTGGAAGATTATTTCCCTCCAATTCTTGAGTTTGAATGTGGCATCCTGCTTTTCTTTTTTTCTTTTCTTTTAGGCCACAGAATTGTAAGTCCCGATATTGCAATTCCTGATTATATCCCCTTTGTAAAATTTGCAACATAATCTTTCAGATCCGTCAATACAACCTTTCAGAAATCTTCTAACAAGTAAATACATGTCAACTGACTCCATCTCCATGCCCCTCCCACACACACACCTTTCAGGATTTTATTTCTGCTTAACATCTAGTCTATAATGTCTTGTGTTGGTATCAGAAGTTTAATTATGTGCCTATTTAAAACCTGAATTTATTCAGTCTATAGATCCCTTGAAAATGTTGTTTGCAATAACAGCAAAAGTGCAAAAATGTCACACAGCAATTATGCTTTAACAAGATTAATTTAAAACAGGTGGAGGGACTTTTTAGACAGGAAAAGTGGCTCCCTATATATTAGAAACAATAAAGAATATGCACCACAAAATGAGCGAGAAATGAAATTCTGATTATGTACATAGGAAAGATATTGGGAGAGAGAGTGATATTAAAGGAAAGAAGGAAAAAAGACCAAAATGAAAACATAAGCAGTTGCCTCTTGCTAAAGATGGTAAACTCTGCTCAGCTCTCCCCTCCACCATTGTGTTTCTCTGGGCCCTCTCTATATTGAGTCAATCACTCCTTTTTATGTTTTTCCATAATCACACCCTCCTTGTGTGTATGTATACCCTTATATGTGTAATCATGTGCTTCACGTTATTGTAATGATACATTAATGTAATGATAACGGCCTCTCCCACCAGACTACAAGCTCCTCTAGGGCAGGGACCCAACTCTCTGGTCTGGGGCAGTCCCTCCCACAGAGTAGGTGGTAGGTAGTGTTAGTTGGCAGAGATAATAGCGTCTTTGTAATGGACATGGATGCACTTCTTCCCAGGTGCCCCTTCAAGGAAGGATTTGTTGCCCCAGCTGTGGTGAACAGCTTTCAGCTCCCAGCCCCTTCAGGGACTGCCTCAGCTACAGATAGCCGCCTCACTCAAGGTCAGCCCCTTCCGAGGGTGGTCATATCCATAACTAAGGCTGGCTCCCTCAGCCAGGTTTGGGCAAGGCTGAAGGGCCGTTCTAGCTCCAGAGCTTTTCCATGAGCCTGGCTAAGGCTTTCAGTGGGCCTGCACTGCAGCTTGACTTCTCTTTGCCCACTACTGCTTTCATCCCTTGCTTCAACAGGTGTACATCCCCAGGGCACTCCCGATGAAAGTTCTGCACACTCATTCCATCTCAGAGTTTGCTTCCTGGGGGCTCCAACCTGTAACATCTTTAAGCTGAGACTAAAAATTAATTAGGGAATAAAGGTAGAGAATTTAGGAGGAAGTATTTTAACATCTTTAGTAAAGTACAGTTTTAAGGAGAAAAATAAATAAATAAAAACTGAAAGGAAAAAAAAAAAAAATATATATATATATATAGTAGGGGAAAGAATAATAGCCAGGGACTCCTGAGACCTGGTGCTTGAGCCGGCTCTGCTAAAAGCAGGTGTGACCCTTGAGCCTCCTGTCCTCTTCTGCAGAGGGAGGAGATGGAACAGAATATCTCCAAGTTCTGCTCCCATCTAACTTTCTACCCGATGGGTAGAAATTCTAGGAGCATTTAGTGACAACTTGGCTGTGAGCAAAAAGTTTCCAAAGATGACCTCAACACTGTAAATCCAAGAGACAAACCTGAAGGAAAAGAAAATGTACCATCCAGAGTTGGAGACAGTGATATAATAGCCCTCAGAGACTGTCATTCTGACAACTCACAATTCTTTGATAGCTGCTTGTCGAGAGATAACTGATGCCTTTCAAGGGGAATGAGGTAAGAGAATGAAGAGGACATGGACTCGGCAGACAGGGGAAATTAGGATAGAGATTAAATTCAGTTATAAAAAAACAATCAATGACATTTAAGATAAAGAGATTGGCAAAGAGGAACATTTTATAGTCTCAAAAGTAAAGCTTTTGGAAATCAAGAAGTTTGGCTAAAATAAAAGTTGGAATCTTACTGTATTATTTCATTTTAGTTTCAGGATCCTCTGGTTTATATTTTAAGTTGAGTTAAGAACAATAGTCATTCAACAAATAGTTATTAAATGCCTACTTTTATCAGTTAGGCTTATTTGGTACAACCAAAAAAAAGGAGCAAAATATATATATGTATTTATATATGGTAAGGGTTTAGGGTGGCTAACAGAATAGAAGGAAAAGCTGAACTAAGCAGGCTCCCAAGACAGGAACCAGGGGCACTCCAGAGTTCTAGCAACAGGAACAAATAGAGAATCTTTCCTGGCATCCATGGCTCCAACCTTTTTCATCTTGTTACTTGCTTCTCAAGATTCTATTTCCCAGGAAAGAAGGGAAGTGACTAACTTGAGTAGCTTCCCACAACAGGCCTGGGAGGCTTGAGCACTTTGACCGAAAATCCTACCAAGATTGGAATGCCTTGGGGAAAGGGGAGGTTCCCCAAAGGAAAGTTAAGGTTATGTTGTCAAAAGAAAGGGGAAAGGATGAATTCTAGGTTAGCAAAAAATTCAGATGTCCTCCACACCTACTTTGTATCAGTTACTTCTCTAGCCATAGGTACAGGTTGGTGAGAGAACAGGCCTGATCTCTGCTCTCGGAGAACACATAACCTGGTGACAAAGTACAACAAAGTATGGCAGTCGGTTATTCATCCCCAATCCCATCTGATTTTTTCCTTTCCCACTCCTACAATACAATCTGGAAAAACTGAAACACCTTTCCAGGCTCTCTTGCAGTTAGGAGTGGTCAAGTGACATAGTTTTGATCAGTAGTGTAAGCAGGAGTCTACTAGAGGGTTCTGTGGGAGGGGTATGGGAAACAACTTTTGCTTTCTCTGATAAAAGGAACAGATGCATCTGGTACTGCTCTCTCCCTTTTCTTTCTGCTTGGGATGTGATGGCTGTTGCTGCAGCAGCCATGTGGTGAGCATGAGGATGAAAATCCAACCAGTAAAGATGGTGGAGGAGAAGGAATGAGGAAGCCTAGGGTCCTGATATCATCATTAAAGGACATCCTTGCTATTTGTAAACCACCTTTAAAGGGGGTTCTCTTCCAGCTACTGCCCAGTTTTTCTCTTTCCCTTCCTTGCAATTCCTTGAAAAATTTACTGTCTTTTTTTTTTTTTTCTTTAATATGGAATGCTTCACAAATTTGCATGTCATCCTTGCACAGGGGCCATGCTAATCTTCTCTGTATCATTCCAGTTTTAGTATACGTGCTGCCAAAGCGAGCACTGTCTTTTTGTATTTACTTACTTCCCTCTCCATAATGCTATTCCTTACTGCTATTCAACTGTTATACTCCACCACTGTGCTGAAGCTGTTCTGAATAGGTAGCTTTGATGAGGACAAGGAATTTTTCTTTTTTTTCACCACGGTGTGTCCAGGTTCATCATACTTGCTCAAAAAGTAAATAAATGTCTTCCTATTCAAGGTATTCTGCATTTCTTATCTTACTTGACTTTTTTTTAATATACTTTTTTAAAAAAGAAACTTAAATTACATGAATGTTACACAAAAAATATAGGGGATTCACCTATGCCCCACTCCCCAGCCCTCCCACATTTTCTCACATCAACAACATCTTTCATTAGTGTGGTACATTTGCCACAAATGATGAACACATCTTGGAGCATTGCCACTAATTGTAGATTATAGTTTACATTGTAGTTTACACTCTCTCCCACACAATTTTTTTTTTTAATTTTTAAATATTTTATTTTGAAAATGCTTATAGTGAATAAACATTATCATTATTTGATATTTGTAAGCACTTAGAAAAACTAGGTATTGTGTGGAACAAAGTTACATTAGTGCACATTTTCAAAATATCACAAACTATAATTAGTAATACTTCACCTGTCATATTAAT
The DNA here is from genome assembly GCA_026826555.1 of Tolypeutes matacus. Classification (NCBI taxonomy): domain Eukaryota; kingdom Metazoa; phylum Chordata; class Mammalia; order Cingulata; family Chlamyphoridae; genus Tolypeutes; species Tolypeutes matacus. The sequence goes on along the minus strand of JAKSZT010054334.1, from coordinate 46,803,203 downwards.
ATACATTATTTTACCTGGTATTTCTTTTTTTTTTTTTTTCTAAATTTATTTTTATTGTGGGTAAAAATCAAAATTCTCACAATACATACAAACATTTGCAAAATGATATATAAATATATATGCATATATGTGTATTTGCTTACAAAAATGTTGTTTATATATATACATATATTTTAAGAGGTGCTTAGATTACCCAAAATATTACACGGAACCCACTGGGATTCCCATGTTGCCCACCTCCCACACCTCCCACCACATCCCACACAAACATCTCCCACAAGTGTGGCCCACCACCCTCAATGAACTTACACATCCTGGAGCCTTGCCACCAACCACAGACCACAGGTTCACACTGTAGACCACACTCTCTCCCACTCAGTTCTGAGTGGTGTGTGCTGATTTAAAATGGCCTACATCCGTTGCCACAACAGTACTCAGGACAACCTCCAACTCCCAAAGAAGCCACTGTATTTCAACTGCTCGTCCCCTCCCTACCCCAAAAGTGTCAAGTGGCCACTGGCTCCACCTCATTGTTATAATTTCTTGCATTGCTAGAATCACCATATGTGAATAAGAGAATACCATCAAGTCCACTCTAGTCCATAGTTCTTCCCCCAATCCTGAGGGGACTGGGATGGTGATGTCCACTCCAACTCCAAGTGAGAGAGGGCTTATATCCCATGGATATGGTGGGTGGGATGATCCTGCCTGCAGATGCAGGCCCTCTCCATTCCTTGGTATGGCCATTGCCCATCGTTGTCTCCTCATCAGGTGACTTGGATGAGTCCATTGAGCTGTAGGGTAGGAGTTGCAGCTCCACCTAGATTTCATGCACACCTGGCACATGGGTAGGCGGGAGGCTCCAGTCCCTGGAAGTATACCTAAAAACTCCAGCATCACATATAGGTTTGAATAGAAGGGACTGGTGAACCATGTGCAGGGAGGACTTATTTGAATCTAATTCTGTCACTTTCAGGAGCACAGATTCCAAAATAGAACCCACTGATAAGGCATCAGTCTCTGGGGCTATCCCCCCTTATATAGGACCAGGGTGTCTCCGGAGCTCTCAGGAACCCCTCTGAGTGGGGTGATAGGCACTTAGATGTTCTATGAGCTCCTACTGAG
>JAKSZT010054334.1:46755922-46799419 GCA_026826555.1 Tolypeutes matacus | reverse complement strand
ATATATATATATATATATTCATTTTTTAAGGTTTACTATCTTATACAGTCCCATGTTACAGTTTTAGCTTTCCTTCTAGTAATATACATGACCTTCGACTTTCCCTTTCAGCCACTGTCATACCCAGATAGTAGCTCTGCTAGTTAAAAACACCATGATATATTAATAATTTCCTCATTAATTTTTGAGATAGGATTGTTATAGATTATGTGTTTGTCTATCTATCTATCTGTTTACTATCTACCTAGTAAACAGAGATTGAAGAAGGGAAAAGCAAGTATTAATTATTTTTTTCCCTGGGAAACATGTTATAAAATGCAATGCAAGATTTTAACTGCTGCTTAGACATGTTGGCTCTCAATTTGACTCCAGCCTAGAGAGCTAATATAATACATCTGACTTCTGATGTCTTGATGCTTAAACTACAGTATGTCCAAAATTGATCTCCTTCATTGGGTGGCACCACCACACATACAGTCACACAATCCAGAAAGCTGGGATAATGAAAGAAGTCTTTTCCTTCTTCCTTCATAGGCATCTGGTCACTAAGCCCTGCAACTCTGCCTCATAAATGCTTTTTATTTCTTCTTTCATTATGCCAGTGCCACTACTTTATATCAGACATACATAATTTTTCATCTGTACTTTTGCATTAATTTCGTCTGTGTTTCTTTCTTTTAGGATGGCTTTGAAATGTTCCTTTTTGAATCTCATAATAGTTGACATGTTGTTAAAGAATTAGTTAACAAGCCTAGAACTAATAAAGTTGTTCAATTAAAATGAAATCATATTACTGAATTCATTAATACTGACATTATTAAAAGTGTAGGTAATGATCCTGTTATTGGTTAAGGTCTTAGGTTTACTTTGTAATAAGCATGTGTTTGGTGGGTCATTAGGTGTTAGCATGTAAATAAAACCTATCTAATACTGTAAACACATAAGTTTGAAGAAGGTTATTGAAAATTCTAGAATTGTGAATACTGAAATAAATGTAATTGAAACTGTTGAAAGATTAATGGAGATTATGGCTAGTATAGCTCCTCCAATCAGGAAATTAATAGATGACATGCTGTAATATTTGCAAAATATTACAAATATCAGTCATTCAAACAGCAAAATCCATTGGTTGAATAAAAGGCTAATAGTTTCAATAATTACCATATAGAGGTAAGTGGAATTGGTGTACCTTGTGATAAAAAGTGTGCTAGTGACACTTTAATTTCATGGCAGAAACCAGTATTTGCTATTCCTGCTGATAATGGAACTGCTATTCCTAAGTTTATGGAAAGTTGCTTTGCTTCAAATCATGATCTGGGTTCTATATTTATGTTTATTTATTCAACAGATATTTATTGAGTGCCTACTATGGACCAGATATTAGGCAGAGTATATTGTAAATACAATGATGGATAAGCCAGACAAGGTTCCTGGCCTCAAACTTAAATCTTTTAAAGATCTACAGTGTTATAAAGAGCAATGCCTCCTGCCTAACTTAATGCAATTTTTCTTCCTATATAAGAAATCTTTCCCCGACAATGTAAGACCTAAAATGCCACTATTACTGTACTATCTCTGAGAGATGTTTTTACTTCTAGTTTAATCACAATCCTATTTTGATACACCCTAGCCAGAAGACTGAATTATAAAGTATCCATCCACAACATACTTTATTTTAGGAGTAAAGGAGAGAAGGTAAAAAGAGAGTGGTTAATAAATATAACATATATATTGTATATAATAAGAGAAAAGAAGGAAAAAAATGTATGGTTCCTACAATCTTTATTTTGGCAGCTAGTCATTAGACTATGTTTGGTATTTATAACTTTTAAAATCTACTACCCATTCCATGGTTCCTTTTTCCAAAGCCAGCACCCAAGTTAGTTTGAGGTTCTTTAATTTGTGGGGTAACCCCAAACCTCAATCCTGAGGCAAAAGAGATCTTGGTAGTTAGTCCTGCTTGTATTGGCTTCTTCTAGTCTTCCAATAACTTTTACCTCTGGACATGGCATTACTAGGAAGGAGATGTTATTCCCTACCTTCATTGTGTAACACACAATATTTCCCTTGATATCAGGAACAATTACTCCAAACACCACAGAAACTTTTCTTTTTCCTATTTGTTTAGTGACTTGGCCTACTTAAAATGTCCACGTGGCTAACTAAACTTCAAGTCATAATAATTTGAAGTGATAATTTAGCCCTTGTAGAAATGTTCTTCCCTTGGGTACTAAGACCACTGAACCAGGAAAACCCAAAGTTTTGAGTTCATGAAGTAAAATTCTTTTGAGTGATCAATTACATGTAATGAAAATAAGTGCTGCTCTCACCAAATGGCACGGATTTTGTCTCTAGAAGAAACTGTGCCATATAATGATTGATGATTCACAGCATAAACCATATCCAGTACTCTAATAGGACTGACTTTGCAAGATGTTGCCTCCAAGCTGGCTCTATAAAACTAAGTCATCAAGAGGTCAGTATGCTGTTCTGTAGGATCACCTGCTTTTGCATGATGAGATACATGAAAATAATAAAATCATGGTGTCAGCTCATTACCTCATTTATTTTGGTCATAAAACACCATGCTGCCTGGGATAACATCAATACTGGAAAAACAATTATGGCAGCTAAGTCATTCATTAAGTTCATGATGGTGTTGCTGACAGAACAGTGATCTTTATTGCAGTGTGGACTAAGTGCCTTCCATGATGAAAGGAGTTAATTTGATCAACTTGTAACCAGATGGTTTGATAATTCTCCTAGGGGTATTGTCTTTGGTCACCGTGGTTGGCAGATAGTCTAACTCAGCAAACATGCCTAGTATCAAGGAGTAATGGTGACAGGAAGACCATGTTGTTGAATCCATCCATTGCCTCCATTCAGACCACCATGGTCACTTTCATGTGCCCCATTGATCATGCACTGGAGGGCAATGGAAAGGTGATGACTGACATCTGCAGAATGGGTTACCATGTCTACTTGCTTTGTAGCTGACCCCTGGTGAATATTTATATACACACAAATACAGCACAAGTATTTTCACACTCTGTGTCCTTTCTGAACGGTCCATTCACATACCTCTTTCCCTAATCACCTATTCTTGTTCTAAGTCCCTGACCAGCTGGCAAACTCCTATCCATTAACCCCGTCTGGATCCATACCTGAGGCTACCTCTCCTTCCACAATAAGTACCACTTAATGTTCTTTTTCCCACTTGGATCCTTGCCTGTTACCACTCTCTTTCCGAATCACCCAAGAGTGTGGTTGCATTTTAGTAGCTTATATCAGTTAATGCCAACATATCATGAAGATACACACAGGCTCCTTCCTCTTCTGTTAATTAGTCCTGGCAATTCATCATGAGGCCACAGGTGTTTATTGAGGGAGATGTGGCAAAGCAGTAGATATAGGTATTGTAGATCATCTAAGTTATTTCCTCTTGTTTCTTCAGGACATCCTTGGGCATAGTGTCATATAAACCATGTTCATATTACAGTAGTATTCTGCTGTGCATATCTGATTGTATAATTTGGCAGATTAAAAAATAATTATCTCATAATGCGCAGTTCAAGATGCATAGTTATTTAGTGTCCCATGGTCTGTTATTTAGTCTCTACCAATGCCCAGTAGCAAGTCAGAAGATGATTTTCAAGGTAAAAGTAGTAACCAGAGGAAGAGGGCCTGTCTTTACCCCAGAATCCTAGAGGTCTGAGTTGTGATTCTTTTATGCAGGCTTGCCAGAGTCTCTATACAGCATTGTTCTCTGCCACAGCACTTCCCATGCCATTGAGTATGCTGGGTCATAAGGCCTAGGCCTCCTTGATTTGCTGTGACCCCCATTTAAAATTCTTAGTTTTAGGGGATACATGATAAATGGCTTTCAGCAGTGCCTCGAAATATACCATGTTATTTCTAAAATTCAGAAACCTACTAAGCATTGGACTTCTGTCCTTTGTGGTGGCAGTACAGATTGCAGCAACATTTTTTATTTTAACTTTTGAAAAGATATTTTTTTTCTTTTTTTTTAGAATATTGGTAAGTTTATTTTAGTCCATAGTTTGTTTCCCAATCCTGAGGACTCTGGGATGGTGATGCCCACTCCACCATTAATTGAGGGGGGCTTCGATCCCATATATTCAATGGATGGGACTCTATTGCTTGCAAATTGTAGGAACCTGAGAAGATATTTCATTGTGCCCCAGATCATCTTCAAACACATTTCAAAAATGTGGTAGTACTTTAAATTTTTACATGGCTTATCTCCCACCATTTGGCATCAATGTGTCTTATCAAGGCATTTAGGGTATCTGCTAGTTCCTGTTTCTCTGGTCTAATTTGCATAATGTCATCAACTAAATGGACTAGCATGGTGTCATGTGGGATGCCGAAATGATCAAGTTTCTTGAAGACTAAATTAGAGAGCTGAAAAGTTGACATAGTCCAAAATCTAGACAGTAAAGATGTACTATTTTCCTTGCATGGTTACTTTTACTGTTAGAGATGGGAGGTGGCTGTGAAGCACTGATTGAGTCAATGGCTGCATACCCAGTGCCAGATACTATGCTGATTTTCTCTAGTAAAAAGACAACATCCATAAACATCACTTCAATTTTCTTCTTTCCTGATTAAGTCCCCAATAATCTGCAGTATTCAGTACAACTCATCTGATTTTTCCACTAAACAATTTACCAGACTGGTTGATAGTGGTATTAATCCCCACAACTCCCTCAGGAATGTGGTGTTAATCTTGGTTTACTGTTTTTAACAGAGGAATGTTGGGGCATAATTTGTGTGTGTGTGAGTGGGGAGGGGGGCGGGGGATCCCTTAGCCTTTCCTATCACAAATGACCTTCACTCCATGGGTCAGGGAATTAATCTAGAGAATCTGCTAGTCACTAAGTATTCTTCCTATATATCCTGGAATTCGGGAAATACTATAGAATGGATCCTTGTTTTCATCAGACCTATTGTTATATGGACTTAGACCAAGACCCCATCTATGATCAGACTCCTCAAACCTCCACCTAAACTGGAGGACCAGGATGGCATTTCAGATTACCCAAGGATTAAAGCCAGTATCTATTAACTCTGAGAAGATCAGGGCATTTTCTTTTACCCATGCAATCACTTTGGTAAATAACTGTTGGTCCCTCCATGGAAAGTGTGGGATAAAATTCACAGTATACACATATGTCTATGTTTACAGTTTGTCCTCAAATGGATCTGGCCTCCTCCTCAAACAAGGGGCTCAGTAAATGAACTAAATTAGGCCTGGGATGTGGGTACAAGATTAAGTACATTCTATGATGATCCAAGTAGGCAGACCCATCATTTTTTTTCACCTATGTTCATCAGCGTTTTAGGCTGTTCACTTATGGCATTTCTAGACACCCTGAAATCAATTATCCATAGCCATAGATTTCCGTGGGTCAAACACTCTTATTACCTTTCCGTTCTAATTTTTATTGTGGTTATTATACTCTCCCTGTCACTGATATTTAAATGGCCACCGGACACCTACCACTTCAGGTTCTCATTATTTGTATTGAGATCAGGAACCCAGTTCCTTTGCATATCTCCCTGTCCTTGGCAGGCTATTTCCTCCTGGCTAAGGCCTTGTACTTCTATGCCTGGGCCACCTGGAGCACCTGCACCTGAAGGCAATGTGGAGTGGCAGTGACTGGCCTTGGGGTTATAAGCACCAGCTTTGAGATACCTGCCTGAGGCTCAGTTAGTGAAAGGCTTTTTTTTCAAGGGAAGGTGAGGAGGAGAGTTTGCCTCCACTGGTAAGGAAGTTTCTGGGAGATTTGGATCTGGCTTGCTTTTATTCGCATTGCTCTGTTCGTTAAGCTTATTAGGTTAGCAACTGTTGTAATTTGTTGTTGTTTGTTTTAGACATTCAGTTATTATTTTGGTGGTTGTAAAGGGATAAGTACTTTCAATTTGCAATCTTCCTGTCGTGTATGAGCAATATGAAATAAAGGAAATTTATTTCGTATAAGTAGTGATTAAAAGAAGAGTGACCCATCAGAAATTTCAAAACAATATTTTGTTTTAACTAAAGCAACTGGGATAATGCTAAAGAACCACTACATGGGTGATTTATCTAGTATGTAAATTTTATCTCAACAAAGCTGTTGAAACTGGACTAAAGATTGGTATATGAATATGGTGGAACAAAATTCAGTTAGTGACATGTTGAAAACAAATATTTGATATGGTAAGATTTGCATGAAAGAAAAAAACTGGAATACTTACCAGTAAAATATTATATATAGTGTTATGACATTCTTAAATTATCAGTTTACATGTAAATTTGTGGTATGAAATGTTAGAGAAAAATTGGTTTCTAGTATTAGAAATATTTCCCGTGAATGGTGAGATTATTTGTGATTTTTGTTTCCCCTGCTTTCTCCTTTGTATCATGAATTTTCAGATTAGTGTATATAAATTGCAGTAAGATGTATTTTGAGTGCTAATGGTATCTATGAAAGGAAAAAAACTTGAATGGTCTTGTGTTACCCTTGCAATAAAGTTCTTTCTCTTCTCAAAAAAAAAAAAAAAAAGAAGAGTGAAATGCATTTATTTTATTTCGGAATCCATTAAACTCTCTGCTCTATTTAAAGAATTGAAGAAAATTAAATTTTTGCTTTGAAAACCTCACAAATGGGATTCCCTTTTGGAATATCTCACAAAATGTCAACAAAATAAGCACAGTAAAATGGGTTCAGTTTTCTTCAAAGGTAAGTCACATGTCAAGTAAAATGTCAGAACATGTGACGATATCTTGCAGAAAGATTTTGACCTCCAGTGTGTGTAGCACTGTGGTCAGTGAAATATGTTCTAGTTGATGATTTTTTTTCTTATTTGTCAACTACATCACATCTCTGAATTTTAAAACACATCATTTAGACTCACTTTTTTGAATTCATGATATTTTGAATTTGCTGGGCTCATAAACTAGGGCATGAATTGCATGTAGTAAGAGAAAATGGGATCTTTTAATCTGCAATACAATCTTACTTTAATGGTGTTTGTTTTATATGGGTTGTATATGTGGTCTTCAGGAAACTAGCGCTGAACTTTTAAAGGGAACAAATCCAACTTAGTGATGTCTACTCTTTTGATAAAGACTTTGTACTTGGCTGTCATTTATTAACTGTCCTGGTAAACAAGATAGGTTTACAGGTGTTAGAGTATTCTTTTCTTTTGACTATGCAAATAGGAGTGAGTTGAAGACATGCACTTCCAATAATGAAATAAAATTTCAGAAATAAAATAAGCTTATTCCAATTCCATTCAACTTAGAAATATGATAAATGGAATGTTTAATTCTTCTGCTGAAAAGATGTTCAACATATTAGCTATTAGGGAACTGAAGATCAAAACTACAATGAGATATCATCTCACACCTCATAGAATGGCCACTATTAAAATAACAGAAAACTACAAGTGCTGGAGAGGATGTGGAGATTTAGGAACACTCCTTCATTGTTGGTGTGAGTGTAAAATGGTGCAGCCTCTGTGGAAGATGATTTGGCAGTTCCTCAGGAAACTAAATATAGAGCTACCATCTGATCCAGCAATCCTGCTGCTAGGAATATATTCAGAAGAACTGAAAGCAAGGACACAAACATATATTTGCACACAGATGTTCACGGTGGCATTATTCACAATTGCTAAAAGATGGAAACAACATAAGTGTCTATCAACTGAAGAATTGATAAGCAAGAAGTACTGTATCGTAATATTCATACGACAGAATATTATTCAGCTGTAAAAAGAAATCATTTGGGGAAGCACATGACAACATAGAATAACCTTGAGGGTACTATGTTGAGTGAAATAAGCCAGATACAAAAGGCTGAATATTGTATTGTCTTACTGATATGAGCTAAATACAATGAGTAGACTTATGGAGTTAGAATATGAAACATAGAGTGTCAAGAGATGGACTGTGGGATGAGAAGGTAGAGAAGATGCTGGATGTATGTAGAATGTTTAATAAGGTCAAATGTAAATATGTGGTGATGGATGGACTTGATAACACACAATAAATGTAAAAAAACACTGGTGATTTATGGATGTGATTGTGGCTGAAACGAGTAGTCTAGGGAGATTAATGTTTTTGGAAGACAGCTGGAGGATAGTATATAAGAATGATTTTGGCAGTAAATGAGGGTTGTGGTTAGTAGTGTAAGTGCAGGAATGTTCTCCTGCAGGGTGTTGGAGTGTGGTGATGCATGGGAGGGATATAGCCAGTGTAATTTGTAAACTATTGTTGACAACAGCATTGTGGTGTGTTTGTGGCAAGGGCGGTATTGGTGCTGTATTAGTGCTGAAGGTCAAGAAAAGAAAGGAATATGGGGTTCAGTTTTGTGAGATGTGAATATGATTATGCATTTTTTCTCTTCATTTTATTTATTAATAAGGAGACCTTGGCTTTGTCATTTAACTAATCTGTGTTCTTCTGTGTATCTTTCTCAACACTAGAGGAACAATTGAGTTAGTAGTTGGAATTACATGAGATAAAAGTGCCTGCACAGAACTTTTTATGAGTAATGCTTCCATAACTTGTTGAGCTGCCTTTTTATTTTTTTTATTTGAAATAAAGTTATTTTTTATAAAGTTGATGGAAAAGCATATCCCTGGATTGTATTTCTAATTTTGATGAAATTTGCCTTTATTAGAAGTGAATTCTGGAAGGACCTACATCTCAAAGTAGGAAGTGTACTTGCCAGGGTATAAGATTGCAAAAGATGGGCTGAGAATGATTCTAGGTCCAGATGCCAGTGGAGGCTTAGTTGTGCTAGTAGGTTGATCAGGATTGTTTTGTTTTGGTTAGCCCCCTGGTTACAGAGTCCCATTGATTTTGATGGGTCTGCCACAACCCAATTTTCCAATAAGCACAAAAGGATTTTCAGGAAGGTATATTTGGCCTTCACTTCTAATTGATTAAGTAGTATTATGAATTTGGGTTTGGGTGGGAGGTCAGGTACAAAACAAATAGGGATCCAGAAGCAATAATGCATGAAACAGTACAGTTTATTACTTACAAGTCCTGGAGGGGAAGAGGGTTACTGTGAGGAGATGACGGGGTTGGCTCAATTGGCTCAACCACCCCATGGGCAGCACACATGTAGAGCCAAAGGGATCCATGGGCTTTTCCCTTTATTGTGATTCAGGGGTGGAGGTTAATAGATTTCTGCAGGAGTCAAAGATTGATTAGTTGAAAGCAAACACATGTGAAAAGGGAAAGGGACTGGGGGTCCGAGGGCAGTAGGGATGATTAGCTTGTCATCTGGGACCAGCTGTGGGTTCTGGGTGAGGTGTATCAGTTGTGTGGGGCAGGTGGGTGATAAAAATTGGGCAGAGGTGACTGTTAGCCACTGAGGCCTGGGCATAGAAAGGGGTTAATAACCAGAGCAAAGGTCAAGAAGCCCTGGAAAAATGGATGGGGGAGGCAGCACAGACATAATGGAGGCTCAGGACAGTCTTAGAGCAAAAATGTCTGTACGTAGACCAGGAAGGCTGGGGCGAACCTCTTTTAGTTCAAGGGACAGAGCTTTGTAAATTGGCAATGAATTGTTACCAGCTCATCTTATAGGCAATTGTATCACTAAAATGATGTTATATATGTTAAAGTGCTTTATAGATGTTAAATCATTTTATTTTCTTGTTAGCAAGTCTCTCAAGACTAACCTCAGACTCTCTATAAACCTTCTTTGTCATTTTTCATTCAACATGCCTTCAGAAAGTGCTACCTTTGTGTGAGGCACTGTGCTGCATGCTGTGGATAAAATGAGCTTAATTCATTGTGGTCCTGCTCTCCTGGAGTTTATAGTCTAGTGGGATGAGAGGGACTTAAGATAATCACAGAAATGACTACTTAACTAAAAAACACGAAGGAAATCAACAGGTAATATGAGAACACAAAATAAAGCATATTGATCTGACTAGGGTATCAGGGAATTTTTTGCTGAGGATGGGCCACTTGAACTGGGTTAGCATGAAGAGTAGTTGATTAGGGGTGTGTGTGTGTATAAACATGCACAGGCTTATTTCAGGCAAGGAAGCAGTGTATACAAAGGACCTATGGCAGAAAAGAGGACAGATTCTTGAGGATCTGAAATAAAGTCAAGGTGTCTGTAGACTTGGGAAGAGATGAGTAGAACCACAGGCAGGGCCCAGATTTGCCTAAGCCTGTTGGTTCATGGTAATGATGTTGGGCTTAAACCCAAGAGGAGTGGAACTCATTGAAGAATTTTAAGTGATGCAATCAGGTTTGCATTCTGAAAAAGATATATCTCTTGTTACTGAGTAGATCAGATTACCAAGAGGCATGAGAGGTCTTATGGAGACAAGTTGAGAGGCTATCATAGTAGTCCAAGAAGTTTTCTTCAGAGTACCATATTATCCCTGACACTCAGAGTACAATAGTACCAGTGCACAGATGTAGGAATTTAAGAGCTGAAATTGACTGGGCAAATTAATACATTAGATATGAGGGGTGAGAGGAAGGCAACAAAGATCACATCTAGGTTTCTACCTTGAGCAACTGGGTAGATAGTGGTAACATTCATTGATTTGAGCATTGGGATTTGGGGAAAAAATAGTGTCCAATATGATCTTGGACATACTGTATCTGAAGTACATGGGAGATTTCCAAGTAAAGCTATTGTATAGCAAGTTGGATATATAGGTCTAGAGTTTAAGGCTAGGCTTGGGATGAGTTGGAGATATGAATTTGTGAAACACCTTCATGTAATGCTAATGGAATCCATGTGCATTGATGAGAATATAAATGGAGAGAATTCAAACTGAAAAAATAAGAAGGCTGAGTTGCAGCTGAGTTTAGGGCTAAGAACTGGGGTAGAGGAAGATGAGCTAGCAGAGGAGAATTTGAATGAATTTGAAGGTGTATCATGACCAAAGCCAAGCAAAGTGTTTTAAGAAGGAGGAAGTTGGTAAAACAGTAGAACTTGCATTCAGTTGCTATTCACGGGCACATTATAACAGTGAGCTTCTATTCTGATAGCTTGGACCTTATGCCATATAAGTTGTTAATTATATTTATTATCAGTAAGTGACTTTTAGATTTAATTATAATAAGGTAAATGGTGGTCTTGAGAAAAGTTATGGTGAAATGATGGAGCCAAAATTAGTATTGGAATGGTGGTTTAGTTTCCTAGGCTGCTCAAAACAGATACCATGAAATGGGTTGGCTTAAACAATGAGAATTTATTAGCTTACTGTTTGAGGCTGAGAAAATGTTCAAATCAAGGCATTATCAAGGTGATGCTTTCTTCCCAAAGGGCAGTTGCTGGCTATCCTGGGCTCCTCTATCACAAGGCAAGGCACGTGGTAGTGCCTGCTGGTCTCTCCCTTCTCTTCTGAGTTCTGTTGATTTCAGCTTCATGCTTCCATGGTGTGCTCTCCCCCCCATCCCCCACCCCGAGTTCATTCCATGTATAAAAATCTTCGGTATTACCTTCCCCCCAGCATGGGACATGATTCCTGGGGATGAGCCTCCCTGGCACTGAGAGATGATTACCAGGCAAGAACTAGCACTGCAACTGGAAGAAGACCCTGACCAAAAGGGGGAAAGGGTAAAGACCAACGAGTTTATATGGCTAAGGGACTTCAAAGTGAGTTGGGAGGTCATTTCAGAGGTTACGCTTATGCACATCTCAGCAGGAACTCATTGAGTAAATATTACCTCAAATAGCAGGACTACTGAGGACTCTGGAGACATCCAGACATTATAGGCAGGGCAGACAGATCAGGAGTTTGGCACCCTGCCAGTAGGCCCTACTTTGGAATTTACACTCCTCAGTGTGACAGAGTTGGACTCATTCATGTTTTCCCTACACATGGCTCTGCTGCCCCTCTATTTGAACCTATATCTGGTGCTAGAGTTGATAGTTGTATGTCCAAGAGATTTAAATCTTTGGGCTGTCCATGTGCTAGTTGAGTCCTGAATCTCAACAGACTTGCAACACCTATTCTCCAAATTAGTATTGGAATGGTGGTTTAGTTCATTGGACTCACCTAGGACAACTAACAAGGAGAAGAAGACTGACAATGACCATCTTAAGGAACAGAGAGAGTCTGCAGCTGCAAGCAAGAAATTCCCATCCATCTGCCCCATGGGACCTAAGCACCCTCTCAATTAGAGGTGGGGTGGGCATCACCATCAAAAAATCCTCAAGATTGTGGAATGGACGATGGACTAGAGTAGACTTACAGTGGTTCTACTGTAGACTTGCTGGGATCCTAGCAATGGAAGAACTTTTATCGTTGATGTGGAGGCAATAGCCACTGGAGGTTCTGAGGGGAGGGAGAGGGAAAAATAGGTGTAATTTGGGTGCATTTTTGGGACTTTGGAATTATACTGAATGACATTTCAATGACAGATACAGGGAATTGTATATCATGTAATAACTTGCAAAAATGTGCGGGAGAGAGTGTAAACTACAATGTAAACTATAGTCATTGCTTAGTGGCAATGCTCCAAGATGTGTTCATCAATTGTGACAAATGTACCACACTAATGAAGGATGTTGCTGATGTGGGAAAATGTGGAAGGGCTAGGGAGCGGGGCATATGGGAATTACCTATATTTTTTCTGTAACATTTATGTAATCTAAGTTTCTTTAAAAAAAAGTAAATAAAAAAAGGTAGAAATTTAGCAATGCTGTTATATTTGAAGCTAAAGTCACATTTTCTCTTGCTTTAAAAAAAATTGTACTTTAAATATGGCAAAAATATAAATTAAAATGAAACTCTTAAAAAAAAAAAAAGACTCATTTTGGATTGAGATTGGCCACATCTTAGCTGACATAACCTCATCAAAACGTCCTACTTACACTGGGTTCACACCCACAGGAATGGACTAGATTTAAGAACATGTTTTAAGAATGTACAGCTTCAAACCATCAAAAATGGGTTGAGAAGTGAGTGAGGGGACTGAATGAAGGAACAGTTCCAATGAGATTAAACAAATCTTTCAATAACTTTGGTCGCAAGAGAGATGAAGGTGGTTGCAGAAAACTGATATGGGTGAAACGGAGATGCTGAGCTCTCTCTCTCCCCCCTTCTCTTTTTTTCAAGATGAGAAAATATTCAGCATGTTTAAAAATGTTAATGGCAATGAACAATTCAAATAAAAGGGAGAAGGAAGAGGATGTATAGTGTAGGGCTCCTGTGACTTAGATTCTGTGGACAGAAATTGGCAATCTTTTAAATTGTATGAGCTCATTATAGATGTTTGATTTCTGACACATAGGAAATCTACATTTTAACACTTCTATGAGAATCATGGTCAGTAGGATTGCCTTCTGATAAACAGGATTTCTCTTTCAGATGCTATATAAGTATATACTTCTCTCTCTCTCCTTTGTGTAGAAGCTACATAGTTTTTACTTAATGATCAGGATCATTTACCCAAGCAATCCAATAACTCACTTTTTTGCCAACTGTGGTTGGTTGAATTATGTATCACAGAAAAAGACATACTCTTTTTATTTTATTTCATTTTTTTGAGGTACTGAGGGCTGGGGATTGAACCCAGGACCTTGTATGGGGGAACCCGGTGCTCAACCACTGACCACATCAGCTCCCCTGAATTGTTTTGCTGCTTGTTTGTTTTTGTTTTTTTCTAGGAGCACTGGGAACCAAATCTGAGACTTCCCATGTGGGAAGCAGGTGTTCAACTGCTTGAGCCACATCTGCTCCCCCAAGACATATTCTTAATCTTAATCCACTCCTGTGGGTGTGAACACACTGTAGAAAGGACATTTTGAAGATGTTTTCTTTAGTTAAGGTGTTGCACAACTGAATGAGGTTGGGCCTTAGTCCTATTTCTGGAGGCTTTATGATGACAAAGCCATGTGGAGGAGAAGAAACTTGAAGTCAACTTGGAAGAGAAAAGAGAAGATGCTGCCATGTGCATTGTCAGGTAACAGAAAAGCCAAGGACCCAAGGATTGCTGGCAGCCAGCCCCATAATGCCAGTCTCCAGGGAGAGAGCATTGCCTTGCTGATACCCTGATTTTGGAATTCTCCTAACCTCAATTTCCAAAATTTAAGCCATCCCATTTCATGATATTTGTGATTGCAGCTGGGAAACTAAGATAGCAATTCAGTGCATGAAGAATCAAGAGTGGCCAAGCAGCAACTTCAGCCTCTAGTTAAAAGAAATCCTTGTGTCTCCTGGTGGGAGCCTTCCTTTCCTGGGAACCAAGAAAAGTAAAATAGCAGTGCCTAAAGGTGAAGGGACATTGGAAGAAGCATTGTGCAAGCAGGTTATTGTGGGTAATAGAGAAATCACTCCCACTTCTACCATCTGATTCTCAGAAACCATATGTTGTTTGCTGATTTGGTTCAGAGCATATCCTCTATCTTGTAAGGCTGTGATGCGGACACTGTGATGCATCACTCAGATTCCCCCTGAGGAATAAAATACTTATTCTCCCAGCTGCCATGAGTGCTGGGAGATGAGTCCTCTCCCAAGGTCACATCCCCTTTCCCAGGCATTCAGTGACTGATTAACGTGGGAGTATAAAAGCCCAAGCCCTCTTGCCCCAACTCTGAAGGGCCATCTCATCTTCAGAACTCCACACAGGATCAGCCGGGATTTCTGGTGTGTCTGCATTGCAGCTCACCTTTCCCCTCTGTCCAATTCCACTTCCTTCCCTGTCTTCCCCAGGTGTTGATTCTAAGAGCATTCCCTAATAAACCTGCATCTGATCTCCCTGCCAGCGTCAGCTCCCTGAGGACCCCAACCTGCAGCAGACCCTAGCCCACAAGATGACCTGGCTGGCCCTGTGACCGAGTATTTGATGGGCCAGTCCACTGTTATGTCAGGCCAGTTGTATTGGTTGTTGGGGTAAGACCGACCAAGGAATCCTGGGGATGTGTGCTAATTTTCTTCTGCTGCTGAGGAATGTGTTTCATTATCAGAAGTAATTGTGTGTGGGATTACATGTCGGAATAAATATCTCCTAAATCCATGTTGGTGCTGGCAGAAAAAATGTGGGTAGGGAAGGAACATCCATATTCTGAATAGCAAGAATTTCCAGTAAGGACAAACCAATGGCCCTTCCATAATGGAAGGGGTCCAATGTCATCAGTTAGCCACCTAGAGGATGACTGGTTTCTTGGGGGAAGAGAGCCACATTGATGGCTCAGCATCTCATGGGATAGATAGGCACACATGCCTAGTGAGATTTATGTTGCTCAAAATATGTCAGAATACCTTTCTGGAATTGTCTTAATCCTTAGGGTCCTTATGTCCTTTAGGGTAATATATATTTTTTCTTTTGTCTCAAAATGCTCTGATATAAATATTCCTCTAGGATTTAGATTACTTTATCACTCAGCTTCAGCAATTACCATTATGAACCACTTTTGAACATTCCCTAATTCTGATTTCTCCTATCCATTTAATCAGAATGATATAAAAAATATGCTCTGTCAACAACAACAACAAAGGGAAATACACTGAAATTTTAGTTGAAAATGGATTTGGGGGTGGGTGAGATAAATTGTTCCTTCCTTCTATGTTTCTGAATTTTCAAAAATTTTATCATGAGCTTCTATTGCTTTTATAGTGAAAAAAAAAATTTACTAAAAGTAAAAGAAGGCTATTCTTTTTTTTTCTATAAAGTGATAAGTTACATTTTAAAACATTTAAAAAGATATTTTGCAAGGATTGCTTTTTCTTTTTTTCCCCAATCGGAGTTCCTGGTGGCAATTTACCATCTGTGTGTACAGGTGTGCTTGAGTACAGCACTGAATAACAGTTCTTTCCACACTGTGAAGTAGTGACATTTGGATATATTTATCAATTTTTATTATTTTGCTGGTTATTTTTATCTGTTGCTAGAAGGTGAAAAGTTTTCATTATACTTATTAATTATCTAGGCAATGATTTAAGAATATATTCATACCTTTTTCATTCTTTCCATGAAATAATGTATAATTATCTTGCCTTAGCACAACGCAATTACTTTATTACTTTGTTATCACAATTATTGAAATTAATATTTCCTTTATAATTTAATAAATCATAAAAATGGACTATGTGCTGGATCTAGTGCTACAGTTTCCTTCCAGGGTGTTTAATTTCAGTATGACATCCCTCCTTTTCCTCACAATGGCTTTATGTAAATCATTCATCAAGAACATTTATCAGAAGTCATTCCAAAGTAAGTGACATGTGAAACTTTTAATACATTTCAGTTTTATGTGTCTAAACCATGAGTTAAAGGAACTTTCTGCAGTCTAAAGCTTGGAGCAAGGGAGAAGAATCCCTTGCTTTTGGCTTAAGGCTGATTAGGCCAAGGATACCCATAAAATATCACTGGATTTTGAATACTTCCACTAATTAATCAGTGCTAAAGATTTCTTTACTTGATCTTTTAGAGTGGTTTTGATAACATAGGTAGTTCATTAAGCACATCCTGTCATTTTCTTCTTCTTTCAAATCTAGTACTGTAGCATTCACTGGCCTTAAGTAAGGTGTTCAGGAGATATTCTGGAGGTTTCTTCCAGCCTTCAAATGTCATAATTCAGCATTTCAATGTCAATACAGCCCTGCTATAGGATTGGGGATTGCCTATGGTTACAAAGGAGAACCTTCTTTTTGATTTGTCCTATTTAATTCCTGGGTACTTGGTCTCTTCAAATGATCTGTGTGGAATGTGTCTACTGTGTCATATTTTTAAAAGACATGATTGACTAAACCCTTACTGTATACATCATATTTTCCATTTGAAGCTACTGAAGCTTCTGGAACTTGATTAGCTTTTGTAACTAAAATTAATACATAAATAAATAAATGGTTCCCACAGCCGGAAATTGCTCTTATAAAAAGTGGAATTCCATCACCTCCTCTTTGCTCTGTTGAGCTCTGCTGGCAAAAAGACACCTGAATCTCATCATTTAGCTGAAACTTGCATTTTTGCCCTTCCCTCCGGGAATGGGGTTGACAAATGGAGCTGTATTGTTTCCAGAAAGCAGGAGAAATGCTTTAGTGAATTGCAATATGCTGCAACATAAATACAATACAATAAATAAGAACATACATGCATTCAATAGGAATGTACAATATACTGCAATATCTCTTTAGCTGGGATTTTTGCCTAATTTTAAAAGGGACACATATCTGTTATTAAACTACATTCTTCATGGGGCTGTTAATCAAGCCATCACAGTTCTGTAGCAGATATTCTAAGCAGTTTGCTTTTGAATGGATACAAAGGATTTTAAATGCTATATCAAGAGATAATTAGACTCAAGATAGGCTGTTCCAGGTATTTATCCAAATAGAATTCCCAGCATCAGTTTCACTGCCTTAAACTGGGTTCTGTTGGAAATCAAAAGCAAATCAGAAGACTTTTGAATGGGTGTCCTGTTTTAGGATACACTAAATCTCTGTAACTCTGCTGCAGCAACCTGAGCGTATGAAGAAATTACAACTTAAAGGAAAGAACAAGTAATTAAGTCTCTGTGGGCTTGCGGGGCTGTTAAGTTAGTCAAGTTTTGCTTTTCTAAAGCGAGCCTTCCCACTAGGCAAGCTTTTAGAAATTCTCACTCTAGCAAATTGCTGCAGAACACTGGTCTTGTGATAAATTACATCACTGATATTCTTGTCCCCTTTTTAAAGGAAGGATTTTTCTTCAATTGGCTGGCAGACATAGGAGCTTCAGTTAATGTCATTTTCATGATGTCTTTAAAATTTTGAACAGTATTTTTTTATCACAAGGCTATGAATGGTAGGAAGACATTTAAATAGAATGATTCATTGGCAATGCGCTAATAAATGTTGGTACCAAAAATGCAAAATAACTTAGAAGCTTATTTTAGAAAGTATAAGTGTGAAAATGTGGTGTGCTTCATAGCGTGTGCTAATTATAGTGGTCAATCCATCCAGACAGCCACAGAGCTGCGAACATTGACTCTCAATGGGAAAGCAGAGTTTGACACTGACTATTGTTCCTGAGTACAAACCACTGCAGTGACATGGGGGTGGGGCACTGGGCGGTTTCTTTGAGGAATGTGCAGAGTCATAAAGAAACCCAACAAGAGCTATTAACCTTCAGAATGGCTTTAAAATGCCATATATTTCAACCTTGCTTTGTGCTGTTAGCACACAAAGGATATCTTAAAAGGATTTGTATGGGTACATGGAAAAAAACAAAACAAAACGAAAAAAAACAGGAAAGATACGAGGAGAGAGAAGTGGGGGCAAAGGTTTCTGAATGAGATTTAAAATAGAATGAAGAAGCTGAGAGAAGGAACTTGTATTCACAGCAAAGGCTTGAGTTCACATTTACCCAAGGACACAAAAATGTTTGGGTCTTCGACCCAAAAGGCTAACATGTATGAAGTCACCCAGAAGGGCATGAAAGCACTAGTGGCCACATCAGTCCGACTGATTCACAATTGTGGAAATCTTAGCAGGCTTCAGAAGGGCAGCCAGAAATCAATAGGAATATTATGCGAGTATTTCAGAAGGCTGTGCTGAGGAATTGAAAATAGTTGAATAGATAAAATTGAGATTATTTCCAAAGTCATTTACAATGTCACATATGCAAACACAGAAAAGATCCGAGAAAAGAAATATTGCCTAGCAAATCAGATAGTTATGTATACATTTAGCCCACATTCCTTTTAATAATATCACAGTGGTTTCAGTTCCAATGTTCACTGCATTAATTTTGGTTTTGGAAATAGAATTAGGCAAGCCTGGCCTTGAATGAAAGATGAAGATCTTTGTACTCTAATCTACCTTTTCTGATTATATCTGTTCCATTTTGGTCCTTGCTTCTTAAGAAGTGCCTAGAGTCTCCTTGGTGTCCAGGTCTGCTTTAGCTTACACTCTGTAGGGCTTATGTGTTTCTTTGACCTCCTTATTACCCAGTCTGCCTCATTCATTCATTCATTCATTCAATTCTATCATATAGAAAATGAATATATACTTTTATCTATATCTATATCTGTATCTATATATCTATATCTATATCTATATCTATATCTATATCTATATATCTGTATCTATATATCTATCTATCTCCATCTCTATCTCTATCTCTCTCTCTCTCTCTCTATCTCTCTCTCTCTCTCTCTATCTCTATCTCTATCTCTATCTCTATCATCTCTATCTCTATCATCTCTATCTCTATCTCTATCTCTATCTCTATCTCTATCTCTATCTCTATCTCTCTCTCTCTCTATCTCTATCTCTATCTCTATCTCTATATCTTCCCTTCTCTTTCCCTCATGCTCAAATGTACCAGCAGTTTTTCTATCCCATTTACAACTGGCTGATCTGATATACTAATCCACCAAAAGGCATTATCGGATGTTGAAGAATTAATGTTTTGTACCTCCCAAGGAATTCTGGAAGACATGGCCTTAGTCTGTAATGCCAAAATGTTAATCCCTGCTTCAAAAAAAGAAGAAGGAAGTGGTTTTGAGCAGGGAGGTACACAGTATTCAGCTCAAATCACAGGGATGGCAGACAATCCTACCCATATGTGAAATAGCCTTAGGAGTAAGCTAGAGAAGATTCTTATGGGAATCTAGATCTTGGAACTTCCTCAATGTTTTTTTTTTTTTTTTTTTTTTTTTTTTTTTAAACTGTTAGATGTATTTAAAGTGGTTCCAAAGATGTCTCTGTGGTTATGGGATATGCCTAATCCTGGATCCTGGTCACTATTAGCCACGTAAGTACATTTTGATCCAGGCTTTTTTGGTCTTTGGATTTCAGAAAACCTGAATAATGAGCTCTGGAAAAAAAAATATGGAAAAAACAATCATCGGACATGACAGGGTGGCACGGTGTGTGGAATGTCAAATGCCAAGACACCTGAGCTGTGATTCTGACTCAGTAATGACCCATGGGCATCTGGTCTATCCTTTAGCTTCTTCTGGTGGGATTCCTCAGCTGAAAAATGAGGTGGTCATTGAGGCTTTTCTGCAGGCCCCTGGAGGCTCCATAAAACAGTTTAAAACCCACTGGCTTAGATGATCTCTTATCCTTTTTTCAGCTGCTCCAAACCTGGTAGGTTTTGAGTATCCTTTCCTATTAGAAATTAAATCTGGAATTCAATAAGGCAATTCTGCTTTAACAAGGACAGAGAGATTTCACGTTAAAACTTGTTTCCCGTGACAGTTTTTTTTTTTTTTTTCCCACTAGAAATCTATGGCTTGAACTCCTGCCAGAATTTCTGGGATTTAAAATTCTCAAAGTGATTTAATGAATAATTATAAAAATATGAAATCAAACAAACATAAAATAAAGAAAAGAACATAAATTAAACAGTGTACTTTCTTTCTCTGAAAGACAAACTTCTTTTCTCCCTGAATATACATAAACAGAGGAGTTTGCCATTCCTATTTACCTCTGAAATGATTGTTCTGTGGAAAGTGGGACTGGGTGTTTTTAGCCTACAGCCTTGTCTCATGTCTCTTTAAGATGGTCCTGGGTGTGCCAACTGCACATTTCCCTAGGGTTTCTCTTTATTTGGGGGGCAGCTTCTGATGCCTTGGATTTACTATCTCCTCTAACTGTCCCACTTTTTCAGGTCCTTCCTCTATGTCCTGTAGAACCCCAATATCTCTCTGCTCTTAAAGCCATCTGTTATTCTTTGTGACTTCCCCAAAGGATAGTTTTGTAGCAGGGTCTCAGCTCTGTCCTCTAGGACAACCTTCCAGGCTAAGGTTCTTCCAAGTAACAGATCTTTTAAGGACAATGTTCAGAGTCCTCTAGATTAGCTTTGGGGAAGCAAATCTGTATAAATGTTCACCATCATAATCTTAACCGCCCCCTCAGCAACTTTCTATTTTTCTCTGAGGCAGAGAAATGCTCTGTTGATTTCTCCTTTGGCTCAGAGTGTATTCTCAGTTACCCAAAGGGTCCCAGGACTCCATGATTTAGGAATCCAGGGAGCTTTGCAAAACTCTCCAGTTTATATTTACTTTCTTGGGTACAGCAGCACATGCCTAATCAAGACTCATAAACATCCCTGGGCTTCTCACAGTTCCCTGAGGTAATTATGCAAAGTAAACTCTAATAAATATCATGGGCTGCACACACAAGAGCAGCTTAAATCCATGCTTCATTTAAGCTCATTGTGATGAGCAGATATTTGGTTGGTTGGTGCCTTTTCTCTGTGGACTAAAAGATTAGCGTTTATTTTAGGATAGCATAATTTGTTCTTCTAAGGGGGACAGTGAAATACTAAAGAAAATCATCTCCCAAGGGATGATGGGTGAGTTGGAGCTTGGACCTTTTTGAGTGTGTGTATGAGTGAATATAGATTTCATTGTCCTACACTTCAAAGCTGAGAGCTGGGAGAGAATCTTATTGGGGCTCCTTTATGGGAAGGGACTATGGATCCTGGGGATGGAGATCTCTACTTCTGGTGCATAGCTAGGACTTTTCTGACATCACTGGGCCACTATGGAATTTTTCTTGCAGAAGCATAACTCAAACTCATCGCTCTGATGAAGTGATTAGGAAAGAATAGAATTTGATATACTTCTGCTGATTTAGGGGAAGATTACCTGCATTTTTAAAGGCCTTCTTCACAGTCTCATTTTGGCGGGCCCATTCATGTCAGTCATTGCCTTCCCTAATTACATTCATTTTCAGGCCTTATGTCTGTGAAGCGCAGGCTCAGTTCTATCCAGGCTCTGCATTAATTCTGAGAAAGGCAGGACCTGAGCACTAGAAGCCTTCTCCGTGTGGCCAGGTAGAGTCTGGCCCTGAGCTATGTATAGACTCTGCTCCTGACCCGCCACAAAACAGCTCTGATTGGCATCTAATTGCCACCTACCTCCTAATCTCTCCCAGGTGTTAGGTGATGCCAGTTAGGATCTGGGTTTCTGTATTTGCATGCATCAGAGTCACGCCATGTTTTGGAACTCACTACCGTTGCTGATGGCCAGCCCTAGGGTTGAATAAAGTGGTAATATTGATGGTGGCTCAGCTTTATCCAGCACATTCATTTAGCACAGTGTGGAATGCACTTTTTCAATCAGTTTACATGGATTATCCTCATTTCATTCTCACAACAACCCTACCAAGTAAACACTTTTGTTTTCCTCATTTTGCAGTTCAGAAAATGGAAGCTTTGAAAAGTTAACTTGCCCGAATTTACACAGCTAGTAAGGTACAAAGCCAATATTGGATGCCAGACTCCCTGACTCTAGAGCATGCATTTTAACCAATCCTCCAGTTTTCCATTATATCACAGGCTTCCCTTTATGAGAAACTAGGTGAGAAAACTCTCAAAACCAGACAAATCTTGTCCCAGCATCTGGTTTCTTTCCATCTAATGGAAATTACAAATCATTAACTGCTTGTATCTCTCTTTTTCCTTTGCTGCTGGGAAGCTCAGAGCCAACTCTGTGGTTCCCATCTAGAACAATACAAAACTTAGGCATTCATTTTTGTGTCATTAACATTAACTTTTGGCTTTATACATTTTTCACATTGCTTCAGTTTTCTCATTAAATTTTAGTTTGTGCTGTGTATTTCAGTGTACTGAAAGAGTAACACTTGTTGCTATACTTCTCACTGCTTCACACAGTAGAAGTTTATATTTTGCTCACATAGTAGGTCAATGTTGGTGTTGGGCTGCCTTCCTCATGGTGATTCAAGAACTAGGTTTCTCTAATTGTGTGGCTTAGCCCTTGCTTTGGATCATGCAGTCTTCTGCATTCAACTGGCAAATGGAGAATGAGGATGGAGAAGGCACACTTCCTTCTCAAGCACCTTGCCTGGAAGTGACACACATAACTCGGATGAGAACTAATGACTTGACACCACACAAGACCAGGGGACTATGGTATGTGATCTTTGGCTGGGCTTCTTGGCAACAACTATATACTTGAAGGGAACCCCTTGGTGGACAACCAGCCACCCTTGCCATGGTTGAAAGATGCAGGCATCTTTTTGTGGAAAGTTGGGTATGAATAAAGGGTCTGGAAGTAGTTTAGGGGCTACAAATCTGGAACCAGTATGCAGTAATCTTGGAAAGTTTTGTGTCTGATGGGTCAAAATCTCTAGGCACATTTGCAGAACTTATGTAACTGGACTTCTGTGTTGATACGTGATTAAGTTCAGCCTTTCAGGCTGGTCCCTGCCAGACAATTTGCCTGTAAATTGCACCAGGGGTACCAGACTACTGTCCCTGCCATTCCATCAGCTGGCTGGGATCCTGCTCCAAAGCTGGTCGAGGACCTAGAGCCTGAAAGCTGCCACCTACCTGACTTTGAGCACGGCCAAGGCCTGGAGACCTGATGCTACAACTTGTCTTGGAGATTGGACCCCTCGGTGCATTTATGCCAGCCTGGATCAAGTTTGAATCTGCCAGGTTCCCTTTGGACATCAGGTTTTTGACTCGGGGCACCTTCCCAGTTGGGGCAAATACTTCCCAGGCTGCCCAGGCCTGGCTCCCTTCCCTTTCCTCTGGGCAGCAGCTGCTACTGAGGCTCCAGCAAACAGACTTTAAGGACAAATCAGTATCTAAGTTTTTTTCAGCTGATAACCTTCATGAGTTAAATTTTCAATATACTCTGGGGGATCTGTGCCCCATTCTTAGCTTCTCTGCCTTTCTGGCACCATATATGCTTGCCTTGGAACTGGTTTTTGGCCTTAGCAAATGGCAGTGGAACTCTCTTGCTCTGCAGGTATTAAAAGATTAACAGATAAAATGGGTCTTTTGGCTTATAATTAAAATTCAAAAATTGCCTGTGTTAGGATCCATAGCTCAGAGTGGAATCTGAAGTAGGAAAAGGTTGAATTAAGGTAGCAAAGGAAGTTTTTAAGGAGAGGACGTGAATGGGAAAGATTGTGGATGATCCCAAACTGAGTACACTTCCAGTTTTGGCAATTAATGAAAAGCACATTCTCTACTGTTTCCCAAGCCAGAAAACTGGGAGTTATGCTTGCTTTCCCTCTTACTTCTCTCCACTTTGGAATTCAATCTCTCACTACAACCTACACATTTTAGCTTCTCTTTATCAACCTCTAAATATCTCAATTATGCCCACATCTCTCCATCTCTACTGCCCCCGGCAAGTGACCAGTATCTCCGCCTTCAACTTTTGCAAGTGTCTCCAAGCTCCTATCCTCATAGCCACTCTTGCCCTCCAGTGAGTCTGTTTTCCATGCAGTAGATTCTAGTATGGTCACTTTACAAGCAAATCTCATCATGGGACTCAACTAATGCCCTTTAGTGGCTTTCCTAGCTCTAAAGACAAAGACCAAAATTCTTAATTTGGCCTTTGAGGCCTTGCATGATCAAGCACCTGCTTTACTCTGTCGCTTAATCTCAGACCCCTCCCTCCTTTCCTCTCTCTGCTCCAGGCACACTGGTCTTTCAGTTCTTCTAAGAACACAGGCTCTTTCCAATGGCAGCATTGTTGTATGCGCCGTCTTCTTTCCTTGGAAGGTTCTTTTCCTACCCACCCCACAACTTTTTATATCTAACTAAGCCCTACTTACTCCTCCCATCTCAGCTCAAACATTACTTCCTCACAGAAAGGCTGGGTCAGGCCCTCCGGGATACTCTCTTAAAGTACCCTGCACTCTTCCTTTATATGGCCTAGAACAAGTTTGATTACACATTTTATGTTATTGAATCATGTTGTACCTTCATCATACAACATGACTCGATAACATTAAAAAAAAAAAAAAGAATAGCTAACACAGATTCAAATCCTGCTAGTTTAGCATTAGGTGAAGAGCAGAGTCTATAGTCAGATGACCCAGATTGAGTCCTGGCTCTGCTTCTTAGCAGCTGTGTGGCCTTGCCTGAAGCACTTAATTTCTTTGCCCAGTTTTCTCATCTAAAAAATGGGGATTAAAATAGTACTCACTGATAAGTTTGTTGGGAGGATGGAATGAAAAGAATATATGTAACATTCTTAGAATTCTGGCTGGAACTTAGAAAGCATCAATTGTACTTGTGAATAATATTATTTCTAATGATGTTCTCACCCACTAAACCAGAAGCTGCTTGTGTGTAATCACCGTGTTTATTTTGCTTCTGTTTTACCACAGTACCCAGCACAGTACAAAGATGATACTTGATAAATATATATTGAATGAATTGGGGTAAAGTACATGTTTCATTACCTGGGTATGAAATTGAGAGAATTACTATGTTCTGTATGTGTTACATTTAAGTTTGAACTAGTTTTACTAAAGATTTCCTTCAAATAGGCAGATCCAAGGCAAAGTTAAGAACTTACTTTTGTTCCTTATATACCACTCTGATACCTTTTCCATCTGATGTACTAAGGTCGTGAGGTCTGCTTGATAAAAGGAAAAATGAGCACACTGGAATTCATGTTAAGATATGTTGCACAAAGTAGCTGCTCAATAAATGTTAATCAAAACAATTATCCCACTTAAGGCTATTTTATTTTTCTAGTCAGATAATATTTGTGTGGGAAATAATTGAATGGCACCTAGGAGGGGAGGATTGTTTTTGAGCATGGTGGTTGTTTTTCATTATGATTTGGATAGAGACAGAGGTTTAGAAGAGGATAGGAGGATGGAAAGGGTGCTAAAGAAGGCAAAGGAAAGAAAAAGTTTAATTAGAGGAGAGGGAACTTGTGGAAAGAGAGAAAAGTGAAGAGTAGAAAGGAGAGAGGAGATGAAGAATAAAATTGAAAAAAAAAAAAACAAATCTCAGAAGTAAAGGTAGGGGGCAGGAGCCAAGATGGCGTTAGTGTAGGAGGGCACACATTGCAAGCTCCCAGAGCAAGGCGGATTGTGGACGGGGTCCTGCCCGGGGGTCTGTGCTGTGTGCGCGTGGAGTGAGAAGCTTGGGACATCTATCTGTGCAGATCGACGGTGTGGACAGAACGTTAGAGATTCGTGAGTTTTAAGCCTGCCTGTGGTGGTTGGCACGGACGGCTGAGCCCTGCGCTTGGGGAAAAAAAAAAAGGAGCTGGTTGGAGCCATGAGTCCCAGGGCTTGGCAACCGGGAGACAGGGCCTAGTGGGAGGGGGCGCACTCTGAGGGGAGGCTCTGGTAAAGCGGCAAGTGAGTTTTATTTTCTGGGGATTTGGCTGCCTGGAGCTCCTTGGACTTTGGGTGAACAGAACAGCTGGAGCAAATCAGCACCGGGGAATCTGTTGGGGGAGGGAGTTGATTTGCCTAGCTGCCCAGGGCTAAGACCCGGCCCCCTGTGGAGCCAGGAAGAGGGGGCACTGTCCAAAAGAGGGAGGGTTCTGGTGGAGGACAAGGAAGGGAATTTTTTTTTTGCCATCGATTTGGCTGCCTGGACCTCCTCATAGCTTTGGGGAGCAGATAAGCCGACTTGAAGCAGCACCAGGCTGAGAGGAGACGCGAATCTGCAGAGGAAACCTGATTTACCCAGCAACCAGGTGACGCTGGGGCTCCGCTCCAGAAGGGGTGGAGTCAGCCATCTTTAGCATTCTGCACTGACTAACATCAGAGCTCCAGCTACCTTGAGGTGTCCAGGAAGTGGGACGTGCTTGATTAATTTCCACGAGCCCAGCTAGGGTCTCTTCCGTGAGGGGGGTGGTCTAGAGGAGGACTTATTTTGGGTCCTGTATTTCGCCAAAAAAAAAAAAAAAAAAAGAGAAGGTCACTTAAATAAATGAAAAATAAATTCTTTTTAATTTAGTTTAAAAGCTAAAACCCGTTTCAGGACCTGCATATAGAACCCTGTGGGGAAACTGATTGATAAACACAAGCAGGCAGAGAGGATCCACGTGGACCCTAGGGGAATCATTGATCCTCCTTAACTCTGTTTGACTGCTTGCCTGTGTGGTTCTTTGGTTTTTGTCTGTTTATTTGTTGTCTCTTGCTTTTCTTTCCTCTTTCCTCCCCACTTTCTTTTTTTCTTTCATTTTTTAAAATTAGGTGCTGCAAGTTGTCGCTTCTTTGCTGTGCTTCTTCTTCAGTAATTTCCCACTCTCTGTCTATATTGATTTTGTATTCCAAACTATCGCCTATCCTTCCTTCATCTTTCTGCCTTCTGCTTTCTGTTGTGGCTCTTATATACCACATTTTTTCATATGCCCACAACTTAAGGGTGTCGATTTCTATTCCATCTATTTTGTTTTCTTCTTTTTTTTTATTAGTACTAACTCTTCCTTTCAGCCCTCTCTTCACTATTTCTCTCCCTCCTCATAATTCTAGCCTTCTAAATCACTATATATATATTCCTCTATTTGGTTTCTCAGTCCATTGTAGGAACGCCACTTTTTTTCCTATTACTCTACATTGCCTACATGAGTTAAATATTCATTTCATTAAGTCTCATTTGGCCCCTCTTCTAACTTTTATCAATATTACTATTATCCTTCTGCCTTCTTTACATCTTTTGATTCCTCTGGCCCTAATCTTTTGCCTTCAAGGGAACATAGAAAGAAGCAAGGAAATAAGATAAGAAGAAAAAGTGTCAAAGAGAAAACTTAACACACACGCAGAACCACCAGCTAAATAAACCTCTAGAGCTGAGAGAGAAGCTTATCAACTGAGTAAACCCATCAGGATAATATGATGACCAGAGGGCAACAAAAAATTACAGATGACACTGAGAAACAGGAAAACATGGACCAGTCCAATGAACAAACTAAAAACCAGGAAGTGATGCAGAACATCGAACAACCAATCAAAGCTAACAAATATCATGGACCAACTTAAAGAAGTGAAGGAAGAGATTAAGGACATAAAGAAGAAACTGGGAGAACATACTGAAGAAATTGCAAACATGCCTAAAAAGATAATGGATATTATGGCGAACAATGGCACAATCCAAGAAATCAAAAAGACGCTGGATTCACATAACAGCAGATTTGAACAGGCAGAAGAAAGAATTAGTGATGTGGAAGACAATACATCTGAAATCAAACAGATAGTAGAAAAGATAGGCAAAAAGATAGAAAAAATCCAGCAGGGACTCAGGGATTTAACAGACAACACAAAATGCACAAACATATGCATTATGGGCATCCCAGAAGGAGAAGAGAAGGGAAAGGGAACAGAAGGAGTGTTGAGGAAAAATGGCTGAAAACTTCCCAACTCTATTGAGAGAGATAGATGTGCAGATCCAGGAAGCACAGCGCACCCCAAGTAGTATAAATCCCAACAGGCCAACTCCAAGACATATACTTGTCAAAATGTCCAATGCTCAAGACAAAGAGAAAATACTCAAGGCAGCAAGAGAAAAGAGAACCATCACATACAAGGGAAGCACAATAAGATTAAGTGCTGATTACTCAGCTGAAACCATGGAGGCAAGAAGACAGTGGTATGACAAAGTCAAAATACTAAAAGAAAAAACTTTCAGCCATGAATTCTCTATCCAGCAAAACTGGCATTCAAAAATGATGGAGAGTTCAAAATATTCACAGATAAACAGAAATTAAGAGAGTATGTCAATAAGAAACCTGCACTTCAAGAAATACTAAAGGAATCTCTACAAGGTGAAAGGAAAAGTTGGAGGAGAGTTTAAAAACAACTGAAAAAACAAAAAGAGAAACAAAACAACATATGACATACATTAACCCAAAGAAAAAATGACTGAAGTAAGAAATTCATTATGAGTAATAACACTGAATGTTAATGGATTAAATTCACCAATCAAGAGACACAGATTGGCAGAATGGATAAGGAAATATGATCCATCTATATGCTGTCTACAAGAAACCCACCTTCGACCTAGGGATTCAAGGACCTGAAAATGAATGGCTGGAAAACCATTTTACAAGCTAACAATAGCCAAAAAAGGGCAGGAGTAGCTATTCTAATATCAGACAAAATAGACTTTAAATGCAAAACTATTGTAGGAGACAAAGATGGACACTATATATTAGTAAAAGGGGTAATCTCTCAAGAAGAGAGAACAATCATCAACATTTATGCACCTAATCGGGGTGCCTCAAAATACGTGTGGCAAACTCTGGAAAAACTAAGTGGAGAAATAAATGCCTCTACAATTATAGCAGGGGACTTTAATACACCATTATCGTCATTAGACAGAACATCTAGATGGAGAATCAATAAAGAAACAAAGCTCTCAACAATACATTAGAGGACCTGGACCTAATAGACATATACAGAACACTACACCCAAATACAGAAGGATTTGCATTCTTCTCGAGTGCACAC
Source organism: Tolypeutes matacus (assembly GCA_026826555.1). Taxonomy (NCBI): domain Eukaryota; kingdom Metazoa; phylum Chordata; class Mammalia; order Cingulata; family Chlamyphoridae; genus Tolypeutes; species Tolypeutes matacus. Next base: position 46,770,247 of record JAKSZT010054334.1, on the reverse strand, counting down.
AGATCATACTCCAAAATGCTAGGCCACAGAACAACTCTCAATGAATTCAGAAAGATTGAGATTATACAAAGTAATTTCTCTGACCACAACGGAATGACATTGGAAATCACTAAGGGCCAGAGAAACAGGTTAGGCACAAGGATATGGAAGTTTTAAACAACACACTCTTAGACAAACAGTGGGTCAAAGAGGAAATCTCAAACGAAATCAGTAACTACCTTGAAACTAATGAAAACGACAACACAACATATCAAAACCTATGGGATGCAGCGAAAGCAGTCCTGAGAGGGAAGTTCAATAGCCATAAATACATATATTAAAAAAGAAGAAAGAGCTAAAATTGAAGACCTAACTGCACACTTGGAGAAATTGGAAAAACAACAACAAACTAAATCTAAAGGAAGTAGAAAGAAGGAAATAACAAAGATAAGAGCAGAACTAAATGAAATAGAGAATACGAAAGCACTGGAAACAATAAACAAAACCAAAAGCTGGTTCTTTGAGAATATCAATAAAATTCACAAACCCTTAGCCAGACTAACAAAGAAAAAGAGAGAACAGATGCAAATACATAAAATAAGGAATGAGCAAAGGGATATCACTACTGACCCCACAGAAATAAAGAGTATCATAAGAGGATACTTTGAGAAATTATATGCCAACAAGAATGATAATTTAGAGGAAATGGACAAGTTTCTAGAAACTCACACACAGCCTACATTGATGAAAGAAGAAATAGATGAACTCAACAGTCCAGTTACAGGTAAAGAGATAGACTCAGTCATCAAAAACCTCCCAACTAAGAAGAGCCCAGGACCAGATGGCTTCACAGCTGAATTCTACCAATCATTCCGGAAAGAGCTAACACCAATTCTGCTTAAGCTCTTCCAAAAAATAGAAGTAGAGGGAATATTGCCTAACTCATTCTATGATGCCAACATTACCCTAATACCAAAACCAAATAAAGATACCACAAGAAAGGAAAATTACAGACCAATTTCTCTAATGAACCTAGATGCTAAAATCCTCAACAAAATACTTGCTAATCACATTCAACAACATATCAAAAGGATTATACGCCATAACCAAGTGGGTTTCATCCCAGGTATGCAAGGATGGTTCAAATAAGAAAATCAATCAGTGTAATACACCACATAAACAGATTGAAGGAAAAAAATCACACGATCATCTCTATAGATGCAGAAAAAGCATTCGACAAAATACAGCACTCTTTCCTCATAAAAACACTACAAAAGATAGGAATAGATGGAAACTTTCTGAATATGATAAAGGGTATATATGTAAAACCCAAAGCTAACATAATTTTCAATGGTGAAATCCTAAAAGCCTTCCCTCTGAGATCGGAAACAAGACAAGGATGTCCACTATCACAACTCCTATTTTACATTGTCTTAGAAGTACTTGCATGAGCACTGAGGCAAGAAAAGGACATAAAAGGCATTCATATTGGAAAAGAAGAAGTAAAAATTTCATTATTTGCAGATGACATGATCCTATACATAGAAAGCCCTGAGAAATCTACAACAAGGCTTCTAGAACTTATAAAGGAGTTCAGTAATGTTGCAGGCTATAAGATCAATGCTCAAAAATCAGTAACATTTCTGTACGCCAATAACGAGCAAACCGAGGAGCAAATCAGGAAAAAAATACCCTTTACAATAGTAACTAAAAGAATCAAATACCTAGGAATAAATTTAACTAAAGATGTAAAGGACTTATATACAGAAAACTACACAACACTGTTAAAGGAAATCAAAGAAGACTTAATAAATGGAAGAATATTCCCTGTTCATGGATAGGAAGACTAAACATCATCAAGATGTCTATCCTACCCAAACTAATCTACAGATTTAATGCAATCCCAATAAATGTCAACACTGTATTTTTTAAGGAACTGGAAAAACTAACCACAAAATATATTTGGAGAGGTAAGAGGCCCTGAATTGCTAAAGACATATTGAAAAAGAAAAATGAAGTTGGAGGTATCACACTACCTGACTTTAAAACATACTACAAAGGTACAGTGATCAAAACTATGTGGTATTGGCACAAGGATAGACCTACTGACCAATGGAACTGGATTGAGAGTTCTGATATAGATCCTTGCATATACAGTCATCTGATATTTGACAAGGCCATGAAGCCCACTCAGTTGGGAGAGAATGGCCTCTTTAACAACTGGTGCTTGGAGAACCGGATATCCATATCCAAAAGAATGAGAGAAGAATACCATCTCACACCTTATACAAAAATCAACTCGAGATGGATCAAAGATCTAAATATAAGAGTCAAAACCATAAAGACCTTGGAAGATAATGTAGGGAAGCATCTACAGGACCTTGTAATAGGAAATGGTTTCATGAACTTCACAGCCAAAGCACGAGCAGCAAGAGAAAAAATAGATAAATGGGATCTCATCAAAATTAAAAACTTCTGCACCTCAAAGGATGTTATTAAGAAAATAAAAAGGCAGCGTACCCAATGGGAGAAACTATTTGGCAACCATATATCTGATAGGAGCCTAATATCCTGCATATATAAAGAAATCCTACACCTTGAAAATAAAAAGACAAACAACCCATTTAAAAAATGGGCAAGTGACCTGAAAAGACACTTCTCTAAGGAAGAAATACAAATGACTAAAAAGCACATGAAAAAATGCTCAACGTCACTTGCTATCAGGGAAATGCAAATCAAAACTATAATGAGATACCATCTTACACCCATCAGAATATCAGCTATGAAAAAAACAGCAGACACTAAATGTTAGAGAGGATGTGGAGGAATAGGAACCCTCATCCACTGCTGGTGGGACTGTGGTATGGTCCAGGCACTGTGGAGGACAGTTTGGCGGTTCCTCATAAATCTAACAATAGATCTTCCATATGATCCAGCAATTGCACTGCTGGGTATATACCCAGAAGAACTGAAAGCAAAGACACAAACAGATATATGCACACCAATGTTCATAGCGGCATTGTTCACCATTGCCAAAAGCTGGAATCAGCCCTGGTGCCCATCAACAGATGAATGGATAAGCAAAATGTGGTACATACATACAATGGAATATTACACAGCTGTAAGAAGGAATAAAGTGCTAACACATTGAATAACATGGATGAATCTTGAAAACATTATGGTAAATGAAGCAAGCCCGGCATTGAAGGATGAACAGTATATGACCTCACTGATTTGAACTGAGGAAAATGAGCAGTCTCTGAGAACCATTGTCTGAAAGATAGGTTAACAAGGGAGAGAAAGAGAAGAGTAGGCTGTGAGCCATCACCCACATGGACATAATCTATGGTAAAGGGATAGAGTATAGTTGCATATTGAAGGATAGGACAGATGGGTAGTGATATTATTGGGTTTGGTGGTGCAGAGTTCACAGGTGGGTAGATTAGGAAGGGCAAGTTGGAATACCCAAGGTATGTAACTATGAATCTTGTCATTCCATCAGTCAAGAGAAGGGAGTGTCATATGCCCCAGGGGGAGGGGGAGGAAGGCATAGAAAAGAACAAACAGGAAGTATTTAGTGGTCATGGGAAAGGTTTTTCATTACCTTACAGTAATGGACACAGGACATGGTAAATATCATCAAAACTTATTAAACTGTATCATCTAAATTGTAAACTATACTGTAAACCATTGACAATGTTTAGTTGCTATATTTTGCTTTCTGTATAACAGTTATAACAATGCTAACATCCAAAAAAGGGGGGGGGGTTAATATTGGGTGGGGAATTGGGGGATGGTTTGGTATGTGGGAGTCTCTGGTATTCCATGTGTGACTTTGCTGTGACCTAAGACTTCTTTGAAAATAAAATGAAAATTTGGGAGACACTGGGGAATGAGAGGGGGAAGGTGTCACAGTACACTGGACATCCGATAATACAGTGATAAAAGGAAAAAGAATAATTAAATTTTTTTTTTTCCAATTTTTGAATGTCCCAATCCGCTAATTATATTTTGTTTTGTTTTTTGTTTGTTTGTTTGATTTTATGTTTTTTTTTCCCTGAGTTTCCTTGTGTTTATCTCTTGTATTTAAGCTTATCATTGTTGTTTCTTTTTCCTATTAAGTGTATTTAGTTATTATATGGGCTACATGTTCAGGGAAGATTTAGATCACAGAAGGGTTACAATGGGTTCTGCATAGGATTATTGGTGGGGGGTGTCTGGGAGGGGGGATTAATGGGAGTAAGTTCAACTGAATATACATGAAAGATGTACAAAATTGTTCAAATGATCAAAGGATGGGGCACGGTCACGGTGGGTGGACAATCATTCAATAAATGAGGTAATCTGAATTCCCATCCTGGAGAGCTCTACCACATTCTCCAAAGGAGCAGCAACAGTCCTCTGAGTGCAGGGACAGTGTCTGTCAAAAGAGGATGGCCCACTGATGAGTTCTTGTTATTGATGACTAGCCTTATGAGTCTTTGCTCTTGTAACTGAAACTTAGCCTACTGTTATGAGGTGTCTAAGGGTTGCCACCTGAGAGCCTCCTTGTTACTCAAATGTGGTCTCTCTTTAAGCCAAACTCAGCATATGAATGCATTACCTTCCCCCCAATGTGGGACATGACTCCCGGGGATGAGCCTCCCTGGCAACGACGGATTAATACCAAGTGCCAACTGGAAACATGACTGGAAAAAGACCTTGAATAAAAGGGGGGGAAAGGTAAAGACAAATGAGTTCAAGTGGCTAAGAGACTTCAAAGAGAGTCAGGAGGTCATCCCAGAGGTAATGCTTATGCACACCTCAGTAGGATCTCATAGAACACCAAAGTGCATATCACCCCACACAGAGGGGCTCCTGAGGGCTTTGGAGACACCCAGGTCTTATATAAGGGGGATAGCCCCAGAGACTGATGCCTTATCAGTGGGCTCTATTTTGGAATCCATGCTCCTGAGAGTGACAGAGTTGGACTCAAATAAGTCCTCCCTGCACATGGTTCATCAGTCCCTTCTATTCAAACCTATATGTGATGCTGGAGTTTTTAGGTGTACTTCAAGAGACTGGAGCCTCTGGCCTACCTATGTGCTAGGTGTGCGTGGAATCTCGGTGGAGCTGCAACTCCTACCCTACAGCTCAATGGACTCATCCAAGTCACCTGGCCAGGAGACGACAATGGGTAACGGCCATCCCAGGGAATGGAGAGGGCCTGCAGCTGCAGGCAGGATCATCCCACCCACCATATCCATGGGATATAAGCCCTCTTTCACTTGGAGGTGGAGTGGACATCACCATCCCAGTCCCCTCAGGATTGGGGGAAGAACTATGGACTAGAGTGGACTTAATGGTATTCTGTTGTACACATATGGTGATTCTAGCAATGGAAGAAATTATAACAGTGAGGTGGAGCCGGTGGCCAATGGACACTTTTGGGGCAGAGAGGGGAAGTGCAGTTGAAGTTTCAGGACTTGGGGGTTGTCCTGAGTGTTGTTGTGGCAACGGATGTAGGCCGTTTTAAATCAGCACACACCATTCAGAACTGTGTGGAAATGAGTGTGGTCTATGATGTGAACAGTGACTTATGGTTGATGCCAAGGCCCCAGGATGTGTAAGTCCATTGAGGGTGATGGGCCACATGTGTGGGGGATGTTTGTGTGGGATGTTGTGGGAGGTGTGGGAGGTGGGGAACATGGGAATCCCTGTAGTTTCTGTGTAATATTTAGGTAATCTAAGCACCTTTAAAAATATATATATATAACATTTCTGTAAGCAAATGCACATATATGCATATATATTTATATATCATTTTATAGATATTGGTATGTATTGTGAAAAATTTGATTTTTACCCACAATAAAGAAAATAAAAAATAAAAAAAGAAGTAAAGGTAGGGAAAGTTGAAAAGTAAGGTAAGCTAAAGGAATGTGTGTAGGAGGAGTGGGGGAAGGAGGGGTGAATCTCCTCTAGTGATCCTTGGATGGGGCTTCCTTTGGTAGCTCCTAGTTTCCTGTGACTTCTTACTAGTTTGTTTACTAAGGCTCTGGCTCTGATCCATAAGAGTGGGGATGACCTGCCTCATACCTCAAACTGACCAGCAGGTTGCTGTCTCCTTCTTGTTTGGCAGATGGTCACCAGTAAGGTACAGCTTCATTTCCTATACTCTTCCTCATTTTCCTGAACTATTTGGGCTAGCCTCAGCCTCCTGAGAATGGTAAGCCTCATTCTCATTACCAGAGAATGTAAAAGCCTGACTCAGCCATTTCCCACTTCATGTGTTTTTTCTTCCCTGTCATTAATATTTTTCTAGACTCCCTATATCCCCAGCTAATCATTAACCTTCTACCTTGCTATTACAGGCTACTCCATGCCTTGAGAATGTCCATAGTCACCAGCCTTTGGGTCCTGTCTTAGTCGTCAGGAATGCAGACAGGTACTGATAGATCAGAAGAAGGACACAAATCTTCATTCAGACACTTGAGTACAGGGAGGTGTGGACCAAGCATATCTAAATAATGGGGCTCACATCTCACCTTCCTTTAGCAATTCGGTATTCCCAATGTGGCAACCACAGGGAGTAGATGAATCATGTTCACTTAACCTTTTCACATATCGGAACTCCCCAGTTAGGTGACATTAATGGTGGTATAAAACTGGACACAAGATTTACATTTCCCCTACTTCCCCAAAAAGGAGACAAAAATGAGAGAATCTAAACCATCTTATACAAATTTCTTTTAGAAAGAATGTTTGAGCCAATAGACAGAAGACTCACACTTTAATTAAAGGTTATAATGGAAATATCCACTACAAGAGCTCTTTTCTCCTTGGATTTTCATTCTGAAATGCAGGGTGCTCCTCAGGAGGTGCTCACGCCCTATGCACAGGGGACAAGGACATGGAGGATGATTGGTGGAGCTGCCCCTTTGTACTGACTCTACCTCATTTTTTACCATTTGCCTTTTCCCCATGCTGAACTGTGTCACACAAGGGAAGGGTTCTTGTTCAAAGAAGCAGAACTTGGTTCTAGGGTTTAGTGCACAGTATGCTTGTGTGGATTCTGAACAAATTCCTTTACTGTAAGGATTTCAGTTGGTTGCTTAATTAAAAATAAACAATGGTGACAACAGTAGATTAGCATTGGGCCAAGTGCCCTTCGTGGGATCATTTTTCCAGACCAGAGAAGAAAGCTCAGTGGCTGAGGAATTTACTATTTTTTTGAGCACTTCTTATCCATTTTTCGCTAGAGTTGCTAAGCAGACCGAATGCTACCATTTTGGTCTTTTATTTGGCTCAAACAGTGGTTTTTAATAGTTAGAATTTGTATGATTTTAGTTGGGGTCATTCTCTCCAGTTAGCCAAAGACCTTACCATGCCACATAGTCATTTCATGTATTTCTGGGTTTCGGGGCATTTTGTTTTGAAATCTTTCTTTTAAGGAGTTTGATTAAAGTGTGTATGTTTCATTAAATACTATGCTTTATACTATGTTGAGATATCATTTAAAGAGGGTGAAGATATAATGAAATTAATATATATCAAGCAACTGCTTTCACCAGGCCTACTTTACTTGCATATTATTTCAATTAATATCCACAGCAATATTACCTTTTCATTTGAAAGAAGTTGTGGGTTTACAGCAAAGTCATGCATAAAATTTGGGGTTCCCATACCACCATTTTTGAGTAAGGCAGTATTTTCCATTTCACAAATGAGTGGACTAATATTGTGTAAATAGCCCCCATGTACTTAGCAGAACAGTGGATAGAGGACATTCTTTGAATCCTCATTCTCGAACTTTCCTCCCTTCAGCCTCTGGCTCCCAAGTCTTAAAGGGACTGCAGGCAGTAGCATTCCCATGCTTGTTAAATGATACCTGACAATAAATACTATTAATGTAGGAGGAAAAAGGCATTTTAAAACTAGGGCATGTGATTCTGCGCCTTTTCTTCTCTCCTTGAACAAAGTACCCACTGAGCTCAAGGCACTTTTGTGCCTATAAAAATTCTTGAGGTGATCTACTAGTCCTTGATTACTAGTTAGATACGTGTTTATGAAATCATATTTTCTATTTTTCATGTATGCACAGTGTAATAGAGGTAGGTGGTAATTTTGGTGTTTAATATGGCTGTGTTTATGCAATGCGTTGGAATGTATGCTGAATGCTGCAGTTGAAAACAACTAAGGCTGTCATAAACATTAGAAACACGGATGTTTACCTGCTATTATACTACTAATACTGCCATTTCCATCTTGCGCAAGAAGATGCACACACATACACACTCACAAAAATGTAAATATAACTATTATACACACATTCATGTACTTTTATACCTAATCTCTATTTCATCCATCACTTTTTTTCTAAGAAGCTCTGAAGCTCTGCAAGCAGTAATACTGCACAATAAAGCCAATGTCATCCTAGGATATTAAAAAGCAGCAAGAGATAAATGGTCTTGTTATTGACTGAAGTAAAGTAGGATGACCCCATGATTCAGACCCTATTGACTTATCTACTTCATTGGGTATGGACAGTGTCACAAGGCCACAGTAAAACAATCATCTGTTGTGAGAATGTTGTTACTTTATAAAGGCATGCCTGCAACCTTATCAGGATGTCTGAGCAGAAGCCCTGGCAGCTGCATTTGTTGAATGGCAGGAAACCCATCTGTAAGCGAGTGATATAGGGATATGGCATCTCTGGAATATGATTTTATTTACGGAGAATAAAGAAGCTGCATCCTTGGAAATGATGAGTGCTAAATTCGTCTGTTAGGGGATTGTGACTCTTGTGCCTGTTCTCTTCATCAGTTTCTACCAGACCCAAAAAAGATCAAACCTATTCCCTATTATTTAGGTGAAGAGAATTGGGGACTGGGGGCTGACAGAAGCATTCAAAACAGGGATTCTTTATTTTTTTTATTTTTTTTATTGTGGGTAAAAATCAAATTTTTCACAATACAAACCAATATTTGTAAAATGATATATAAATATATATGCATATATGTGCATTTGCTTACATAAAAGTTATTTTTTTTACATATTTTAAAAGATGTTTAGATTACATAAATGTTACACAAAAATTACAGGGATTCCCATGTTCCCCACCTCCCACACCTCCCATAACATCCCACATAAACATCTTTCTTTAGTGTGGCACAGCACCTGCAATGGATATACACATCCTGGGGCTTTGCCACTAAGCATGGACCATAGTTCACATTGTAGACCACACTCTCTCCCACACATTCTGCATGGTATATGCTGAGGTAAAATGGCCTTTATCTGTCGTAATGTCACTCAGGATAATTCCCAAGTCCTGAAAAAGCCCCTGTATTACAAATGCTTTTTCCCTTCCCTGCCCCGAAAGCGTCTAGTGGCCACTGGCTCCACCTCACAAAACCTTTTTGATACCATGTTAGCAGTGAGGTGCAGCCTGTGGATGCCTTGTCAGTATGCTTTAAATGCATAAAATAAGATATTTAAGTTTATAAGAGAAACCAATTTTATTGAACTACAGTTATAAAATTTGTACATTTATGCTAAAGGTATCTATCTGCTTCTTGATTAATGAAACTGATAAGTATAAACACTATTTTGAGATCTGCAACAACAGTAATATGATATGGAAGATAAATGATTTCTGTTGGTGACACAGTCACACGGGTTGCTGCTGCTACCTAGGCTTGTTACCTAAGTTCAAAATTGAGGGAAACCCTAAATTTCATTTAAAGGTTAAAGAAAATGTAATTTTTTTTCCATCCACATTCACAAACCCCTGATATTTATCTACAGAGTCATTGGGGAGTTGGTGGACACCTTGTTAAGGAAATATTCTTCAGAAAAGGCAAAGAGGGAGTAAAAGGATAAGGCTGCCATGATCAAATTGCTGGGGGGGATACATTATTTGAAGGTCAAAGAGAGATGATCCACTCATGCACATCAGCCGTATTTATAAAATGATAGAGGTTTCGCCATTCATGTTCTTATTTAGCTGGAGTTGAACAATTTTAATTCTTTATAAAGTTAAATTCAAGAAAATGTAATTTTGTTAATTTTTACTGAATACTACATCTGAAACAATTCTTGCTGAAAATGTTCTTGGTATTTACTTATTTATATATCTGCTAATCTACATGCATACATAGAGAAATATCTAGAATAAAGTTCACCAATAGCTAGCAATGAATATTGCTAAGCAGAGATTTGGGGGTTATTTTTGTTTATATATCTAGTATTGAACAGATGGACATACATGCAATAGGTTTAGAAGATAAGGGCCATAAAAAGGGGAGATGGAGTGTGTTCAGGTACAGAGGAAGTGGAGTGAGAGTGAGAGTTCAGTGGAGTGAGAGATACTGGAGTTGTGAATAAAGAAAGGACGATTGGTGGAATTCAAGTTGAGAGCAAGCAGAGCAGCGCTGTCATCAAGAGAGTGGGTACAAAGACAATATTGCCCTGAGTCTGGGCACAGAGGACCCTGCCCTGGGTCCCAGTACTTGAGAGTCCTGATTTTCTTTTGGCTGCACCCCTTCCTCCATGGCCAGGAGTTCAGGGGACCAAGGGCTTGCTCTCTGGAGCCCCATGCATGTGGCTCCTAGACCATGCTGTACTTACCCAGGGCCCCCAGAGGCTTACAAGGGCCTCTTGCCCAGATCTGTCCTCACAAGGAGGCCACCAGCACTGGTTTGTAATTGTCCGTGCCTGAGGGATTACCAAGGGATGCTGTTTTGGGGGTATATGTGGATGAACGTGTAGCCTGGGTGTCCACAAGCAGGAGGGCGAGGCCTCCTGAAATCCTGCATGGAGCTGGGAGTAGGGAGCAGAAGGGGCACAGACAGGAGCCAGGGCTATTGCTTGGGGTCTGTGGGGCTGATTGTTCCCGTGCTGCCAGATTCTAGTGTGAAAGGTAAAGGAGTCCGAGTCTTCTAAACCACAGCTGGGCCTGTCATGTTGTCATGGATGTCTAATTGTCAAGGTAGGAGGATAGAACATATTTATTGTAGTAGTTTGTTAGCTAGATTTGTAATTTTAAATATTTAGGACAGGGAATATGGTCTCCATCTCTACTTTTACCCCAGGACTCACAAATGTGGGCTCTGTGTAGGCAAAGTATGGAGGACCAAGTTTCTGAAGGGAGAATTCATGCTGGCTTGCCTCAGTGTGACCAGGACTTCTGGAATGCCTTGGTGAAGAGAACAGCAGCTAGGAAATTACTGGGGAACTGGCATGGCAAGTACTCCAGGATTAGGAAGAAGCAGTGAGGGCATAAAATGTGATAGAAGATGGACTTCCTTGTGACAGTATTCAGGGGCTAAAGAGTAGGGGCACAGTACAGTTATGCAAATTCATTCATTCATTCATTCCTTCATTCATTCATTCAACATACATTTACTGAGAACCCAGGGTGTGTGAAATGTGGTGATGAACAAAACTGATGAAGCCTTGCTCTCCTGAAACTAAAGTTTGCTTTTTGCACAATTCCTAGGAACCATACAACTTCTCTTCATGGGGTGTTTAGTAAGGATAGATATCAAAACACGTGTCCCTCTGATTCAGTAAATAATCAGTTTGTGTAAAAATTGCTTTCTAGTAGCAGTGGCATAAGTGACTAAACACTGCTTAGCAGTTCAGGGGCAGAGCCACTATTTATTATCTTGTTTTAAAAAGCACTTACCCAAGGTATCATTAAGCATCTTAATTTCCACAAATTTCCTCTCTTTTTCTGGATTGACAGAGAAGTCAGTTAAAATCTGCCTGCAAAAATTTCCTAAGTGCCTGAGAGCACTGTGCTATGCAGTTTGTTCATGTGTAAACATGCTTAGAAGGCTCCTGTTTCACCTTTGAAGTTAAGTATTCACATCCCAGAGAAGGCAGAGGCCAGGAGTCATTTCCTGACTTTGTGACTTGTTAGCTTCATGGGTGTTCTGATGGTGATGAGTCCCTACAATTCAGCAATTCCCTGGGTGGGGCTTTTCAAGGAGAGAGTATTATCAGTGCAATTGAAACAAAAGAGTCACGGACAAAGGATGTTTTCTTAAAAAGTAATTTTAAAATTTAAAGTGTTCTAGAAAGTAAGATCATGGACTTTGACACGGGTTTTGTGATCTTAATGTCTCGATTTCCTCATTTGCAAAATATGGATAATATCTATGCCATAGAGATTTTGTGAAGATGAAAGTAACGGATATATTTAAAGAACCTATTGGGGGAAGCGGCTGTGGCTCAATCAGTAGGGCTCCCGTTTACCATATGGGAACCGAACCCTGGGCCTCCTGGTGAAGGCAAGCCCGCCCGCACGGCGTGGTTAGCTGACCCAGCGAGCACAAGCAGCAAGGGGGGGATAAATGAATAAATAAATAAAATCTTTAAAACAACAACAACAACAACAAAAAAAAACCTATTGGTATTGCATGAAAATTATATATGTTATGGTTCCTACTGCTATTATCCACAGATAATTATTGAATATTTATTATGTGACAGCTTCTGTGGTACATCTAACATAACAAGAGGTGAGAGCTCTCATCTCATAAATCTTGTGTTAACAATTCCATGTAACAAATTGCAGTGTTACCGACTTTAGCCCATTGATGTATATTATCCTATATTTGAATTCTCTGCCTCTAATATAACACTGAAAGGTATTATAAAAGTGCCTCATGTATAGTAGATCTATAATAAATGTTTCTTGAATGAATAAATATTACAATTTTAGAATGAATTTTAAAAATAGAAAGTACAATAGTTATCTCTATTAGAGAGGACAAAAGTGTTTTTTAATCTCAATGAATACTTTAACGGCAATTTGTTTTTTTTTTTTTTCTTTTTTTTTTTATTATGGGTAAAAATCAAAATTCTCACAATACATACAAACATTTGCAAAATGATATATAAATATATATGCATATATGTGTATTTGCTTACAAAAATGTTATTTATATATATATATACATGTATTTTAAGAGGTGCTTAGATTACCTAAAATATTACACAGAACCCACTGGGATTCCCATGTTGCCCACTTCCCACACCTCCCACCACATCCAACACAAACATCTCCCACAGTGTGGCCCACCACCCTCAATGAACTTACACATCCTGGAGCCTTGCCACCAACCATAGACCACAGTTCACACTGTAGACCACATGCTCTCCCACTCAGTTCTGAGTGGTGTGTGCTGATTTAAAATGGCCTACATCTGTTGCCACAACAGTACTCAGGACAACCTCCAACTCCCAAAGAAAACACTGTATTTCAACTGCTCATCCCCTCCCTACCCAAAAACTGTTAAGTGGCCACTGGCTCCACCTCATTGTTATAATTTCTTGCATTGCAAGAATCACCATATGTGAGCAAGAGAATACCATCAAGTCCACTCTAGTCCATAGTTCTTCCCCCAATCCAGAGGCGACTGGGATGGTGATGTCCACTCCAACTCCAAGTGAGAGAGGGCTTATATCCCATGGATATGGTGGGTGGGATGATCCTGCCTGCAGATGCAGGCCCTCTCCATTCCCTGGGATGGCCATTGCCCATCGTTGCCTCCTCACCAGGTGACTTGGATGAGTCCATTGAGCTGTAGGGTAGGAGTTGCAGCTCCACCTAGATTTCACGCACACCTGGCACATAGGTAGGCGGGAGGCTCCAGTCTCTGGAAGTATACCTAAGAAACTCCAGCATCACATGTAGGTTTGAATAGAAGGGACTGGTGAACCATGTGCAGGGAGGACTTATTTGAGTCTAATTCTGTCACTCTCAGGAACACAGATTCCAAAATAGAACCCACTGATAAGGCATCAGTCTCTGGGGCTATCCCCCCTTATATAGGACCAGGGTGTCTCCGGAGCTCTCAGGAACCCCACTGAGTGGGGTGATAGGCACTTAGATGTTCTATGAGCTCCTACTGAGGTGTTCGTAAGAGTTACCTCTGGGATGACCTCCCGACTCTCTTTGAAGTCTCTTAGCCACTTGAACTCATTTGTCTTTACCATTTCCCCCTTTTATTCAAGGTCTTTTTCCAGTTGTGTTGCCAGTTGGCACTTGGGAAAAGTTTTCAATTAGCAATAATCGTGCCTTGGATAAACCTCATTGGCTACGATACTGCCACTGCACAAAGCTGCCAGTTGGCACTTGGTATTAATCCCACGTTGCCAGGGAGGCTCATCCCCGGGAGTCATGTCCCACGTTGGGGGGAAGGTAATGCAATCATATGCTGAGTTTGGCTTAGAGAGAGGCCACATTTGAGCAACAAGGAGGCTCTCAGGTGGCAACCCTTAGGCACCCCACAACTGCAGGCTAAGTCTCATTTACAAGAGCAAAGACTCACAAGGGTAGTCATCAATAAAAAA
>JAKSZT010054334.1:46616779-46750922 GCA_026826555.1 Tolypeutes matacus | reverse complement strand
AATTTCCCCACAGGGTTCTATATGCAGGTCCTGAAGCAGCTTTTAGCTATTAAACTAAATTAAAAAGAATTTAGTTTTCATTTGTTGAGGTGACCTCATTTTTTTTTTTTTTTTTTTTTTAGCCAAATGCAGGACCCAAAATAATTCCTCTTCTAGACCAACCCCCTTATGGAAGGGACCCTAGCTGGGCCCGTGGAAATTAATCAAGCACGTCCCACTTTCCGGACTCCCCAGGTTAGCTGAAACTCTGATGTTAGTCAGTGAGGAGTGCTAAAGATGGAGGATTCCGCCCCTTCTGGCGCCGAGCTCCAGCGTCACCGGGCTGCTCAGTAAATCAGTTTGAGTGCAGATTCACGTCTGCTCTCAGCCTGGTGCTGCTTCAGTTCGGCTTATCTGCTCCCCAAAGCTATGGGGCGGTTCAGGCAGCCAGATCGATGTCTAAAAATATAAAATACCCTTCCCTGTCTTCCAACCGAACCCTCCCTTCTTTGGGAAGTGTCCCTTCCTCCTGGCTCTGCAGCGGCCCTGGTCTTATCCCTGGGTGGCTAGGGAAATCAGCTGCGTTCCCCGACCAAAATCCCCCCTCCGGTTCACCGGGTGCTGATTAGCTCGTTTGCTCTGTTCACACAAGGTCCAAGGGGCGCCAGGCAGTCAGCTCCCCAGAAAATAAAACTTTTTCGCCCCGCCCGCGGCTCCAAATGGCTGTTTTATTTTTTTTTCCCTAACCGCGGGGCTCAGCCGCCTGTGCCAACCTCCACCGGCAGCCTCAAAACTCACGAATCTCCACCGTTCGGTCCACGCCGCCAATCCACGCAGATAGATGTCCCAAGCTTCTCATTCCACGCTTGCACAGCACAGACCCCCGGGCAGGACCCCGTCCCCAATCCGCCTTGTTCTGGGAGCTTGCAGTGTGCGCCCTCCTACACCAACGCCATCTTGCCCATCCATTAAAGACTTGTGATAGGATCTGTTGTCTCTACTCTAAGTAAGAGGGAAAAAAAGGAAAGGGGCTCTGTGTGAAAAACAATAGATTCTGCTGCTGGAGTAAAAGACTTCTGGAATGACTAAAAAAGTGAAGGATAGGGAAGCAGATGTAGCTCAAGCGATTGGGTTCCCATCTACTATAAGGGAGGTCCAGGTTTCAATTCCTGGGGCCTCCTGGTGAAAAGCAAGCTGGCCCGTGCAAAGAGCTGGCCCATGTAGGAGTGCTGGCCTGTATGGAGTGCTGGCCTGCACAGAGGGCAATTTGTTTTTGTTTTCAGAAAAGCTGTGATAGGAAATGCAGGATAATACCATGCTGGCCATGTGGAAAAGAGGGCAGGTCTCCCAGCATTTGACTTATTTCTAAGGATGGCGATTCTTCTGTGACATTTTAAAAAATGGTTTTTAATAATAGGAATACTTGACATACAATAAACTGTACACATTTAAAGTGTAAAATCTGATGACTTTTGACTTATGATATCCCATGAACCCATCACCCCAATGAAGATGACTAAATACATCCACCAGCCCCTAAAGCTTCCTTATATCCTTTTGTAATCCTTCCATCCCATCCCATCCCATCCCATCTGAAATACAACCCCTTTCAATCCCCTCATAACTACTGATTTGCTATCACTGTAGATTAGTTTGCATTTTCTAGAGTTTTCTATAACTGGTCTTTGCTTTGGTCTGGCGTCTTTCACTCAGCATAATTATTTTGAGATTCATCCATGTTGTTGCAAGTATTATTCATTTATTTCAGTTTATTTGCTGAGCAATATTCCATTGTATGGATATACTACAGCTTGTTTATCCATTTATTTGTTGATGAACATTTGCACTGTTTCCAGTTTTTTCTCTCTTGGGCAAATAACTAGGAGTTGAATGGCTGGAACATACAGTAGGTGTATGTTTAATATTTTACAAAACTGCCAACATATTTGCCAAAGTGGTTTCGCTATTTTACATATCTATCAGCAGCACATGACAGTTCTTATTATGCCACATTCTTACCAAGACTGGTATCATAAGTATTTTTATTTTAGCCAATCTAATAGGTGTGTATGCATTTCCCTAAAGAATTATTATGTTGAATATCTTTCTGTGCTTATTTCCCATTTGTGTGTCTTTTTTGATGAAGTGACTATTCAGATCTTTTGCCCACTTTTTTTATTGGGTTGCTTGTTTTCTGATTGAGTTTTGAAGATTTTTTATAAATTCTGCATACATGTTCTTTATCAGATATGTACTTTGCAAATATTTACTCCCACACTGTGGCTTGTCTTTTTATTCTTCTAATAGTGTCCTTGAAAGAGTAGTTGTTTTTAATTTTGATAAAGTCCAATTTATCAATTTGTTCTTTTATGTATTGTGTTTTTTAGTGTTTTATCTGAAAAAACTGTGCCAAAGGCAAGATCAAAAAGATTTTCTCTTGTATTTTCTTACAGAAGTTTTATAGTTTTAGGTATTATATTTTGATTTTTAATCCATTTTAAGTCAACTTTTATATACTGTGCAAGATATGAATAGAAGTTCACTTTTCTGCATATGAAGAACCAATTGTTCCAGAACCATTTGTTGAAAAGACTGCATTTTACTCCATTGAATTGCCTTTGTATCTTTTTCAAAAATCATTGTCCATATAAGTGTAGGTTCATTTCTGCACTCTGTTTTATTATATAGCTCTGTATGTCTTCTTTGTACCAATACCACACTGTCTTGATTACTGTAATGTTTTAAAATCAGGTAGTGTTAGCCTTCCAAATTTGTTCTGCTCTTTTCAAATCTGTTTAGGCTATTATAGGTCGTTTGCCTAGGCCATTATACATTTTGTCAAAACCTAAAAAATTGTACAGTGGAAAGTGTAAACCATAATGTAAACTATTGACCATGATTAGTAGCAATGCTTCAATATTTGTTCATCAATTGTAACAAATGTACCACACTAATGAAAGATGTTATTAAAAAGGGAAAAGGGGGAAGCAGATGTGGCTCAAGCGATTGGGCTCCTGTCTACCATATGGGAGGTCCAAGATTTGATTCCTGGGGCCTCCTGGTAAAGGCAAGCTGGCCTGCATGGCGGGCTGGCCCATGCAGGTGAGCTGGCCCGCAGGAGTGGCCTGTGTGGAGAGCTGATGTAGCAAGATGATGCAACAGGAGGAGACACAGAGGAGAGACACAGAGGAGAGACTATGAGAGACAAAGCAGACCAGGGAGCTGAAGTGGGTAGAAGATCGAGCGCCTCTCTCCCACTCTGGAAGGTCCCAGCGTTGGCTCCAGGTGCTGCCTGAAGAGAAGACACACAGTGAATAGACACAGAGAGCAGACAGTGAGTGCAAAAACAGTGGGGATGGGGTGGGGAGAGAAATAAATAAATAAATAAATCTTTAAAAAAATAAAAAGGGAAAAAGTGAGAGGGGAAGGGTGTGTGGTATATGGGAATTCCCTATATTTTCAATGTAACTTTTCTGTAACATAAAACTTCTTTAAAAATAATGGGAAAAAAAAAGAATTAACTTGTCAATGCCTACAAATATAAAATCTGCTAGGATATGGAAGTGATTGTATTGAATCACTTTGATCAATTTGGAGAGAACTGACATCTTTTCTATATTGAATATTCCAGTTCATGACTAAGGTACATCTCTCTAGTTAGGTCATCTTTAATTTCTGTCAGCAATTTTTTTTTTAGTTTTTAATGTGCCTGTCTGGCACATATGTTGTCAGATTTCTCCCTAAATATTTCAGATATTTTATACTATTGTAAATGTTTTTGTTTTTAAAATTCCAATTTCTGATAATTCTTTGCTAGTAGATAGCAATAACATTGATTTTTGTTTACTGATCTTGTATCCTAAGCTCACTTTCTAGTTCCAGCAGCTTTTGTGTAGATTTCATAAAATTTTCTACATGAATGATCATGTCATTTATGAATAAAGACAATTTTGCTTCTTACCTTTTTATCCTGGATCCCTTTTATTTGTTCTTATTACCTTATTGCATTGGCTAGAACCCCCAGTAAAATATTGAATAGAAATGAAAACAGTGAACATTTTTGTCATGTTACTTTGGAGGAAGAAACATTCAGTCTTTAACCATTAAGTTTGATGTTAACTGTAGCTTTTTTGGTGGATGTTCTTTATCAGGCTGATGATGTTCCCCTCTGTTCCAAGTTTTCTGAGAGTTTTTGTGAAGAATGGATGTTATCATTTTTCAAATGCTTTTTTCTGCATAGATGATCATATATATATTTATAAATTTGGTAGTATGGTGATTACATAGATTGATTTTTTTTTTATTGTTAAACTAACCTTGCAGTCTAGGATAAACTCCACTTGGTTATGATATATTATCCTTTTTATATATTATTGGATTTTATTTGATAAAATTTTTTTTTAGAAATTTGCATCTATGTTATAAAAGAAATTCACCTATTTTTTTTCCCTTTATTATCTTAGTTTGATTTCAACATCTGGGTAATACTGGGCTCATAGAATGAGAGAGAGGAAGTATTCCCTCCTCAAATTTCTGGATAACCTCTCTAATTACAATTTCTTCCTTACATATTTGGTAAAATTCACCTGAGAAGCCATCTGGGTGGAAAATTTTCTTTATGAAAAGGATTTTTTAAGACCAAATTCTCGTGAAGACCTGCGGCCGGTGTTGACGCGATGTGATTTCTGCCCAGTGCTCTGAATGTCAAAGTGAAGAAATTCAATGAAGCATGGGTAAAGGGCGGGAGTAACTATGACTCTCTTAAGGTAGCCAAATGCCTCCTCATCTAATTAGTGATGCCCATGAATGGATGAATGAGATTCCCACTGTCCCTACCTACTATCCAGGGAAACCACAGCCAAGGGAATGGGCTTGGCGGAATCAGCGGGGGAAAGAAGACCCTGTTGAGCTTGACTCTAGTCTGGCACGGTGAAGAGACATGAGAGGTGTAGAATAAGTGGGAGGACCCCGGCGGCCCCCGTCCCCGTGAAGGGGTGGGGCGGGGTCCGCCGGCCTTGGGGGCCGCCGGTGAAATACCACTACTCTTATCTTTTTTCACTGACCCGCTGAGGCGGTGGGGCAAGCCCCGAGGGGCTCTCGCTTCTGGCGCCAAGCCCCTGGCCGGGGAGGCTGGGCACGACCCACTCCAGGGACAGTGCCAGGTGGGGAGTTTGACTGGGGCAGTACACCTGTCAAACGGTAACGCAGGTGTCCTAAGGCGAGCTCAGGGAGGACAGAAACCTCCTGTGGAGCAGAAGGGCAAAAGCTCGCTTGATCTTGATTTTCAGTACGAATACAGACCGTGAAAGCGGGGCCTCAAGTAAAAGAAAAAAAAAAAATAATAAAATAAAATAAAATAAATAAATAAATAAAAAAAGACCAAATTCAATTTCTTTAATAGATATAGAATATAGGCATTCAGGTTATCTCTCTTCCTGAGTGGGTTTTGGTAGTTTGTGCCTTTCAAGGAATTTGTGTATTTCATCTAAGTTGACAATTTTTTGGCATACATTTATTTTTGTTATTCCCTTATTACCCTCATAATCAGTAAATCCTGTAGTAATATCTTATTCCTGTCATTGTTAATGTGTGTTTTCTCTCTTTTTTTTACTGATCAGCTTGACTAGAGATTTGTCATTTTCATTGATCTTCTGGCTTCATTGCTTTTTCTCTATTATTTTTCAGTTGCAATGATTTTATTCTGCTTACTTTGGGGTTGGTTTGCTTTTCTTTTTCTAGTTTCTTAAAGTGAAAGCTGAGCTCATTGATTTGAGACATTTCATATTTTCTAATATAAGCATTAGACTGTAGATTTCTTTCTAATTACTACATTAGCAGTGTATCAGTCAGCTAAGGGGGTTCTGATGCAAAGTAACAAAAATCTCTTTGCTTTATAAAGGGTATTTATTTGGGGTAAAGGCTTACAGCTATAAGGCCCTAAAGAGTCCAAATCAAGGTTACTCCCTAACCAAACTCTGTTATCATGTGTTGAAGTGAGGTCTGCAAGGATTAAGCCTCCTTCTTCCCTCTTAAGGCTTCATAGGTCCAGCTTCTTCTGATCTCAGCTGAAGGCTGGCTTAAGGTTTGTCTCTCTCCCCAGGGCCTCTGCTGTGTCATGGAGCTGTCTTTCTTCCTCTGTGTTCTTTTGTGTACTTACTTCTGTGTGTCTCTGTAATTGAGTGTCTATTTACATAGCCCACAAAGAGGGCGAGAACTCAAACTGAGTTGTATTCTACTGATGTGGTCTAATCAAAGCCCTAATCTTAACATAATCAAATACATCTGAAAATCTAAAACAATCAAAGGGTATAATGCCCAGAGGAACAGACCAGTTTACAAACATAATTAATATCTCTTTTTTGGAATTCATAGATAATATCAAACAAGCAGCATCTCTTAAACTTTGATTTTTTTTTTTCATTTTCATTCAAATCAAAGTACTTTCTAATTTCTGTTTTGACATCTTTGTTTTATGAGTCATTTAAAAGTGTCTTATTAAGTTTTCAAATACTTGTGAATTGTCTAGATATTTTTGTTACTGGTTTCTAATTTAATTTTATTGTGATAAGAAAACATATATGATTTGAATCCTTTTAAGTGTATTTAGACTAGTTTTATGGCCCATTATATGGGCTATCTTGGTAAACAATCTATGTGTTTTTGAAAGAAACGTGTTTTCTGCTGTTAATAAAGTGTTCTATAAACATGAATTAGCTTAAGTTGATTAATAGTATAGGTCAAATCATCTGTGTCTTAATTTTCTGTCTACTTCTTAAAAATCATTTATTGAGACATTGGATTGAAATCTATGATTGTAATTGTGGATTTGTCTGTTTCTCCTTCAAGTTTTATCATGTATTTTGCAGGCTTGTTATTAGATGTGTAAATATTTAGGTTTTCTTGTGTGTGTGTGTCCTTTTAATGAATTGGCACCTTGGCTATTATGAAATGCCCTTTTTTATCCCTGGTAATGTTCTTTGCTTTGAAATATGATATTGATAGAGTAATATGACATTTTTTATCCTTTTACTGTTTACCTATTTGTGTTTTGTAATTAAGGTGGGTTGCCTGAGTGCATCATAGAGTGGGGTCTTGCATTTTTTCAAACTTATCATCTCTGCCTTTTAATTAGTGTTTAGACCATGTACATTTAATGTGATAATTGATATGATTAGTTTAATTATATTAATTTGCTACTTGTTTTCTATTTGTTACCATCTATTATTTGTTCCTCCTCTCTTCTTCTTCTTTTTTTTTTTTTTTGACTTCTCTTGGATGATTGAATTTTTTATGATTCTGTTTTATCTCCTTTGTTGACTTATTAGCTAAAAGTCTTTGCTATGTTGTTTTAGTGGTTGCTTTAGAGTTTATAAAATACAACTTTATCTTATCATACTATACTTTCAAATGATATTATGCTACTTCACATGCAATTGAAGAACCTTTTAGTAGCAAACTTCCATTTCTCCCACCTTGCCTTTATTCTCTTATTGTCATACATTTTACTTATACATATATTATAAATCACAAAACACATTGATATTATTTTGGTTAAACTATCAATTATATTTTAAACAGATTTAAAAAACAAGAAAAAATCTTATATATTTACCCATGTAACTACATACACAGGTCTCTTTTTCCCTTTGTGTAAACCAGTGGTTATTAACAAGGGTGATTTTGCTCTTCAGGTAACATTTGGCAAATATCTGGAGATAGTTTTGATTGTCAAAACTGGGAGAGGTACTGGCACGAGGGAAGATTTATAGTCCAATGGAATTGAACTGAGAATTCAAAAATCATCCCTCACGTTTATTTCCAACTGATTTTTTTTTTTTTTAATAATTTATGGTTTAAGTTTACTTTTATTTATTTTTATTTTTATTTTATTTTATTTTTTTATTATGGGTAAAAATCAAAATTCTCACAATACATACAAACATTTGCAAAATGATATAAGTATGGGAGGGGAAGGGAGTGGATTATATAGGAATCCCTTATATTTTTATGTAACATTATTGTAATCTAAGGTTTCTTTAAAAATTAAAAAAATAATTATAAAAAAAGAAAAAAAAAAAAAAACTGGGAGAGGATGCTATTTGCATCTGATAGGTAGAAGATAGGCATAATGATAAACATCTTGTAATGAAGAGCATAGCTTTCTCTCTACCCCCAAACATACAATAACAAAGAAATATGTGGTTCAAACTTCAATAGTGCCATGGTTGAGAAATTCTGGTATAGATCCATATTGCCATCTAGTGTCATGTTCCTTTTGCTTGAAGGACTACCTTTAAAATTTCTCATAGTGCAATTTTACTGCTAATAACTTTTGTATGTCTGAACAAGTCTTTATTTTGCATTCATTAAAAAAAATTGTTATTGTAGCATTATATACATAACACAAACTTTCCCATTTTAATATTTTTAAGTGTACAATTCAGTGATATTATTATATTCAGGATGTTGTTCTACCATCACCACCATCCATTACCAAAACTTTTTCATGACCCCAAAAGAAACACTGTACACATTAAACAATAACTCCCCATTGCCTCTACCCCAAACCACTGATAACCTCTAATGTACCTTATGTTTCTATGAATTCATTTATTCCAGATATTCCATATAAGTGGAATCATATAATATTTGTCCTTATGTGTCTGGTTTACTCCACTCAACATAATTTCAAGTTGCATCAATGTTGTACACTCACTTTCATTTTTGAAGGCTTTTTTTTTGTGCTGGATGTAGAATTCTAGATTGACTGTTTTTTTCTTTCAGTATTTTAAGGATGTTGTTCCATTTTCTTCTTGTTTGCATTGGTTACAAAGTAGAATCTACTGTCATCCTTAAATCTTTGTTTTGATATTTGTAACATATCTTTTTTTCTCTGATTTTTTAAAAAACATTTTCTCCCTACTGTTGATTTTGAGCAATTTAATTATAATGAGCCATAGTGCTGCTTTCTTCATTTTCATGTGTTCTTCTGTGTGTGTATATGTGTTTGGGTTTTGTTGAGCTTCTTGGATCCATGGATTTATAGTTCTTATCATATATGGGGAAAAATAAACATTATTTCTTGAAATATTGTTCTTCTTGCTGTTTTTCTCTTCTTGCCTTCAGGGACTCCAATTACATAAATATTAGGCTGCTTAAATTATCCTACAGCTCATGATGTGCTTTTATTTTTTTAATTACTTTTTCTCTCTGCTTTTAATTTGGAATAGTTTTTGTTGATATGTTGTCAAGAGCATTAACCTTTTCTTTTGTGATATCTACTCTGCTATTAATCCTAAACTTTGTATTTTCATTTCAGACATTGTATTTTTTATCTCTAGGAGTTTAGTTTAGGTCTTTAAAAAAATATATCCTATATGTCTCTACTTAACTTTCTGAGCTTCTAGAATACAATTATAATAGCTGTTGTTCTTGTCTGGTAATTCTTACATAGGTGTAAGTTCTATGTTACTTTTATTTGGGTGATATTTTTCCTCTTCACTATTTGTCGTATTGTGCTGCTTGATTGTATGTCTGGTAACCTTTGATTGGATGCCAGACATTGTAAATATTAACTCAGATGGTGATATGTTTATATTCCTAAAATTATTTAATCTTTATTCAGAGATACAATTAAATTTCTTGGAAACAGCTGAATACTTTGAGTCTTGCTTTTTAAAATTTGTTAAGTGAATCCCTCAGATTGTTCTTTTCTCAGTCTCAGGTAATTTTCTCACATCCATGTGCTGGCAGTGCACTGCTGAATACTTAAGAAGGCCATAAGGTTGATATACAGAGTTATCTCTCTACAGGTTTACACTCTCCAGTACTTTGTCCTGCAAACTCTTGGCACCTTGATGGACCTCCAGAATTGCCTCCTCAACTCATAGCCTTCCTGTGATGTGACCTGGAAACTCAAGGCTGTCAGCAGGGGCAATTAGAGGGTTAATTGTATTTCTTTTTTGGCTTTCAGTGGTCATTGTTGCATTACCTGATATCCAGTGTCTTGAAAACAGTTGTTTTATATATTTTGTCTGATTATTTTTTAGTCAGGTGCTATGGCCCTTCTGTTTACTGTTTCACCATATTGGCCAGAAGTGGGAGTATTTCCATTTGTAACATTTTATAGTCAACTGGCAGATTTGCAAAGCTCCATATTTTTCAGGGACAATGCCTTCTCTTGGACAGAAATACCTTACTGAAGAGGGCAGTTTCTAAAGTTTAGACTTCTGTGATATACCAAGTCCCACTAAGGAATGACAAGCCTGGAAATTATAGAAAAATTTTGGGTTGAAAGTTCATATCTTTTAAACTAAACAAAATGAATTTTCAAGGATTAAAAGAAGATGGAAGTTCTGATTTGTATTTTATTTTATAAACTATGTAACCATAAATTATTCTGAAACATATTTCCTAGAATGTATACATCAATATTTCATTGCTTCCTTCAAAATTGTCTGGGGTAACTTATTCCAACAATGCTTCTATTGCTCAATTGTGGGAAGCATATTAGGAAATACTCCTTCGGATTTATCTTATGTTTTCAGAGAGGCAGGAAAACATACCTCACTCTATGGGCATATTACCTACTTGAAAGTAGATGGTTTTTATAAAATACCTCAAAACTATAGTATTGTAACCATAGTTTTACTTTCCTATAATTTTTATGTTTCATATTTAGCAATTCAATTTTAATTGCCTAATATTTATAGAATATCTAGCTATTCCAGAATCTAAAAGTTTTTCTTCTTCATAATGCCAAAGAACACAACCCTGCTTACTTTTGGTTTTAAAAGAAGTTATAATGTTCATGCTGAGTGATGAGCATATTATTTTTCCAATGTTATAAAGAGTTTTGCTTACAAGTATGTCCAAGATTATGAAGCTTGATATTTTAACTGTTGAAATCTATTATTAAACTACTTTTTGGGTATAAATCTAGTGTATATTTCCTTGATTTCATCAACAGATCTCTACTGTATCCAATATAACTCTGTCTTGGTGACTAAGGTTAGTTATAATCAATAAAATTTATTAGTTTATTATACTATGATGCTCTGGGGAGTTGAGATTCATAAGACTGTCCCAACAAACAAAAACCCCAGATTTTTGTATTTTTTTTTTAATTTTATTTTTGTGCTCTTGCTTATAGTTTCCCTCTTTTCTAACTGATAGATTTCACTATCAATTTTTAACAAGCACATCGCATGATCAAGATATGGGTGTCCTCTAAAATGCTTTGAGAAACACTCTTCTAGGTTAGTTCTTGAGTAGTCAGAAGTTTGACCTAATTGCGATTTTATTGTACTTTGGTTTTGTTTAATACCTTTCTATCAACAAAGAGATTTACCTGCATTTATTTCATCAATTATCTCAGGAGGAATCCCTTAACATTCATTTAAATGATTTTGGGTGTAAACATCATTTTCAGAAAGAAAAAAAAAAATCTTTTCCAATTTCATGAATGAGAAAACTGAGGCCCTTTGTAGGATTATGGATACACTATGCAAGCTTCATCTCTTTCAATACTTCTAGAGTAGACAATGGAGGTGTTTTGGTCGTTTCCTGTAATGCAGTTAAATTGCATTTTTGCTTCAGCTTGACTTTATATATTAGAGTACTTAAAGAAACACAGCTATTTCTATTTCCTGTTAAGTTTACAAATGAATATAGACTTACTGTTGGAAATTAAAAAGAATGACTAGAAAAATTGGTATTGAGACTTAGGTGGCTTTTTTCCCCCCTGTTCATCACCCTGCTGATGCATATCATCTTTAAGGAAAGAACTAAAAGTTTTTCTGAGCTAAAGATTTGGCCTAACAGTAAAGAATAATAGCTTATCTGGAAGAAATGTCTGACAATGTATTTTAAAGAAAAACTAAGCCCTATTGTTTTAGGATATTTATGGAAAATAAGTTGTTAGTGCTGTCTTTGCACAAGTTGTTACTTTAACAAACACTTCAGAGATTGCTGACATCAGAGATGCTGACTGCAAGTAAAGACAGTGTGTGATGCAAAAGTGCTATGTGCTGTACGTTGTTAACAGAAATAAACTTGGATCCCTCCACTCAAAAATTCAGGAAAGAAAATGATACAATAAGTTTTTGGAAAAATGGATTTATGAACCTCATTATAAGACTAGGTTTAGCCAAATAAAAGCTAATATACTTTGGAAATTGGTGATGATAAGATCCCTATCTTTGGCCCTTTATGTATATCTAGTAATTTATTTAATGGAAGTTCTAGGATTTTTCTTCTCAAGGTTAAATATTTTACTTGGGAACATGTTTTAACAAAAATTCAGTTTAATGAGATATGCTATGTCATCTGGTTTTCAACTGAAAATGTTTTTAAATTATGGATATCTGAATATTTTCTTTTAGAAGTTTAAAAACTGTGATTGTGCTTCGTTTGTTCAGTAATTCTTTACTGGGTACTTGCTAACTGTGTAGTACTGGGCTAGGCGCTTTTCAAAATGATTAAAGAATTGTAAGTTGTATTTATGGCCCTTAAAGTCCTTACTGTCTACTTGGGTGGGTGGAGGAGTGAGCATACATGGAATAATTAGAGAACATCATATATGGAATATAAGTGTCCAAATGCCTCATATAAAGTAAATGTGGTATGGGAGGTCAGGAAGAGGAATATATTTTAAGTATTACAGACTGTTTTGTGAAATCTACATGAAAGGTTGTATATGACTTACATAGGTCTTGGTTAAATAGGATTTGGATGTATGTATAACCTCATCTACTGAAAATGCATACTTTAGCTTTTTGAAGTCATTTGAGATTACTAAACTGGATAATCATATTATACTAGAAAACACATTGAATTAGAAGGTATTTATTCATCAAGATTGTGTGATGTTGTAGCTGTGGGACCAAATCAGCCTCTCTGCCCTTTGCAAACTCCATTTCCTTCAACCAGCAACAGTGGTATTGGGTTCAAATTGACTATCAAACTGATGCAGGTTAGATAAAAGCACAGCATGCATGACAACAACCTAGTGGAAGTCTTATATCTTCAAGGCTCAGATTGCAACTGTCCTAAGCATTCTGTATTTGGGACACATGTGGTCTTAAAGACAAGAGTGGTGGGTAGGACCATCACAGTTCAAGGAAACTTCAGCTCTGGGGTCTCTTCAATAAAGAGGATTCAATCAAGAATCAAATCCTTGGGTGTCCTTGAGGCAAGAGAAAGGTTATAAACCATCTGTGGACATTTTCCTTCCATCCATGTTTTTTTACCCATAATATAAAGACTCTTTTATAAGCGATTTTACTTTTTAAAAAATGCCTGGTTCAAATTCTAGCATCATGATTAGCAAATGTTGCATGAATTTGGACATGTTATTTAACCTCTCTGAATCTCCATTTCTATTTTGTCAAAATAAGTATGAAAATACCTGCTTCTTGGGTTTGTTGTGTGATTTAAATGTCCTAAAAAAACCTTTGGCAGGATATGGTGAGCCAGACTATTTTAATATAGAAACCAAAATGTACTTTTCTCCTCTTCCTTTGCAGCACTGGAAGGATTATTAAGATAAGTCTTCTTGGCTTAATTTTTATACTGGGTCTAATGGACCATTAAAATCTATTGTCAAAAAATTAGGACAATGGGTTTTTAAATTTTCATGTGCTTGTAATATTTTTCTGTGTCTTTTAGAGAAGCTGAAGGTTTGCAGAAAAATCATGCTATTTTCCCTGTCATTACTATTTTGCATTAATATGGTACGTCTGTTACCTCTGTTACAATGGATGAAACAATATTATTATAATTATGCTATAAACTATAGTCCAGAGTTTACATTAGGAGTCACTATGTGTATTGTACAGTTCTATGATTACTTATTTTAGTAACATATATGCAACCTAAAATTTCCCCTTTAAATCACATTCCAATATTTAATTCAGTGGTATTAATAACATTCAGACGAGATCGGGCGCGTTCAGGGTGGTATGGCCGTATACATATTAATAACATTCAAAATGTTGTGTTACCATCACCACCATCCATTACCAAAACTTTTCCATCTCCCCAAACAGAAACTTTGTACCAATTAAGTATTAACTCCCTATTCCCTACCCCCACACCAGTCCCCAATAAGCTGTATTCCATTTCTTACTCTATGAATTACCTTATTCTCATGATTTCATATTAGTGAGATCATATGATATTTGTCCTTTTTTGTCTGTCTGATTTCACTCAACAGGATGGCTTCAAAGTTCATCCATGTTGTTGCAAGTATCAGAGCTTCATTCCTTTTTCAGGCTGAATAATATTCCATTGTATGTGTACACCACATTTTGTTTATCCATTTATTGGTCGATGGGCACTTGGGTTGCTTCCACCTTTTGGCAATTGTGAATAATGCCACTATGAAAGTCAGTGTGAAAATATCTGTTCGAGTCCCTGCTTTCAGTTCTTTTGAGAATAACCAGAAGTGGGATTGCTGGCTCATGTGATAATGATATACTTAACTTTCTGAGGAACTGCCAAATTTTTTCCATAATAGATGCACCATTTTACATTCCCACCAACAATGTATGAGGCCCCCTATTTCTCCAATTCCTCTCCAACATTTATTTTCTGTTTTTTAATTTTTATTTTTATGGGAGCCATTCTAGTGGGTGTGAAATGGTATCTCATTGTGGATTTGATTTGCAGTTTCCTAATGGAAAATGATGCTAAGAATCTTTTCATGTGCATATTGGTTTTGGAGAAATGTCTATTCAAGTATTTTGCCCATTTTCAATTGGGTTTGTTTGATTGAATTATAGGATTTCTTTATGTATTCTAGTTATTAAACCCTTTCAGATATGTGGTTTCCAAATATTTTCTCCCATACTATAGTTTGTTGTTTTACTTTCATGATAATGTCTTTTGGTGCCCAAAAGTTTTTAATTTTGATGAAGTCCATTTATCTGTTTTTTCCTTTGGTTGCTCATGCTTTTGGTGTAAAGTCAAAGAAACCATTGGCCAACACAACGGCCTGAAGAAGCTTCCTGATGTTTTTGTCCAGGAATTTTATAGTTCTGGTTCTTATGTTTAGGTCTTTGATTCATTTTGAGTTTTGATTTTTGTATATGGGGTGAGATAGAGGTCCATCTCCAGTCTTTTGTATATGTATATCCAGTTTTTCTAGCACCATTTGTTGAAGAGACTATTCATTCCCCATTGTGTGGACTTGGTACACTTGTCAAAAATCATTTAGCCATAAATGTGAGGGTTTATCTTTGACCTTTCAATTTGATTCCATTAGTCTATATGTCTGTCTTTGTGCTAGTACCACACTGTTCTTTTACTTTAGATTTGTAATAAATTTTAAAATCAGGAGTGTGAGTCCTCCAACTATGTTTTTCTTTTTCAAGATAATTTTGGCTATTTGGGACCGCTTACCTTCCATATAAATTTTATGATTGGCTTTTCTATTTCTACAAAGAAGGCTATTAGAATTTTGATTGGGATTGCATTGAATCTGTAAATTGCTTTGGGTAGAATTGGTATATAACTATATTTGGTCTTCCAATCTATGAACACAGACAGTCCATTTATTTAGGTCTTTGATTTTTCCAGCAATGTTTTGTAGTTTCACATGTACAAGTCTTTTACATCCTTGGTTACATTTATTCCTAGATTTTTAATGGTTTTAGTTGGTATTTTAAATGAAAATTTTTCTTGAGTTCTTCTTTGGATTGTTCATTATTACTTCAAAGAATCTCTACCATCAAGATAAACAGATGCCTAGACACCAACCAAAAATTACAAGCCATGTTAAGAAACAGGAAGACATCGTCCAGTCTAATGAACAAACTGAAAAGCAGGAGGAGATGCAGAACATGGAACAACTAATCAAGGATGCCCAAATAAATACCATGAATCAACTTAATGAAGTGAAGGAAGAGCTAAAGGATACTAAGAAGACACTGGGAGGGAAACAGCTGTGGCTCAATTGGTTGGGCTCCAGTTTACCATATTGGAGGCCCCGGGTTCGATTCCCAGAGCCTCCTGGTGAAGGTAAGCTGGCACATTTGGCACGGTGAGCTGGTGCAGCAAGATGACACAACAAAGGGAGACAAGCAGACACAGAAAAATGCAAAGCAAATGGACAGAGCAAGCATCAGCAGTAAGGGGGCGGGGGATATATAAATAAATTAAAATCTTAAAAAAAAAAAGACACTGGGGGAACATACTGAAGAAATGATAAACATACATAAAAAATAACATCTGATGGTGATGAATGGCACAATGCAAGAAATAAAAAATATGCTGGAAGCACATACAGCAGATTTGGACAGGCAGAGGGAAGAATTACTGACATTGAAGACAATATCTGAAATCAACCGATAGTAGAAGAGATAGGTAAAAAGATAGAAAAAATTCAGCAGGGACTCGGAATTGAATGACAACATGAAACACACAAACATACACATTATAGGCATCCTAGCAGGAGAAGAGACAGGAAAAGGGGCATAAGTAGTGTTGGAGGAAATAATAGCTGAAAATTTCCCAATTCTTTGGAGGCACATGGACATACATGTCCAGGAAGCTCAGCACATCCAATACAGTATAAATCCTAACCGGTCGACACTGAGATATATACTTATCAAATTGTCAAATGCTCAAGACAAAGAGAGAATACCGAAAGCAGCAAGGAAAAGAGATCCATCACATACAAGGGAAGCTCAATAAGATTAAGTGCTGATTTCTCATCTGAAACTGTGGAGGCAAGAAGGCAGTGGTATGACATAGTTAAGGCACTAAAAGAAAAAAATTTTCAGCAAAGAATTCTGTATCCAGCAAAGCTGGCATTCAAAAATGAGGGAGAATTCAAAGTATTCAGATAAACAGAAATTAAGAGAGTTTGTCAACAAGAAACCTGCGCTTCAGGAAGTACTAAAGGTAGTTCTGCAGGTTAAAAGGAAAAAAAACAGTAGAGAGAGGGTTAGAGGAAAATGTAGAAAGGAAGATTATTAGTAAGAATAACTAAAAAAGAGAAAAAGAAATAAAAAACAAAATATGACATATATAAACCTAAAGAAAGTATGGTTAATGTAAAGTAATACCTTGACAGTAATAACATTGAAAGTTAGTGGATTAAACTCTCCAATCAAGAGATGCAGAATGGAAACAGAAATATCCATCCATATGCTGTCTACAAGAAACTCACCTTAGACTCAGGGATGCAGGAGGTTGCAAGTGAATGGTTGGAAAATGATTTTACATGCAAACAATAACCATAAAAGGGTGGGAATAGCTATATTAATATTGGACAAAATAGACATTGAATGTAAAACTATTGTAAGAGACAAAGAAAGACATGATATATTAACAAAAGGGGTAATATATCAAGAAGAAAAACAATCGTAATCATAACCAGGGTGTCCCCAAATACATGGGGTAAACATTAGAAAAACTAAGTGGAGATATAGATGCCTCTACAATTATAGTGGAGGACTTTAATACACCAATATCACCATTAAATGGAAGATCCTGACAGAGAGTCAATGAAGAAGCAGAGACTTTGAATAATATGTTAGAGGATCTAGTCTTAATAGATACCAGAACATTACACCCAACTACATGAGAATATACATTCTTCTCGAGTGCACATAGATCATTCTCCATGATAGACCACATGCTAGGTCACAGAACAACTCTCAATGTATTCAGAAAGATTGAAATTATACAAAGTAATTTCTCTGATCACAATAGAATGAAACCGGAAATCATTAAGGGGCAGAGAAGCAGATTTGGCACAAAGGAATGGAAGTTAAACAACACACTCTTAATCAGTGGCTGAAGGAGGAAATTGCAAAAGAAATCAGCTACCTTGAAACAAATGAAAATGAGAACACAACATACCAAAACCTAGGGGATGCAGCAAAAGCAATGCTGAGAGGGAAAATTATAGCCAAAAATGCCTATATTAAAAAAGAAGAAAGAGCTAAAACCAAAGAACTAACTACACACCTGGAGGAATTAGAAAAAGAACAACAAACTAATCTGAAAGCAAGCAGAAAGAAAGAAATAACAAATATTAGAGCAGAACTAAATGAAATTGAGAATGAAAAAAAAAAAAACAATCACACTAGAAAATCTTAACAAAACCAAAAGCTGGTTCTTTGAGAAGATTAATAAAATTGACAAACCCTTAGCTAGACTAACAAAGAAAAAAAGAGAGAAGATGCAAATACATAAAATAAAAAATGAAGGAGGGGATATCACCACTGATCCCACAGAAATAGAGTATCATAAAAGGATACTTTAAAAAATTGTATGCCAACAAAGTAGATAACTTAGATAAAATGAACAAATTTCTAGAAACACCTAAGCAGACTACATTGATGAAAAAAGACATTAATGAACTCAACAGACCAATCACAAATAAAGATATTGAATTCGTCATCAAAACGTCCTAAGTAAGAAGTGCCCAGGACCAGATGGCTTCACAGGTGAATTCTACCAATCATTCCTGAGAGAAGTAATACCAATCCTTCCAATTACGTAATATATTTGGAAGGGCAAGGGACCCTGAATAACTAAAAACATATTGAAAAAGAAAAATGAAATAGGAAGAATCAGGCTACATGGCTTTAAAGCAAACCACAAAACTAGTGATCAAAATTGCATGGTATTGGCACAAGTGTAGTCATACTGACCAATGGAAAAAAATTGAGAGGTCTGATATAGATCTTCACATTTATGGTCAACTGTTCTTCGACAAGGCCACCAAGCCAACTTGGACAGAATGACCTCTTTAACAAATGGTGTTTGGAGAACTGGATATCCATATCCAAAAGAATGAAAGAAGATCACCAACTTGGCCCTATACAAAAATTAACTCAAGATGGATCAAAGACCTAGACATTACAGCCAAGACCGTAAAGCTCCTAGAAGATAATGTAGGGAAGTATCCATAAGACCTTATAGTCAGAAATGGTTTCATAAACTTTACACAGTCAATCAAAGAAAATATAAATAAGTGGGACCTCCTCAAAATTAAAAAGTTTTGTGCTTCAAAGGAGTTTGTCAAGGAAGTGTAAAAGTAGCCTATGCAAAGTGAGAAAATATTTGGGAATCACTTATTCTATAAGGGCCTAATATCCAGCATATATAAAGAAATCCTACATCTTGAAAATAAAAAGACAAACAACCCATTTAAAAAATAGGCAAGAGATTTGAATAGACACTTTTCCAAAGAGGAAATACAAATGGCTAAAAAGCACATGGAAAAATGCTCAGCATCACTAGCTATCAGGGAAATGCAAATCAAAACTACAGTGAGATATCATTTTACACCTATTAGACTGGCGGCTATTAAAAAAACAAAGGACTATAAGTGTTGGAGAGGATGTGGAGGAAAGGGAACACTCATCCACTGCTGGTGGGAATATAGAATGGTACAGACATTATGGAGAATAATTTGGTGGTTCCTTAGGAAGCTAACTATGGAACTACCATATGATCTAGCAATCCCATTTCTGGGAATATATCCAGAAGAATTGAAAGCAGAGACACGAATAGATATGCACACCAATGTTCACAGTGGCATTATTCACTATTGCCAAAAGTTGGAAGAAACACATGTATCCATCAACAGACAAATGAATAAGCAAATTGTGTTATATACGTACAATGGAATATTACTCAGGTGTAAGAAGGAATGCAGTATTAACACACAGGACAACATGGGCCAATCTTGAAGACCTTATGTTGAGTGAAGTAAGCCAGTCAGTGAAGGACAAATTTTATATGACCTCACAGATATGACTTAAGCAAATTGAGCAGACTCACAGAGCTTGAGTCTGGAAGATAGGTTAACAGGAGCCAGAAAGGGAGTAGAGGCTGATGAGTCAATGCTCAATATGGCCAAAATCTATGATAAGGTGGAAGGGGCTGGTTGGGCAGTGGATGGGGGTGATAGTGGTGCAGTTATGTGATTGGTTTCAATGGTGCTGGAATGTGAGTGGTAGATGGGTCGGGGGTTGGGGTTGGATCATCCATGGAACTGGGGGTAGGGCTAGAGGAAGGAACAGGTGAACTCTGGGAATTTGTAGGTCTGTGGTCAAAATTAAAATGATGAGAATGTTCTTTTGGCAGATATGGCAGGGGAAGGTTACTGTGGTTAAAATTAAAACGATGAGAATGTTCCTTTGGCAAATATGGCAGGGCGACAAGGTTGGGGTGATATGCGGGATAGGATGCACCTGGGGTAGGCTTCTATGGAATATGAAAGTGTTCATCTTGTCATAGTGTGTTGTCTCAGTGGGTGGAGACCCACATAGTAAACAAGAAAATATTAAACTCCCATTCTGGGGAGTCCTTTTATGTTCTCAGTTAGAAGGGCAAGAATCTCAAGTACATAGGCAGTGCCTAATAAAGGAAAACGGACCAATATATCAAGTCTTCAATATCATCACATGTAATTATGGACACAGCAGGGTAACAACTGTGGCAGGGAAGGACAATTGGTGCATGGTGTCAGTGATGGGGGGATGTGTGAATTTTTATTCTTCAAAAATTGACACTTAGCGGTTATCATAGTACCTAAGGGAGGGGAGGGAAGAATAGAACATAGGGCATTTTTAAGGCATTGATATTGTTCTGCATGATCTTCTAATGATGGACACAGGTCATTTTAAATTTTGTCAAAACCTATAAAAGTATACAGTGTAAAAGGTAAACCATAATGTAAACCATGGTTAGTAGTAATGCTTCAATATTTGTACATCAATTGTAACAAATGTAACATATACATGTAAAATGTTATTAATAGGGGAGGGTGGGAGTAAGGGAGGGAGTTGGGTATATGGGAATCCCCTATATTTTCTAAGTGACTTTTTTGTAACCTAAAGCTACTTTGAAGATTAAGCGAAAAAAATAATACCCTGGGGGAACATATTTTCACTGTACATAAAAGACGATAATCTTACAGTGATGAAAGACACAATGAAAAAATTTTATTTTTTTACTTTTTAAATTTTATTGATTTTTTATTTTTTATTTTTATATTTTATTTATTTATTATTATTTAATTTTCTTATTTTTTTGGGAGAAATTTTCACTGTACGTAAAAGATGATAGATCTTACAGTGATGAAAGACACAATGAAAAAATTTTATTTTTTTACTTTTTGAATTTTATTAATTTTTTATTTTTATATTTTATTTATTATTATTTAATTTTCTTATTTTTTTGGCTTTGTTTTTGGGGAGGTTTTGGATCACAGCAGGGTAACAACTGTGGCAGGGAAGGACAACTGGTGCATGGTGTCAGTGATGGGGGGATGTGTGGGGAGGGTTGCACCTGGGGCATGCCTCTGTGTCATATGAATATGTTCAAGTGTTCATGGGCATTGTCTAGGTGGGTAGAGTCCCATACAATAACTGAATGAATATTGAATTCCCATCCTGGGAAGTCCTGCTACACTTCTAATAGAGTGGTAAGAGTCCCCTGAGTACATGGGCATTGCTTAGGAAAGGAGGACAGACCATTACACCAGGACCTTGGTGGTTGTACTTATGAACATTTTGTGAAATTGAAATTTAGCCTAGTATTATATATTGCCTAAGAGTTACCTCCTGAAAGCCTCCTTGTTGCTCTCTCTAAGGCAAACTCAGCATATAAATGCACTACCTTCCCCCCAACATGGGTCATGACTCCTGGAGATGAGCCTCCATGGCACTGAAACAGACTGGGCATCACCATCCCCAAATCCTCAAGACTGAGGAATGAACAAACATAAAAGGCAAAGGCAACTATGGACTAAAGTAGACTTACTACTATTCTAGCAATGGAAGAACTTGTATCATTGATATAAAGGCAGTAGCCACCAGAGTTTCTGAGGGGAGGGAGAGGGAAGAATAGGAGTAACATGGGGCATTTTGGGGACATTGGGATTGTCCTACATGACATTGCAGTGATCGATACAGGCCATTATATATTTTGTCAAAACCTATAAAATTGTGTGGGGCAGAGTATAAATTATAATGTGGAATATATTTCACTGTTAGTAGCAATGCTTCAATATGTGTTCATCAATTGTAACAAATGTACCACAGTAATGAAAGATGTTGAAATATGGGAAGGGGAGGGGTTGGGGGATGTGGTAATCCCGTATGTTTTTTATGTAACATTTATGTAATCTAAAGCTTCTTTAAAAATAAAAATAAAAAATAAAAAAATATATAGTTACACAGCAAGCCTTGAAAAATAACTGTTTGTGACCTTGTGACTGATAAGTAAAACTTGTATGCTTAGACTTTTCTCCCAGGAAACTGCAAGAATAATCTATTCTGTGAACTGTTTAATCACCTTCATATCAATAGAAAGATGTAACTTCAGCCTTACTGACAAACGTTGAAGTGCTCATTTTACGTAGTTTCTGTGAAGGTATAACTTCTGCCCTGCTGGGAAACTGTGAATGTCTGGTCCATTATTATCTTCCCTGAGCACTACACTTTTTAATTATGTTTTCCCTTCACATGCCCTCCCCATCTACATGTAAACATGTAGTATAAAATAATTCTTTTGCTTTGTAGCAAGTGCAGACTCAAGCCCTGGAAACGCCATGCTTTCCGCTTTGCCCCCCACCATGGAGAGGATTTACACCACGATCAAGCTTGGCTCTACCACCTTGTGAACAGCTTCTCCACATAAGCCCCCTATTAAATGCTCTTTTGCTTGCTTAGCTGGGCTTGTCTGAGTCTTTCTTTGGTCTGATGTACCCCTCTCAGTTTGGTGGAAAGCTGTCATTTTTAATGGCTCCCTGCTATACTTGAAATGCTGACTTTTGCCAAAGGACTTTTTTTTTTCCATCCGTTGAGATGATCTCATGTTTTTTCCTTTTATTTTTTAATGTGGTATATTACATTAATTGATTTGTTAAATGTTGAACCACCCTTTCATAGCTGGGATAAATCCCACTTCATCATGGTGTATAATTCATTTAATCATGCTACTGGATTCAGTTTGCTAGTATTTTATTGAGGATTTTTGCAATGGTATTCAAAAGGAAAATTGATCTGTAATTTTCTTTATTTATGTTATCTGTTTCTGGCTTTGGTATTAGGGTGATGGCCTCACAGAATGAGAAAGGACGTTCCTTTCTCTCATTCTTTTGAAGAGTTTGTGCAGGATTGGTGTTTATTTTCCTTGGAAGATTTGGTAAAATTTACCAATGAATACATCTGTTCCTGGGCTTTTCTTTTTTTGAGATGTTTTTGATAGCTGATTCAATCTCTGTTGTTATTTGTCTCTTGAGATCTTCTTTTTGGTTTTGAATCAGTGTAAGCAGTTTTTGTTTATTTCTGTGTTTAATCTAGGTTAAATAATTTGTTGATGTACAATTGTTTATAATATCCTCTTATAATCTTTTTTATTTCTGTGGGGTTGGTAGTATTGTTCCCCCCATTTCATTTATGATTTAATTATTTGTGTCCACTCTTTTTATCTTTATAGTCTAGCTAGAGGTTTATTGATTTTATTGATCTTTTCAAAGAACCAAGTTTTGGTTTTGTTGATCCTCTCTACTTTTTTTTTTTTTTTTTTTAATTCTCTATTTCATTGTACTCTGCTGTAATCTTTGTTATTTCCTTCCTTTTGCTTGTGGATGGTTTCTGAATTTTCACCTTATTCCTTTGGGTGGGCCATCATTTCCTATATTTTGTTTGTGTTATAATATTTACATACTATACATTTTAATGTTTTAAAGGGTGAACTCTGGGATTTAGTCCCTGAGCTATCTGTTCCATATTATTCAAGTTCTCTGTTTCTTTATTTATCTTCTGCCCAGTTGTTCTATCCAATACTGAGAGTGGTGTATGGAAGTCTCCAACTATTATTGTAGAGACATTTATTTCTCCCTTCAGCTTTGCCAGTGTGTGCCTCATGTTTCTTGGGGCACTAAGGTTAGATACATACATATTTAGTATAGTTATTTCTTCTTGGTGAACTGCCCCTTTTATTAATATATAATGATCTTATATATAATGACCTTCTTTATCCCTTATAACAGTTTTGCATTTAAAATCTATTTTGTCCAATATTAGTATTGCTACTCCAGCTCTTATTTGGTTACTATTTGCATGAAGGTAGGGCACTCATGATCTGAGAAGAGCTGAATGATGCTTATTAGTCCTCCAAGGCCTAGTTTGTCCCTCTCTGGCAATCTATTGGGAGAGCTCTCATTTAGCATACTGTGAACGGGGATACCCTGTGCTTGAGAGGTCTGGTATGTACCTTAATTTGGTCTCTCTGACTGCAAAAGGCCGTGACTGATCTGTTATCTGGCCATTTCAGTTTCCTTGACATTCAGTACTGCTTTCCACCACTTACTTTATCTTGGGGAATTTCCCATTGATTACTTAAGTGTCTAAAATGATTAAATACTTCATTTAAGATATGTCAACTCAGTAATTTATTAGATTTTCTTGAGATGAAAAAGGGGTCAATAGCTTATTGGACAGAGGTTAGTGACTGCTTTTTATCTTTATTCCCCCATTAAACCATCTAGCCTTATTACTTTTAGAGAAGTAATTAAAATACATTTACCATAAGAAACTCATATTTTCCATCAAACATGCTTCTAATGTTTCTGAAGAAATAATCAGACATTGACTAGGTTTAAGAAAACTGTTTAGTTTTTAAAAGAGGTTTTAGAACAGAATAGAGTCTGATGTTTTCAGCCAATATTTATTTGTGATCTCACTGGGGAACCTAAAGTTTAGAGTTTTTGTTTGTTTGTTTTCTTTCACATTTTAACCCATTTATTTTATTTTATTTTATTTTATTTTTAATATTTATTTATTTATTTGTCCCTCCCCCCCATTGTGTGCTCTCTGTGTCCATTCTCTGTGTGTTCTTCTGTGTCTGCTTGTCTTCTATTTAGGTGGTACTGGGAACCAATCCTGGGACCTTCTGGAGTGGGAGAGAGGCGCTCAGTCTCTTGCATCACCTCAGCTCCCTGGTCTGCTGCGTCTCTTATTGTCTCTCCTCTGTGTCTCTTTGTTGTGTTATCTTGCTGCGCCAGCTCTCCATGCAGGCTAGCACTCCTACACGGGCCAGCACTCCTGCGTGGGCCAGCACTCTGTGTGGGCCAGCACTCCGTGCGGGCCAGCTCTGCTCGGGCCAGCTTGCCATGTGAGCTAGCTTGCCTTCACCCGGAGGCCCCGAGAATTGAACCCTGAACCTCCTATATGGTAGACAGGATCCCGATCGCTTGAGCCACATCCACTTCCCTAACCCATTTATTTTAAATGGGACCAATATGTAAGCTAAAAAGATGTAAACAATTTAATGGATTATTTAGGCTTTTAGGTAGTCCTATTAGAAAATATGAGTATTGTTTCTATTTAATTCATTTTGCTTGTGTGGAAATATATGCTTTTTGAACTTGAATTTTCTAATGTGCTTTTCTGTTAATATTAATTCTGGGTTATTTTGTGTCTCAGTCAGCTCTTGCAGCAATAAAACTGTGTAACAAATAACTTTTAAAATATTTTGCAAGCTGTTTCAAGCTTACAACAATAGATATTTATTTTTTATATTTTTTATTTTTAGAAAAAGATATTTAGTTTACATTAATGTTGCATAAAAAATATAGGGGATTCCCATATGCCCTGCTCCCCACACCGTCCGCATTTACCCACATTAGCAACATCCTTCATTAGTGTGGT
The DNA here is from genome assembly GCA_026826555.1 of Tolypeutes matacus. NCBI lineage: Eukaryota > Metazoa > Chordata > Mammalia > Cingulata > Chlamyphoridae > Tolypeutes > Tolypeutes matacus. The sequence continues at coordinate 46,725,261 of JAKSZT010054334.1, read as the reverse complement.
ACATTTAGGAGCATTGCCACTAAGCATGGATTATAGTTTACATTGTAGTTTACACTTTCTCCCACACAATTCTGTGGGTTATGGCAAGATATATAATGGTCTGTATCTGTTATTGCAATGTCATTCAGGACAATTTCCAAGACCCAAAAATGCCCCCTTATTATACCTGTTTTCCCTCTCCCTGCCATTGCCTCCACATCAATGATATAAGTTCTTCCATTGCTAGAATCACAATAAGTCTAGAGTAGAATACCAGTAAGTCCACTCTAGTCCATAGTTCATTATCCAATCCCGAGGATTCTGGGATGGTGATGCCCACTCCATCTCTAATTGGGAGGGGGCTTCAGTCCCATACGGCCGATGGGATGGGACTCTTTTGTTTGCAGTTGTAGACTCTCTCGGTTCCTTGGTATGGTGGTTGTCAATCCTCACCTCCTTGTTAGTTGTCCTGGGTTAGTCCAATGAACTGGAGAGTAGGTGTTGCAATTCCATTGAGGCTCAGGGCCCAGCTAGCACATGGACAGCCCAAAGTTTTAAGTCTCTTGGACATACACCTACCAACTCCAGCACCAACTATAGGTTCAAATAGAAGGGACAGAAGAGCCATGTGTAGGGAAACCACAACTGAGTCCAACTCTGTCATACTGGGAAGCACAAACCCCAAAGTAGGACCCATTGGCAAGGCACCAAACTCATGACTATCTGCTCTGACCATAGTGCCTGGGTGAATAGACATTTATATTTTAAGTTCATGAATATGTGGGTTGTTTCAGCTTCTGCAGGGCTTTGTCCTGATTGCAGATTGCTTTTGGTTACTGAGAGGAGGGGACCATACTCTTCTCAACACGATGGCAGGCATTCTAGAGGCCAAGCCTAGTTATGTAAATCTCTGCTCACAACATATCCACTAATATTTCACTGGTCAAAGCAAGTCATGTGGCCAAATCTTACTCTGATGAGAGGTTCAGCAAAGAGTGTTATGTGTTATTCTTTAGTGAAGAGGGAGTGGAGATTTAGAAATAATAAAAATATCTACTACTATTAGGATAGAGGACAATGGGTGCTAGTGCTCCCCAAGTAACCAGCAGCTAAGCTGAATCATCAACTCTTCTCTGAATTGAACTGAACTGGGTTTTACCTAAAGTTGACTAAGAAAGAATTTGATGCTCTTTTCTCCAGAAATGGGGACCACCTTGTAGATATCCCCAAATCCTGTTTATAATGCTTATTGCGTTTATGTGTACAAACAAACACACACATGTTCCCACATACACACACAGCCAAAGCCTATTACCAGCCATTTTAAATGCCCAGCTTAGTACTGTGCTTTTATAATATGGAAGATTTCTTTGGCTTTTAATCCAAAGAGAGTACAGGGAAATATCTTAGCAGAAACAAAGAATGGAGATACCCTGTTTCCCCAACATGCCTCTGATTCCAGTCAAACTTAACTTGTCTTCCATGCCTGACTGTGTTTCAGACCACCATTACAAGTGCTAATAGTCTGTCCTAAACTTAATCCCATCCTCCAGCAAGTTTGACTGGCCTTTTCCCAGTTTTCTCTTGGTTGGATGAGCACATGTATCACATACTTAGACTAATCAATGAATAAAACAGAAAGGGCTAGTTTTGAGTGACAGTATTTTATTTTTATAAAAACTATGAAATTGACTATATGAACTGCTGGAGTTGTGGGAGTGAGAGACTATATATACCTTTGCTATTTCACCAGTAGAGCACATTTTTGAATCCTTTATCTTGGCTACACCCTTAGGATTGGAAATGGGCCACAGGAATGACTGTGAACAAATTATTTTTTAAGTTAAAACCTTTTGTTGATATTTAAAATTCAAAGCTGGACCCCACCTCTGCTGATGCATTTTGTATTTCTGTTTTAATAGTCCTTTGGTAAGGGAAATAAATCTCTTCCTGTTTATATGACAGGTGTTTGGGATTCTTTTAGATTGTGACAACCTTCTAAGATTAAGTACAAGCTTGCATGGTATGGAGAGGAGGGAGTAGATTTGTTTTGAATTCCTTCACAGTGAAGAGCAGGATGCTGCGGAGAAGCTGGGGGTTCAGTGAAAAGGGTGAGCATTTGTGAATTCCAAGTCTCAAATCTAGTGCAGCTCTAGAAAGCCCTGGAATCGTCTGGCTCACTGTGTCACCATCTTGTTCTAGTTACATTCGGCTGATTTTACAATCAACTCCAGCTCTTGGAGATGCTGCCCATCGCCAGGAAGACAGTAGAGACTGGGGTTTGAATGGAGCAGACGCATGGCTGACATTGTTTTGTGCCTCTGGGCTTTGTGTGTGAGCCTGTTTTCTTGAACCTTTGGACATTGAAACCCCTTGGTATCCATGTCTTATACATTAGCTCTATCTAGAAAATTGGATTATTTTGAATCAAAGATTTGCTCCTAGAGTGAACCTTAATTAACTACGCTAATTTGCAAAGTCCAGACTTGACCCCATATGCTTTTTATTAAATCGGAAGATAGGCCAAAGCTTGCTTTATGAGGCTCCAGAGGGCAGAGCTTTATTATTTCCTTCTTGTGTATTGCAAGATGCATTTGAGGCAGCTTGAGTAAAACTCAGACCAGTGAGTAGAAATAGAGACAGGATACAGGCTGACTCTGTTTCATAGTACTGAAGGGCGCTATGCACCAGGCCAGTGAAACATTGGAGCCTTACCTTCTTAGTCTCTCTCTATGATCAACGGTGCTGTAGCATGCTGGCTGTATGAAGGACATACCAAGTAGAGTAACAATTACCAGAGTATTGTGAGTAGAACTTAAACAAACACAGTTAGCATTATGGCCTGCTTCTATGGAGAGATAACATGTATGTTATTGCAAACCTGGAGCTTAGATCTATTAATTGCAGCTCAGAGGAACTTGTGCATTGATTAGTATTAAGTACTGTACCTCTATGCTTGATGATTATGATGCTATCTTTTCTATTCTAGATCACATGCAGAGGGTATAGAACATGTTAAAAGTCCTGGTAAACTTAATTCATTTTCTAAGTAGTTAATGAATGTGCCTATAAGGTAAAGGAATAGTCTCTTAAATACTGTCTTTATTTTGTTTGCCATATCCTTGTCTTGTTGCCTATACTGTCTCTATGAGTTTATGTCTAGGGAAGTGCCTCTCCATACCTCTCCTAGCTGTCCTAAGCATAACTACTTCTGTCCAAACTGGGGGTTTATACCCAAACCCAGCAGGTCTACCACAATCTCTCCCTAGAGTTAACCAACAGCATAAAAGAACTCAAGGAAGAATGCTGTTTCCCATCAACTTTGGGAGGCTGCAGCCTCTGTAGGCACCGGACCTTTCTCACTCTTGTGGTCCAGTATATCATGGCTGGCCCCCTTTTGGGACCTGCCTACTACCATCTTCTTCATCCTTTTAATAGAACCATGTATCTTCAAAATTCTAATTAAGTTTATTTCTTACAGAATCAACGCCTTATTAATTATGTGAGGATTTAACCCATTTCCAACCAGGGTGCCGGACCTGTCTTCCCTCAGTCACAACAGAACAGCCAGAGAGATTTATGCCCTGTCAGGAAGGGACTACTGCCCTAACCAGCAGGAAGTAGCTACAGAAGGATGACCATCACCCCTCAGTACCCCCTTAAGAATAAGACTTGAACTCTCTGAGGGGATTTTTGAGGTAGGTTAGTATAGTAAAAGGGGGAAGATGGCTTGTCCAGTAGACAACATGGCTTACAGACAATATGATTGACAGACAACATGGCCGCAAAACCCTGCCGAGATCTTGACCTTGACCTTGAGGTTCCAGTTGGGCTGAAGGTAGGCCCCGGATATCCAAACAGGCCTCAACATTGGCCCCCACCATTGGTTATGTGAGGATTTAATCCATTTAAAGTAACCTATAACAACTGCCCTCCCCGTTAGCATTAGCAAGGGGAGGAATAATTAATAGCTTAAAAGGTGACCACACAAGCCAAAGCCCACTCTTTCTGCCTAGAGGAGCCCGCATCAAATCTTGGTGTGTATTTCCGTCCTTCTCTCCCAAGCTCTGTTTTTTTTTTTCCCCCTGTTTCCCAATAAATTCTTTTCTGGTCTAACTAAAAAAAAAAAAAAAAAAAAAGAAAAGAAAAGAAAAATTAAAAAATAGAGGCAGGAAGGTTTCATTTTAATATAAAAATTTCCCCTGAACCATTGTTGAGAACATTTGGCTATATACCACAATTTTCCATAAATGTGCCATTAGACTATTTTCCAATCTCAACTAGATTGCATTATTCATTGACTTTGGATCTTAAACTGATTTTAACCAGGAACCTCCATTTGTGTGTGTGTGTGGAAGTGTGCATTCCAAAACTCAGTACAAAAGTCTTCCCGGCTAACAGAAGTATAGCCTCTGGCCCTGGGTTTTGGGGTCCTGGGGTCTGGTTGGAGCTAGCGCTTCCCCTGAGGATCGTCTGCCCAGGATTCCAGGCCCTCAGCCTCTTAGTGACCACTGTGGCTCTGTCTTCATTCTGGGTGGTTTGCTCTAGGAGGGTCATGGAGGGCACCGGGCTGACAGATTACCTCTGAGATTTAGTTCTGACTCTGCCGTTTACTAGAGCACAAGCAAGCTGGCCTCTATAAAATCCAAAGGTTGGTTTCCTTAAGGTCACCTCTTGTTTAACAATCTGTGATTGATGTGAAAATGGTAGAAGACATAAATAGAGCAAAAATAGTTTTTAGACTCTCTGTTTATTTTCCTAGCTCCATCTTTTCTGTTTTCCAACATTGGTGAAATTTAAAAGAATAAAGACTATTAAGACAGAAGACCTAGCTTTCTTTCTTGGATGTAACAGTCTTCTGAATGGTGGTCTCCTGATTTTAATCTTCCCCTCTTTAGTCTCTTCTCCTACTGTACTCAGAAGGATCCTCCAACAATGTAAATCTTCTATCTTTGATTCTCTGTTTAAAAGCTTCGATCGTTTTCATTACCTCTGAGATGAAATCCAAATCCTTTACCATAGTTTATAAGACTACCCAAGAATCCGATCCTACTAGCACTATTTCCTGTTTACACCCTCTTCTTGAACTCTTTGCTGAGGTGTATCAAATTTATATCAAGTCCTTGAACAACTCATATTCTTTCTCAACTCTGGGACCTCTTATATAGTTCTCCCTTGTCTTCTTTCCCCACCATTGCATCTGTCTAAATCCTATTCATTCTTTGAGTTTTGGCTTCCAGTAACTGTCTTAAAAAAACCTGATTTAGCTGCAGGAATAAAGCATCAGTTATCTCTCCTATCAACATACATTTCAATTTATTCAGTCTTTGCTGGCATATTTTAAGATCTGTGAGATTGGAGATTATGTTTGCCATGCACATTGCTATATTTCCTATATGTAGCTCAGTATCTGGCACATTGAATGAATAAATGCTCACCTGAGTTTGAATCTCAGTTCTGAGATTTATTAGCTATATGATCATGGAAAAATTACTTGATCTTTCTAAATAACATCCTCCTTATCTCTAAAAATATTGAATGAAATGATTTTTAAATCTATTTCATCCTTAAAATTCTATACTATTAATATATTTATATAGCATGTATGTATTTCACATGCCACATACTCAGGTGTAGAAAAAAAAACTGGCTATTTAAAATTAATTTCTATCTTGAGCACCCATTCTGTCTGATGTAGACTAATCATAGGTATTTATCATGTGCATTTACCATAGCAAGTTTTTTAGGCATATTATATATATGTTAGCTCATTGACTACGCACATAGTATAAGGAAATCACTATTATTATTCCCAATTTATCTATGAGGAAATTGAGGCACAAAGAGATAATGTGACTTGCCTAAAGTCCCACATCAACTAAAAAGGCAAAGCTAGGATTTGAATCCAGACAGTCTGCTCCCAGAGTTGGTGCCCTTAAACAATATGTGACACTTAATTCACCATAGATAAGAAAACTTCATTTAGTCAATTTCAAGTAAACTTAGTGGAGTAATTTCATCAATCATTTAAGTTTAAAGTGAATCAAGGTGGGGATTAGAAGAAAGAGGGTATCTTCTTTTAAATCTTTATCTAAGTTGTATGATGAGATGAAGTTCATTCTCCATTATGCCCTTGTATATAGTGCTCTCCACATCTGACCTCTGACAAGATGGTCCAAACTGCATCATCCAATGCTTAGTCATGAGACCCTCTCTGGACCTGAGGGCTCTGTCTCCAAGCTAACTTTCAAACACTTGTGGGGAGCCCATGGAGACTTTCAGATGTTCTCCTATTCCACTCTGGCACCACAGTAATTTCAGGGGTTGTCCGTAGCTCTCCAAATCCTAGACAGCCAGGCACGCTGACGTTTTTACTCTATTTCTACCATATTATGATGTCTTGAGTGGCTTCCACAGGAAGTTTGCAGTCTTCCTGGGACTGATCCAGGGAGCAAGGCACAGGACCATCCAAGTTTCAGAGTCTCAACATTAAGAAAGTTCAATGGTTCTAACTCATCCATGAAATGGCTGGGGTTTGTTAATTCCTCAGGCACCGCCTCTCAAACCCACTCACTTCCTTTCCAAACTCTCTCTCTCCTCCCCTAAACTGAGCCTTCTGTTTGGAGGAAGGTGACAGGAACTGGTTATTCAAAATTCTCCCCAACATTTTTATCTAACACTAGTATTGTGGCTTTTGAATTTGAAACCAAGACTGAAATATCGTTTGAAAATCAAGATATTTTCCCTCTACCTGCTTGAGATAATGCCAGCCTTTGGTTTATCATATTCACAATTCAAATTCAGAGTTGGAAAAAAAAAAAGAACAAAAAACAAAACCCAAGTGGATTTCTAAGTCAAATGTGGGATATGTTACCCATGCATTCCTGTAATTTCAAAGCTGATCTTGGTATCTGGTGAAGATATTTAGTTTCCTTATTGTCCAGAATCAACTCCACTGATGCCAATCAAAAAGCATTTTTGACCACTTGCAGTTGCTACTGCTGGGATAATGGAGGAACTGTGGAGCCTGCTGATCCAGCTCTTGACCCCCTGACAGTGCTTCTTAGATGGTAAGACCTACTCTAATACTGTAAAATCAAACTGCTGTGTAGAAGCACATTGCCAATTCCATGCAATATTTAAAGTAAGGCCTAAATATATCTTAAGCATAAAAATAAAAAGATTACACAAAACAGAGAAGTAGTTCATGTACAGAGAGGCCTGAGGCTGATAAGAACTAAATATCTGATCTCTGAAATGACACAATCTGATGTGTTTGGGAAAGAGTCCAGTCTATGAAAAATGGACTTAGGAAGACAAATGGGAAAGTCAGTTACAAATCAATATGCAAGATAGCAAATACATCAGTCAGAAGCCCTGGGAACTTACTGCTCCAGGAAAAAAAGCGCTTATTGGAGATAAGCAATATAAATGGAAAAAAAAAAAAAAAAAAAGAAACCATGCATATTTACTTAATATGCTGATTTAAAGACAAAAGAAATTGAATCTCAAGGTTTTTATAAAGGCAGTCAAGATTTGGACTAACCTAAAGGGGAAAAATCATATATATACATACATATAAATATACATATGCATATATATATGTATGTATGTGTGTATATATGTGTTTGTTTCTGTGTATACAGGACCAAACATTTTTCAAGTCCTAAGGAATGCCAACCAGTAATAACTTGTTTTTGAAACATTAAGGGCAAGTGATTTGCATTCATCCACGGTAAAAGGAAAATAGAATTTGTCAGCTATTCATGAATAGGACATAAATCTTTATGCCACCTACATGGCAATGATATACAATGCCATGTCAAATAATATCATATTGTGGTGGGCAGATGTAAATAGAAAACTAGACAAGGCAGAAGAGAAATCCTTATGGGCTTTTAGGTATAAAACTTGGAAAATGGGCTATGGGCTATGAGTTTTGACATTATATGACCCAGATTCTATTTATTATATTGCAAAATATAATTTGGAGTAATGGTTTGCCACCAGGCACAGAGTAAAGAGTTTTAGATTGCTTCTTAAGAAGAGAAGCAACATTTTCTGAAGAAGTCTGGAGAAACAAGCTACACTCAAACTTATTTTTAAAAAGCTAGCAAAAGTTCCTCAGTAATAATATGTTTCATTTCCTGACAAATATTTTGGAAATAAATACTAAGATTATATAACTGCCAAAACACTTATGGGCATATTCCTGTAGAGGAAAACTGTGATTCTCAAATGTCAAAACAGCCTGTGTATTTCAGTGGAATACAGATTTCCTGAAATATTCCCTGTTGTTTATGACAGAGGAGAATAGGATCTAAATATTCTCGAATAAATTAGTACCACTCACCTGGTTTAGCAGTATGTGTGAATGGCAGGCAGACCACACGATTGTTTAATTTCCAACTAGAGGACATCTGCTGGAAAGGAAGAAACTGATTTGAACAGATTAAAATAGACAATGAGTATTAAGGTCAGTCCTATTTCATCATCCTCACATTTATTTTGCTTTCAGCATGAGGACCAAATGTGGACAAATTGTCTTAATGGTGAGATTGGCAATCTGTGCTACTTTTTAGGTCACAAATAATCGGGATTTGCACAGCCACTTCATCATTTGAGGTGAGCTGCTTAGTCCTACTGAGCTGGTTTCGTTTTCCGTTCCTTTTCAGTAGCTTCTCTGATTGAAGGCTATCCACATGCATCACTTCATAAAATCTCTTGGTGCAGTTGGTGTTTGCAAACTGCAGTCACTGGATCTGTGCCTGAGGCCCAGCTCTGTCACTTAGTAGTCACTCAGCAATTCTAGGCCCTGTTTTCTTCAAATAAAATTACATTTACATGATTAGGTCTATTAAGTGCTTTAAAAATGTTAACTATTGCTGCTGCTTTGAGAACTCTCAGAAGACCTCGATTTTTAGTTAGCTCCCTTTTATTTCCACGTCATGTTCCTTTGGACGATGGTGACCTTTCTTCAAGCTGATCTTGAAAGCTGAGTTTCTTCCTACCTGAAGTCAATGGAGTATTCTTAAGACTGTTTTTTTCCCCACTCTAAGTAGCAGTAGGTTAGGATCTATGTGGCTGCACTGAACCTAAAACTCTATGGTCTTTACTATATTTTATGGCACTTTCTAAAGATCATGTTCATGGCCTCAAATAAGCTGGAATTTAAAGAACTTTTATGAACATATCAAAGCCTGACATTTATTACATTCTCTTCCCCCCTCAGTTTTATATGAAATAATTTAGGAACCAATCCATGAAACACAAATCCATTCCATTATACTCACTATTGGAATAAGGGGAATCAAAAAGAAGTGTTTAAGTCTACATGTCTCTATGGAAAAAATATTGTGTGCAGTCTGGGGCTGTCAGGTACTCACCAGGCTAGGACCAGTGGCTTTAGCGCATCATTTTCTGGAGGTTGGTTGTCTGTTTCTCTGTCTTATTTTTCTGATTCTTTTTTTTTCCTTTCTCTAATTCACTTAAACAAGCATAATGTCAAAATCCATAAATAGAAAACTATACAAATTGTGAAGTGATACTGCCTTGAATTTATCTTCTGGAACCTTTCTGGAGTAGGTCTCCTTGACTGAAGGAGCACAGATGAGACTTCATGGGATCAGGACATTGTAGGTAAAGTTGTATTTGGTGTGAGTTTGTGTGGGTGTATCTATGCTCCATTTCTCATAGAGGGTTCATTATGTGTTCTTTCATTTCAAAATATTAATTGAGTGCCATTTTTTTTTTTTTTTTTTTTTTTACACTTTACCTACATTTTTTACTAAAGAAGTCGTAGGTTTATAGAAAAATCATGTAGTAATTTCAGGGTTCCCTAAACCACCCTCTCTCACATGCAGTTTTCCTTATTATAAACTTTTTTTTTATTTTTTATTTTTTTATTTTTATTATTATGGGTAAAAATCAAAATTCTCACAATACATACAAACATTTGCAAAATGATATATAAATATATATGCGTATATGTGTATTTGCTTACAAAAATGTTTATATATATATATATATATATGTATATATATATATACATATATTTTAAGAGGTGCTTAGATTAGCCAAAATATTACATGGAACCCACTGGGATTCCCATGTTGCCCACCTCCCACACCTCTCATCACATCCCACACAAACATCTCCCACAGTGTGGCCCACCACCCTCAATGAACTTACACATCCTGGAGCCTTGCCACCAACCATAGACCACAGTTCACACTGTAGACCACACTCTCTCCCACTCAGTTCTGAGTGGTGTGTGCTGATTTAAAATGGCCTACACCCGTTGCCACAACAGTACTCAGGACAACCTCCAACTCCCAAAGAAGCCACTGTATTTCAACTGCTTGTCCCCTCCCTACCCCAAAAGTGTCAAGTGGCCACTGGCTCCACCTCATTGTTATAATTTCTTGCATTGCTAGAATCACCATATGTGAACAAGAGAATACCATCAAGTCCACTCTAGTCTATAGTTCTTCCCCCAATCCTGAGGGGACTGGGATGGTGATGTCCACTCCAACTCCAAGTGAAAGAGGGCTTATATCCCATGGATATGGTGGGTGGGATGATCCTGCCTGCAGGTGCAGGCCCTCTCCATTCCCTGGGATGGCCATTTCCCATTGTTGTCTCCTCACCAGGTGACTTGGATGTGTCCTTTGAGCTGTAGGGTAGGAGTTGCAGCTCCACCGAGATTTCATGAACACTTGGCACATAGGTAGGCGGGAGGCTCCAGCCTCTGGAGGTATACCTAAAAACTCCAGGATCGCATATAGGTTTGAATAGAAGGGACTGGTGAACCATGTGCAGGGAGGACTTATTTGAGTCTAATTCTGTCACTCTCAGGAGCACAGATTCCAAAATAGAACCCACTCCATTTTTATGCCAGGTACTGTTCCAAGCACTGGGCATGGAGCAATGACAAGATGCCATTCCTTCCATGATGTAGTTTACATTCTAGTGGAGAGTACAGTTTCCATCAGATATCCAAAGGGGTTTGTGATACCTACCCACAAATGTAACTACCATGGTGTATAGTATTATGCCCATTCCAAGCTACTTAGAAAGACTAAAGAATGTTTAGCAGAACAACACCTTTGGAATTTTTGCCTTTAATGTATAATATGTTTAGGATAAAAAAAAAAGTGCTCAGTTACTCCAAGGTGTGTTTATAGTATTTAAAATATCTCAGAGGATCATAACTTCAACATGTCTGAAATGGAACTCAACCTGTTCATTGTACAAACCTGCTTTTCAAGGGTAGATCCAGGTTTTCTGAGGCTTAAACCTTATACAATTGTTGGGAGCCCTCTTTAAGAAAAACAATACATAATTAGGTATGGAATTGAATATTTATTTAGAATGAGAAAAGAAATCTCAACAAATTGCAAATTTGAAAGTTAATGCCATAAGCATCACAAAATGCAGACAAATATCAATCTTTTTTATTAATTAAATGCCTTATAAGCCTATATAATAAATTTTCTCCATCCTTTTAGTAGCATACTCTGGCGGCTTCTTTATATGGCAATGATTTTGTAATATAATTTTCATAGAATAGAAAGATAAGTCAATCTTTCCTTTATCACGGTGGAATGAAAATTGTTTCATTATTGATCATTTTTAAAAATTTTATTTCTTTTCAATTGTTATTGGAAAGCTCATTTGAATTTTTAAGCTTATTGACAAATTTTGAAATCCCTCAGATTCTTTCATATATGAATTGTATGATTTTTGAGCATTTAAAACTTTGTTATGCAGTGATTAATCTTGAGTTGGTGACATTTATTAGATGGTTGGTTGTCAACATCTATGTCATAACGTTGAATCATGATTTTTATATTATCTTTGTCAATGGCAGTATTTCATGTCAAATCAGCCAGAAATTTGAATCTTTTCCTATGTGTTCATATGATTCATTCTTCTTCATTAATTTGTCTGTCAAGTAAAGCCTGTTTATTACGTTTGTTTATACTTTATATTTTTCTCTTAATGAATTTATGCTTTGGGTATGATCCAAATTTTTCTTTTGTTATGTCACTTCTCAATGTCAGAACAATATATATTATCTGTTGATTTCATTAATCAACTTTATCACTTTCATTTTATATTCCATGACTATTTTACATACATTTAAAAAATTTAAAGATGAAAAATTAAGTACACTTCATATATATCCAAAAAAGGAGTCTGTTAATCTTCACTTATTTTACTGAAATATTTCAAAACATCTTTCCAAGTTGTGAATAAATGACATATTCTTAACTCAACTTCCACTTAGCAGAAATGCTCACATCAACACCATTTGACATAAGGAAAAAAATGTGATGGGAAGTTATAATGGAAAGAAATCAGGAAGTGTTCTTACTGATTACAATGAAAGTATCTGATTTTAACAAAGTTTCTAAAAACATACGGTTATGTGAACATTTTGCTAGGCCCCTACTTGGGCTTTGGAAGGGGCTGAGGAAATGCGGGCCCTGCAGCCTACACTTCATTGGATTTATATTTAATCTGCCATTGCAACAACTCTTTTCTTATTGAGGATGGAAACATCATCCCCAAACACGTGGAACCACTTTAGATGCAGTTATCAGGGCATGTTAACTCAGTACTTCTCATCCGGGCCGCTGCAATGACCTCCTTACTTGACTTTCTAACCTTCACTCTGTCTATAAGATAAAGTCCATGTTCCTTTGCATCCCACACAAGCTACTTTATGGCATGTCCTCCTTACCTCTTTAACTCATCTCTTGTCATCATCACCCCAGTCATCCTGCTCTTACTATCCCTCTGCATAGGATGATCATTCCTCCCCTTTCTTCTGGCTAAATTTACCTTGTTTTGTAAAACTAACCTTAATTGATCCATGAGTCAGGATACGTTAGGTATATAGCAATAAAAAACAAAACAAAACACCCAACAACAAAAAACCCTGAATCTTAGCAGTTAAAGACAGAAAAGGTACATTTCTAGCTCATGCTACATTTTCAATGAGTGAGTATGTGGAAAGGTGGGGGTTCTAATCCAATATTTACTAGCTCTTAAAATTTTCCACCAAGAAGTAATAAGCATCACTTTTATTCACATTTCACTGGCCAAAACCAAATCACTGGTTGTGTTTTATCTCAAAAGAGGCAGGGAAATGCAATCCTACCACATACTTGGAAGAAGGAAAACCTTCTTCCAAGAATATTAAGGAATAGAATTAAGGGCTGCCACAGAAAACCTATAGTGATCTTCATGGACCATCCGAGTGGTCCTTAAGCATGATAACCTCTAAGAATTGTTCCCTTTATCTGAAGCTGATATTTGGTTGTTGTGCACTAGACTGGCCATGCTAATTATAAAATATTGAACTGTATCTATGTCTGTTGTAAGATAGCAAGTGCCTTGACCTACCGAGTGACCCCTTTAGCTTCCAGGCCATCACTGACCTTCTCTGCACTGTTACATCTCCCCACAATGCTGTAATTACAGGGTTAATGTGAGTGGCCTCCAGGCCTGTCTGTCTGGTTCTACAGCAGGTCTCCATTTTGTTAGGTTGGTGCCCATGCTATAGCAATTAAATCTTTTAAATATTACCCAGCTTCTACTGTGCATGTCTTTCTTCTTTTTCAATTTTCTTGAGGGTTGGGATTTTAAACTTTCATTTTACATCTTTGGTGCTTTGTAAATGTCTAACATTTACTAAACATAGGAGTTGCTCAATAAATGCTCAATAATGAATATTCCTGATTTATCTCTTCATTGAGGGAAAATAAAACCCAAATCAGGATTAATTAGAACATGAGAATCTACAGATCAGAACATATTTGCCAACACTGAAGATTAACATTTGGAGTGAGTGACAGAAAAGAGATTATATAATCTCCACTTTTATGGGTCTTTACAAAAAGGTGAAACAGTTATTTCTCTGAGATGCTTTCACTCTGGTTTCACTTTGCAGCTGGGAAATTGTCTGTTACAGACCCTTGAGGCTTCTTCCAGGCCCATACAGAAGTAAAGAAACAATTTTGTAGCATTGAAATAATTTTGATTTCTTTTAAAAGCATATTTTGTGAAGCAATGGGAAGCCTAGAAACAAAAATGGATTCATTATAATCCACTCTGATTTGCTGTTGAGGTGAAGAACAAAACCCAGGAAATAACATTAAATCATTTTTGGATTGCTCACAAGGACTGCAGAGTTCTTGGGTTTATTGATGAAACATAGTATGATTTCTCACACAAAAGTGAAAACTTTAGAGAACCAGAGGATTTGAGGCTTTACCTGAAGTAGTCGTGGAAATAAATGTTCTTTTTCTTTCAGTCCATTTGAACTGAGTGAGAAAGAGCGAAATACATTTTAATGCTTTTTCAAATCTTCTCAGAGTTTAAGGTACTCTAACTTCTTCAGGGAGCCTCAGGAAACAAGGAAATTCCCCATCCTATGATTGTTACTTTGGCAGCAGTTGAGAGTGAACAATTTGTCTTGAATATGACTTACAGAGAAAAAAATGACTTGTATTGGCATAGGTACTATAATACCATCAGGAATCAAATCCCATTATTTGGGAAATTTCATCACGAAAAAAAAAGACATGACAAGAATATTCAGTATTCAGAATCTGGGGCCTGTCAGGTCCATAAAGGAACGATTGAAACAAGAAAAGTCTGACACACATGGGTCTTAAAAGCCATTCCAAGATTAGAACCTTTGATAGTCAAGGAACAAAGCTTGGGTGGGAACTTTTTGGGGCAAAAGTTGGAATTGGGGGTTGGGAAAACAAGTATCTGTGACACCCCCCCACCCCACACAAAAAGATCAAACTCAAGGATTTCTGGTGAGTTTCACCTAAACATTTACTTACTACTTTATATTATACTGTTCATCATCTCTTTAATGCTCTTGTTTGAGGCTCTCAAACATACCCTGTATAGCATCTGTTACAAGAATTCTCTTGAAACTTGATTTTCTTTTGAAGCTTGCTGACTGTATAATATTATTTCCTGCCAAAGTCTGCATTCTTGGATGAAGAAATGCATGACCATTTATATGACTGGAAGTTACTTACCCTTAATATAAGTATCCCAATCTCCTCACCCCTCCAAAAAAAGAAAAAATCCACATTAGCATCTATTAAATAACAAATGTAAAAGGCATTTTTAAACCTTTTATTGCAACAACTTCCAAACAATATATTTAATATTTATTTTCATCTCCTTCCCCTCCTGTTCCTCTCCCTGCACTGTAGCTCTGTCTCAGGATGTTGGGATGAGGGCTGGTGTGCCCTGGGGTCTCAGGCCCACTGAGACATTTTTCAGAGTTAGATGAACACGATATCAAGGTGATGGGGTTATAGCACAAATGGCAGTTGGAGCAGAGAGGAAAGGTCAATAGAAATCAAACTGGACAGACCTTAGCCATCGAAGCTGGCTGAAAGCACAGTCATAAGGTAAGCACTATTGATAGTTCTGAAAGAAGCTTAAAGTTCCTACACTCATTTGAAATAAGAGACCTGCTTTTTGTTCTGCCTGCCAACCTTGGATTATCTGGCTCAAGCTGTTTCTAAAAAGAGAGTTAACTTGCTCTTAAAAAGCCTGCCTGTGACATATAGTGAGTTCTCTGATATTAGTGTCTTCAGGACAACAGCATACAGCTGAGCAGGTTGTACACTGTCCAATGTCAAGGGGGGCACCATTTGCAACGACTTCAATGTGAATGGTGCCCCTGGGTTAAATGCTTCAGCTGCCCAGGGTGTGAATGTTCTTCAGGGTCTCTTGCTAGTCATGTCTGTGAACTATGGGTATGTCAGCGTTTTCCTTACAGCTCTGTAACTAGGCTTTGATAAATATGGAATTACTTTGAATGTTTACTAACATTTTTTGTTTTGTTACTAACATACCACCTTAAAATATCTGCATTTAATCTTATTGGCACTCCTGCCACCCCAGATTTTTTTGAGGTGGGATAAGGCTGAATTAAGTACTACCCTGTGGTGTACTGCTGCATGCATTTTTGTGTATCTTTTTTTCCAGTTCTTCCCCCAAGTGTAAGTTTAAGAAGAAAATCCTTCTTTAAGTGTAATCTTCCTGAAGAAAAGAAGTGACTTGTCAGAAATTTTAATTAAACTTTTAGTAGATTTAGTTAGGAAAAAAATATATATACCATCTGCCTTTGAAATCAAAAGTATATTTGGTTTTTAGAAACTTTAAAATTGATATTATTGTTATGATGAAAACATTTACTAAGCTCCGACAATTTACTATTAAAACAAAGAATTATGACTGGTAAACCTCTTACTAGGATTATTGTATAAACAGAACTTTCACACTGATACAATACATTCTTTACATTGAGGGATGCCTATGCCTTTTCTTATTAACAATTAAAGTTATGATTAGTCTAAATTCTGATATACCTTAACCTTCTTCCCTACAAAACCCGAATGTTTTGACACCAATTGTCATGATAATCCTGACAAATGCTTTTGAATAATTCCCTTTGGCACATGCTCTCTGATAACTTTATTCAAAATTATTCATATATCTATGGAAGCACTCCCTTTAGAGGTTATAGACTGAAGAGCCAAAAAAAAAAAAAAAAAAAAAAAAGTCATTGGGGACCACAAGAATTACTGGCCTCATTTGTTCAGCCTCAGGGGATCTCATTTGCCTTTCAGTGTGCTGTTTGTTCTATTGTGTCCAGACATATGAGCTATATGAAGAGAAAAAACGTGGCATAACTGTCTTATTCCCATTTTCCAATGCGGCATTCTTTTTGTTATGCCTGGAGAGTTTGAAGGGGTTCCAACAAAGTCAAGTTCCTAAACCTCATATGTCTTTTCTGGGCTTGGGGTAGGCTCTTCCTAGTGGGAAAGAAAAAACTGCAGAGGACAATGCTAAACAGGGGAGGATGACTTTATTCAGGGGCTGCTGTAATGGGAGAGAGTAGAACTCTACTCCATTGAAACAAAGGATAGTCAGCTTTTTAAGGGCTGGGAGTGGGTTTGAGGAAAAGGGGTGCTGATCATCGGGGTGGGCGAGTGATTTACTGGGGTTGCAGTTAGAGTGTTTTGGTTACACTGAAATGGGTGAGGGATTTACTGAGGTTGCCATTAAGACCACTTGGTTCGGAATGTTGTCCTTTATGGTAATTAGGCCACCTGGATTCTGTGAGGGCCAAGAGAGAGTAAGAGGGAGGTAAGTAACTACCCAGTTAGGAGCCTCTCAGGTGCCTGGATAGCTGGGGCGAGAAGGAGAGGGGAGGGAGAGGTCAGGGGAGAGACTGGTGTTCAGAATAGTTAGGATCTGAAGTCATCTTTTTTTCCACTTTTCCCCCTGCAGTCTGAGTTAGTTTTCTCTGCAGTTTCACAGCTGCAAGATTAGTTTTAAGGTAGAGAAGACCATGGAGGGAGCCAGGAGGGATGCATGAGGAGTAAGGCTGGCAACTTGGTCAAGAGAAAGAAAAACAGGCTGGGTCACTGGCCTGCTCACTTTAATTTTCCTTTGATTGGGTTGGGGTAAGAAAAAGCATTAGTACTTTGCACATTTTAATTCTGTATTTCCCTTTATTGTTGGGTAAATGGATGGTGCTCCAGCTTTAAGAATACATAGACTATGCATTCCTGACGGAACACATGCTATGTGCAAACTAGTTAAAGAGAGGAAATGACATGTTCTGGAGGCAAACATGGACTTTTTATATCCCAGCACTGAGTCTCTGCAACTTCTGTTGTGTTATCCCCTCTTGATGCTCTGGTAGGTGGGTGTGGGGCAAGGGTTAAGGTTGTGGAGTTTTGAATTCAAATAGACATGGGCTCAAACCTCACTTCTCTACTTATTACCTAAATGGTCTTGAAAATTTTACTTATCTGAGCAAGTTTAAGTTTCCTAATGTGTACATTAGGAGATATTAGTTCCTGGTTGATAGAGTAAAAGTGGGGATTAATTGTGATCATGCAGATGAGATTCCCAACCCCAACCCAAGGCCCCAATGTTATATAAGCACTTATTAAATAGTAGTTCTTACTGTTCTCTTCCAGAGTCTAAACAAAGAGTAATCTGAATCCAAATCTGCCTTCCAGAGTGGAAATCACACACTTGGGATCCAGACTTCTCAAGAGTTCAGGTTGACCTCCTTGGCTTTCTTTCTTTCCTGTTCTTATTTTCTTTATTTTGATACTTTCCCCTTGGCTGTCTTGTGGCCTAATGGTAACAGTTGGGTCCTCCTTGTTGCAGACAATAGGACAAGGACTAGGGTAAGGCAAGTGAGGCACTCGCGTTGGGTACAAAATTTAGGAGGGGGTGCTAAAAACCTCGGCAATCAAGATAAATACTTTTTAAGTGCAATGTATTAAAAAAAAAATAAAAACGAATGCAAAAAAAAAAATCCATGATAAACAAAATAGCCAAATTTTAAATAAAGATAGTATCTCATCCTTGTAATTGTATGACTCATTCACTCACCCTAATCCTGGCCCTGGCAGACAATTAATTTTTTACTCCATTTTTTTTCATAATTCAACATGTGAAAAGGGAATTCCTTATTCCATGCGGACTTCACTTGCAGTCAGAATGCAATAAGCGCTGTGATTATTTTCTCATTAGCCTTGTGACAGCTGGAATTGTGGCCCTTCCACTTTCCTTTCCCTGATAAGAAGGCTGAGTGTTCCTGAGACATATGACTACTAGCTCTCGGGTCATCGTGTGGCTGTCCTTGGCCTCTCCCAGAAATTCCATCTCCTCCACCAGAAATGACCACTCATCCCATGAAGAGCCATGCTTCTCCACTACTGCGTCTGTATCCTACTCAAGGCAGAGGGTGATCGTGGGCAGAAGCTATCAAAATAAAGCGTAACTTTGAGAAAATATGCCTGCTATTGGAGCTCTGCATACGTTCTCTTCACACACGTGGTTTCTTTATTCTCACACATTTCCGGATAACATGCTTTTGCTTTGAAGCCACCTTGCTGGAGGAGTAGTTTGCCCACCTTTTCCTAGCATGAGTTTCTCCTGACATTTCTTTTGCTATCTCAGTTTGTGAAGCTCTGGATCCTGGGTACCTAGTGGAACCATCAGACCCAATTGATTCTTGTTTCTGACTTAGTTCTTGCTGGTTTGGCCCATGACAAACCTGAGAATCTATCCCATTCCCAGGATGGTGAGGTAATGGCTCTGTGTGGTTGTTGCTACCCCTCTCCCTTCTCTTGTCTTTCAAGATAGCATCTGATTCTCCATCTCCAACAAGTTCTTCCCATATCAAACATTGGTATTGGTATGAAATATAATCTACAGATACTTTTTTTGGTTTTTTTATATCTACCTAACACTGTTTGGTATAGATTTTTTTTCATGTTTAATGTTATTTATTTAATTGCTCCCAGAAGAGCATTTACTAGCTTAAGACCACGTGAATATTTTTAGAATTATTGATAGATATTTAAAAATTACCCCTCAAATGGTTTGTATCAATTTACCTCCACCTAATTATTTGTCAGAGTATCCATTTCATTTGATAGTTACCAGCAATGAGTATTGTCTTAAACAACAGCAATAACAAAACCTAGCTGATTTGACAAGTAAAAAAAAATTGGGGGTTTTTAAACCTGCATTTTAAAATTTCTAGTTAGTGAACATTTCCCATCTGTTCATTTACTAATAGCATATCCTCTTGTGTGAATTTTTTTTCCATTTCATTAGCCTGTGGTCCATTGGGATTTTAGTGTTTATCTTTAAAATTTGTACAGATCTTTTTATCATGATGATATTAACTCTATTATATATGCTGTCTGTGTTTGGCTTTTAATTTAGTTTTAATGAAGAGATATCCTAACAATTTATGAAATATAATATCATTTAAAAATATTTCTTCTATCTTTTTAATACTTAAAAAAGACCTCTACCCTGTGAAAGTATGACATTGAATTCTGTTTTCTCTCAGATTAAAAAATATTATCTTGTACAAATTATTAACCAAATGTTAAACACCATTTATTAAATGATCTTGGACTTCCTTGATAGTTTTTTATTTAACTAAACTTTCATTTTGAGAAATCATAGATTCACATGCATATAACCTTTACCCAGTTTCTGCCAATGGTAACACCTTGCAAAAGCAGAGTTAAATATCACAACCAGCATACCGATACTGACACAGAGAAGACACACATTTCCATCACCACGGGATCCCTCACGTTGCCCTTTTATAGCTCAACAACTTCCTTCCTACCTTTTTCCTCCTTTTTTAGCCACCAGCAACCACTAATCTTTTCTCTATTTATATAATTTTGTCATTTCAAGAATGTTCTGTAAATGGAATCATATAGTATATAAACTTTTTTGGGGTTGACTTTTTTTTCACTCAGCATAATTCTCTGAAGATTCCTTCAGCTTGTGTATCAGTAATTCATTCCTTTTTATTACTGAGTAGTATTCCATGGTATGGATACAACCATTCATCCTGAAGAACATCTGGATTGTTTCCAATTTTTGGCTATTATGAGCAAAACTTCTATAAAGATTTGTATATAGGTTTTTGTGTAAGCATAATTTTTCATTTCACTTGGATAAATGATCAGGAGTGGAATTGCTAGGTCATATAGTAATTATATGTTTAGGTTTTTTTTTATTTTTATTTTTTACTGTCAAACTCTTTTACAGAGGGGCTGTACCAGTTTACATTCCTACCAGCAATGTAGGTGGGATCTAGTTTCTCTGTATTCTTTTAATTATTATTATTATTATTTTATTTCAGCCATTCTGATAGATGTATAATGAAATCTCATTGTGGTTTTAATTTGTATTTCCTTAGTAGCTAATGATGTTGAACATTTTTTATTTGCTATTTGCCTTCTGTATAGTCTTTAGGTGAAATGTCTATTCATGTCTTTATAGTCT
This sequence comes from Tolypeutes matacus, assembly GCA_026826555.1. Taxonomy (NCBI): domain Eukaryota; kingdom Metazoa; phylum Chordata; class Mammalia; order Cingulata; family Chlamyphoridae; genus Tolypeutes; species Tolypeutes matacus. The sequence goes on along the minus strand of JAKSZT010054334.1, from coordinate 46,704,390 downwards.
TTTGGGTGAAATATCTATTCATGTCTTTTGTTAATTTCTAATAGCTTTTTTTTTTTTTTTTTTTTTTTTACTGTTGAGTTTTTTTTTTCTTATATTTTTTATTCTACCAGGAGGTCCCGGGGATCGAACCCAGGTCCCTCCATATGGCAGACGGACACCCAACCATTTGAGCCACATCTGTCCCCATACTGTTGAGTTTTGAGAATGTCTTATATATTCTAGATAGTCATCTTTTGTCAGATATGTATCAGATATTTTCTCCTTGTCAGTAATTTATCCTTTTATCCTCATAACAGGGTCTTTCGCAGAGCAAAAGTTTTTAATTTTGATGAATTCCAATTTATCATATTTTCATGAATAGATTGTGCTTTTGGTAAAAAGTCTAAGAACTCTTTGCCTAGCCCTAGATCCCAAATATTTTCTCCTATATTTTTCCCTACAAGTTTTATACTTTCATGTTTTACATTTACATCTGTGATCCATTTTGAGTTTTTTTCTATAAGATGTGAAACTGTGGTTGAATCTTGTTTTGAGTTTTTTGCTTGTGGATGTCCAAATGCTCCTTTACCATTTGCTGAAAAGGTCTCTTTCTTCTATGGAGTTGCTTTTGCACCTTTGTAAAAAAAAAATCAGTTTGGAATATTTGTGTGGGTTGTTTCTGGGTACTTTATTCCATTCCATGTGACTATCCCTCCACCAATATCCGGCAGTCTTGATTACTGTAGCTACATAATACGTCTTGAAATTGGGTTTACTGATTCATCCCACTTTATTCTTTTTCAAAATAGTCTTAGCTAGTCTAATTTCCTTTGCAGTTCTATATACTTGTAGCAGTTTGATGTTATTGATGAATTCCAAAAAGAAATACTGGATTATGTTTGTTAACTGGTCTTTTCCTCTGGGTGTATTAGAGTGTATTGGATTCAGAGGTTTTACTTTTACTTGATTAAACTATTATTAAGGCTTTGATTGGGCCACGTCAGTAGTATGTTGAGTTCCCGCCCCTTGGTGGGCAGGGATTCACAGAGAAACCACATGACAAAGAAGGAAGTTTGGAGTTCTTGAACTGGAGCCCTGGGAAGTAGGCACACAGAGGAGCTTGGTTGTAAGGAAAGAGAAAAGGCCCTGGGAAGAGAAACAAGCCTTTCACCTGACAGTCTGCAGTTGGCCTTGTGGAGATAGCAGAGGAGCTGAGCTCAGAGAGAAGCAAGCCTGGGGAAGAGAGGAACCCAGGAAGCCTGAACCCTCACAGACATTGCCAGCTGTTTTGTTCCTACACATTGCAATAGACTTTGGTGAGGGAAGTAACTTACACTTTATGGCCTGGTAACTGTAAGCTTCTACCCCAAATAAATACTCTTTATGAAAGCCAACAGATTTCTGGTATTTTGCATCAGCACCCCTTTGGTTGACTAATACAATACATACATTTTAGAATAATATTCCTATAACTACAAAATAACTTACTGTGATTTTGATGTGAATTTCATTAAATACATATATCAACTTGGGTAGAACATGGGATGTGTCCCCATTTATTTCAATCTTTAATTTTTTTAATTAGCATTTTGTAGTTTTCAGCATGCAAGTACTGTACATGTTTTGTTATATAATATTACATTTTTTAGCAACTGTAAATGGTATTTTATTTTTAATTTGGGTTTCCATATACCCATTGTTAGTATATAGAAATACTATATAGTATTTTGTATGCTTATCTTGTATCTTGTGACTTTTTAAAAATCATTTATTATTTCAAAAGATTTAGTTTTCCACCATTAAGTATATTGTTAAGTTGTTGGTTTTAAGTAGATGCGCTTTATCAAGTTGAAGTTCCCATTTATTCTTATTTTTCTTAGAGTTTTTATGATGAGTTTCTTTTTCAACATTTTAATTTTGTCAAATGCTTTTTCTGCCATCAATTAATATGATTATGTGATTTTTCTTCTGTTGCCTGTTAATGTGGTAGTTTATATTGTTTGACTGTAACATACTGACTTGCATCCCTGGAATAAACCCCACTTAGTCATGGTCTTTGATTATTTTTAAATATTGCTTGATTCTGCTTGTTAATATTTTGTTAAAGATTTTTTTTGTCTATATTCCAGGGGGATAATGTTCTTTAGTTTTCTTATTTTGTACTGTCTTTTTCTGGATTTGATATTATGATAATACTGGCTTTATACAATTAATTGGGAAGTGTTCCTCTTCTATTTTCTGGAAGAGATTGTGTAGAATTGGTGTTAATTCTTTAAACATTTGGTAGACTTCTCCAGTGAAATCATCTGGACCTGAGGTATTTGTGTGTGTGTGTTTTTAAATTACACATTTAATTTCTGTAATAATCACAGAGCTATTCAAATGACCTATTTCATATTGTGTGAGTTGTGACACTTTGTTTTTTGAGGATTGTACCATTTCATTAACTTGCCAGATTTACGTGTGTAAAGTTGTTTCTAGTGTTCCCGTATTTTCCTTTAGCCCTTTAAAGGACTTTTAGTTTCTTGGCTGCTAAAACAAATGCCATTCAATGTGGTGGCTTAGACAACTGGAATCTATTTGCTCATGGTTTTGAAGCTGGAAGAAGTGCAAAATCAAGGTGTCCTTGGGATTTGAACCAGCACTTCCTAATCCATCCACCCCCCTGTGCTGTACCACCAAACCCAGGAACACCACCGCTCATCTGCCCCATCCCCCAACATGCAACCACACTCTATCCCTTTACCATAGATTATGTCCATATCGGAGATGGCTCAAAGCCTGCTCTTCTCTTACTCTCCTTTGTTAACCTATCTTTCAGACCATGGTTCTCAGAGACTGCTCACTTTCCTCAGTTCAGATCAGTGAGGTCATATACTGTTCATCCTTCAGTGCCTGGCTTGCTTCACTCAACATAAGGTCTTCAAGATTCATCCACGTTATTCCATGTGTTAGCACTTTGTTCCTTCTTACCGCTGAGTAATATTCCATTGTATGTATGTGCCACATTTTGCTTATCCATTCGTCTGTTGATGGGCACCGGGGCTGATTCCAACTTTTGGCAATGGTGAACAATCCCAGTGGGTTCCGTGTAATATTTTAGGTAATCTAAGCACCTCTTAAAATATATGTATAAATATATATATAAATAACATTTTTGTAAGCAAATACACATATATGCATATATATTTATATATCATTTTACAAATGTTTGTATGTATTGTGAGAATTTTGATTTTTACCCATAATAATAAAATAAAAAAAATAAAAAAAAATCAAGGTTGTCATCAAGGTGATGCTTTCTCCCAGAAGAGTGTGGCATTCTTCTATGCAGGAAGGCTGTCCACAGCAATCTTTGGTCCTTAGCTATTCTGTCATATGGAAATGCCGTGGTGGCCTCTCCTGGCTTCTCCTTTCTCTTCCTGGTTCTGTTAACTTCCAGCTTCTGGCTGCTACCCTGCTGCTTTTTCTCTCTTTTTCTCTCTCCTTACAAGGCCTTCAGTAGTACGATTAAGACCCAATCTTACTCAGCAGGGCCACACCCAAACTGAAGTAACCTCACCCAAAAGTCCTATTTACAGTGGGCTCACACCCACAGGAATGGATTAAGTTTAAGAACATGTTTTTCTGGAGTACATAGCTTCAGATCACCAAAAGGACCATTTTTAAAAAGTCTTTGTCTGAAATGTCCCAGGTTTGAGCCTCCTCACTGATGGGTTCTCATGCTTTAATATTCTCCTTTGCCTGGGTCATCAATTCTGTTTCTATGTATGTTTTGTAATCTTTTGTTGAAACCTGGACATATTGATATTTTAATGTGTTGTTGCTGGAATTTTGACTCTAAGTCTTCTATTCCTGAAGCTTGTATACAGCTAGTATTATGACTAAGCTTTCCTTGAATGCTAGGAGCTAACAAAAAAGAAGAAAAAAATAAATAAACACCTTTCTTAGTCATTGCAGATTGATCTGTGGAGTGTTCTCCTTCAGAGCTTATCTAAACAGTGAGTTTAGAGAATAGTTCAAGGCCAAAGCATAGGGGCTTCCATGATCCTTATTGCACATGTGCCTTGTCTTGGGCATGCACATCTGTCCCTAGAAAGTCCCCTGCTTACACAGTTCTTAATGTCCCCTCTTCCCTAGGAAACTGCTTCCTTGTGGTGCTGGCCACTGCTCCCCAGGTAGCATGAGTTGACTGTCCTCATATAGCACTCTGTACGAGAGCTCAAGAGCCACCTTCTACACAGAGGGCAAGTTCTGGAATGGTTAGTCCCTCAGGCCACCACTAGACTGATTGGGCCAGAAATAGATGCTCCTACTATTTGCATGAGGTTTATTCTGCTCCTTCCAGAACTGGGACCAGAGATCTGCACTGGGAGTGTGGGCTGGCTCCATGCTGAGTTGGTGAGGGGTGAGGGAGAAGCCATACAGGTCACCACAAGATGCGACCACTTTTAAATAACCTTTTTCTTGATTTGGCACTCAGTCTGTTGCAATCCTTTAATGATTTACACTTTGAGAAAGATGTTTCTGTCAGTGCTTGCTGGTTGTTTAAAGTTTTTGTGGGGGCATGGATCCCTGAAGCTTCTCATTTTGCCACCTTGATTCTCTGAGAAAATTTTAAAGGCCTTGATTCAATGTGTAATGTTTGACAAAGTGCAAAATACCAACAGCACTTTGGATATCTTCAAGAATCCTGTTTGGAATGATGGAAATGTTTTGGTAATGGGTGGTGGTGATGGTAGCACAATATTGTGTTCACAGTTAACAACACTGAGCTATATATCTAAATATGATTAAAAGGAAAAATGTTAGATTGTATATAGGTAATAGGATAAAAAACTTAAAAAATTCTATGGACTACATTCTCTAATAGAGTGGCAAGAATCCTCGAGTACATGGGCAGTACCTAGTGAAGGAGGACAGACCATTATGCCAGGCCCTTGATATTGATGTCTGTACTTATGAATCTTGTTCTTGTGAAATTGAACTTAGTCTAGTATTATGTATTGTCTAAGAGTTACCTCCTGAAAGCCTCCTTGCCTCTCTCTAAGTCAAACTCAGCATATAAATGTACTACCTTCCCTCCAGTGTGGGATGTGACTCACAGAGATGAACCTCCCTGGCACTGAGGGGTTATTAACAAGCATCAACTAGTGATGCATTTGGAAAAAGACCTTGACCAAAAGGGGGAAATATTAAATACAAATGAGTTTTTATGGCTGAGAGATTACAAAGTTATATGTGAGGTCATTCCAAAGGTTACACTTAGGCACATCTCAGCAGGATCTTGTTGACTGCTACAGTAAACAGTGCCTCAATCAGCAGGGGCCCTGAGGGCTCTAGAGACATCCAGACACTATAGACAGGACAGACAATATCAGGAATTCGACACCCTGTCAGTAGGCCTTACTTTGGAATATATGTTCTCCAATGTAACAGTTAGACTCATTTATAATTTCCCTACACAAGGCTCTTCTGCCTCTTTTATTTAAATCTATAATTAGCACTATATTCATTAATATATGTTCCAGTCTTTGGTCTGTTCATATGCAGTTGAGCCCTGAATTTCAGCAGAGTTGCAACATCTACTATCCAGTTTATTGGACTAGCCCAGGACAAATAACAAAATGATGATGGACAATGCCCATACCAAAAACAGACAGTATCTACAACTGCAAGCAAGAAAATTCCATTCATCTGCCCCATGTGATCTAAGCCCCCTCTCAATTAGAATAATCATCACCATCCTCAAATCCTCAATTGAGGAATGAACAAACATAAGGGGGTAATGCAACTATGGACTAAAGTGGACTTATTATAATTCTAGCAATGGAAAAACCTGTATCATTGATATAAAGTCAGTGGTCACCAGAGATTCTGAGGGGAGGGAGAGGAGAGAATAGGTGTAACAAGGGGCATTTTTGGGACATTGGAATTATCCTACATGACATCACAATGATGGATACAGGCCATTATACATTTTGTCAAAACCTATAAAATTGTGTGGTACAAAGTATAAACTATAATGTAAACTTTAGACAATGTTTAGTAGCAATACTTCAATATATGTTCATCAGTTTTAACAAATGAACCACACTAATGAAAGATGCTGTTAATGGGGGAAAAGTGTGGAAGGGGAAGGGATGAGATATATGGGAATCCCCTATATTTCTGGTGTAACATTTATGTAATCTAAAACTTCTTTAAAAATTAAAAAAATAAAAATTAAAAATAATCCATGGAACTACACAACACAAACAGTGAAGCCAAGGTTAAACCATAGACTTTAACTAATAGTACAATTATAAAAATGTGCTAGCATAAATTATAACAAATGTTCCACACCATTGCAAAGTAAAGTGGTGGGGTGCTATATGGGAATCCTATATTTTATGCATTATTTCGTAAATCCACAATTCTCTAATAAAAAAAGAATAACATTAGAAAATAAGTCATTGTAGTACCCCTCTAAAAGACTGCAATACATCTACAGTACATGCTGTAGCAGCTGTTGTGCTGCCCTTATTGATGTATTGGATTCAGAAAAGCCCCAGAAAACAGCTGCAAAATACTTGCACCATGGATAATGTGGGCACTAATTTATTTAATAAGCCCCCATAGACTTGGAGTAAGGATAGCCTTTGAAACGTGAATGCTTTTAGGACAATTAAGGCAGATTCTTTTTCAGTTGGTGTAAATGGAGCTCTGTCTGATGCCTCAATACATAGCTCATCTTGCATTTGGGAGAATTAGGATTAACACACCCAACACACTCCTTCTCAGGACAGTGACGCCTAAATATGTTTTTCCAGGACTGGCCTTTTCCATCTTTTTAAATTTATCTAATAATTTTATACCCATGTGAGTGCAGAGAGATGTGGAATTTCCATTTCCATTGTGGAATTTCTTGTTTAGGAGCAGCTTAAGCCCCTTTTCTCTCTCCAGCTCCTTCTCCCAATCAGGAGCTTTCCTTTTACTTATGTATTTCTTGGATTAAATTGACAGGTTCTTTTCAATTGCTCATTTTGCCTTAGCATTCAATTTACCTCTGGTCCTTTAAACATTTTGCTGGTTATTCACTTGGCAAATCATTCAGTGATTTCTCCTTGTAACTGTTCTGGCAACATGGTGGAGTTCAAATGCATAACTAAACTACAAATGAGAATCTAACTACACGAGAGACCACACGTCTGCTTCACTTACTTGCTTTAAAGAGGATAGAAATTGAACTTTGCTTTGAAATAAAGTGACGAAATTACACATTCAGCATTTTTCCCCTCCTTCTGGTGAGAGTGATTTCTGGACACTATTGCTGAGTTGGATATGCATGTTGACTTTTACTAATGCAATCATTATGATTTTAACATAAAAGTGTTCAAAAAGCCAAGCTATTGACTTTCTAAAGATAGGAATGAATACCTTTACTTTTATGTGAGATAGGTCAGTTTTTAATAATTAGTGTTTAAAACCTGGAAATTGTCTTAATATTTTTCTTTAATACCCTGGGCAGTTTGGCTATATATTTTTCACGAAAATTCAGTTATAGTGATTTTAATTTGGAGATTAAATTTTGGTTAATTTTAGACCATCTAAATGTCTGGATAATTCAGGTAAAAGAGTTAGAATTTACATTAAATTGATTAGAGTCTTTAATTTTTCTTCTACAAAATATATAAGCATTACAAATTGTAAGGTCTTGTGGAATTAAAGAGCACAGTTAATAGTTTGGTATTTTCATATTGTGGGAAATATCTGCTCATATGAAAAGATATTTTAGAGCTTGCATGATTGCTAGCATTCTTCTATATTAATGTCATTTGATTCACATGGCTTGTAAGTTTACGTTTCAGCCATTTGTTTATTGACTAGGAAAGTAATATTCCTAAATATATAATATCCTTAAAAATTGAAGGTTTCCCTTTATTATGATACTAATTTTCTAGTAAATTTCTAGTAACTATTACTAGTAACTTATTCCTAGTAACTATTAAGTGACTTGTGTTTATTTCTTACCATATTCATTCATGCAAATAATTAACCTGTTACCCTAAATTTTATGTTTTCCTTTAATTTAAAATTGATTGGAAAGAGCAAATTCTTTTTTGCTTTCCTTGCCATGACACAATACAATTTCTTGACTATAGAACAAAGCAGGACTATAGCCTTCTGCCAATCATTTTATTTAAATTAATGTTAATGGAAGTGGTTTGAGAAGTTGAGGAGTAGGAGAGGGAGGGGATGATGGAAAACCCTTTAAAGACATGACAGAAAGGAGATACAATTAGTATGAGAGAGTGAAACACCTCAAAGAAGGTGAGATATTGGAAAATTTGGGCTCTGAGATAATATAGGATGGTCTAATGAGTACTGAAACCCTGTAATTATGTGGTCCATTTGAAGGGGATTAAGTTGTTTATGTTGCTGATCCCCAAAACAAGATTTAACTAGGCCTAAAGGCTCAATTCAGTTTTTAAAATAATAGTTTAACTGAACCCACATTCATACTCTACCTCCCCAGACTTATCCCTAAATTTACATGGGGGCTGAGGATGATGTCTTGTTCAAGATTTTAAATCATTCTCTTGAAAGTCATTATTGCAGAACTTGGGTTAAGAAATTGTGAATCAAGGTAACAGTCATTTAGAAGTTTATGGATTAACAGTGGGCCTTATTTTATCCTAATCAAGTCAGAGAGGGCACAAATGGAAAGTAAGAATATGATCAAAGGAACATACACATCCCTGACTAATGAAATAAAATATAAATTCTACAGCTAGATTGGTGGTCCACACAGATCTTCAGATAGTTAGGGAAATGCTGATCTTTCTCCTTACAGAACTAGACTGTTGTCTCTAAGGTTTAATCATCTCTTATCCTGGGAGAAAACGGTGGATGTGCTTGAGTGTGAGTGCTGTGTTATGTATGGTGATTGATCCAAGTTACCTGCTGACAACTGAAAGAATCAGGAGGCCTATCTGAAGCCCAACTGGTGAAGAGCTCGCAAGTGGGCCTGTGCTCAAAGTGACATCCACATCCTGACGTTCAGTTGGACCTGAACCACGAAATCTCTTCTCTTTCTGTCTCCAGACCTGGGGAGATGAGATGCTGGAGTGAAATCAGTACCTGCTTTTTGGGGGGGTAGGGGTGGGGAAAGGAGCTTTCTCCAAATAGGTGGTGATTAGAAGGAGATAAGACTATTATATGTGGAACAGATAGAGTATTAGAGAGGTAGACCTGAAGATAGGAAAGCAAGTTTAGAAATCAGGATTATTTAAAGGGGGTCACTTTTTAGATGCTGTTCCCATGGACTATGGGAAAAGTGATATTTAACAGACAGTTTGTTTCCCCTACAGTATCTTCTGTATTTATTTCCAAGCCTTCAGTGAAATCTGATATGCACTGATATACAACATACTGTGTGTGTGTTGTAGAGAAAGACTGTGTAAGAAACCAGCAAAAAATTAAGGGAGGCCCATTGCAGTGCTGGAAATAGGTTTGGATTACACATTTAAATGAATGTCATTGAATATCTTCTTCAGCCCTTATCTTGGTTTTTTCCAATGGTGCTTTACTGGTTGCATAGAAATGGTTCTAGTTATATTAAGCAATTGTGATTCTACTTTATCCTAAGGGAATCACCTCTAATGATAATTTCTTTTCTAATACTCTTCCTACTCTAGATATAATTTTAAATGAGTCCTTAATGATTAAAGTCTTTAGAATTTAATCTTTATGGAGGGTTGTAATTATGGTTCTCTGTAGCATCTTTTCTAAAAATTGGTAGAATTAAATATTCACAGTCTAATTTCTGATATCTATGATTCATGTGACTTAGTTTTGTCCTTGGTATTATATTACAAGATATTTCCTTGGGCTCTTGCTTGATATTAGTGTATAATCTAGTTTATTGTTTTTTTTTTTTGTTGTTGTAAAAAAAAACAAATTTGGAAATTGTGTTTCTAATTCATTTCCCTTATATCCATTCTGAGGACCTTATATAATTTTCAGTATAATTACACAACCAAAGTCTCTCTCTCTCTCTCTCTCTGTGTCTCTCTCTCTTTCTCTCTCTCTTACTCTGTGAGCATGCTTCCACCCTGAAGAGGGTATATGTTCTATTCTCTATAGCAGTAACTATAAATCTGGGAATTTATATATTCCTGGAAATTTTATATTCAGTGGATTTTCTGAGGAAAGTCTATCTGTAGTTTCTATCAGATTGCCAAAACTGTCTATGATCCCCAAAATATTAAGAAGCCTTGAAACAGAATGCCATCTAGTGTTTTTGCTGTAGACTGTGGTCCATGTAAAAAGAGAAAGGCCAGGAAGAAATTTATAATTCAAGGACATCCACTGTGATGGTGAGTTTGGATGCTGGTGGTGACAGGGCAATGAGGTTGGGGTGTGGGGCATGGGCTCAAGCTGACTTTGGTTTCTTTGTGCAGGTTTTTGTGTAGTTACTCAGAGTTCATTGACTGTAATTCTTTAATCACTTCATTTTGTTGCTTGCAATTTGAGATGTAATTACTACGATTTATTCCCAAGACAAGAAATGTTGATATTTCTATGCAGTTCATGATCTTATAATGACTTCTATTTGTTTGATTCATTTTTCTCAAACTTCTGCATTTGTATTGTGGCTTTCAGTATTGACACAATAGGTATGACCCCTAAAGTATGTATAAATATATTGAAATGTTCTTTTGATCAAAACCTTGACTTGCAAGTCATTATTGACCATTCCATCTTACCCAATATTGATCCTTACTCTTCATGTTTATTTTAAGTATCCCTTGAATCCAGCTTTTGCACTTCATGCTCATTATCACTGCTGTTGCCTTAGTTTAGGTTGTATTATTCAGTGACTCCCCAACCAGTATTCCTGCTCCCGTATGCCCCCACGAATCTATCATTTATCTACAGCTTCTTATAGCTTCCAAGCTTTAAAACTTTTAATGGATTTTTCCATTTTCACGATAATTGGCAAACCACATAGCTTAGCACGACACTCATGAAATAGATCATATCTATCACTCTATCCTTAACTTTTACTCTCCTACACCTTTCTTTCACATTAGTCATAGGAACTACATTAGCAGCTGACATAGCTCATGATATTTCACAGCTGTGGAGAAACAACAACAATCCCACCATTATCAATAGTAGCCAGCATTTGTTGAGCACATACTCTGAACCTGACATTATGCTTTGCATATTCACACATAATCTCATGTAATCACAGCAACAGATCCATGTTGTATGTACTATTATCAGACCCATTTTACTCAGGACTAAGAAGACTAAGGAGGCACTGAGAATAAGTGGCAGAGAGCGGGTCCAAGCCCAGGTCTCTCTGTCTCTTCTCATACACAATTCTGTGTACCTGAAATGTCCTTCTTCACTTACATGGTGATTCTTCAAAACCCAACTCAAGATCACCATTCCTTAAGGACATTTTCTGACATCACTCCTCCTATAATTTAGATGACTTTTCTCTGTCTTTCTGAGGAGCACTATGAATATCTCTATTATAATAGTTTTCATGCTGTTCTAATAAATTCATTAATTTACCTTTGCTATTTTGCCAGCTATAAACTCCTGAGATTACATTTGTAAGTTTGTTAAAGATATCGTATAATTGTGTTATATTAACACAATTGGGTGTATGTTCCTGGGACTAGCAACATTAGTCTCAACTTGGAATTTATTAGAAATGCAAATCCTTGGACCCCACCCAGATCTACCTGAATCAGAAAATCTGGGGAGTGGTGCCCAGCCATCTGCATTTTAATGAGCCTTCCAGGTAATTTCTGATTCACATTAAAATTTGAGAACCACTATTTTAGGATCATATATATGCATTAAAGACTGATTTTTGAGGTCTTTAACCACCTATTTTATAACAGGTAGTAATATTACTGTCATGTGACTTCTGGTGACCTCATTTCTGTGACGTGCCCATACAAAATATTCCTCAACAGTATTGTCAATATAAATGTGAATGTCACATGTTGTTCGAAATAATTTTGAATGAAAGCTCTTTGTAGAAACATCTCTACAAATATGGATCCATGACAATAAAGGGAAAGTGATTTTACTCTTGTGGCCATTGATACTACCTATTACTACAAATAGATTACCTGGAGTTATCTTTCTCTGGACCACCTAAATACGTTAACACTCAAGATTGCCTGATATCAGATCATGTAAAGTACTAGGACAATTTCTGAAATAATTTACCTTGGTTTTTAGTGCATTCCCTTTCTGGGTGATTCCCTTTCTGCAACTCACTTCCTTGACTTTACCAGCAGAATATTGATGCAATTTTTTCACAGCTCAAAGGGTCAGAAGATTTGATGTGGGTGGAATCTTCAGCTTACCCAGTGAGTGTAAGTCACTTGTCAGCCTGGATTAGAGATAAATTTTATATTTTAATACTAGCCCTTAATTTTGGAGACATTCTCTCTGGTTAAGGCCTTTACCTGGATCATTAGAAGGTCAAATTTGGTTAGCCATGAAGCATTGAAAGAGTTCTCTCACAGTTAACTTTGCTATGATGCCTATTTACATGAAAATCTAGCCTCCTTCATCTAAGATAGTCCCAAGTTTGCATAATAGAAATCAATAATATTCTTAATATTCAGCTCAGCAGTCTTCAGGAAAAATTTCTGGTCAGTCCTAGTGCGACTCCAACCTTACGTTCCCCTCATGTACTCGTCCATCCCTCCCACGGTCCCCATGCCCTGTTTACCTCTGACATAGTGCTCAGGGTACTTTATTATACCACATTATTTAATTATATATATATCTCTGACAAGACTAATCCCCCTCAGTTTAGGAATTGTTATTCACCAATCTTTGTATGGTTTAGTAAATATTTATTGTTGAATATGAGGCAGATATGTGATATAAACAACAAAATATTCATTCTCATTTCAATTTTGTTTATAAAATAAGGATTCCATTATAGTTGTTAATGTCATAAAACAATCTAATTTTAGATGAGGGAAGGGAAGTGGGAAACAATACAGTTGGACTTTCATTAGTGTAACATAAAGGTTTCCTATCACTTTTGGATTCATGATTAAATGAAATAATCCTAGCTGTAAATCCAGATAGTTGGCTAATATTAAACTTATTAATGTCCTCCCAGCAATCTGTTCAAGTTTTTAGGTGTTGGCAGATATACTTGGGCACATTTAAGGACGAATCAATCTTATTTTAGGGAAAGAAGGGTGATACTTTTCTATTTACATTTCCACTGGTATTTTTGGCTGCTGTTTTTCACCTTTCCTACCACCCCAGGCTGGCAAGACATTTCACGCTGAATGTAGGCCACTCAGATGCTCGAGTCTGAGGGGGTCTGCTGCTTGCTCTGACAGTGTCATCATTTTTTTGAAAAGTAGTGATATGAGTAACCAAAATAACATCCTTCAGTTAAATTAAATGCAACATTCATTAACTGGCACCTACATCCCAGGCACTAAGTTTGGGAATTCACAGATGATTAAATCATGCTATCTGCTATCAAGATACTCAGAGCTTAATGGGGAAGAAAATCATGGCAGCAATGCTTTAGCTGCTTTATTTGAAATACTGTATCAATTATTTCTTCCGCTATCCTATTTTATTTATGATACAGCATTACCTCTTTCTGTTTTTTTTTTTATTTCCTTCTTTCTAGTTTTGTCCTCTTTCTTCATTGTTTTTTTTTTGCTTTGTCTTTTTTAGAGGCACATGCACCTACACATTTCTTTTTCTTTTTCTTTGCATGAGATATGTAATCCTAAATTATGAAGATAATCGCACAAGGTATAATCTGTTCTTCCTCCCTCCCTCCCTCCCTCCCTCCCTCCCTTCCTTCCTTCCTTCCTTCTTTCCTTTCTCTTTCATAGGAATAGAGAGAAAGCTTAAGCTCACTTCTGCCCAGATATTATCACTTGATAGACTGTGTGCTTGCCCAGTTCAGGCAGATTCATGGTCCACTGCTGCCAGCCCAGGTATGAATTGATTCAAAAGTGACCTCAATTGTCTAAGATGTGTTTCTGAGCATTTACTAGAAAAACCACTCAAGAGGCTAAAAGGCTGGTCCTAAAAAGTAGGGTTACAGGAAAATAAGATTGTTACCTCAGGGCTGTCTTCCTTGGTGGAGATGCTCTGTAGGGTTTTTATAGGCTTACTATCCATTTGGTTTAAGAGGGCATGTACATGGCATGCTGTCCATTGAACATTCTGGATCCAATTCCTTGGAATGAACAAAGATGACCATGAAGAAGGAAAAGAATCTGAGGCCTTTGATAGAAAAATGAAATGTTTGACATGTAAGAAAACGAGAGTTTCATTCTCCCGCCAAAATTAAAGACTAACTGTATTAGTCAGCCAAAGGGGTGCTGATGCAAAGTACCAGAAATCTGTTGGACTTTATAAAGGGTATTTTTTGGGGGTAGAAGCTTACAGTCACAAGGCCATAAAGAGTAAATTGCTTTCCTCACCAAAGTCTGTTGCCATGTGTTGGAGCAAGATGGCTCCTGGTCTTTGCGAGGGTTCAGCCTTCCTCTTCAGGATCCATGGTCCCAGCTTCTTCTGGTCTTAGCTGTGGGGCTCATCTCTCTCCCCGAGGTGCATGTCTTCCTGGGTTCAGCTGCTCTGGTCTCTCCGCAAGATCAGCTGTAGACTATCAAGCTTTCTTACATCCTTGGGCCTCTGCCCTGTCTGTGGAGCCGTCTGTATTCTTCTGTGTTCTTCTCCTGTGTGTTTACTTCCTGGGGCTCCAGCATGAAAACTACAAACTCCTCTGCTGTTGTTTTCTTTGTCTTTCTCAATGTCCTACTGACATGGCCCAATCATAGCCCTAATCATAATTTTTTTTTTTTTTTTTACCGGGAGGTCCCGGGGAGCGAACCCGGGTCCCTCCATATGGGAGACAGACGCCCAACCAGTTGAGCCACATCCGACCCCCCCTAATCATAATTTAATCAAGTAAAAGTAAAACCTTTGAAGTTAATACAATCTAATATGCCCAGAGGAACAGACCAGTTTACAAACATAATTCAGTATCTGTTTTCGGAATTCATAAACAATATGAAACTGCTGCACTAACCATATAAAAAAAGAAAATCATGAATAAGATACAGCAAATGAGAATTTCTACAGATGAAATATAGAATGGAAATTTAAAAATAGAAGAGAATTTGATGTTAGATATGAACAGTGTTATGAATATCTTTGCCTTGAATAATAGAACTTTAGGATAGGAAAGGAACCTAAAATACTGTTTTTTCCATCATTCATATTCTATAAAAGTGGAACTGAGACCAGTCAACCCCCTGACCAAGTTGTGGAATCATGGAATTCGAAGGTCCCAAAGGACCTGAATGATTGTTTAACTAAACACCCATCTGAGGCTTCACTGAAGCCTCAGAATTTCACACTGGAAAGGACCTATATGGACTCTTCACTTTCCTTTGATCTACTGTGTTAAACATTTCCATGACATCATTTTCTTAAGAGATTATCCGATCGCTATTTAAGTACTTTCATCAGCAGGAAAAGAACCAAAGTGAGGCCCAGTAACTACTGGAATCCACCTTTTGATAGTGCCCCTTCCTGTAATTTCTGTCCCTGGCTTCTCCTTCTCTCCTTGGGAACCACTAAGTAGGTTTGACATCTTCATTTCCTGGTAAGCCATTCACATATTTATAGACAGCCACCCCCAATTCCATTCTCTAAGGTAAGTATTTCCACAAATTACTCAACTGTGTCACAGCTACAAGTCTCCTAATTTCCTTATGTGTTTGATGATACCCTATGAAACTGTTGACTCTGAGTCGATCCATTGGCTCAAGTTCATCCCTGCCAGCTCATTCATTGCAACAAGTGTCCAAGTAGCAGTTACCCAGTAAATATAGAGAAATCCTAATATTTTAGAGAACGAGCCACTCTTTCATTTTGTCCTGGAAGGCCCAACTCCTCCTGTTCATCTGAAGAGCAACACAGCAGAGTGACGCCTCTGTCTCTTAAATTCTAGCTATGAGTAATTCCTGTCACAACATGCTCCCAGCAAAATAGTCCTGAAAAATCACATTTGATTCCCACTTAAAATTTAAGAATTAGTGCAAAAGATCAGTCCACCACAAACAAGCTAATTGTAAATGGGGAATCTTTGTAGTCATGGTATTTAATGACAAAATGTATATATTTCCTTTGATATAAAATTTAGTTTTAGGTCAGACAAAAAAGAAATTCCCTTTTCATTGGTGATTTCCTTTGGTATTTGAGAAAGGGCTTGAGAGAGAAGAGGATCAACCATAATAGCCTGGAAACTGGGAACTTGAGCCTTTGGGCCAATCTGTCTAGCACATAGATGTGTTTTGTTGGGCCCACAAATTTTGCTATGCCCAGGACTTCTTCTTCTTCTTCTTATTATTATTAATTTGAATTAGTGGCTAGCATTTACAAATCAAAATATTTCACATAAAAATCTGGATTTCTTGCTTCTCTTAAAAAATCAGATGACTGCTCTGGGCTTTTCTATAAGGCACCAGTAGGTGGGAGCTTTGTGTTAACTGCCCCTTTTAGGGTGTTCTCTGATTTTCCATAGCCCCCACTGGTTCATATTCTCTCTCCAACACTGAGGTTTTCTTTGCTTTATTCCTACAGTTATCAAGTTTGTGATTCCTATATCACCAACTGAAGCAAGTGGTTTTTTTTTTTTTTTTTTTTCATATGACAGTGCTTTTAAATAGTTTCTATCTATGCAATATGTCACAGTACTGAAAATGCATAATATAAATTGGGGGTAGTATGTGGGAATCATGTTGCATATTACAGGCTGAGCATAGTATTCTCAGTAATATTAAGCTGGAAGGAATGCTCTAATTAAGTTTATTCATCCTTTAGTGCTTCCCATTCCTGGCAGCTTCTGTATCCCTCACTGTCAGTTTCTTCCCTGTAGGTGAACATTCAGATCAGGAGACAAGCTTCAACACCTACCCTTCCTTGGTGTGTTACTATGTGGAAATCATTTTGCTCATTCAAAGCATGCCTTCTGGCCATAGTGCACAATTCTCAAGGCACGATGCTGAGGGTTTGGTGGCATAAAATCCAAAGTCTAAGAGCTGTTCCTACTTTGTATCTTATTCATTGGCTTCAAAATGCAGTGTTTGTCCACCCTCGGCAGAAACTTCCAGACCACAGGCAGTGATTCAATAAAACAAGTGACTAGAGGAGAAAGACCGGGCCTAAAACAGCAGCACCAGCAGCAGAAGCAGCAGCAGCCAGGGCAGTAACAGCCCCCACCTCCCCCATCACCAGCGGCAACTCAGTCTTAGCCTCATACTAGGCGCTGCTTTTCCCTCTCAGGTTTGACATGTAAGGATGGGGCTGCCTTCCTGGCCTCTGGAATGATTTATGTAGGCATTTTAGAACATTTTTTTCCTTTTCAAAGCAGACTTGATGTACATGCCATCATAATTTTACTTTTACTCAAATGTTACAGTGGGGGAGTGAGTATTCCTTATGATTTAACCCACAGCTCTGCTTTCTCTGGGCCGGTTATTCACTACCTTGTTTCTGACATATACATATATGGATCTTGTTTATTGCAAGTTTAAACTTCTGTTCTGGGAATGGGTGGTAAGGATTAGTTTTGTGGTAGTTGCTCTTTAGAAATATGTGGTGATGACTATTCAATGGCTTTGTGATGTAGCTATGGCAAGTAAGTCTTGTTGGTTCATGGATGTCAGCCTTTTACACAATATGGTCATTAAATACATGATTGTGATGTCAAAGGCCCATTTATTTTCTTTCCTGTGTCATATTGGAAGTCTACCATTTGTTAGAGAAGAAGTGTTACTCTAACATTTCACCAGATTGGAGCACAGATTATGTCTCAGCCCTTTGTTATTGAACGGGTGTTTTTCCCCAAGTGAATGATTGCTTTCTCTTCTGGGCTTGTCTCATTCCATGTGGGATTCTTTTTCTTGCAGCTGTTCTCAGATATAAAATTCAGAGCCTATCACATTCCATTTAAACTACTTATGAACACAGAATAATTTTTGCATTATTCTATGGTCAGAACTTTTTATTGAACTAAAGTAATTAAAATACATCTAACAGTCCTCCCCTTGGGTCATTCTATCAGGAATGGAGGCCACTAGTCATTTTTCTTTGACTTCACTGTGTCGGTCAGCTTAGGCTGTTACACTGTAGTAGCATTCAGCCTCACAATCACAATCACAGTGGTTTACAAAAACAAAGCTTCAATGCTTGCTCATGTTACATGTCAATCACTGGTTGTTGCTTGTTGACTATGCTTCGGCTTCACAAAGTTTTTACTCTGAGACTTAAGCTGGCAGATAGCCCCTACCTGAGGCGTTGCTGGGCTTGTGGCAGAGAGAAGAGAGGTGCTAGATTTGCACTTAAAGCTTCTTCTTGGACATGGCATATGTTACTTCCACTCACATTTTACTGTCTAGGAAAGTCACATGACCAGCCCAACCTCAACAGGTCAGAAAGTACAGTTTTTCTGGGGGCAGGGGTAGCAGGGGAAGCAGGGGGGTGGGGTATCATAAAAAATATTTGGAAACAATAATAAATTCTATCCCAATCTGTATCTTGAAATAGAAAAATTCACTTCTCTCCCTTCTGCATCTAAAATATATCATGACAAATACTCCTATTTGGAAAGAAAAAGAATGGGAGGCACAAGAAGATATTGACCACAGCAAGTCTGAAATCCCAGTGGGAAGTGTTGCAAGGTCCCCTAACATGTAGAAGAATATTCCTTGATTAGGCCCAGTCCATTGCTCGCCATGACCCTTTGGACTTTTGACTCCATCTCTGGAAGATCTTTCTATTTCCATTTGTTCTCTTTTGCCATATCTAAATAGGAAAGCAGGGAATATCCTCTGCTAGGAGACTGAGCAGCTTTCGCAGTCTGCTTCCTGCTCATTGAAATCAAAGGGGTATTTCTATGCCCAAATAGCTACAGTTTCATTTAGTCTAGACTCATGGCCCCTTTGCTATTACAGTTCTCTCAAGAACTGAGTCAGCTTTTTATCAGTTTTACTGATAAAATCAGTATTTATCAATAGCCAAAGTCACAATTCCTTTTGAGATAGGTCTATCTTTCTAGACTTAGTTATGGGTACTTTATCCATTTCCTGTGGTGCTGTTAACAAATTACCACAAATTTAGTGACTGAAAAGAATCCAAATTTATTATCTTGTGGTTCTGGAGGTAAGCAGTCCAAAATGGTTGTCAGTGATCTAAAATCAAGGTATTTGCAGGCCTGAGGTCTTTTCTGGAGGCTCTAGGAAAAAGTCTGCTTCCATGCTTTCCCAAATGTAGTGGCTGCTTGCACACCTTGGCCCATGGCCCCCTTCCTACTTCAAAGCTAGCAATTGCCTCATTCTTATCTCGCCTCCACGGACACATTTCCTTCTCAGACTTTTACCTACTGCCTCACTCTTTCACTTATAAGGACCCTTGTGATTACATTGGGCCCACCTAAGTAATCCAGAATAATCACCCAGTTTCAAGATCTTTAACTTAATCACATTGCTGTGTAAAATAATACATATTCACTGGGGATTAGGACATAAACATTTTTAGGAAGTCATTATTGTGCCTACCGTGTGTACTTTGCAGTTGTCAGGTTGTCATGGGATAGCCATACCTTTAGTCTATTTTCTTTGAACTGGTGCATAAAATTAAAGGGATTCACTGTGCACTGTCTTAATAGATCCATAGGTTTTTCACAAAACGCTCTTTGTCTTGGAGCCTTAAAATGAAGCTGGATTTTAATCAGCAGGTTTATTATTTACCAGTTGGAAATAAAAAATAAGTTGCATCTTCTGATGCTGGAAGTCCTGCAATTTTTGGACTCTCTTGTTTGTGTATTCTTGCAAATTGGCCAAATCTTTTGTGAGCTCATCTCAGAAGCATCTTGCCAAAACAGCCAATAGTAGCCAATTCCTGTTAACAATATTCTTTTTCCCACTTCTTTGTTTGAATCACAAGCTAATCAGGTATAGTATCTGCCCTCCAGTTATTGCAGAGGACAATTTTACCATATATTTTGGGATATTCCTATGGCCGCACTGCATTCCTAGTAACATGTTCTATGTCTGGTTACACTAAATTTAGCTTATGCTAAATTATATTGTAGTATCAAACAATCCAGAAATCTCAGTGGCTTATAGCAAAGATTTATTTCTTATTTAATGTACCTGTATATCATGGGTTTTAGACTGCACCTCAAATCCACATTCTCATTATGAAGGATGCTATTTGATGGAGAAGCCCTTCAACAGCTCTTCACGCTTCGGCTCAGAAGTGGCTTATGCCAATTCTAACCACATTTCATTGGCCAAAGAAAACTATATGGCCAAGCCTTATATCAAGCAAAGATAAGTCTGAATCCTGGTCATTACCCTTACTAACTACATCTAAGGCTCTGGAATATATGGGTCAATAAACTGAGCAAAGTGAAGCGTTTCATGCAGTGTCAACATCACAAAATTTTAAGAAGAATATATATTAACTATAAAGGGAAAAGAGGGCATTTCAAATGGATAAAAACATTTCCAATGACATTAGGTGCAGGACAAGTTCTGCATAGTCTAACCTTTTAAGAAACATTTTAAAGAACTGGGGAAAGATGGGGGAATGAGTTTGTTTAAATGGATTTAGTATGTGATAAGTGTTTAATAGCTGTATTTATTTGTGTTCTGATAGTAGATAGGAGATTTCTGGGTCAGGGACAAATTAATTATTCATTCCCATGAACTCCGTTACTTTTCTGTTCAGGATTTCAAATTCTTCTTTGCGTTCGCTCAATGACTTCTTGATGTCATTAATCTCTTTAACTATATTCTCTTTCATCTCATTAATTTGATTTTGGAAATTTGTGCTCATCTCACTGATTAGTTCTCTCAAATTCTGCATCTCTTCTGGGACTTTGCTGTTTTCCTTTTCTTGGGCCATGTCTTCTATTTTCTTATTATGGCTTGTAATTTTTTGCTGGTGCTTAGGTATCTGGTTAGTTTGTATTTTACTTAGATGCTCTATCTCTTTCTCTTTTATGGGGTTTTAGTGGCAGGAGGCTGTGAGTTACCACCGCTCTTTGATTTTTGGCTCAACCTTGGTTGTTAGGATTGTTCTGCTGGTTGCTCAAAATTGGGCACTGGGCCCAGTAATTGGTTGTAGAGTCGTTTCCCAGGGCCTTGGGCAGGGAGGCTATAGAGGCCAGGAAAAGCCTCTCTTCCTTATTAATTTTCTTATGTGCACTTCCTTGGTCTGCCAGGAGATGGCGCTTGTTGGCAGCTCACAATTCAATGCCTGGTCTGAGCGTATTTGTTGTGACACAGACCAGATCAATGTGATAGAGCTTCCTGTCTGGGGGCTAAGAGCCCTGTGATTCAAACTTTCTGAGACAGTTCTCCAGACTTCTCTCATAGCGCCCCCCTTTTCCCAGCTAGGAAATATTTCCACTCCCTTCTGAAAACTCAACAATCAGTCCCTGTTAGTAGAGGATGAGATTGGGAGGTTTGTATATCTTTAGCCCCTGGCAGGCTCCAAGGCAAACAATGGTGCAGCTCCACCCAGCCTGGAAGGGCTCTCTGGACAGGGCAGACCAAACCCAGGAGTCAAAAGCAGGGTCAGCCCCAGGCTCTCTCTCCCCTCTCCCGTGGAGTCCTCAACAATTAGTCCAGGCTAGAAGAGAACGAAGTTGTGAGGGTCGGATTTCTCCAGTCCTTCCTAGGCTCCCAGGGCAAACCACCATGTGGAAGGGTCTGTGGGGCTCCGCAGCCCAAATTTATAGGTCAGAACCTGAGTCAGCCTAAGGCTGTGTCCCTCTCTCTCCCCTTTCCGGAAGTGGTAGATCCCTGGAGCCCCCTTTGTGGTCGCAGGCCCAGAGGCCCGAGAATTCTGAAGAGTGTGGGGGAGGGTGCTGGCAGCAGCAGAAGC
This sequence comes from Tolypeutes matacus, assembly GCA_026826555.1. Lineage (NCBI taxonomy): Eukaryota > Metazoa > Chordata > Mammalia > Cingulata > Chlamyphoridae > Tolypeutes > Tolypeutes matacus. The sequence goes on along the minus strand of JAKSZT010054334.1, from coordinate 46,682,439 downwards.
TGCTACTTAACTCACGGTTCCATTGTCACGATTTCCCTCTTCTGTCCCTCTCTCCTCTGGGTGGTGTGTAGCCTTCACCTGCTGTCCTAAACCCTAGAAGATCTATTTTGGGGCTGTTTCAGCTTGCCCTCTAGCTGTTTTTCTGGAGAAGAGATTCCCATGTCTTACTAGTCCGCCATCTTCCCAGAAGTCCTCCAATTAATTATTACTTATAATAACTGGGCCAGTTCCCCATGCTGCAGTTTCCTTTTTCCAGGGCAATGGGATGGGATCCAGATGTCATCCTACAAATACCAGGTTCTGCACTTTAGGTGAGGAAGCCTACATTAAGAATCTGGGGGATTATATGAGAGAGAGACACCTGTGCTCCCACTCTCCTGACAGTTGGAGAGAAACCATTGTTCCATAATGTAAACAAATTCTTCTTAAGAAAGATCCTAAGATTTCACCGTTTGGAATGTCTTTAGTGGGAACATAAGGTTAGCATCCCTGAGTTTACAACTCTGGGTTTGTTTAGGGTTTTATCCCTGGTAGAGATGTAAATACATACTTCCCAGGAGGTAAATCTCTCTGGACTTCTCACTATCAATTCAGTAATAATTTATCTTTTATTCCAGGTGAGTTTCAGTAAAACCTGCTCAGAGAGCAGCAACCATGCAGGAACACAAAAATATTCTCTCAGAGCCCCATGTTATGGTGTGAGATGCTGGATATGAAAGATAGTAGAGGGAGGATTTGATGTGGTGAAAGCAACCAAATGCAGATTCTTGTGTAAGAGGAATTTCCTGGTGAAATTAAGTTTCAGTTACATTGTTTTAACCTTTGTGGAAGAAAGGGTGTGTGTTTGAGAGATTACACCTGGAGGGCACAAAGGCTATAGAAAAAAGAAGGAGCCAGTATATGCCCTTCACTGTTAGAGGGAAATGGTGAGTTTGTGAGTGAGCATAGCCGGGGAAGCTCTTGGTGGTGCCTGTGCTGCTGAAATGACAGAAGATGGAGAACCGGTTTTACATATGTTGGAAAACAACATGGGTTTTTCCGTAATAATATGAATAGTTTTGAGGGCAGAACAGAAGAAGGAAAATGAAAGAGTGAGACGGGTATGCTGTTAATGGGTTTGAGATTGGGATGCTACGTATGTCTAGGTCAGATGTGGGTCTAGGGTCGTGGCGAATAGGTATGGGGAAAGCAGTAGCTTAGAAAGACAAGTTTGGGAACTCCACAGGAGCATGAGGTGACGAGTGAGGGGGAAGGAAGAACATCATACACCAAATTCTACTGATCATCAAAGACCATAGAGAATCAAAGACCGGAAATGTGAAGGTAGAAGCTAGGAGACTGAGAAGAGATGTGAAAGAAAAGGAAATGGGGTGACACATCAACATTTATAAAAGTGATTGGGGGAAGGAAGGTAGGTGGGAAAGCCGAGGAGAAGACAACTGGGTTTTAGGAAAAACACAAATAGCCACAGTGCTAGGATGTTGCTCTTTTTCTTTTAGACATAATTTAATTTTTTTCTTATTACTAAAGTATTATGTATCAGTGGAAGAAAATATGTTAATGGAAGGAGTTTGGAGAAGAAAAAAATGATTTGCAATCCTGCTACCTAGAGAGAGCTACTATTAATAATTCCAGACTTTTATCTTATCCATATATTATTTACCCCTCCTTTTCATCATTCAATAATATATGTACTCTTGCTGTTAAATGTTTTTCTACATCATCACTTAGAATAACAATTTTTGTCTTTCCTCACAGAGATGTACAGGCAGTCCCTCTCATGCTCAGTGAATGGAGTGGGAGAAATGAGAGCAGCACAGACCTCACATTCTTGCAGTCCAAGGTCGACATACATCCTAGGCCTTGGACTTGAAGCATCTGTATTTGTCTTATTACCCATCTCTGTGAAAATATCCCCAAAGAAATGCCAGTACAATGCCAGTATTCTTCCCTTTTGCTAGGAAGTTCTTTAAAATTTATAAAACACTTGCCAATTTTATTTTCACGCCAGCCCTGTGGGGTAGATATTATTGTTTTTATTATTGATATTTTAATTTTGCAGATGAGAAACTTGAAGCTCAGATAGGTTGAATAACTTTTCTAAAGATTCACAGCTCATAGGAAATAGAGCCAAAAATAAAATCCAAGTCTTCTTTCTTAATATTCTATTCTTGTTCTTTTACTTCCTAACAGAAGAAGAACAAAGGGTTATTATTAACATGTCTGAATCTCATCTGTAAAATTGGAAAGATTGCAAATGTCAAGGATCCAGTAACTCATATATGAACAGAATAATTAAAGCAGTTGATAGAAATAGCCAAAAACAATAATTGCAGAAGCCACATTTGGAGGTCAAGTTTTGCTATGGCATGTTTTCCAGATAATTGCTCAATGTTCTTATCATTTTGTGCTGCAATATGTGTCCTGTCATCAATAATGGGTGTTACAGTGGTGTGCGGGGGAATGGGAGGAAATGTCACACCATTCCAGGGCTTAACCTCGGCCACTGTGCTTTGATATTGTATCTCATTGTCCAACTTGTAGATCTGTACACCTTCTGTAGAAGCTAACCTGGGAATTGCCTAGGAACATTGAGAAAATATAGAAATAAAATCTATATTATTAAGGTATTTTGGACCTGGCCAGGAATATCTTGATTTTATGTACTGGCGTCATGGCAACATTTAAATTTAGCATCATCAAATAACTCCAAAGGAAATGCTAATGAGAAGTCATTACCTAATAGTATTTGCAGAGCCTTGACAGGTATTGAAGGGAACAAGGAGGTGGCCACAATCTCCGTCCGGGATATGATAGCCATAAGAAGGCTAGTAAATGACACTCTTGGGAGAAAATTGCCTATAAGTAGGAGGCTAATTACCTCTTTGAGGACATTGACAGAAGTGACATTGACAAGAACAGAGAAGCAGAGGGCCTGGAAAATAACACTCTTTACCTGTTTAGAGGAGGAAATAGAGGGAGACACAATGGAAGCATCTTGCCACACTGTAGGCAGCCCTCTTCTCCGCCCTGTCCATTTCTAAGGCTGAAAGGAGCATATTTTAATGGTATGGTTTAATAACATTTCAGAATCTTTTCCATATTTATCTTGAATTTAAAGACAGCAGGAGCCTTAGAAATTATTTACTAAGAAACTGGATCCAGTCCAGCAAACCTGAAGTAGAGTGTTTTAGAATCTTCCCAGATTGACATTGGATAGAGGGTAGTCATTTATTATTATTTATTTTGGGAGGCAGTATCCTGTGAGGACCATCCGGACTAAAGTAGGTTCTTTTTTTTCTTTCTTTCTTTAAATAGAATACCGAATAGAATTGGCAGTGTTTCCTTGAAAATTAATTCAGAGTGTGCATGGCTATTCTAAGGGCTAAATTTCATTACGCATTCTTCCTGAAGAAGATAGCATTGGACCACATAATAATACTGCAGTAATAAAAAATGTACTTTATATTTAGTATAATAACATTTATTTATGGATCACTATTTTGAGCCAGGAACTGTTCTAAGCTTTAACAAGTATTAACTTATTTTATCCTCATAACAACCCTTTGACATGGGTACTATTATTTCCATCTCTCTTTTAAAAAATAATGAACCTAAATCACGAGAGGTTAAGGTTGCCCAAAATTATGTAGCAAGCATTTGCTAGAGGCCAGGTTTGAGTAAGGGCAATCTGGTTCCACGACTCAAACACTTGACCTCCATATCCCACTACATCTCTGGTTCCACAGGCCCTTACCTGTTTACTGTATATAATTTACAACATTAATTTTCTCACTGTGATAGATTACTTGGCCAATGGAGTTCCCATTTATATCCAGATGATTATAATTGCAGTACTGCTTATTCTACTTTTTTGTGCCTGGAGGATAAATTCATTTCAGAGAATATCATAATGAAAATGTACATATAGAAAATATGGCAGGAACATAGAAGGAAACAAGTGGTTTTGAAGTCCATCATGTAAGGCATTGAATGCAACACGCAAAATTGCCATAGGCCCCAATCTTCTTCGTTACAATTATCCTCCAGAGTCTAAGCTGTCAGTCTTCCCACCAAGGTCATATTACCTTTCAAATGCTCAAATGTAATGCTCAAACATTTCAATTCTGTGCTTCTCGCGAAATCATTGAAATGAATGTTTGAGGATGTCCATTAAACACATTTCTGATAGATGGCTTGGCAGATCCTTCTGGGTAGTCTAGCAGTGCAGGAAAAGCCGGGGCTAGGGAATTGGTTTCCATTCCAGATAAGGCACTTACTAGCAATTCAGTCTTTGGCAATTAATCTCTTTGTATTGCCCTTTGCCCATCTGTAAAATGAAGATCGTTCTGACCTCCACACAGGGTGTTTGTGATTGTTGAAGCTGATAAAATATGAGTGCCTGCCACATAGCATTTACTTAATATAAGTGTAATAATAATAGTTATTTTTAGGACAGAATATTTGGACATGTTGCTTTGATTGCTAGTGAAGCTATTTATGGATAGATAGCCAAGTGATATTAATGATACTTGAGGCTGTGTTTTATAATAAAACAAACCAATTGAGTAAAAGAACTTGATCTGAGTTTAGAAGAACATTTTTAAAGTTTTTGAAACTTAGAATCTCTCTATGCAGAGGTTTCTACCCTGTGGTCCTGTAGATAATCTGTCTATACTTCTATTATAACACTTATCACTCTATATTGTATTCAGTTTGTTCATATCTACGTTCAGCAGAGATGACTGTGAAGTCTACGGGAGAAGAGACCAGAACTAATCAGAATTCATAGCTATAGCATCTGGCAGAGTGTTGGCTACAGAATAGGTGCTTAATAAATGGTTGTATCATAAATAAATGAATGAACCAACTCTAAGTACTCAATGCAGTCATCGGTGAAACACTGCATTATACTGGAAAATTATGAATAAAAGTTCAGTGATAGAATGGTTAAGCAGCCATACTTAAAAGAAGTGAAAAATGCCTTGGACATCCCATTTTCTGGTATTCTTCATGAAAGCTAGGATCTGTAGGGACATTCATGCCAAAATAACATGGCACTGTCTTTTTGGTAATAAATGAAGCTTCTTTCGATGGAATCAGATTAACAGAGTGAATGATTTATCTGACAAGAAGAACATATAATCTCCAAGGAGTAAGCTAAGAAAAAAAAAAGTGTAAGAAAAAGCACATTGTTCTGTTTTTTAAATTAAGTTGCAATTGTGATTTTATCAAAAATTGAGTAAGTGCCAATCCTATTTGTCATACAAATAATTGGTTATTAACATCCTTAGCATTTGAGTTATGACACAAGAGGCAGATTGGGTGCTTTATCTGACACAAATAAGGCTGTAATAGAAGAAAATAACATTTTGATGATTCCAGTACAATTTGCCTGCTATTACACTGCAGCGTCTGATTGCTCGTGTATATTTCTGCTACCTTAAAATTAGGGATTTTGGGGAAAAATAGCGTCTTTACTATCATCATACTTTTTCAAGAGCCAGCTTTTAATTAGTGAGATGGCCTCCATTATTTTTCCTCTTGCTTTTCTCCTGTGGCCCATTACCTTTGCTTTACCTGAACTGAAGGGAACATTCAGGGATTTGTGGCTATCTACTGAAATTTTTATAACCTGAACTGTCTTTCTGGTTCAGGCAGCAACACCCAAGATATTAAACTGATACTTCTGAATTTCCCAGGGCTGCTAACACACATCTGCTATTCATTTCTACACAGTTTATAGAGTAGCTATTTTATAAGTCATAGACATCTATCTGCAGAAAGATGTTGCTGACAGAAAGGTGTGACATATTTGCTCCAGCATTGTCCCAGATCCAATGATGGTGGCACGCAGACTATTGGAATGTTCTTCACCATCATTGTCAAGCTGGTTTCAATCTGTCTTTAATGGGATAGTGAACAACTCAAATAGGAGAGCCAAGGATGAGCAAAGAAATGACAGAAGAGGAGGAGGTATGGCTTTAGGTATGATCCAGAAGGAATTATATGGAATGAAGCAGAGCAGTGAGTACAGGAATGTGCTGTAGCCCAAATGTCTGCTTCTAAGATGGTGGTTGTGGGGGCGTGTGTGTTGTAGAATTGGGAACACACTTTTACATCAGAAAGATTCTGAAAACACAGTTTCTCAGACTATACCTCAAAAGACATTTAAATCCATTATAAAAAAAACCGCAGTTAAAAGGAAAACATTAGGAAACATTGCTATTACTATACTCATGATTAGGGAAGTTGTATGGAAGAGAGGTTAAAAACTTGGGATTTGTTGTTTACTAGTTCTATGACATAGGGCACATTACTTCACCTCATTAGAGTTTAGTTTTCTCGTCTATGATATAGAAGTGAGATTGGTACCTACCACAGTGATTTGTTTTGAGGATTAAATAAAATAATGCAATAAAGCCCACTGAGCAATACCTGGAACATGTTAAATACTCAATAAACTTTATTATTATTTCCTAATAATTATTTCATAAATAACATAAGATTATGATCATCTTCCCAGAGAAAAGAAAACTGTCTATAGAGTTGTTTTCAGTTTTTAGAAGAGGTAAAGGGAGAGCGAATGCAAATAGTTAATCACTAAGTTTACAAAAACACCTCACATTATATATGAGGAATCCATTAAAAAAGTCCAATTTTATTTTGCTAAGTAATGGAGTTATTAAGATGAACAGACATTTTGGAGTGGTATTTTGTTTGGTACTAAAAATCTTAACAGTTCAATTTGTTTCCTTGGATTCCAAATACTCTGGGGTTGCATTACCTTGATGCTGCTGCCAATTTTAGAAAAACATGATATTGTAACATATTGAATATAGGAAGAAATGGAGAACCCAGATGTCATTAGTAAGCCAGACATTATAGAGATTTGCAAAAATGTAAAACAGTGCCATTCTTCTCATTAAATTTTTTATTTTGGAAAATATACAGTTACTTTTTATAAAAATTATTTATGTTAATGGTAATGAGTTTGTTATTGTTATTTTTTAATGAATTGAATATTTGTAAAAAGTTCTTAGTTTAACTTTCCAATATGAAAACTATTGACAGATATGACCCACATCATCAAAGGTCTTTGGCATTTTCAGTAATATTTAAATGTGTAAAGTGTTCCTGGACTGAAAAGTTTGTGGATTGCTGCTATCATCAAACATCTGTTAATGCAGAGACTTTCACACACGTACACAAGCTTCTAAACGACAGAGAGCAAAGTGCTATCTAGCATCATGCTGTTCTGTTATATTCATAAGTAACAAAGATTTACTGAACTGCTATATGTGTGAGACACACAGATGACCTGGTTTATTCCTCATAGCAACTCCTGTGCTAAAATAACTGTCTTCAACCTGTGGGCCTGTCCCTGTCTTCTGTGCTATCCTGGACCTGAACTCTGCCTGTTTCTGTGGGCATATGAGACTCATTTGTCACTCCCTTTATTCCTTCATTTAAAAAGTAAGAGCCCATAGGAAGTGGATGTGGCTCAAGCAGTTGGTGCCTGCCGAACACAGAGGTCCTGGGTTTAGTTCCTGGTGCCTCCTAAATAAGACGAGCAAGACAGTGAACTGATGCGATGGGCTGGCACGGTGAGCTGATGCAACAAAATAACTCAACGAAGAGACACAAGGAGAAAAACACAGTGAGAGACACAACAAGCAGGAAACGGAGGTGGCTCAAGTGATTAGATGCCTCCCTCAGTCCCGGGTTCGGTTACCAGTGCCTCCTAAATGGAAGATGAGCACACAATGAACAGACACAGGGAGCAGACAGTGAATGCAAATAATGGGGGATGGGGGAGAAATAAATCTTAAAAAAAAAAAAAAAGTTAAAGTCAGGTCCCAAAGAAATAAATAAAGAAAGAAACTCTCTCTCTATATATATATATAAAATAAGGACCAGGATCTCACTGCTTAGGGCATTGGCAAAAGCTCTGTATTTAACCAGAATTATTTTTATTTTATGTAATAAAGATATATGTAGTGTTTACTATGTGCAAGGCATTGTTCTAAGTGCTTCACAAAGATCAACTAATTTTTTTTTTTTTTTTTTTTTTTTTTTTAGTTTCATGAATTAAGGATCAACTAATTTAATTCTCACAACAATCCTCTAAAGTTGTTACCATTACTATCCCTAGTTTCTGGTGAAGAAATCTCAAAGAGGTGAAGGAACTTGCCTGAGGTCACACAGCTAGTGGAGTCATGATGCAGACCTGAGTCTTCTAACTCCAGGGTCCACTATCTTAACCACTATGACTTAGTAACTCTTACAGGAGTGGTTGCTATGTGCTAAAATAATATTACAGCTCTTTCAGTTTTTATCTGAACCATGATAGGCATTAAAATGCTTTTGGAGTAACTAAGATTCCAACTGAAGTAAAAGCCTATGAAAGAAAGGAATAAAAAGAAGAAAAGCTAGGAACTTTGCTACTAGTGAGATAAAGGAGGTAAAATTTTAAAAGAGAAATGGTTTCTCTCTTCATGAAGCTTACGTTCCAGGGCAGGAGACATTAAAAAATAGGTAAATAAATAAATATATAATTGAAAATTTTTTGTAAGTGCTGCAACTGGAGTGTTTATGAAAGCCAAGCAACATCATAAAAAAAATTCTCCACTACCCTTTCTCCTTTACATCACTCAGTCTAGATCCAAAGTCCTAGGCAACCCTGTTTGATTGCCCTAATGTGAGAGATTGTTACAGTCATGTCCCCGATGAATCATTTCTGCCTTTATTATTCCCCGTGGAATCCCTCTGACATTGACACTGAGCTTGGTCATGAGACTTGCTTTGGTCCATGGGGTGCAACAACAAACAGAAGCCTGAAAAGTGCTAGCACATCGGGGCTTGCCCTCTCTTGATCCTAGGAACTCTTCTGCATGGAAAGAACCCTGAATTGGCTTGCCTGTATGTGGCCAGAGCTAATTGTCAGACAGGTGCGTGACACCTGTCCAGCCCTAGTCTAGTGGTCAGATGACTGCAGCTGTGTATGTGATGCCAGCAGAGATCATCTCAAATTGCTGACCCACAGAAATAAAATGAAAAGATTGTTGTTTTAAACCTCGAAGTTTTGGAGTAATTTGTTATGCCAGAGGTGGGAGGTAGGCCCTGCTTTCCCCTAAGGCCGTGCGGTATAGACTATGAGTAGTGCAATAAGATTGTATCACTCTTATGCCAATAATTCTCCTGTCCTTTCATCTTTGTTTCATATAGGCAGATTTATTTGTATATTTTTAGTTAATTCTTATTTTTATCAAATACATATGCATACACAGTTAATAAAGTCAAATAACCTTAAAATTTGGGATAAAATGCCTAAGAAAACAGCAGGTGCCTTTTCTTCCTGCCCTATTCCCATCCCACTACAAAGAGCAATTACGTTCAACATTTTAAAGTTTTTCCTCAGGTAATCCTTTCTGCTTTTAAGTGCTGAGTGTATACTAGTTTAATTTAAACTTTATCTCTTGTGGTTTGGTGTTATAAATATTTCTAGTTTCATTGAAGATGGTAATATTTTTGTTTCTTGTTATTATTTTGGGGTGATTTTTGAGAAGAGAAGGGGTGAAAATACCTTTATCTCCCATTTTAAAATGAGGATTATTAAATTTATTTTTATCACCTACATTAAGTCCCTGGACATAGCATATGGACTCTCCCAACTTGTCTGGCTTTTGCAGGTTATATATATTTTGTAGACAACTTAGTCACGTGTAGCCTGGTTTCAGATTCACTATCAGCAGAAGTCTGAACAGGTCATAGTCATTCCTGGCTTGTTTTCTTAGTCTTCCATACCTTCTGCCTAGAATGTCCATGAGCACAACACACAGGTTATCTCTAGGCATGACTGTTCTGTGCACTCACTAAAGACAACCCGTTGAACAGTTACCATGCTGTTTTGAAATCATGCATTTCCTTGTCTGTCTCCCCACTAAACTGTGAAATCCTTGAGGGCAGGGATGTAATAATCATTTTCATATTCTAAATGCCTTGCATATGTGTATTAGTCAGGGATCTCCAGTGAAACAGAACCAACAGGAGATATCTGTAAATAGTATGAGATTTTATAAAATTGTCTCACGTGTCCGTGGGGATGCAGAAGTCCAAATTCCTCAGGGCAGGCTGCACACCAGGGGCTCAGATGAAGGTCTTTGATGAGTTCCCAGGAGACGCTGTCTGTCTGAATTAGAGATGGAAATTCTCTTCCTGAAGGATTGGATGAGACATCACTCATTGCTGACAGCAATCTCCTTGGTTGATTGTAGATGTAACCAGCCATCTATGCAATCAATTCACTGATGATTAAAGTCCATGGAATGCCCTTGTATTACAATTAGCCCAGTGCTTGCTTGACCAAACAAATGGGCATCATTACCTGGCTGAGTTGACACATTAGCCTAACTATCACATCATGGATTTAAGTTTTTTAAATCAATGAATAAATGAAATAAAGTTTTGAAAATCTATCTTTATTCCTGTGTTAGAAGATGGATTCTGGCATGCTGTGGAATTTTATGATCATCCATCAAGTTAATAATGATTATCAAGCAATTTCTGTAGAATGGTAGAAATTGAGAATTGGGTGAAAAATAAACACAAAAACTGCAACTATGATAGATTACTATGTGACAAGGACAGGTATACGTAGTTTATATGCATTATTTCTTGCAGGTTTTAACTTAAAATTCATTTTGGCCAACTTTCAACTAGTTTTGTAACATTTTAATTTGTGAGTAAAAGTTTTAGTAAGGCTACTTAATTCTATTGAAGTATTATAACTGAAATTTTTAATGTGGTATGATTATCAAATATTCTCTAATTTTTCGAAATTAATTCTTATTGGTTTTATTGGACTGAAAGCTCCATGAGGACAGATATTGCATTACTAAATCACCAACATATATTTCAGTGCCTAGCATATACTAGGGGCTCAATAAATATCTGTTGAATGAAGGAATGAAGGAATGACATGGTTATTTTAGAATATAGCCTCCAAGTAACCGAGAGTACAGGCACACAGTGTTGGGGAAGGGCCCAAATGGTTGGAGAAGGCCTGGGAAGGAGATGGGTCTTAACATAATGTTTAAAGATGGGTAGAGGTTGGAGAAGTGAAAGGAAGAAGATAGCACCCGGAAAGCTGCTCTAATTTAAAGAACACTGAAAGATCTCCTATCCCCAAATATTCCATTTGTTGATATGACAGAGGGTTTAAATTTCCCAGCTAGAGCAAGTCTTTCAGTTAAGGAAATGTCTCTTTGAATTACAAATAAACTCTTTGGGAGGGGTGACTAATTTGCATGTTAAAAGTTACTGCCTCATTAGCACAGATGGTGTGTTCTAATCTAAGCTGGAAACTTTAAATAGGTCTTTACTAATCTAGTTTGAGAAGGGATTGTGGAAGGTTCGAAGAAGAGTTGGGGAGACTTGGGTAGGGCTTCCCAGAGGTGCCTCTGTTTCATGGACATAGTGGGGCCACTGATAAGGCCAAAGAAAGTACAGAAGTTGAAATTTGGGGCAGTAAAGACCAGCACTTACCTCCAGAAGGACTATTTCCCATATTTATAACTTTTAAAAAAGATACTAGTGATTTATTCATTTAATAAAAGTGAAAATTGTTGAAGGTTTTGAGAATTTGAGGGGTCTTGCACTTATGATGTTCCTATATTTCTAGAAAGACATTTCCTTTGGAATGGTATTTATTTCTACATAATAAAACAAAACAAAACCTTGTAGCCAATTAATATGAAAAATACATTATTTGACTCTCCTTTTAAATGTAGCTGATAAAGTAGATCCCACGGTTAATTCATCTTTGTTTCCCCAAGTGTCTAATCCAAACCTTCAAAAATATTTATAAAAGAATGAAAATAATTGTATCCACAGTGTCTCCAGTACAATGAACATCTCATTTTGTGAACTTGAATAATTTATCGTGTTTCGGAGTGGCTTGGCATTCTAAAACATTTCTCGAATCTGCTCGTAACGTGAAAATACACAGCAAAGAATGAAAATACATTTGGCAGAAATAGGAGCCAATGGGAATATTACAGAAAACTCCAGGGAAATCCAAAAACAGGAAATTCATTGATCAAAAAAGGTAGGAATTCCAATAAGCAAACACAAAATATAAAACCCAAGTAAAAGTTAGGGGATTGTCGAAAGACAAGTTGTAGTCCAGTTTGAGGACTACGGCATTTTATCCCAGACACCAAATTTTGCTGCAGGAAAGGAAGCCAGATCACTTGTAAGAACGGAAGTGGCTTCGGGGTTCCAGGGATGGCAGATGATTTTTATAGACATAAAAAGGAAGTTACTTTGCTCCTATTAATTGGACGAGAGTTTGTCAGTCCTGCAGAGGTGGGCTTAGGGCAGGTGTGCTTTATTTTTTGAGTCAAACTGTAATGAAATTGGGGCTCGATTGGCTATCTGGGCCAGCTACTTTGGTGCGGATTTCAAATTTCAAAAGATAATGAAGAAACTCAAGAGAGATTTCAAAGGGGAAGTAGACATGGACTTTTAAAATTTATTTTATTTTATTATTTTTTATTATTTTGATTCTGAGGAGTCCCCAGGGCTTTCTCTATACAATTTTATCAGGATCTTAGATTTTTTAAAGCTAGCCTGGTTGAACATCAATCTGAGGTTTTTCTTTTGTGGCTTTCCTTTCTATGTTATCAATAACTGTTAGCAAATTCAGCTATGACAACCCCATGGTGTGTGGATAATTCACGGAACCTGATAATACAGCCTGCCACTAATAGTTTTTAATGTTATATAAAAGCATGGGAAGGAACCACTGTTACCAGAATGAACTAACCTGGGCTGTTTCTGTTAAATGAGCCTCTATCTGACCCTGGCCCAGCAAGGAAAGCCCGCTGCACTTGATGATTTTCTGAGGTGTGTTAGGGGAGAGCTGTTGGGTGAGTGCCTATCAACAGACATTCCTTTCCTAAATTATTTCTTCCAATTTCTTATTAGATTTTATTTAGTCTTTAGAAACAGGTAGATTGTGTCTAGAGAGACGGAAAGAGTATATGCCCTTGGCAGATCTGAAAACAAATGGGGTTGAAGAAATAAAACAGAAAAAAGGGATCATTAGGAAAGCAGCAAGCTGTTGAGAAAACTGAGAGCCAGACACTGTCATAAAGATTTGAAATGCTGCAGCAGAGGTTTTTATTTATTTATTTATTTTTAATTTTATAGCTCTCTTCGTTCTGAAAGGTCATGGCATTAAGGGAGATAAAGGGTTATCCTTTATGATCTCTAGTAATTTAAAATACTGTAAACAAATAAATCTTGGTGATGAGGAAATGTTTATTAGCCTTAGAAGACTTAGTAAGAGTTTAGTTAATGTATTGATACACCAGGTGGTTGAAATTAGAAGACAAAGACTGGCTCTCAAAAAACTTTAATATCTTCACAGAACACTAAGCACACTTCCTTATCATAGTACCTGACATCTTAAGAAAAAAAGGTATTATCTTTCAAATATAGATGTCTGACCAAGATAGGAAATAACCACAGAAGTGAACATGCAGCACCTGGATGTTCTGGGCATCTGGAAAGAGGAAATGGACACAGGGCAATTCTTACCACACCTTCCCGTTTCATGCATATTTTTTTTTTCCCATTATCTCATTAAAAAATTTTTAATTTTGACTTGAGTGGCGATCTCTAATTTTAGAAGAAACATCTTGAATGAGTGGAAGGATACATTCTCTTTGTTCTTGAGTAAAATTACTATGTATTCTTTTAGGTCTAGTTTGGAGATACACTCCTGAGCATCTCCAGAATCCTTACGGAACATTGGAGAAGGTCTTGGTATTCTAATACTTATTGGGGGAAATTTTCCCTATGCCTCCTCCCCTCCCCCCTGCCCCCCACTGAGTACAAATGATTTCAGATTAGATCAGTACTCAGAGAGAGTGATAGGATTTGGGTAGGGGTGGGACCCCACTGGATTGGGGAATCAAATGTGGTAAGGGCTTAAATCAGACAACCCAAATATCCAGGTGTTCCAAATTGTCCCAAACCATTTAAATTCTCATATATGCCAAGGTTCAACTTCTGTACCTCTATTGTATATGAGTCTTCTAGATGGATGTGGCAAGTGGAAATAGCCAAATGTAAGGATTGTTTCAAGAAAGGGGAAATTTTGTGTTTAACTGCTTGACTCTTTATGGAAGCTAAAATAGGCTAATTTTGAATAAATCAATAGTAGAGATGATGTCTGGGGGCAATTATTGGAATTGTTGATTCTAAAGGGAAGACTATAGTGCTCAAGGGTGTTGTTTTCTATTTGTATATCCAGATTTTAAGTCTCAATGCACTGGCATCCAGAAAACCAGCAGTGATGTCTTTGTGTCACTGACCTTAGGGGCTTGACTCTCAAGGTAATTAGTGAGGGGAAAAATGAGGACTGGGAGACCCTATTGACTTTTGGACAAGAAATTATTATGTAGAGTTCTAATTAACTAGATTAATTACAGAACTGGGGACCTCAGTTTCCTCACCTGGGTAACAAGAGCAGGGAGTGGGTCAAAATTCAATGTGCATTTAGAATCACCTGGAGAGCTTGCTAAAACACAGACTGCTGAGTTTCACCCCAGAGTTTCTGATTCATTACATCTGGAGTGAAGCCCAAGAAATTGTATTTCTAACAGGTTCTCAGACCAGGCTGTTGCTGATAATCCACAGACCACAGGTCAGATGGCCTTTATGGTTTCCTTCATACTTGCATGCTATGAGCATAATGAGGCAACATAAGCTCTGTAGGTTCTTGCTGGAACAGAAATTCTGCAGAAGCCTTTTATCTGCCTGGAGGATATATGTGTACAGGGAATTTCTGAGCGATGTTTAAGGCTGTCATCTAATGGCAGCTATTCTGTCTGTTTATATATGTCAGAGATGCATAAATTTGAGTTGAACTTTAGAAGGTTTGTCAATGTACAAGTCATTTAGAAGAAATATTCTCCAGAATGGAATTATAGGGAAGTAATCCTTGGGATTTAAACTCCTGTTAAAGTAGCAAACATTTTCATTTGCAAGACAAAATAGTATTATTGCCAATTATAGTTTTGCATTTATCTGAATCTAAATATTTGATCTGAGTATCTAAAAAGTGTCATGAAAATGAACTCAGTGTTTTGCCCAATATTTCCATGAGGTCGGCTAAGTGGCAAATGATATGATGCACGTTTTTTCATGGAAATACTTAGGGACAGAAAGACTTGTTTTTAGTAATACTGTTAGCAAGTATACGAGGGAGGTCCTATATTGCTGCCTGCTACTTCTGGTGCTTCTTTCTAATTTTTCAAAGAAAAATATGACTTGGGTAGCCCATGTTTGGAAGCACATTGTCATTTTTATAAGCCAAAATTCATGAAATCATTTTTATGATATATATATATAAAATAGAGGATGCTTTATATTTTCTAACTTATCTGGTGACTTCTAATGTTGCAGTGAGCACTCAGCCCCTGGAGAACGACAGACCTAGGGTCTAGTCACAATTCCTTTCTAGTTATTAGCAGTGACCCACTTTCTGTGCATCAGCTTTATCATCTATGAAATTAGGACCAGTGATAATCTTCCTCATAAAATGTCTGTGATGTTTAAGTGACATAATGCTGATTGTTCCTTGTACTTAAAACAAGTTCTATAAATGTTAATGATGATAATGTTAAGTCTCCTCTGTTCTAGCCATTTTCCATGTTCTTTCTCTTTTACAAGAAAATTTCAAGTAATCATTTTAATGTTTACATTAAGAAAAATACAGAATCATATAGCATCCATTCTTCCTTATCTGTATCAGAGTTTTCAGCACAGCTGAAATCTCTGGTTATGAATAGATTTATTCAACCATGAATCAGACATTCCTACTTTCCTTCCTTTATTCATTCAATCAATAAACATCTGCCATATAAAAGTCTGTTCTGGAGACACTGACTAGGAAGTCAGTTTCTAGTAAGGAGGGATAGTAGAGAAATAATTAAAACCCAGCTTCTTCAGTACTGTCATTGAACAAAATGTTCTGAGAACACAAAAGAGGGAATAATATATTCTGCCTTAAGGGCAGGGAATGCTTACAGAAAAAGATAGCACTCCTACTGTTGTGGATTGAATTTTGTCCCCCACCAAAAGACATGTTCAAGTCCTAACCCTCCATCTTGTGAATATCACCTTACATGGAAATCGGATCCTTGAAGATACCATAAATTAGGATGAGACCAAGCTGGATTAGGGTGGGCCTTAGTTCAGTATGGCTGTGTCTATGAGAAGGGGAGAGGAGACATGGGCAAGGACGTGGGGGAGAAGGCCATGTGCAGACGTGGCAGAGATGCCTCTACAAGCCGAGGAACGCCAGCAATTGCAGGCAAGCTTCAGAGGCTAGAAGAGGCAAGAAAGGACGCCCCCTACAGGCTTCAAATGGAGCGTGCCCTGCCAACACCTGGACTGCAGACTTCTAGCCTCCGGAAATGAGACAAGAAATTTCTGCGGTACTTTGTTACAGCTGATTGTGCCTTTTACGTAAAGCAAGTTCAATAAATGTTAATGATGATAATGTTAAATCTCCTCTGTTCTAGCCCTAGCAAACCAAAACACCTAGTAAGTCTTGGAAGACATTTTCCAGGTGGCCAATTCATCAAGTAATAAATGTTTTAAAAGCTCTTGAAGAGGCGTATAGTGTGTGAATAGAGAAGGAGGTGGGAGGAGGAGGGGGGTGGAAATGGGAAATAGTGCTCGATACTCAGGGGCCACATTATGAAGGGCTCATGTCTGTCTTGCAGAAGAATTCAGACTATGTCTTGAGGGTGGGAGTAGGAGAGGGATTTGGAGCATTTTAAGAAAAGTGCTGATGTGATCTGATGTGTGTTTTAGAAAGTTGTGCAGAAAAATCCAATCCAATCTTTATGCTCAAAACTGCAATTAACTAAGTATATGACCCATTAAAGAGCCTCCAAAAAGACAAAACCTTCAGCAGAAATTTTTCTCCCTAAGGAGTTTAAGCAAAGTCTTCCTGTCAGCTCTGAAAAGGGAAAGATGATTTTGTTAGAGAACCAAGAATTATGGCTCTTCCTTATACAATGTAAATATAAAATAGCTCCCATTTAATTAGATATTACATAATACCTTTTTAGAAGTGTAAAATGTGTTGGATAGCTACTGAAAAAAAGCAGGTGTAAAATACTGACTCTTCTGTCAAATGCTGTGAGATCCTTTTGTAAATGGAGCTTCTTTGAAATGAAGCTTATGATATCAGATATTGTTCTAGTGGAAAGGATTATAATGTTATAAACAAAATATTATGATTTTGAATAAAAAAGAATTAGGAATAGATGAACTCTTAAAAATGCAGATTCTATTTTTATGCAAATAAATTTAATGATTAAAAAGTCAAAGAAAAATACACAGATTTATCCTTTGAAAGTACTATGTAAAGTAGAAAATGCTTAACTTAATGAATTTTCAGGTTTCCACTAGGCATCTGATACCTTACTAGATGTAAACGTCTCTGATTTGAAAAACTTAAAAAAAGATACTTTAAAAGGTTTAAAATACCAATTTTTTGCCTAATGAAAATGATTCTTTGGTAAGTTTATCATGGAAAGATGAAAATTGCATTTACGCCTCTATTTAAAAATTACTATTAAAAATAAATTTTAAAAAAGTTTTTGGTGGGTGGGAAATATAAACCAAAAACAAAAATTTTTTGCTTACCTGTCTTTTGGAACCACTGTGGTCTAAAAACTTAACAGTGATATTTAGAAAGTCTCTTTTGAAAAAGCATTCTCTGTATGTGTGTGTGTGTGTGTGTGTTGTGTGTATGTTCTGAGGTGTGTTCTATTGTTTTTTTTTCAAACTCCTCTTATGCAAAACCACAGGGTCTCTTAGGTCTATTTTAACTTGAGAATGGAATGCCACATTATTTTGATCCATGTGATAGAGATAATCTGCCACAGTCTCTTTCTTTACAGGAAATTACTTTCAATGCCTTCTGCAAGTTGAGGCAAATTGGTGCCCTGAATATTTTAGAATGACTGTAGTGGCGAAAAATGAGAGAAGATGTGATCAGATTTTTTATTGTCTCTTAAGATATCTCCAATTTTATAGTCATAGGCAAACATCATGGCTCTGAATTTGAATTGCTTTCTTTTATATCAAAGCTATCTAAACAGAAATAAAGTGTTCATCTAATATTTGGTGTGTTAATAAAACCTGATAATTTTGCTTTCCAGCAATATAACCATTTAATTATCAGCTATTTTAACCAATGCAAGTTGTAACATTCTCAGAGCTGATTTAGTTGTTACTTATGAGATAACCAAGTAGGAGCTAGCATTTTAGAATTATTCCTTTAGGTCTCTACAAACACAGAGTGCCACACATCTGTATCAAACCTGGAAAACTCCAGAGAGGTCATGAGAGTGGCTTATGGAGTGAGAAGGCAAGTATTCAAGGCCTATTTTGCCACTTATTAGAGGATGAGTTTGGGCCTGTCTATAACTTTTCCGTTTTCCAATTTCTTCATCTTTATAACAGCAGTTATAATAATCAAGTTCATGGAGTTATTTCTGGGAATAAAAAAAAGGTCATTTATCTGAAATTGCTCTGTAAACTCTAAAACCTGATATAAATGTAAGGTATTATTTTAACTCTCACTTCATTATTACAGCTACAGTCCCTTTTCTTTAAGCAGTTATCACTGAGGAAATCAGTTCTGGTATAAAGTCTGGTCATTCAGCCTGGCTGGTTCAGAGATTTTGGAGTTCATCTTGACAGAATTATTTGTCTTCACCAACAAATCACCCAAACTCAGGAATCAGGTAACTAAGAACATCATTGTCTGAGGATTTGAGGTAAGAATACATTAGCTTTATATTGCCATACAACAAAATCTGGGTTAATTACTTATTGCTGCATTAAAAATTAACCCAAAACTTAATGTAGCAAACATTTAGTATCTCACAATTTCTGTAGATGAGGAGTCTTGTTTAATCTTAGCTGAATGCTCAACATCTTTTATGAGGTTCCTAAAATAGTGGTCTCATCTGAAGGCACAAGTTGGAAGAAGTCATCTTCTTTCAAGCTTACTCATATAAATATTGAAGACCACACTGGTCCTTCAACATATGGGTAATTACAGGCAATTATGTTTCCCAGGGTGAGTTATATGAAAGAGAGAGAGGAGAGAACCAACCCAGGATGGAAGCCACAGTTAATTTATAATCTAATCTTGGTAGTGACAGTTCATCACTTCTACCATATTCTATTCATTAGAAGAGAATCACTAAACCTAATCTGTACCCAAAGGGAAAATATGACGGTGGTATACCAAATATCAGTATTATTAGGGACCATCTTAGAGGTTACCAGCATCTCGTTATCTAAACTAGGTCTATGTGTAAATGAAGCTTTTCAGTGCAGTTCCTTAAATAGAGCTTCCTGCATACATTTACTCTTTTTTTTTTCCCCCAAAAAATTATTTATTTATTTATTTCCCTCTCTCCCATTGTTTTGCGCTCGCTGTCTGCTCTCTGTGTACATTTACTCTTGATCTATAGATGTGTGAAACAAAACAGACTAGTTATCTTCCCCCCACGCACTGAACACACAATGCTAACACAAGCAAAGGATAACTGCTCTAGACATTCCTGTCCAAAAGGGATAAAATGGAGGCCTCAGAGGAGTCACTGTTGCATAATGATTCTGAAATCCAGCCAGGCAAATATTGGAAGTTCCCTGATTAGATCTTACAGCCTGGGAATAATTACCCATGGCTTGTAGCTCTACCCTCTGAGCTCTTATTTCCACTCCTGAGTCATCATTTTATCATTTTTGATAAAAGGGAGCATGTATTTGTAGCTGAGCAGCTCTCTTTGCTTGCTTCCTGATGGTATAATTTTGAGTGTCCAAAGGCCTCTCCTCATTCCATACTGTCTCTATCTCCCTCAGACCTAGCTAGTGATGGTGCTACATGTATAACTCTTTTAAGGACTCTGTAAGTCTGCGGTGAACCTTCTTGGTGTTCATATAGTAGACAAAAGTCACATCCACAAGTCTCTTTGAGATAAACCCTTCTCTATCTTGGGTCTCTACTGAGACAGCTGAGTGACAATACCCTTAAGCTTCCTAGAAACACTGTTGTTTGATTGAGAGAATCTGTGTGGCATACCCTTACTATCTTTCATTTCATTTACACAAAGTTCAAAATGATCCAAACTAAACTATATTATTTGGAGAGTCCTACCTACATACTATAACCATTTTCTTAGTTTGCCAAAGTTGCTATGACATACCAAACAATGGGTTGGCTTACATGACAAGAATTTATTGACTCATTTACAGTTTTGAGGGCTAGAAATCCAAAATCAGGATGCTTTTCCCCTGGAGTTAGTAGTGTTTTGGTGATGGCAGTCCTCTTCACATGGTGATCTCTCTCTCCTCTCTGGTTTTTTCTGACTTCCACTTTTTGGCTTCTAGCTTCTTCTGACTGACTGTGTCCAAGTTTGCCCTACTTAAACGGCCTCCAGTCATACATATTAAGACCCACTCTGATTCATTTGACTTCATCTAAATAAGATCTTAAAAGATCCTATTTACAAATGAGTCTATACCTTAACTAATAAGATCTTCAAAGGTCTTATTCAATAATGACTTCACACCCTCAGGAACACAGATTAGGACTTAAACATGTCTTTTATGGGGTACACGATTCAACCCTCAACAACCATATCGAAAAGCAAAGGAAGAATTAACAAAAATAATAAGAGTTACTACTCCTGGGGAGAGGGAGAGAAATATGGAGAAGAGCACATGAGGGGCTACAAAGTAATTTTCAAATTTTTATACATTATGCCAGATGATGGGTACACTAGCATTTGTTTTATATTTTTTATTAAGATTATTTAAATATATATATCCTATATACTGTTTTGGATACATGACTTCACACAAAAGAGCAAGAAAGAAAACTGTGTTAGCCACTAAAATGTAGTACAGGTGTGGTTTCTGAAATCTGAAGTAGGCACATGAATATTGTGTCTGAAACTGAGTTTAAAAGTAATGTATAAGAGTAAATTGTAATGTCATTTAAAGCTTGAATTCTAATGAGCATTAGGTGACTGAACTGAGTTAAATTAATGTTTTACCTTTTGATATGAAAGTTCCAAGAGAGTTATGTTAAAAATAATAATACTTCCATTCTTCACATCCAAAACAACAGTTTTCTTATTCTACTCACTTTCATGTTCCATTTCTCTTTGTGAAACCAAAGGAAAAAGATGAGAAATGGAATTTGGGGGCAAGAATCAAACTTATTTTATCAAAGAATTTTGAGGAAATATCCTTTTCAAAAGCAAGTATTCTTGATTCTTGGTAACGCCTATAGACTTAATAAAGGGAGATAGAGGGGGGTGAGTTTCTGTTTTCTATGGTCAAATAGGGAACTTGGTTAGATGGTGATATTGTAAAGAGGGGGTAGGGACATGTAGTCCAATCTCTATAAAACAAGATTCTGGTTATATCACTCTTTTGATTAAATTTCTTCAATCAGTCAGTGGCTCCTCATTTGCTCAGGGTGAAAGGCATACAAAGTCCTCATGACCTGCCTTCCTCTCAAGTTCTATTTATTGTCACTCCCAATGTTCCCAACATAATTGGGCTTTGCAAGCCACCAGCTCATTGCCTTTCAAGAGTATGCCAAGCTCTCTCTCTCTCTTTGTGCTCACGGATATGCTCATCTCTGTCTGTAAGACCCTTCATTGGCTTATCCTTAGTCAACCTTTATCTGTGGGAGAGAGATTAAATACTGAGAGAAAATTTTCTTGTCTAATCAAGGTTGGGTGTTCTTTAGTGTTGTTTCTGATGAAATTGTGTTGACATTGCTTCCTAAATTATCTGTTTCCCAAAGTTGACCTTAAATTCTCTTGAGGGCAGGAGCAGTGTCTTTTTTATAGTCTAACTTTATGACCTTCCAGTACCTTGCATCTACCTGGTAAGAACCTATACAGCAGATGAATGCAAAATGCTAATGACTAGTGAGTTTGGAGAATACTTCAATGAAGAAGGTACAGAAAAATAGACACGGAGCTTAGTTGAATTATTAAATGTGTGGTTTCTGGAACCTGACTGACCAGTTTGGAATATTATTTCTGTGGCTTACTAATTGCGTTATTGGGCAAATAGCATATACTTTCCTGCCTCATTTTTTAAAAGGGGAGAAAAATAACATTGGCTTCAGTGGGTGGTTAGAAAGATTAAATAAGGTAATGCATGTTAAGTACTTAGGACAGTGCTGAAACTTAGTAAGTACTCAATACAATTAATATTGCTCAAGGTGGTAGATCACTGGATACAATTAAGACTCATGAGGACCACCAAAAAGTGGATCCAGGAAGGAGTAGGGTATCTTTGACTCTATATGTATATCCTTGTAACTGTGATTTTCCTCATCATGGTATTCAACTCACCATATTGAAATTCTGTGTTGACTAGTATGGTGGTTTGAACTGTATGTACCACAGAAAAACATGTACTTAAATTTAATCCATTCTGGTGAGTGGGAGCCCATTGTGGGTAGGACCTTTTAATGAGGTTATTTCAGATAAGAAGGTATGGCCCACCTCAATCAGGATGGGTCTTAATGCTATTCCTGGAGTCTTTTATAATTGGAGTAAAATTTAGACACAGAGAGAAAAAGCTACAGGAAGTAAGAAGCTGATATCAATGAAACAAAGAAGGCAGGGGAAGCCACCATGTACATTGCCATGTGACACGCTAAGGACCAAGAATCACCAACAGCCAGCCTCAGAATGCCACGATCTTAGGGAGAAAACACAGCCTTGATGATGCTTTGATTTGGACTTTCTTTTACCCACAAAACAATGAACAAATAAATTCCATTGTTTAACCTGACTCATTTCATGATATTTGCTTGAACAGTCAAGGAAACTAAAACAATTAGTATGTACCTCCATTTTATCCTTAAGACTGGGGAGAGGAGGCAATATCCTTCTGGAGGATTGCTGTATCCCTAGTGTTGGCACATAGAATTTTCTCAACAGATATTTACTGAAAGCTTGGCAAGCACAACATGGTAACACCATTTGATAAACTTATGGCATGAGTTTTAACAACCTTGATAGTAATTGAGAACCTGAAAAATTATAAACCAAGCCAAAAACTTAAACATTATGACAACCATGTCCCTTAATAGCCATTAATCTTAACCTTTAAATTCCCCTCAGCTTGAAGTTAAGTTTAATTGTGTCCTTTACCTATGTGTGTGTCTAAGAGTGGCTTCAGGTAAGGACAGGTCCACCAGAGGTGGAGAAGTCAATGAAAGAGTAGGGGCAGGTAATTGAAGCCAGGACAAGGCCCTACTTTACATGGAGCAATAGTGGTGTAGACTAGAGGGAACCCTAAGTGTATCAGGTGATGGGCTCATAAAACCTCCATAGTCCCACATTTCATTGCACAATTCAGGAGAAAGTAAAATATGAGAAAAAAGATTAGTGAGTTTAGGCAGATAAGGCAGTGAATTAACAACCTCTGTTTGGAAGCATCATATATAACAGTTTAGGATATCGGTTCGTTTGATAAATGTTATCTTAAAGGAATTTTCAGTAAGTTTTCTTGTTAGGTTCCTTCAGATAATGACACTTTTCCTTATAAACACACTGTGGTTTATTTCATTCTTCATGTGCAGTTTTCCTGCTGATTTAGACAAAGGTGAGTGAATACAACTTTACTCTTAGTATACATATTTCAAAATAGTGTACTGGTTCTTAGGTAACTACCACCAGCCAGTCCTCAAGGTGAATAAGAAACACCCTGTTAGCTCTTTGGAACACTAAGTCTTCCAAGACATTACATTTCATTTCCAGTACACTAATTGGTAATTTTGGAGCTTGAAGCAGTAATATATCTCCTAGAGCAGTTGTTACTGTGAGGCAGCCCCTATAATGTTTTGAGATCCTCTTAAATTCTCGCTTTCTTCCTCAGATTGACCAGGAAAGAAATCCTGGGGCAATTCTGGATGGGACCTGTCAAGTTGTCATAAGATATTGTCTTGTTAGGTGAACAGGCCTTTTGAGTTCTTTTGTCACATCTGGTCAGAGGTTTGTCCAGTTCTGCTTATTAGCATGTGTCTTGGCTTCTCAGAGATTCACTGTGTACTTCTCTGTAAAGTGGGATAATAATAACTTACTCAGATGTTGGTTGTGAGGATTAAATAAGATAATGCCTATAAAGGCCTTCTCTGTGATATAGAACAATAATAAATCCATGATAAATGTTAGCTATTGTCATCATCATTATTGCACAAAATTAATCATGACTGAAGTTCACCTCATGATGTAAAACTTTCTTTAAAAAATTGGCAACATAGAGAAAATCTAAGGAAGACCTTTTTATTTTCATAAACCTTGAAGACTACATATAATAGTTTTTTATTGTAAATTATTCTAATGTAGTCATAGAGGTGTAAATTAAAAATTTTACTTGTTCAAATTAGTGTATGTACTGAAAATAGTAGGAAACAAAACTGTATTTCTAAGAAAGTATCTAACTTTGACTTCTCATGAACTAACTTTTAACTCAGTACAAATGGGTGATCTTTTCTCTAGTTTCTCATTCATTCACCTTCTTCCATGCTAATAATCCTAAATTGCAGAAGTTTCCTGCAGGGACAAGAATCTTAGCCTGGTTATTATAAAACAAAATTTAACTCTGTCACTTGATAGCTATGTTCTCAGAGAAAATATTTAATCTCTCTGGACCCTGTTCGCTTATACAGATAACTATACCTTACAGAATTGAAAGGAAAATAATTGGGTTCAATTGCTTTGATGGAAAAAAAACCCAAACTATTAGGATATTAGGAACTATTTTAATGTAAAACATGTTGCTCTTCTGAAGTCCACTTTGCTCCTTGTGGCCAAGATGAAGCAAGGCCCCAGGAGACTGAGCATTCTGGCAAGTTCACAAGGCTTGGCAGAGTCCAGGCTTATCCTGGGTCTGCTACATCAGAGCTAATTCAAATATGCTCTGATGAATATTTTTCTCTGTGAGGGGTTCCATGGAAGAGGGTTTCATGGACAGATATGTTTGGGAAATGCTGTACAACTCCTCTGCCAATTTCAAGAGTCACAATGTTCATTGATTTATTAGAGACTGAAAACTCCTTCAGTAAAGAAACCTATTTAACCTTGTATAATCCAGCATTTCTTAATGATATTTGAGAGAAATGTTAATTTCCAGTTCTTCGGTGGATGGTTCTACTCTTTTTCATATTTTGCTATTGATTTTCCTAGTAATACTTAAAAATGCTTTTTATTGAGTATTAGGTTGGTGCAAAAGTAACTGTGTTTTTTCATTGTTGAAATTTGCTGTTTGATATTGGAATACATTCTTAAATAAATGTGGTTATGTTATACATCATTTTAAAGTGCATTTCTCGCTTCATTTTTTTGCTAATGACTTATTACTTGCTGTTTATTTTATATTTATTTTGGACTATGGAAATGATGTTAGACAAAAAGCAAATTCGAGCAATTTTCTTATTTGAGTTCAAAATGGGTCGTAAAACATCAGAGACAACTTCAACATGAACAACGCATTTGGCTCAGGAACTACTAATGAACGTACAGTGCAGTGGTGGTTCAAGAAGTTTTGCAAAGCAGACGAGAGCCTTGAAGAGAGGAGTGTAGTGGCTGGCCATCGGAAGTTGAAAGCAACCAATTGAGAGCAATCATCGAAGATGCTCCCCTTACAACTACGTGAGAAGTTGCCTAAGACCTCAATGTCGACCATGCTATGGTCGTTTGGCATGTGAAGCAAATTGGAAAGGTGAAAAAGCTCAATAAGGAGGTTCCTCATGAGCTGACCAAAAATTTTTTAAAAAATCGTCTCTTTCAAGTGTTGTCTTCTCCTATTCTCTGCAACAACGAACCATTTCTTAATTGGATTATGATAGGTGATGAAAAGTGGATTTTACATGACAACCGGTGATGACCAGCTCAGTGGTTGGACTGAGATGAAGCTCCAAAGCACTGCCCAAAGCCAAACTTACATCAAAAAAAGGTCATGGTCACTGTTTGGTGGTCTGCTGCCAGTCTGATCCACTACAGCTTTCTGAAACCATTACATCTGAGAAATATGCTCAGCAAATCGATGAGATGCACCAAAAACCGTAATGCCTGCAGCAGGCATTGGTCAACAGAAAGGGCCTAATTTTTTTCCATGGCAATGCCCAACTGCACACTACACAATCAATGCTTCAAAAGTTGAACGAATTGGGCAATGAAGTTTTGTCTTATCTGCCATATTCACCTGACCTCTTGCCAACCGACTACCACTTCTTTAAGCAACTTGACAACTCTTTGCAGGGAAAATGCTTCCACAGCCAGCAGAATGCAGAAAATGCTTTCCAAGAGTTCGTCAAATCCCAAAGCACAAATTTTTACGCTACAGGAATAAACAAACTTATTTCTCATTGGCAAAAATATCTTTATTGTAATGGTTCCTATTTTTATTAATAAAGATGTGTTTGAGCCTAGTTATAATGTTTGAAATTCACGGTCTTAAACTGCAATTACTTTTGCACCAACCTAATAGTAAAAGCTCAGGAAGGTTGTGATGTGTCTGAAATGAAGTAGCTAATGAGTAGCAGATTTGTATCTCTTTCACAGGCCTCTCAACCCCTGCTCATTTAGCCCTGTGTTTTAGTTTGCTAAGCTGCTGAAAGCAGGTAGCAAAAATTGTGTTGGCGTTAACCATAGGAATTTATTGGCTTACAAGTTTTGAAGCCATGGAAATATTCAAATCAAGGCACTATTAAGACAATGCTTTCTTTCTGAAGACTGGCTGCCAGTGACCCTGGACTCCTCTGTCACATAGCAAGGCACTTGGTGGCATATGCTGGTCTCTCCCTTTACTTCTGGGTTTTGCTGCTTTTAAGCTTCTTCCACGGCTTTTCCTCTTTGTCTGAATTTCATTCTCTTATAAAGGACTACAGTAAGAGGATTAAGACCCACACTGAATGTATTAGCCAAAGGGGTGCTGATGCAAAATACCAGAAACTGTTTGTTTTTTTATAAAGGGTATTTATTTAGGGTAGAAGCTTACAGTTACTGGGCCATAAAGCATAAGTTTCTTCCCTCACCAAAGTCTGTTGCCACGTGTTGGAGCAAGGCAGCTGCCTTGGGTTCAGGCTTCTTGGGTTCCTCTCTTCCCAAGGCTCCGTTTCTCTCTGGGCTTAGCTCCTCTGTTTCTTCCACAAGGTCAGCTGTAGACTATGAGGCTTTCTAGGCTTTGCCTCTCTCCACAAGGCCAGCTATGAACTGTCAGGCAAATGGCTTGTCTCTATCCCATGGCCTTCTCTCCTTCCTTACCAGAACTCCAACATCAAAACTGCTCCAACCCTGTTCTTTGCCTTGCCTTTTATATTTGATTCCACACCCACCAAGGGGTGGCTCAACACCCTACTGAAGTGGCTCAGTTAATGCCCTAATCATAACTTAATCATGCCCAGATTAGCAGACCAGTTTACAAGCATAATCCCAATATCTATTTTTTGGAATTCATAATTACATCAAACTGCCAAACTGCACACTGAATAAGGTGGTTCACATCTTAATTTAAGATCCTACTCACCAAAAGTGTCTATTTACAATGGGTCCACACCCACAGGAATGGGTTAATTTTAAGAATTTACTTTTCTGGGTTACATACAAATTAAAACCACCATACCCTGTTAACATTCTCTTATGTACACAGCTCTTATTAGGTTCTTGCCCTCATGTAACTTATAGCCAAGATACAAAATACTGTAAACACCAATTTGAAGTACCATAGTATAGGTTAAAAAGTTTACAGGAGTTGGCAGAAGTTTTATCAATAGGTGTTTCTATTCCTGTTACAGAGACAATAAATTTAGTAAGAATCTTAGCTAAGCTGGAAATAATGAGCTTGCTATTCTGAACCCATTCATAAGAGGTCAGGAGAAGAAATTAGTATTTTAGTAAAGAAAGAGCTAATTGATTACATAGTACAACAGTCTTTTTTTTTTTTACGTTACCTTTTGATCACTTTTTTTTTATTATTATTATGGGTAAAAATCAAAATTCTCACAATACATACAAACATTTGCAAAATGATATATAAATATATATGCATATATGTGTATTTGCTTACAAAAATGTTATATATATATATATACATATATTTTAAGAGGTGCTTACATTACCCAAAATATTACACGGAACCCACTGGGATTCCTAAGTTGCCCACCTCCCACACCTTTTAAAATTCATTACAGGACAATTCTCTCAATGTATTTAATTTTAGTGTTTTAAAGCAGTGGACATCATATCATATTTAGACTTCTATCTAAAGTTATATAAAATATATATTTACATACATTCTCACCTATATTTACATCAAAATAATAGACATAAAATTCAGTAGTCAAACTAAGAACTAAACATAGCCAGGTTTTTTCTTTATCACTCATAGTCACATTGTCAGTGCTTAGATTTTGCTTTTGAACATCTTTAAAATATTTATTTTCTATCTATAATAAAGTGAGAATGTTCATATTTATTGAAAAAATGTTGTGGATACTTATGTAGAGTCAACTGTGTTTCTCTACAATGAAAAGCATCAGACCAAAAGCAGTTGTTTTAGTGTTTTGATTTAAGACAAAAAATGTGCTGATCTAATTAATGGTTCAGAAAACATTTTTTTAAAAGGAAAAATTGCTAGGCTTGTTGTTGCATCTTGTGATACATTAGTAAAAACTTGACAATTCACTCTGAAAAAGAGAAAATTTATCACCAATTGTTAGTTACCAATAAATGTTTTTTTAACAAATCAATTTTATTGATACATATTAATAAAGCATAAATCCATCCAAAGCATACAATCAATGGTATTTGATGTAATCACATAAATCACCAATAAATGTTGCATCAGCCAATCCCAGTCATTTAAAGACTGCAGTCTTTAATGGTACTTTGGATCTCATTTATCCCTTGCATACTCTCCTTGAACCACTGTATACTTTCTGTGAACACAGAAATTCCCATTCTATGCTTTGGAATTTTACCTATAGAGATAGTGGGAACTTCCTCTCTCTCGCAAAACTTCCTCCTAACTGAGGAAAGGATGGTACAGCTTTCCCACTTAGCTACTCTTTCATTCCATAAGGGACTAGAGATTTCCTATAGCTATTTCATGTGCATTCTTACCTCTTTATTGGTGTTAGTGCAGTGACTCGCCCCTAGCTGTGCACTGGCATCACCTAAGGAGCAGATGTAACCACTCTGGGGTCTGACCTATATGCATAGGGTTTTTAAATTGTTCCAGGTGATCTAATATGTAAATGAGGCTAAGACCTTTCTACATTAGGTATCATCTTGACTTTATGATTTATTATCCCAGATGATTTCAATACTTTTTTCTGAGATTACAGTTTTCTCTTACATGTATTTTCCTCTTATGTTTTATAGCTGTATGAAATTTAGAGTATATGTTCTTTAGAATACTAGTAAAGAGCCCTCAATAGATAACACGGTAAAGAGGAGATAATCAGGTATACAAGAAGAACCATGTTGGCTATGGAGTAATGTTTACGTTCTAGTCACATGAGGCCAAAACCAATAAATCATTTGCCTGTTGCCTTTGAAATGGAGTTCTTTGAGAAAGAGGGAAGGAAAAACTCATTTGGCCCAGCAGAGTTCTAGAGATGCCAGAGAGGCAACAGACCCAGAGACTGTCCCATGAATCTGATCATGAGACAGAAAACTAAAAAGGAAAGGTGTACATCCTTTATAGTAAAATGTGAATGCTGAGGCTAAGAAGATCATTCATTCATTCATTCATTCACTCATTCAAGTATGTTTTGAATGGATCATGCCTTAGAGAATAAGAGCACTAAATAATTTTTGGGGAAATACATTAGCTTACTCTGTGTGAGGGGCATTCCAGGGGTAACATTCTATATATTGTTCTCCATGATTGTTTCCAATATTCATTTCCTCTTATATATATGTAAGTGTGTGTGAGTGTATGTATTTGTCTTTCAACCCTAAGCTATCTTTTGGCCATATTCCAACACTGTTTCAACTTTCCTTTCCTTTCTATAAAATTGACAAGAAGTTAATATATTGGACCAAATTGTATCATTATTTTGAACTATTTGCCCAAGGCCATGAGTATTATATTCTCTTTTTAAATAATGAGTTAGGTGAAAGCAGCTCAGAAGTAGGGTCAAAGAAGGACAAAGTATCTTCGAACAATGGTTGAAGCTTAATTTTACTTGATTGATGAGCCAGAGTATTGGTTCAGTTTAACTAACATTTTTCCACACCTCGAAACCATGGCATATAATATGCTTATGTCAATACTAGTCATAGTTCCAAAAACTATTAGGTTATTTAACAATAACATTGCAGACATTCAAGTAATGATTTATTTAGAGATGTCCTTTAAATGCAAAATAAAGTTTAGTGAGTTAGTTTGGTTATGTATTACTTTAAAGACAATTCTATTGCAAAGAAGGGTGTATTGGAAATATTTTTATTATACTCCAGAAAAAAATAATAGAATAGTAGGCTAGTTCCCAAAAGAGGCATTTTGATGAAATGTTGGGAAACCACTGAAGGATTACGTTCTTTAAAGATATGTCAACATCTATTGCACATAGCCTTTAAAGTCATTTTATTTTTAAGTTTAAATAAAAATCTATGAGAAATGCTGCTTTGAATCCCAGAACTCAAATACAACCTTTTATATTGTTAGTCTTTCTTGAAATATGGAGAGATGGGGATAAAGAGAAAACTGTTTCATCTTAAATTTTAATCTCATATATACTTTTGTTTCTGTTTAATTCACCAACCTTTTTTTAGGGGGGTGGGTACTTCCTATGAACTAGGTATTGTAGAGAACACAAAATAACTCTTTGATCTAATCCCCATTTAGGAGCCTATAGTATGTATGGAGTGGCTGACTATGTTCAGGAAAATGCTGCAGAGATAACATTATTTTTTTAACTTTTTATTTTGAAGTATTTTCAATCTCAGAACAGTTACAAAAATAATACAAACCCCACATTGAGAACTCCAATATACCCTTATCTGCTCAGATACCCAGATCCACCATTTTAGCAGTTTGCCACATTTGCCATATCATTCTATCAATCGATCTGTCTATCTGTCTGTCTATTTATCATTCCATATTCTGAACACTTGAGTGTATGTTGTATACATCATGCTCTTTGAACACTCAATACTGTCGTACATTTCCTAAGAACAAGGGTATTCACTTATGTAACCACCTTAAGTGCAGTTAAATTCCAGAAATTTAACATTGATATAAAGCTTACAGTATATAACTATTTTCTCCTCCATTGTTAGAGCCCATCCAGGGCCATGTATTGCATTTAATTGTCATTGTCCCTTTAGTTCCTCATTCTATTTCTTTAATTGTGGGAACATATATGTAACCTCAACTTTTCCATCTCAACCATTTCTAAGCATATCATTTGGTGGGATTACTCATATTTACACTGTTCCAGTACCCTCACCATCTACCATTATGAAAATTCTCCCATCTCCACAAAGAGAAACCCTACACCCATTATGCATTAACTTCCCAGTCCCTTTCTCCCCCTGTCCCTAGCAACCTGTACTCCAATTTCTGTCTCTATGAGCTTGTATATTCTGTAGTATTTTCTTTGTAGTTACCAAGATGCTTAAATTTAACATCCTAAATTGATAACTGTCTCCTTTGGTTTAATACCAACTTAATTTTAATGGTATATACAAACTATGTTCCTATACCCCTCCATTATCCTATCTTTATATAGTTCTTGTTACAAATTGCATGTTTATACATTAGTGCAAAACTACTAACATTGTTACATTTTAGGCATTTGCCTTTTAAATCCTGTAGAAGTAGAAAGTGGAGTTACAAGTCAAAGACAGTAG
Organism: Tolypeutes matacus; assembly: GCA_026826555.1. Taxonomy (NCBI): domain Eukaryota; kingdom Metazoa; phylum Chordata; class Mammalia; order Cingulata; family Chlamyphoridae; genus Tolypeutes; species Tolypeutes matacus. Next base: position 46,650,436 of record JAKSZT010054334.1, on the reverse strand, counting down.
TACTGGCATTTATGTTTACCCATGTCTTTACCCTTCATGGAGATTCTTATTTATTCATGCAGCTTCTATCTATTACTATTGTCCTTTCCTTTCAACCAGAAGAACTCTCTTTATCATCTCTTGTACTGCCAGTCTAGTGGTGATGAATTCTCTCAGCTTTTATTTATCTGGTAGTGTCTTGAACTCTCCTTTATTTTTGAAAGACAATTTTGCTGGACATACAATTATATATCTTGTTCTTCTCCTTCTGAATGTCCTGCAATGCATACCTTGGTACACTTGATGATGTCTCTAAGGTTCTGTTAACTTTTCTCCATTCTTTCTTCTTTCTGCTCCTAAGACTGGATGATTTCAATTATCTTATCTACAATATCACTCATTCTTTCTTCTGCTAACTCCAAACTGTTGCTGAGTCACTCTAGGAAATTTTTTATTTCTTTATGTGGTCTTCAGTTCTGTTTGGTTCCTTTTCATAATTTCCATCTCTATTGATATTCTATTTGTGTCCATCTATTATTTTCCTGATTTTCTTTAGTTATTTGTCCATATTTTCTTTTAAATATTTGAACACATTTAAGACCATTTAAAAAACTCTTTCTTCCCTCTAAGTTTGGGAACAAGACAAGGATGCCCACTGTTACTATTGTAATTCAATATTGTACTAGAAGTTGTAGCTAGGGCAATTAGACAAGAAAAAGAATTAAAGGTATCCAGATAGGAAAAGAGGAAGTAAAACTCTCACTATTTGTGGGTGACATGATCCTGTATTTAGAAAATTCTGAAATATTAAAGCTACTTGAGCTAATAAATGAGTTCAGCAAAGTGGCAGGATACAAGATCAACACGCAAAATTCAGTAATGTTTTTGTACACTAGTACTGAATAACCTGAGGAGTAAATCAGGGAGAAAATTCCATTTACAATAGCAATAAAAAGACTCAAATACCTAGGAATTAATTTAACCAATGAAGTACAGAATCTATATGCAGAAAACTACAAAACAATGCTAAAAGAAATCAGTGAAGACCTAAACAAATGGAAAGACATTCTGTGTTCATGGATTGGAAGACTAAATATTATTATGATATCAATCCTACCCAAATTGATTTATAGATTAAGTGCAATAACAATCAAAATTCCAACAGCCTACTTTACATTTGGAAGGGAAAGTGTACCTGAATAGCCAAAAGCATTCTAAAAAAGAAGAACAATGTGGGAGGAATTTCACTGCCTGACTTTGAAACATATTACAAAGATACAGTGGTCGAACCAGCATGGTACTGGCATAAAGATAGACACATCGATCAGTGGAATAGAACCGAGAATCCAGAAATAAACCCTCACTTATACAGTCAACTGGTTTTTGACAAACCTACCAAGTCCATGTTAGTAGGACAAAAGAGTCTCTTCAACAAATGGTGCTGGGAGAATTGGATATCTATAACCAAAAGAATAAAAGAGAACCCCTATCTCACTCCCTATACAAGAATCAACTCAAAATTGATCAAAGGCCTAAATATAAAAGCCAGGACCATAAATCTACTAGAAGAAAACGTAAGGAAACATCTTCAAGACCTTGTAGTAGGTGGTGGTTTCTTGGACCTTATACCCAAAGCATGCAAAACAAAAGAAAAAATACCTAAATGAGACCTCCTCAAAATTCAACACTTTTGCATGTCTAAAGGACTTTGTCAAAAGGATTAAAAGGCAACCAACTCAATGGGAGAAAATATTTGGAAATCACATGTCCGATAAGGGTTTAATATCCAAGATATATAAAGAGATGTTACAACTCAACAATAAAAAGACTAATGAGCCAATTGAAAAATAAACAAAGGACTTGAATAGACATTTGTCCAAAGAAGAAATACAAATAGCAAAAAAAACACATGAAAAAATGCTCAACATCACTAATGATTAGGGAAATGCAAATCAAAACTACGAGATATCATTTCACACCTATCAGAATGGTCACTATTAAAAAGACAGAGAACTACAGTGTTGGAGAGGATGTGGAGAGATAGGAACACTTCTTCACTGTTGGTGGGAATGCAGAATGGTACAGCCACTATGGAGGACTCTTTGGCAGTTCCTAAAGAACTTGTATATAGACTTGCCATGTGACCCTGGTATATACCCAGAAGAACTGAGAGCAGTGACATCAACAGACAACTGCACAATTATGTTCATAGTGGTGTTATTCACAATTGCCCAAAAGTAGGAAACAACCCAGGTGTCCATCAACCAAAGAATGGATAAACAAACTGTGATGTATTCACAGGATGGAATATTATGCAGCTGTGAGAAGAAAAGAAGTTGTAAAGTATACGGCAACATGGATGAACCTGGAGGATGTTATGTTGAGAGAAGCAAGCTAGACACAAAAGTACAAATACTGTATGATTGCGTTACTATGAAATAAATATATCGTGTAAAATATTGTATGATTAAAAAAAATTTTTATATGTATCCAGTTAAAACAAAACAAAACAAAACCTCTTTGTTCTTTCATCAATTGTAACAAATATGCCACACTAATGCAGGGTGTTACTATTAGGGTAATATATGGGAGCCCTGGTAAAATCTTAACTTCTCTAATTAAAAAACACCACACACACACAAAAAAGTCTTTGTATGGTGTAGCAGTTTGGCATTATTTATGAATTCCAAAAATAGATATTGGATTATGTTTGTGAACCGGTCCTTTCCTCTGGGCATATTAGATTATATTAGATTCAGAAGTTTTACTTTTACTTGATTAAATAATGATTAAGGCTTTGAATGGGCCACGTCAGTAAAATGTTGCATCTCCACCCCATTGGTGGGCTGGGACTCACAGAGAAAACTACACAGCAGGGGAGAGAGTTGGAGTTTTTGAGCTAAAGCCCTAGGAAGAAGCACACAGAGGAGCTTGGTCGTGAGGAAAGACAAAAGGCCCTGGGAAGAGAAACAAGCCATTCACCTGACAGTCTACAGGTGGCCTTGTGGAGATAGCAGAGAAGCTGAGCCTGGAGATGAGCAAGCCCTGGGAAGAGAGGAACCCAGAAAGCCTGAACCCTCACAGATGTTGGCAGCCATCTTTCTCCAACACATGGCAATAGACTTTGATGAGGGAAGTAACTTATGCTTTCTGGCCTAATAACTGTAAGCTTTTACTCCAAATAAATAACCTTTTAAAAACCAACTGATTTCTGGTATTTTGCATCAGCACCCCTTTGGCTGACTAATGCATCTAGCATGTTTGGTCCTCCTTGTTGATAGTTTCTAATGTTTTAATTTTTGCGTTTGCCTGGGCCACCACTCCTGTTTCTTTGTATGTTTTATAATCTTTTCTTTTTTCATTACTATTTATTTATTTGTTTGTTTTGGGGATGCACTATATTTATTTATGTATTTATTTACTTTTATCCATTTTTACCCAGCCCCTCGTTTTTGCTGTTTCTGTGTCCATTTGCTGGGCAACTCTGTGTCCATTTCCTGCCCTCTCTTCTCATCCTTCTCCTCCTGTTTTCACTGGGATTCAATCCTGAGAACCTCTGATGTGGGAGAGAGGCATCCTACACCTGTGCCACCTTAGTTCCTGGTTTTTCGGTGCTTCTCATCTTGGCTCTCCCTTGTGTCACTCTCCTGTTACGTCATCATCTTGCTGTTTGGCTTGCGGGGCCTGGCGGCTCACCCGCATGTGGGGCCTCTTGACCCACATGCCTTCTATATTTGTCTTTTTTTATTTTTACCAGAAGGTCCCAGGGATCGAACCCAGGTCCCTCCATATGGGAGAAAACGCCCAACCACCTGAGCCGCATCCATCCCCATTATATCTCTTAAGGTTGACCCAAAGATACCCAAAGTTACAGTCTTTTCCCATACATGATGGTCATATAATAAATCAGGCTTAGTTTATCACCAGCATTCAAAAAACCAGACCTAGGGAGAAAAACTAGGTCTGAGGACATATGCATGGTTTCTAATATAGTGAATATTTAGCCTACCCTGATTATCACAAAATCAGGACAGCGAGAATATTTGCATAATCTTTTCTTGAAACTGGACATTTTGATATTTTAATGTATCACTTTCTGTGCATGCACCTTGTTTTGGGCATGCACATGTGTCCCTGGAACTTACCCCATTTACACAGATATGAATGCCCTTCTTCCCTAGGAAACAGTTTTTTCCTGTTTGTGGGCACTGCACTGTATAATATGTCCTACAGCCAACAATCCCAGACAGCTACTTCCCTTCTACACAAAGGGCAAATTCTGGGACAGCAAGTCCCTCAAGCCACCATCAACCAGAATGGGCCAGACATACATGTTCCTGATATGTGCCTGAGTTCAACTGCTCCCTCTGGAGCTGGGACCAAGGGTCCACACTGGGAGTGGGCTGACTTTGTCTTGAGCTGGTGATAGGTAGGGGAAGGATCAGCCATGGTGCCACAAGATCCTTCTGCTTTTAAGCAGCCTTTTTCTTGATTTGGCACTTGCTCTGTTACTGCAATCCTTTACATGTTTTCTGATGCTTTGAGAAAGACATTTCTTCTAGTTATTTCTGGTTGTTCAAAGTTTCCTTGTAGGGAAAGAGACCTGAAGCATCTCTCTCCTCTATCTTGATTGGGGCATTCATATCTGTGTAAATGGGGTAAGTCCCAGGGCTACATGTGCATGCCCAAAACAAGAAGCATGCACAGAAAGTGATACATTAAAAGTTATGTTATTAACTTTAAATTATGAAAGCAGAAACCATATTTACCTTGCTTATTTCTATATCTGAAGCACCCAAGATAGTGTCTTATCCACTGGATGCACCTAATACATGTTTGTGGAATGAATGAATGAGAGGCAAAATTGAGATGAGTAGATTATATGTATTCTTGGAAGGAGAGCAAAGTGAAGTGAAAAATTTACTGAAAACAATTTGGGGAAGTTAAAAATTAAGGTATTCCTTGAAGAATGGATAGGATTTGGACAAAGTAAAGAGATTGAACTGTGGGTGTCCATGTATATGGGCTTTGACATGTGTTTATAGAAACAGACTGCAAAAACCAGAGTGCTAGGCATGGGCATGTTGGGCACAGAGAAGATAATAACCAGACATCAGTGAAAGAGGGAATTAAATAGGAAATAAAGCTGAATAAGTTGGGTGAGGTCAACCTTTGGTGAGCCTTGATGACTCTTAGAAGTTTGAGCTATACATGAAAGTCAAAGATGAAGTCCCTCTCCCCCATATATGTATTTTTTCCTTTTTTTCTTTTTCTCTATTTATCTCCCTCTCTTCCTCCATTTCTTTCCTCCTGCCTCCCTCCCTACCCCCTCCCTTCCCGTCCCCCCACTTGCTTGCTTGCTCCCTTCCTTCCTTCCTTTCCTTTCCTCCTCCCCCCCCTTCTTTCCTTCCTTCTTTCTCTTTCTTTCTTTCTTTCTTCTCTTTTGATAGGATGCTGAAGTTCTAAAAGGGGCGTTTTAGAGATATTTATCATCAATTAGTTTATAAAATAACCTTGAGGGGATCCAGATTAAAACAAAATGACCAGTTAGGGAGATTTTGAAGTCAGGTGGGGTGTCTCTAATAAAGATCTGGACTAGGTAATTCTGAAAAATTGTCAAAAATGGAAGAAAGAATCAGCATGGTTTAATAGCCATGTGACAGAAGCAGAAATGCAAGCCAAGGTATCCCAGGGATTGTGCAAGCCAGCACCAGAATGCTACAGATGTCAGAGAGAAAGAATGGCCTTACCAGTGTCTTGATTGCCTCTGAAACCATGAGCCAATAAATTCTTGTTGTTTTAGCCAACTCATTGTGTGGTATTTGTTGTAGCAGTCTGAAAAGGTAAGACACAGGCCAATGTCAAATCACTTTGCCAAATAGAGGTCTGGCTTTGCCCTCAGCCTTTGCGAGGTAATCTCTAAACTCTTGGAATATCATGCCTTAGGGGAGTGTCTTTGTTTACCTGGGGGTCTATAAGGCCAATTAGACAGTAACAATGTGATTTAGGGTGAGAGCTTTGAGCCACACCAACAATATGGTTTAGAGTTAGGGTTTTTGGTTTCATGATATCAGCTTGACCTCCTGAGGGGCAGGAAACTGAGAACAATCATGTAGATAGTCATCTGTGCCAAAGTGAAGGAGCCCAATAAAGACTCTGGACAACAAGATTTGGGTGAGCATCCCTGGTTAACAATATTCTGTGTGTATTGTCACACACAGTTTCCAGGAGAGGAACACTGTCTTGATTCTCTGGGAGAGAGAATCTGGTACCTACCTGGACTCTGCCCTATGAATCTCTTACCTTATTAGGATTAGAGCAGCCTGAGAGGAAGTTTTAGTTATTTATTTTATTTTTCTCTTTGGGGTTCTATAAAATCAGAGAATAGAGAAATGCCAAAGGCGATGGCTGCCGCATGTGTCAAGATTTTCAAAGTTCACTTTGTTCATTTATTTCTGGGTTATCTGGCAAATTCAGCTGTGACCCCCAACATATTAACACTCTGGGGCACACTGGTGGAAGGTCTCTATGGAATCATGAATTAAGAAACTCAAAACACCCTTTGTATTTATGCATCTGAAATTAGATATTAAAGGATTCAAAAAAGCCATGTACTTCCCTCTGACTTCTTATACAATAATTATTTAATTTCCCTCAGTCTCAGCTAAAAATGAGGATAACAGCTATTATATTAAGGTGGTAAAGATATTGTATGTTAAATTCCTATGTGTGTGACATTTATGTTGCTAAACTAACTTGAGAAGTTTTCTGTCTGAAGGAAATTAATAAATTGCTAAATGAAATAAGAGTAACAAAAACATTACACTGACAGATTTTAGGGATAGTATTAACTACTTAGTAAAGGGTATGCAAAGTATCAGAGTTGCCATTAACTAGTTTTTTTCTTTTTCTTTTATTAGAGAAGTTGTGGGTTTATGGAACAATCAGATATAAAATACAGGATTCCCATACACCGCCTCACCACCAATACCTTGCTTGGTATGGAACATTTGTTACAGTTGATGATAGCACTTTTAAAAATAATTGTACTGTTTTATTTATTTATACCCCCAGCTGCTTGTGCTCTCTGTGTCCATTTGCTTGCGTTTTTCTGTGTCTGCTTGTCTCCCTTTGTTGTATCATCTTGCTATGCTAGCTCACTGCACCGTGCAGGCCGGCTTGCCCTCACCAGGAGGTCCTGGGAATCAAACCCGGGGCCTCCCACATGGTAAACAGGAGCCCAACCAATTGAGCCACAGCTGCTTCCCTAATTGTACTATTTTTTAACAGTAGTTACCTTTGATACACTTGATGAAAGATTAGTAAAATAGTACTATAAATATCCATAATTTACATTAGCTCTCTTATTCCCATATTCCACCCTATTATTAACCCCTTGAGTGAGTATCATACATTTATTATAGTTCATGGAAGAACAATCTTACATTTGTATTATTAGCCATAGTCCATTGTCTATAATAGGGTTCACTGTGATATACAGTCCTATGTTTTATCTTCTAATTTTTATTCTAGAAACATATATAACCTAAACTTTTCCCTTTTAACCACATTTATGTATGTAATTCAGTGCTGATAATTATACTCACAATAATGTGCTGTCATCACCACAATCCATTTCCAAACTGTTACAATCAACCTCAATAGAAATCCTGTACAAATTAAGCATCAGTTCCCCAGGCTGTACCCTCAGTCTATGCCCTGGTAACCTATATTCTAGATTCCAACTCTATGAGTTTGCTTATAATTAGTTCAAATCAGTGAAATCATACAATATTTATCTTTTTGTGTCTGTCTTATTTCACTCAGCATAATGTCTTCAAGGTTCATCCATGTTGTCACATGCCTTAGGACTTCATTCTTTTTTATAACTGAATAATGTATATACCATATTTTGTTCATTCAGCTTGTTTAATGGACACTTTTGTTGTTTCCATCTTTTGGAAATTGTGAATAATGCTACTATGAACATTGGTGTGCAAATATCTGTTTGAATCCTGCTTTCAGTTCTTCTGGGTATATATCTAGTAGTGAGATTTCCAGGTCATTTGGTAATTCTATATTTAGGTTCCTGAGGGACTGCTAAACTGTCTTCCACAGTGGCTGCACCATTTTACATTGCCACCAGCTATGAATGAATATTCCTATTTCTCCACATGCTCTTGAACACTTGTAATTTTTTTTTTTTTTAGTAGCAGCCATTCTAGTGGGTGCAAAATGATATCTCACTTTGGTTTTGCTTTGTGTTTCCCTGATATCTAGTGATGTTGAGCATCTTTTCATGTGCTTTCTGTATATCATTTTTAGAGAAATGTTTATTCAAGTCTTTTGCCCTTTTTTTATTGGTTTGTCTTTTTATTGATGAGTTGTAGAATTTTTATTTATATTTCTATATTCTGGATATTAAACCCTTATAAGATATGTAGTTTCTAAATATTTTCTTCCATTGTGAATTGGCAAATCCGAATTCTGTATGTAGGGCAGGTTGCAAGTTGGAAACTAGATGGAGGTGAATTTGAATGTTCCAAGAGAAGCTGCCTGGCTGCATTGGAGACAAAAATTCTTCTTTCTGATTTCTGAAATCCTCAGTTCTCATTTTAAGACCACCAACTGTTTGGATGAGGAGGCCCCTCATTATGAGCATAATCTTTATTGATTGTAGATATAATCAACCATAAATACAATGATGTAAATCTATCGACAAAATACCCTCACAGTAACATTCAGGCCAATGCTTGCTTGACCAAATAATGGGACACCATAACCTATCCAAGCTGACACACAAAATTAACCATCACATATACACATAGAGTAACAGAAATGGGTACAAAAATTTAATTTATTTAGCATAACTATATGTAAACAAATTTAGTAATCATTTTTATCATTAGATTCTAAAGTTAATATGTATAAGATTGATATCTTTTTGTTTGTCAAACATTAAGTTACAATGGTATAATTTGTCTTTAAATTAAGAAACATGCTGATGTTAGTAAAATATATGTCTCCTGTTGTTTCCATTTTCACCTTCCCCACCCGAAACATATTACCTACCCTTTAATTTTATTAATTCTTATATATTGATATTCTGGATTATACTGTGCATTTTAAAAACTAAATTAGGTTTTGCTAAAAATAGCATTTTAATATCTTTTGCAGTTCCTCAAACATCTGTCAAGTGCCTAGTTATACATAGATTTTATGTCAGACCCATACATAACATTGCTTTTGATTGACATGAAAGATTTTTGTACCTGATTGGAAATCATTTTATTATTATATTCATGCATTTTAAAACTCTGGGATTAAATGAATAGTTTTACATCAGTTTTAATATTCTCCACAGTTTTATTCTTTATTCACTGATGACTAATGTTTGTACGTCATTGAAAAACTTGGTTAATTTGCTTTGCAATTTTACTTTGTTTTGTCCCTTGGATCTGAGACTTTGTAAGCAGTTCTGTTTAATGCCTCTTCCCACCCAGAGACTCCTCAAAGCCAGAGAAGAGAAGTGGAAATTCTTCCATTTACCACAGGAAGCTCTGGAATGAACAATCTAGTTGGATAAATGGTCGTGGGATAGAATTTCTTAAACACCATATTGGCATTATAAATAGCCAGAAGACTTCTACTTCTGACTGTGATAGAGCAGACTTGCTCTTCTGCCTCTTTGTAACTATAAGATGAAACAAAATATATAAGCCCACTGTTTTCAATATCTGTAAGGTAAGGAATCCACATGAGATGAGTCTGCCATTTGCAAGGACTCTGATTGGGGTACATTCTCGACTACAGCACAGAAAGTAGAGTTCAAGCAAGGCATATCAGAGTTTGAGACTGCTGAAGTGGCTAATATTTGTAAGGCAGGGTGCTGGAAAGAAGGGAGCTGTGCAGAGGGGAGTGTCAGGTGTTTGTGTGGGGGTACACTAGAAGCTCTTAACCAAAGGCTAAGATGCCCATGTACAGGGTAAGACTCCATGGGTCCTGACCAAAAGTAGCCACTGGCAGCCTGAGAGTAGATGTGACATACCAGAGGTTGTGCAGTGTTGTAAGATGTTGCTGTGAGATGTTGATCCAAACCAACCACTGTAGAGAGAGCAGAGCTCCTCAGTCATTCACTTGAGACCCTAGAAATGCCACAGCTTGGAGTAAGGACAAACCCAAAATCATTTTAAAGAACAAGACTGAGCCAAACACAAAGAAGAACTGCTAGTAACCTAACTGCTACTCAGAACAAACTTAATAGCTGTTAAAGGAGTCAGCCTAATCCATACTCCCTACAATGTCCAACATATAATAAAAATACTTGACCTGCTAAGAAAATTCAATTAAAAGAAAACTCCATTAAAAATAGACAAAAGACTTGAACAAACCCTTTAGTTTAAAAAGCATATGTAGGAATGGCCAATCAGCACTTTCAAATACTTACCATCATTAGCCATCATAGAAATGCAACATAAAAATCACAATGAGATACCATTTTATACCAGTTAAAATAGCTAAAATTGCAATCACTGAATATATCAAATGTGGGCAAGGAATTGGAGTAAAATGGATCTCTCCTACATGGCTGGTAGGGATGTAAAATGATAAACCATATTGGAGAGCTATTTGGCAGTTTCTTATTGAAGCAGGCTAGATAGGGAATCATATATGGATCTGGAAACTGGCAAGAAGTCCAAGTGGATATCGATACCCTCAAGATGGCTGCTGGAAGACTCTCACAGAATCTCCTATTTGGAACAAGATTTCCTCCAGAAGCCAGGAGAAGCCCCAGATAGTCTCCAGATACCTTATCATTGGGCCCTCCCGGGGGTTTGATGGGTGGGGTAATCAATCAAAACAGCAAACAGCTGGTACTCCTCCCATGTCATTAGCAAAGGGGCAGAATAGTTAACGCTTTAAAAAGCAAGAGCAAACGCCTTTTGCTCTCTCTTGCCTTTTGATCCCTGTTCTTGCCTTTACGCCCTGCTCTTGCCATGTCTCCCCTGCATAGATCAACACACAAGTAAAACCTGGGCATTTATAATCTATAATGGGCAATTGTATTCTGTAAATCAATCCTCTTTATCACTCTTCAGCCCCTTCCTCTCTACCTGGGACTATGATCTGTAATTTTCTCCCATTTCTCTTCTCACCATCCCTTAATAAATTACTGGCCTAACTAATTCATTGTCCTATTGAATTTCATTTCTTGTAGCTTAGCCAAGAACCTAGAGAAAATCCAGTACATTATGAAGTTAATCAAACATCTATAACACAGCAATTCTACTCCTAGGTGAATACCCAAGAGATATGAATATATATCTCCATACAAACATTTGTGCACAAATGTTTACAAAAGCTTTAGCATGGTAACTAAAATCTGTAATGACCAAAACATTTATCAGTAAGAGAGTGGATGAATAAATTTGGTATATTCAAACAATGGAATATTATTCAGTAATTAAAAATAATGAATTACTAATGCATGCAAAAACTGGGATGAATCTCAAAAACAATATGAGCGACTTCTGCTTCTAGCCATGTAGTAATAGTTTTCAGAATTACTCTATCACTGTAAACAACAAGAAACAGTTGTTTTCCCATTGCAGTATAGAACTATGATCCCTTAGAGAAGGAATATATAAGAGGTAATCCCTCTCATTCATTAGGATTTATGCCTAGAGGCAATTACCATTCTGTGCCACAGGAAACCAAATCAACCATGGCAGTTGTGCTGAGTTGAAGAGACAAAGGTCATACTTTAGAGAGGCTAAGATGGCTAAAATTTGTGGAGTAAAGTACTGCAGAGTAGGGAGCAACACAGAGAAAGAGGTCTAGAAATTCTCAGAGGGATCCTCTTAAATCTTTGAATGTATGCATGCCTAGGGTAAAATTCCATAAGGCCAGGCTAAGAACAACCACCAGGGAAAGAATGATTACTGTGGGAAGAGGGGTGTAAATTGAAATTTTTCCTTGGATGGGATTGAGTAGACTCTGTAGATGAAACGCTCAGTGAAGAAACCTGTCAATTTATAATTCTGTGCCCAGAGAAGTATTTTTCAAAACTGAAGTTGAAGTACACTTTTTTCCCATGCAAAAAGAAGCTGAGAGAATTCACTGGCATGAGAGGTGCACTATAAGACATGTTAAAAAGAAAAAAAATTTCTTCAAGCAGAAGGAAAATAATACCCCATAGAAAATTGGATTTACACAAAGGTAAATATATGGGTAAATAAAAGTGACTCTTGTATTACTGTAAAAGCATCTTCAAAAGATAATTGACAGTTAAAATCATGAATAATAACCATGTATATGGGTTCCCAATATACTGTTTGGGTTTTTAATATTCATCTTTATTAATTTTATCCTGAATATGCACTTGAATCAGAGACCTAGTTCTTATTAATTACGTCACAGTAAGTAGTAAGGGCGTTGCATCTCCGCACCCTCACGCCAGACCTTACACAAGGCACAATATGAAGAAAGCCAGGTCAAATGCCCAATGTGTAGCTGGACTCTGTAGGCAAGAGATGAAGAAAATTGCTTTTTCTCCCTGTTTATAAGGAAGGAAGAAGCTTCCCTTCCCTTACTGAAAGGGTTTCCTCCTTATTTCAATCCTTTGATATGTACATAAAATCCCTCCAGAAGCCATGTAGTCCTGTGGTCTTGACTTTTATGACCTAGAGATGGCTCCAAGTTTCCAGGCCTTATTTCTCCCTGCCCCCTTTTTTAAAGATTTATTTTATTTATTTATTTCTTCTTCCCCTCATTGTTTGCACTTGCTGTCTGCTCTCTGTGTCTGTTCGTTTTGTGCTCATCTTCTTTCTTTTTTTTTGGAGGCATTGGGAACCAAACCTGGGACTCCCATGTAGGAGAGAGGGCCCAATGGCTTGAGCCACCTCTGTTCCTGCTTGTTATGTCTCTCATTGTGTCTTCTTGTTCTGTCTCTTCCTTGCATCATTTCGTTGCATCATCATGTGTCATCTTGCCATGCCAGCCGATCGCATCAGCTCACTGTCTTGCTCGTCTTCTTTAGGAGGCACCAGGAACTGAACCTGGACTTCCCATGTGGTAGGTGGGCACCCAACTGCTTGAGTCACATCTGCTTCTCTCATTCCACCTTGAAATGTAAATACCTAGGAAGAAAACACCCCAGGTTTTCTTGGAGTTTAACCTAGGGGTTTTGTCTGGGATGTACCATTTTGCCTTTTCAGAAAGATAACAAGAGTTATCATCCTATTGGATCAGAGTAATTGGCTAGAAAAAAGGCTACAAATTTACTTATCATGGTTTATAAAGAGTCTCAGGAGGCTAGGGCTTTTTGCAGGAACACTAAGAAATTCAGGGAGGCTTTATTTTCCCACACGTATATATTTAAAAATACCACAAGTGCACAAGACATCAGATGGTCAAATCAAAGTATACCTTCAAACGTTCTTACATTATTTACATTATATGTGAGGTGGTATAATATTATTTGCAGGTAGATTGTAATAAGTTAAAGTTCATCTTATAGGGTTGCTGTAAAGTTTATAAAGTAAGATAACAGATAACCAGTTAACTTTGAAGATAAAATTGAATATTAAAATGTCCTCATTCAATTGAGAAAAAGGCAGCAAAAGAGACAAAAAATGGCAGATGGCACAAATAGGGAACAAAGAGCAAGATGTTAGGTTTAAAACCTACCATCTATAATTACATTAAATGTAATGGTCTAATACTCCAATTACAAAGAACAGATTATTAGACTGGATTAAAAAACTGTCTACAAGAAACCCAATTTAAATATAAAACCACAGATAGTTGAAATAGCAGGATAGTATAAGGTATTTGTGTAAACACTATTCATAAGAAAGTAAAAATGGCTATATAAATATCAGAGAAAATGAACTTCAAACAAAAGATAATATTACTGAAGATAGATATTTTATAATTATAAAAAAGTCGGTTCTTCAGAGAGACATAAAGATTCTTAATGAGTTTGCACCTTATATTAGAATTCAAAGTACATGAAACAAAACTGACAGAGCTAAAATAAGAAATATATAAATCCAAAGTTATAGTTAGAGATTAGCTCTTGGTAACTGATAGACAAGAAAACAGAATATAAGTAAGAATATAGATGATTCAAGCAACATCACCAACAAGGTGTTGTCATTCCATGAAGACAGGATGGACATAGCCACTCAATATTGGTTTGGATGTTGAGGCTGATGATGTCACACATGCACCAAGAAGGCATTCATATTATTAAATTTGGAAGGTCTGTCAGGGATGGCTAATATGTGTCCATAGTTACAGCTTACCTCACTTATGTCCTTGGCAGGCATCCCTTGCCAATCACAGTACTCTTTCCCCTGAATTCAGAATTCTTTGTATTTAGAATTCTTCAAAACATAGACCTCCAAGAAGCTACCATTAATTGTTCTCAAGTGGAGATAGGAGGAAACCCCTTTGTCATCCATGCAAATCACAGAGAAACTAATCATTCCTTTCCTGTAGGACTGAATTATGAATCACAGGTTATAGTCACCAGATTCATGATGTAGTAGCATAGACTGTACTGAGGGCACTGACACTGGATCCAGGTTACCTGGGTTCAAATCTAGCTTTGTGACTCATGGTTTGTGTAAACTTGATGAGATTACTTATTTTCATCTGTAGCATTGGGATTAATAACAGCACAAACTTCATAGGGCTGCTGAGGGAATTTAATGAATCAATATTTCTAAATAGGAGAGAATTATTTATCATAGTAAACACCAAATTAGATTAGTATTTCTAGCTTCTAAGACCTCTCTAAGCTTTCCTTGACTTTCCTGAAATTACCACTGGATTGAAAAAAAAAGCAAACAATAAGATATCAGCATAGATTTTTCTGTATTGTAGAGACCACATAAATATATATCTTATGAATATACCTTTAATTTTTTAAAAAGAATTGATTCCAGAGATACGTTTACAATTGGCAGGAATTCATGTGATTAAAGAGTTGTGTTTTAAAGTGACACAAGAGGCAGTCTTCCAGATTCTGGTCCAACCTGTAAAAAGAATTTGAAAGATGCCATTCCCATTCCTAAGCAAGAAAAAAGCTGAAAAACTGGAAATCAACAACCCTTCTTAGATCCATCAGAGAATTGAGATCAGAGGGCAAACCACTGCCCCCAAACTAGACATACTGGCAGATACAGAGAATCACAGCTTATCAGGAGTGGAAACTCTCTTTGGAGCCAGCACCAGATAGGAATACTAAAAGGTACATGACTAATTTTTGGAGACTGAGCATGGAGTAGCTTAAGAGATAAAAATTCCCTTAAGTCCAGCATTTTAGGCTCCCGCACTTTTATGAGTTTTACCTCTAGGATCCTGACCAAGTACTCATTATGAATATCAGAGGAAAAAACCCTACTACTTCTGGATGGTGGAAAGGAAAATAACCGTTTTGAAATATTCCCAGAACATTCTGAAATTCTTAACAAATGCCTGTTCTCAAGGAAGCTATTTTTCCAGAGCCTAAGTAATGAGGACTTTATCAGAGTCTAACTGAAGCATGGCAAAGGGAAATACCCAAATGCAGTCTATTTTAGCCTTCCTGCTTCATGTAAAGGGTGAAAAAAATACACTAGGACACATTTATTAAGGTCATAGCCCAGTGGCACAGCTGCACTGAAAGATTGAAACCTAATCATAGAAATAGAATGCTTCCTCTCACCCCACATCTTACCACCACAGTAATAGGGTTCCTGTATAATAACAGGGAACTACAGCTGAAAAGAATGTCAAGACTCAGACTCTATTTAAGAAGAAGTTTCTAGACAAAACAATAAATCTCCCTAAAAGACAACAAGGGAGACAAAAACAGGAACACTAGAGGAAATTTTAGCCTTGGATATCTATAGCTATAGCAAACAGTAAAAACGGCCTAACTCCTAGGCAGACGTTCATAAAATTGATTGCTGGGGTTTTGATTGGGATTGCATTGAATCTATAGATCTAATTGTGAAGAATTCACATTGTAATGATATTGTCTTCCTATCCATGAACATGGAATATCTCTCCATTTATTTAGATCATCTTTTATTTCTTTTGTCAGAGTTTGGGAATTTTCCTTTTATATATCTTTTACATAGTTTGTTAGATTTATACCTAAGTATTTTGTGTGTGTGTGTGTATGTACTCATAAAACATCATACTGAAAACATATTTACCTCAGTTTCTTTTATCTGATACATCATGTTTGGCTTTCAACAACAGCATGCTAAATTAGAAGACATGTTAAAAGGAACAAAAATTAGTCTGAAGAGACAGGGCATGCATCAGAAATACACTCAGATATGACAGATTTTGAAATGATCATACTGAGAATTTAAATTAACTATGATTAATATGCTATGGGCTTAAATGGAAAAGGTGCACAACATGAAAGAAAGATGGCTAATGGAAGCAAGATATAGAAACTCTAAGGAAAGGTTAAAAGGAAATGCAAAAAAGAAAAAGGAAGAGTGTTCAATTAGGAATAAATGAAAGTAAAATAAAATGCTTTACTTTTCATATTCTTATCTGATTTTACAGTAAGTGGTTTGTTCAAAACAATAATAACAAAGATATATTGGATGATATAGCTTATAGATAAGTGAATAAGTATGACAGCAATGTTATAAGGGACAGGAGAAAGGAATTAGGGATATTTGTTATAAGGTATATGTACTGCCCATTGTGTATTATAGTGTTAAATTAGTCATAAGTCTATATCAAAATTTCCAGGGCAACCATTAAACTTTTTTTTTTTTAAAAAGAAAGATAATTGATATGCTAAGAGAAGAAAGAAAAAGGAGTCATATAAAATGTTACATTAAGATGGTAAAAGACAGTGGAAGAAAGCAACAAAGAACAAAGAATATAAAACAGTTATACATATGGAAGGTATTTAATACAACTATATCAATTATCAATTTAAATATAAATGATATAAATATACAAATTAAAAGACAGAGATTATCAAATTAGATTAAAAAATCAAGACCCATGGACCAATTGAATGCCCACCTCCCATATGGAAGGTCCCAGGTTCGGTTCCTGGTGTCTCCTAAAGAAAAAACAAATAGACAACGAGCAAAAAACAGCAAACAGACAATGAGCACAAACTGAGTAAAAGCAATGAGCAAACAGACAGAGCCATCTCCATGAGGGGGGCTGGATAAAAAAATTAAAAAATTAAAATATTTTAAAAAATCAAGACCTAACTCTATGTTTTATACAAGAAACCCACTTTAAATATAAATACATATATAAATTAAAATAAAGGGATGGAGAAAGCTATATCATGTTAACACTAATCAAAAGAAAGCTGGAATAGCTATATTAAGTTCAAAGCAATGAAAATTAACAATGATAAAGAGGGGCATTACATAATGATAAATGTGTCAATCTTGAAGAAGATGTAAGAGTCCTTCATGGGTATGCTCCTATCAAGAAAGCATCAAAATATATGAGGCAAAAACTCATAGAACTGCAAGAAGATATAGCCAAAGCCATTGTAGTTGGAGATTTCAGTATCCCTTTGACAATAACTGACAGATCCAGCAGGAAGAAAAGCAGTAAGTGTATAGTGGGCCTGAACAGCACCATGGATCAACTGTATCTAATTGATATTTATAGAGTACTTCATCCAACAACATAAAAATGAATATTCTTTTCAAACTCACACAGAATATTCACCAATATAGACTATGCCATAAAACACCCTGCAATAAATTTTAAAGAATACAAAGCATACCACGTTTGCTTTTAGATCACAATGGAATCAAACTAGAAATCAATTAAAGACAATTGAAAAGTCCCAAAATGTTTGGAGATTAAACAACATGCTTCCAAATAACCCATGGTCAGAGAAAAACTCTAAAGATAAATATAGAAATACTTTGAACTAAGTGAAAATGAAAATTCAACTTATCAAAATTTGTGGGATACAGGATAAACAGTGCTTATAGGGAAATGTATTGAATGTATATACTAGAAAAGAAGAAAGATATGAAATCAGTAATGTAAATTTCTACTTTAGGAAACTAGAAAAGTTAGAACAAATTAATTCCAAAGTGGGCAGAAGAAAAGAAATAAAAATTAGAGTACAAATCAGTGAAATTGATTACAGGAAAACAATGGAGAAAATCAACAAAGGCCAAAGCTGATTCTTTGAGAAGATAAATAAAATTGATAAAATTTCTCTAGCTCAACCTAGAGAAAAAGAGATGACACAACTTACTAATATCAGAGATAAAAGAGGAACCATCACAACTGATCCCATGTACGTTAATAGGTTAATAAAGTAATATTATGAACCAGTCTAATGCCCACAAGTGTGATAACTTAGATGAAATGGACTAAAAAACACAGTCTAACAAAACTTAGGCAAGGAGAAATAGATCATTTGAATGGGCCTAAATCTATTAAAAAAATCAAATAAAAATTAATAACTTTCCCAAACAGAAAGCACCAGGTCCACATGGTTTCACTTGTAAATTTTATCAAACATTTGAAGAATAAATGATACCAATTCTCTACAATATCTTTCAGAAAATAGAAATGGAAGGATGGCTTCCTAACTCATCTCCCAAGGCCAGTATTGATCTATTATCAAAGCCAAACAAAAATATTACCAGGAAGAAAATCTACAGACCAATAACTCTCATGAACCTAGACACAAAATCCTCAGCAGAACATTAACAAGGTCAAATCCAACAATGTATAAAAAGAATCATACACTGTGACCAAGTGAGATATATTCCACATATGCAAGACTTGTTCAAATGATTTTATTTCATCACATCAACAGGCTAAAGAATAGAAATCATATGATGACATCAGTAGATGCATTAAAAGCTTTTGACAAAACTTAACACCCATTCATGATAGAAAGTCTCAGCAAACTAGAAATAGAAGGGAACTTCCTCAACTTGATAAAGAACATGTACAAATAACCCATAGGTAACTTCACTTAATAGTGAGAAGATTGATGCTCTCCCCTACAGATTGGAAATAAGACAAGTAGGTTTCTCCTCATCATCCCTATTCCACATCATACTAATGTAATAAACAGGAGAAGGAAATAAAAGGCATACATATTAGGAAGGAAGAAATATAATTAGGTTTGTTCACAGATGATATGATATTCAATGTAGAAAATCCCTCAAATACTGTTAAAAAAACACACTTCTGGAACTAGTAAGTGATGATAGCAAGGGTGCAGGATACCAGAGTAATATGTAAAGGTAGATTTCTTTCCTACATGCCAGCAATAAATAATTGGCATTATCAAAGTCCATAGAACTTTACAACACAGAGTGAATCCTACTGTATGGAAACTGTAAACTTTAGTTGCTAATGATGTAAAGCAAGATATTAATAACAGAAGGAACTGTACAGGTGGGTAAAAGGAGGTATATGGGAACTAGACTTTCAATGCAATTTTTCTATAACCCTAAAACTGCTCTAAAAACAAAGTGCAATTAAAAGTACACACACGAGAGAAAATTTTAAAAGATAGGAGAAAAATTACATTGAATAGCTAAATATTTTTGTAAAAGAGCTGCTTCCAGTGGGTAAATGGGCCAAGTCAATAAGGCAAATTGAACTAAGGAAAAATGTTGAATGTCAAGAAGTACAACTCAGTAATTTATTGTTGCTATTCAATCTCTGGAGGGACAGAATATTCTACTATTTTGATATATTGTAATGCATATGGGAGGGGAGTAATTGAGAAAAAAGACATTTTCCTTTTTTGTATGGTGTGCTATCATATCAGGTGATCAATAGTATTTGAATTTTTATTGATTGTTTTGGGTGTGTTTCCATATTAGATTATCAATAAGTACTTTAATACTTATTTACTGCTTAGGGTGAATCCTACTGTATGTAAATAGGACATCTGTTTTTTTATTTATGAGCACAAATTAGATTTAGATTGAGTGAAAGCAGCAAGAGTTTTGATAAAGTGTTTTAATTTTTTTTCTATTTAAATTTGGGTCATTTTTGATCTCTTAGGATTCTGGATGTTGAAAGAAGTTACCATAACAGTTACAAGAATTAAAAACATTTATTAGTTAAACAAAGAACAGATAAGATATTGGACTGCAAACAAGATCTATACTGTCTGCCTTCAAGGAGTCTAAGAAAATGTTTAAATTAGTGTAGGGTGGGAACCCTTTTCAATAATGATATTTTAAGGTTTTCGCCCATGGATTGGAGGAAAATTTGAATGTTTTTTCAGTGTCGGTTTCAGTTCAGGAGACTGTTTCATTACTAACACGCTATAAAGATAATGCCTCTTCAGAAAATATAGTTTTAATGACTTTATAGCTTTATTGATCTGTACCATGGCTTTTTGGGGCACTTGCCTTAATAAAGAAACACATATTTCAGAAAGTACATTCTATGATTGATTTTAAGACATGGGCCAAATGGCCTTGACCAAGGATTATCTTCGAATTCCAAACTTACATTTCCACAAGCATTTGTCATTATTTTCACTAATAGTAGCATTAGCCTTTATAAATGGGTCATTTTAATGAATTTAATATAGACTTTTAATGTCAGGAACTTAAAGTCCTTTAAATTGGTTGGCCCTGTTTCTAATTGTAAGTGAAGATCTTTCAGAAGAGAGTAAACTCTTCAGTCCACTAAGAGCTTCAGAATGTTATAAATAACTGTGCTAATTTAATATAATCCCTTTGGTCCCTGTGTTAGTCCAGATCCTTCAAGCAGATGTTAAGATAGGATTAGACATATAAGAGATTTCTTAGGGGAAATGCTTTTGAGGGAACTGGGGAGGGTGAAGTGGCTGGGAGAGTCATTCGACTGTGATGCAGTAGGGCCCTTGTGAAGGAGAGGGGGAAGGAAGGAAAGTTGGGTGCCAGCGTCTTAGATTGCAGTACAGTTCTATGATGGTTCAGCAAGGCCATGACCTTTCATTAGATGAATCCCCCACCTCCCAGGAGTAGCCCTGTCTTAGTCTGCTTGCCTTGCTCAGTGTATGGCTAGGAGTAGCCCTGAGAAGTATGGCATCAGTGCAAAAGAGGTAAGAGATTTCAAAGCACAGCAGCTGGGGCTGTAGGTCAATTATCTTCCCTGCAGTTAGAGATCCAAGAGGCATATTTTCATGATCACCACCCTCACCAGGGTGAAATGTCTTTTATTGACAGGGAGGTCTAGACTTATTTATGTCTATTTCCACCTCATCCTTATGGAATAGGCACAATTAACATTTATTATGAAATAGCTGTATATATATCAGGAACTTTTATATATTTAATCCTTACTCAATCCTAAAACAGATATTAATGCACCCATATTAATGATAAAAATTTGAGGTGTGAGGATATGAAATAATGTGCTCCAGAACACATAGTTTAAAATGGGAGAGGGATTTGAATCAGGTTTCTCAGATTCTAAATTGTCAGCTCTAGCTATGGAATTATACTGCCCAGATGTCATTTGAAAAGAAGGTAGGATGTAGAAATATCAAATGACAGGTCAGAAATCATATGGTTGACCTATCAAGACAATGAAGAACACAGTATTTTAAGCATGGCCTCCAGCATGCCCCCTCCAGCACCCTCCCAACCTTATTTTGTATTACTAATGGAAGCAATTGTCCCACTGCACCTGCCATCTCTGGCTAATACCTCTGCCACTCACTTCTCAGTTTGCATTAAAAGTTTTCTGAGAATGGAGTTTCTGAGAATATTGTCCTCTCCTATTATCAAGAAAATGATCTCTGCTAATGTGGCAATAGGTGCTGATGGGCATACTCTACTTCCTGTCAAAAGGTTCTTTTATGCTTGAGAGGCTTTTGTGCACAGATTGTCTCATTCATAATTATATTTTCTTCTTTTAATGATCAGTGTGTTAAGCATAAATTTAATAAACAAAACATTTTAAACCACTTTTAGCATTTAAAATGAATTATATAATTTAAATTCCATTTAAAAATTAAATTATAATTATGACATTTTTATGACTGATTCCTATAGCTTAAACAAAAGGCAAAGGACACACAAACAGATTTCTTCTAAACTAATTACTTCATTTACAATCAAACCAATTCTGAGATTTAATCAATTTTTTATTAGTTTGATTTTGCATATCTTTCAAGTATCATAGTGATAGTTGTTTTGGTATCTTTTTAAGGTTTTAGTGATATTATTTTGATATCTTTTCAGAGTCATAGCAATCTTACTTGACACAAAAGAATAAAAAATACCTTCTCTAAACAGTCAAGTTTAGTTGATGTGATTTATTGGTCAGTGGATTCTTGGTTGGGACCTGTACCTGCCATGCTTCTCCCAAGGTGATACACACTTAAGCCACGGATCTTCAAGTTGAGCTTCCTTCTTGTTGTTAAAATACCACTGTTAGACCCATAACTCCTTTTTTTTTTAAATTTATACCTTTGACATAGGTTTTAATTGTCTGAAGCTTGCTATCTCCCTTGTTTCATCCTTATAATATGCTGACTGATGGCATGACCAAAATCGTATGTGTGGTTTATTAATAGTTGTGCTTTAGAGTTTTTGTTAAATTTGATGGGATATTAAGGGGTTGATTCCATTGACTTAGCCCCCATTTTTGGGACATTTTGTCTTTTGATCACCATGGGTCACATGGTTGAAATTCTTTCTACTTGGTCACTGGATTGACTAACTGTTGAATGTCCCTTTCCATCTGCCTATTATATGTGGCCAACAGAATTGATCACTTCTTTTCTGTTCCTGGTAGATTCCTACCTTTCCAAGATTATTTGACTTACTGTTACTTTTTCTTTCCTTCTTATGCAGAGAGAAACGAGTTTATCTTTATTTTAGCAATATATAATTCACAGAAGAAATACACACATACACGAAACTCCTTTATTAAAATAATTAAATTAATTCTAACTTATTTACTTGTCTTTTTTAATCTGTAAAATTTACATTAACCTATGTCTTTTGAACATGACTATTCATTCTTGGCCTTTTGCAGATTTATCTTGTTTTAATGTGCCAAAGGGTTAGAGTTTGCCACTGCAAAGTACCAGAAATGGGTTGGCTTTTATAAAGGCGATTTATCTGGGGTAAAAGCTTACAGTTCCAAGGCCATGAAAAGTCCAAATCGAGGCACCATCAGCGATGCATTCTCACCAAAGTCAGTTGCCACGTGTTGAAGCAAGATGGCCACCAATCTCTGCTGAGGTTTGAACTCAGCTGAGGGCAACCAGGCATAAGGATTGTCTCTTTCAGGGCCTCCTATAGCAATCTCTGTTGTTCTACTTTCTTCCCAAGTTCAGCTTTAAGTTATCAGGCATATAGCAGGGCTCATCTTCTTGAGCTGTTCTGTAGGACCAGTCTCTTGGGGCTTTGTGCTTAAGTGACCTTCTAGTCCTCTCTCTTACATGGAAGAATCAAATATGGTAGCTTCCTTTTCCTGTGTCTGCCTTTCTCTGTATTTCCATTTATATCAGACCCAACAACCTGACTCAATGGAAGTCATGCCTCACTGACATAGTTGAATCAAAAGCCCTAAAGTGATCTTATAAAGTAATCTAATCAAAGTCCCCTCAACTGAATTTAATGCAATCAAAGAGTATCATACCAAGAGAAATAGATTAGTTAACAAACATTGTGATTAATAAAATAATTTCAAACTGCCACACATCTTGTTCCAGAATTTATTTTGATGCATATGGCTATGACTTGGTAGTAGGATCACTTTTAAGTTTACTCCATTGTCTTTTTAGCCATGATTCATTCTTGCTTGCTGGCATCACAGGGATGTTCTGTTCTTGTCATGGAATCAGTTGCCCTCCAAGTAGTTCTGGTTCCTTTTAGTGGAGGATTGAAATCCACACAATAAGAATACACATGAGACTTAATGAGATGCTGAAGTAATGTTGCTGCTACTATTGAGGCACTTTTAGTAAGTTTAGAAAGGTTATCTATTTATGGTTATGGGTTTTATTGATATTTTCAATTACCTTTTTTCCATTCCCTACTTTTTTTTTTTTTATAGCACGATGCTTCCTGGTCCACTCAAACTTCCTAGTGTATTGATTCTTGTCCCTTTGGGTAAGGTAACTACATTTTATTAAGTCTTATGTCTTATAACAAAGGGGAATTTCTGATGGTAGGAATTTCAACAATAGTGCTTCACATACACCATGATTTAAATGATGTTATTTAACCATGGATAGTAATTTTAGTCCTCACTGCAAATTTAATGTACAGGAAGGAATAGCAAATTCTTTCTTATTTCTCCAGATCATGTCATATTGGTAGCCGTCGACTCCAATTACAGACATGATCACATACCATAAAGCCAGCAAAGGAAGGATGTTGTATTAAATATACAGAGAATTCAAAATTTCCTTCAATTAAAGGAGGAGGTATTCTTCATTTTGGTGCCTTAAAAATTGTCAGTGCTTGCAATTAGCTTCTCTTTATGTTCCAATTAGATTTGTTTCTTGGTGAACAGTGCAGGATGGAGATAAAAGATAGAGTGTGTTAGGACACAGAGACATCTGTGTCTAGAACCTATCAAGACTAGGGAGAGAAAATGAATTTTAGCTACAGAGAATGGACTTGTAAAGAACTAAATGACTGAATGGGGAGGAATTGAAAACGAAAGAAAATAAAGATTGGATAGACAAATACAGAAAGAACAAAAATGCAGTAAAATGGCTGTATGAACTCTAGAACTAAATTACAATGTTGTATATTTAATTAGAGATTTCCTAATTTTTTTAGCTCTTTGGGATTGGAATCTTTTAACAAGGAAGCTGATTATTTGATTTTTATGTACATTTTCTGAGAAGTTCTCTGTATATTATTTCAAAGCAGGGCATTGTCCACGCCTAAAAGGAAACTGATACTCTAGTGGTTCCAAGGAAATAAGCGTTTTGGCATAATGCTGGTATATTTTTTGTGCTCAGTTAGTGCTTATTGAAAAAAGAATGAATGAGGTTGTACCATAATTTCTCCTAGTAAATACTACAAGTTAAAAATCAAGTAACAGCTCAACAGCAACACTAGCTTTTGCCATCTAATTAAGAGATATTGTGCTTGGCTTCTGATGGTGCCGATGGTTTTAGTCTGATTCATTAAGGTGCAGGAGCTCAGCTCTCCTGTTATTCTTTATTTGTCAAGGCACCCTTAGCCAAGGATGCATCTTTTCCTTTATTAACTCTCATCATACTTTTTTTTTTTTTGCATTAGAAAAATATAAACAATGACATAACCAGACATTTCACCCTGTTAAGTGAAAAATCTGACCAAGCCTCTAGCCTTATTGTCAGTTTCAGCCACAATTGCTAAAAAGATTGTATTCCCTTAAGGTATAAACCCTCCATTAGTTAACACAGTTTGGGGCAAATAACCAGAGGCAATAGGAAAGAATTTTAGAAAGGTTCTCTAGGAGCCATTCTCTGGAGGGCTCAAGGAAGAGGAAACATGCTATCCTTATCCTTTTTGTTTTTTCTTATTTTGTTCAAATTTTTACATGTTTGGATTAGTCATGCTCAGACACCTGATTCATTTAGTAGTACTGTGGCAGACACATAATATTTTATTAGAGATTTGGATTTTAACAGTGGCAACAGAATTAAATCAAGCTTGTAACAATGCATCCATGGAGAGCTAATAATTTAATGGAATTACATTCGTGTTTGTATCCAGTGAGAAGTTATTTTCACCTCCCCATTTCTGTTTTTTTTTTTTCCCCATGAAATATTTTTCTGTGAAAAGTTTTAGTATTACATATACCAAGGTATTAACCAGCCCATCTACTATGCAATCTTTTAAACTCTGTTTTCACTAATGGCAGCTCCTTCCTGGTGACAGCTGGAGGGGAGAGAATTAGAGTGTTGGGAGAAATTTACAAGTAATTGAACTATTTGGTGATTGAAACTATTTGGCAGGAGCATGACTCAATTTCTGGACTTGTCATGAAGTTAGTTTTACTTATTTGCTTGTTCTATTATAAATTATTTTTATTTAGTTGTTTTATTGACCTATTCATTTTATGTAAAATGTTAAAGCTCAGAGAGGTTAAGTGACATATCCAAAGACACAGCAGTTTCATGGCAGACTTCAGCCTAGGTGACTCCTTGGCTTATCTCTCAAATGATTCACACTACAGAGGGCAGTGCCACAAGAAAGTACAGTAAAATTAAGAGGAAAATGTTTTATGATTTATGTTTAGATTCACTAGGAACATCTTACAGCAAAACAGAACAAGATAAATGACTTGGGCTTTGTAGATAGACAGATGCTGGCTCTGCACTGTGTGAACTAGAATTTTGGTCTTTGAATGCTGTAATACATTTTGCAAATTGGTGAAATAATTTCTTCCTGAAACTTCTGCAGAACTTTGTTTGAAAGTTTATTAACTCTACAAATCTATACTGAGCACCTACTATTTGCAATCAACAATTGCAAGTAGAATATTATAAATATGAACGAGACACTATCTCTGTACAGTTACTTTTTTTTTTTTTTTAATTAAGATCCATATTTAACTGGCTGCACATGAAAACATTAGTAAAAAAAATAGTGTGGTTTGGAACCAACAAATGTATGTGAGAGAAAGAGAAATTAGAAGGGACTACAGAAACTGGTCATGGAGGTTTTATGTTATATAAAACAATGATTAAACAGATTAGAACTGTAGTGGGTGCTATATTTGATTATTCACCTTTTGACGGTTCTAAACCATAATCTCACGTCTTACTGGCCAGTCTATTATGCCTAGTGGGTGGAGTCTAAGTAGGTGAGTAAAAGGAAGCAGTTGAAAATGAATGCATGTAATGCCCAAGACAAGGTTTTTATAAAAAGCCACTTTCTTATGATTTGAGGTATAAGGTTTCCATAGAAGTAGAGTTTTCAGTGAGTGTTTTTGGGGGTAGGTTCAACACACCATGCCGCTATGAGTGAAAATCACTTATTTCAGAACTTCTTACCTCATTATTAAAGTCTCTTGGTACACATTCTCATATTAAAAGGAAAAAATAATCTGCAGCACACCTGGTTGTATATAATTGTCCTTGATTCTAATAGCAAAATTAACAGAATTGCTCTTTAGCTAAAAATATTCACATTATAGTCACTGATCTTCCCGTTATTAATAATTCTAAGTATTTATATAGCACTATTGACGGTGGCCTGCTTAAAAATATATCTTAATAAATTGCATATTTTTTTACTTTATGAAATGGGGGAGACTTGCAGATTTTGACACTTGCTTCCTCCCTTCTTAAGTCTTGACTTCACTGCAGACCAGATAAAGCCTTTTTCCCCTAAGGCTGCAGCAAGCCCTGGGGCTAACATAGGTTTATATGGGTTAAAATAAATATTTAAGACATGTAGGGAGTAATGTAGTTATGGCTCTCATATATTTTCACTTCCCTTTGGAAAGAAAGTTTCATTCTGGGTGAGTGGTATTTTTACTCACCTCCCAATGGCTGGCTGGGTTTCCCTCTTCTCCATTTTACTTTGGAGTTGAATGATGGTGACTTGAGTGGGGTTGCTGGGGCAGAATCAGGATGGATAACAAGTTAGAAGGGCAAGCAGATGCCAGTCAGAGTCCCTCTCTGCGAAGTAGGGGTAAGAAGAGGTGCGCATCTGGTGTCACCTCCTGATTTGTCCATGGGACCCTGCCAGCAATATGTTCTGGTTTGAAGTGCTTTGAAAGGAAGTGTAATCTGTCAATATCACTTTATCCTTTAACATTATGCCCTTTAACTTGGATAGCTCTTGTCAAACTACTTCATGCAGAGTTAAGATTAAAATTATCTTGACATTTGGATATTGAGCAATGAACTCCATTAACTGGAAGATAACCAACAGGGCCAGAGTGCCTCAGTTCATTTCTTTTATCTCAACTAACTTTTATCATTTGACATTCAGTTTCTCAACCAGGCTTGGGTTTCAGTAATTCATTTAGCCATAAACTGGGCTTTTGGCTATGAGAAAATCATTCAGCTTCCTGTGGCCTCAGTTTCCTGTTCTGTAAAAATGACAGCTTTGTATTTTAGTTCAAATGTTCTTTAAAATGTCCTCAAAACCTAACATGATATGGATCATTTTCCTCCTTTTTCCAAGAATCCTCTCCCATTAGCCCAGAACAGTTAAAGACTGTCGTTGTAATAGCTGCATTGGGATCTTCATTGAAAAACATTTTTTTTTTAATTGTGGGTAAAAATAAAATTTTTCACAATACAAACCAATATTTGTAAAATGATATGTAAATATATATGCATATATGTGCATTTGCTTACATAAATGTTATTTATATATATATATATATATTTTAAAAAGATGCTTAGATTACATAAATGTTACACAAAAATTATAGGGATTCCCATGTTCCCCTCCTCCCACACCTCCCGTAGCATCCCACATAAACATCTTTCATTAGTGTGACACATCACCTGCAATGGATATACACATCCTGGGGCTTTGCCACTAAGCATGGCAAATATCACCATAGTTTACATTGTAGACCACACTCTGTCCCACACAGTTCTGCATGGTATATGCTGATGTAAAATGGCCTATATCTGTCATTGTAATGTCACTCAGGATAATTCCCAAGTCCTGAAAAAGCCCCTGTATTACACTGCTTTTCCCTTGCTTGCCCCGAAAGCATCTAGTATCCACTGGCTCCACCTCACTGTTATAATTTCTTCCATTGCTTGAATCACAATATGTCTACAACAGAATACCATTAAGTCCACTCTAGTTCATAGCTCTTCCCCCAATTCTGAGGAGTTTGGGATGCTGATGTCCACTCTACCTCCAAGTGAGAGGGGGCTTATATCCCATGGATACGGTGGATGGGATTATCCTGCCTGCAGCAGCTGGCTCTCTCCATTCCCTGGGATGGCCGTTGTCCATCATCGTCTCCTCACCAGGTGATTTGGGTGAGTCCATTGAGCTGTAGAGTAGGAGTTGCAGCTCCACTAAGATTCCAGGCACAGCTGGCATATGGGCAGATCAGAGGCTCCAGTCTCTGGAAGTACACCTACAAACTCCAGCATCATATATAACTTTGAATCGAAGGGACTGATGGACCATGTGCAAGGAGGACTTATTTGAGTCCATCTCTGCCACTCTCAGGAGCACAGATTCCAAAGTAGAGCCCACTGATTAGGCATCAATCTCTGGAGCTATCAGTCTGGAGTGGGTCTAAAAATCTATATTAAAAATAGCTCACAAGATGGTTGTGAGACATAGCCACATTTGGGAACCTACTGCATTGTTATAAATTGTGTGTTTATGTGGCACACTTGAAGGATGCGAAGCGGCTCTTAGCTCTGACAGAGCTGTAGTGAATGCTTGGCAGAGCTATGTGAAATCGGTTTAACTTATCTCAGGACTCTCAAATATTAAACTAGTACAGTCACATTATGTCATTTTAAAAAAGGAAAGAATATTTCCCACATGCCTGAACCAGTATAAATATCAATCCAGGCTTGAAAAAGAATCAGTTATATGACCCCAGCTTTAAGGATGGAGAAAATAGAGTGGTAGCTGGTAATTTAACATCTGAGGAGACTGGCTGGGTTAGAGCTGATTTAAAATCAGTAAAGGCAGCAGGAACAGATGGATTCAGCATCACATTTTATGTGTTTTTAAAGGGAAAAATGTTCTATATCTGCATGAGATGTTTTTATTCTCTTTTCAAAATGCAAAGCTACCTCTTACAGTAATGGAATGTATTTCAGAACAGCACATACATGTTAAGCCCCAAGAAATGATATCAATTATTTATCTGTGGGAAAAATGCAAGTCCAGCAACCACAAGTCAAATTTTCCCCAAGGCTTTATTAACGTTCTTTAAAGCACACTTGAAGTAGGGAAAGGACATTTCATTTTTGTGACAATTTAAATCAAAAGCCACTTCTTGAATGGTCATCAAAAACCAGGTGGGAAAGTCCTTTTGTGTGTGTGTGTGCTTGTGTGCATATGTATGTGTGTGAGAGAAAGAGAAGCAGAGATATGAGAGTGTCTTTCCAAGATTTACTTGGAAAGGCACAAATGTCTCTCAAGGGGTTACTGCTTTTAATCATCATTAATGGAAAGTCATGACCTTCTTAAGAGGGAGTGGCTTTTCTGGCTGTCTGCCTAAAGGCCAAATCTCACTTCTTTGTCTGCAATATGCATGCTTTTTATTATGTTATTTCTTTTCCACAGACTGAATCCTTATGTTTTTGAGAACTGTCAAAAATGAGGGTTTCTATTATCATATCGTTCAAGGATTCATTTGGCAATGTTCAACTCTTCAGCTAAATTAGTGCAATTTATTTCAATTCACCAGTTTCATGGTTCATGAATTTGTGGTTATTATTACTAAGTTTCCCTCTAATTTTGCTTTAAAATGAACAGTATGTAGTATCTAACAAAAACTGTGTAGCTACTACAAACCCAGAAGGATGAAGGTAGAAATGCATATACCTGGAGAAAACATGCAATGAGTTTATAAAATAAAGGTTTTTAATTAGAATAAAATGAAACACTTTTGTAATGAACAGGTTAGTCCATAGTAATTGGCAGCACTGAACCAGTTGCTCATGGGAGAAAATAGGCATATATTGTCATGAGAATTTCATCATGGACACGCAGAGCAAGAATTTTAAACCTTCTTTTCGGTCTGTTTGTAATAATAACTTACCTTTAAGAGAATGCTTACAGTTTTGTTTTGAATTGCAACTACTTCAATTACAGCTATTCTGAACTAAAATATTCATGCAAGCCTCATTAATGTTAATTATAGCTATATACCATTTTGCAATGATGTTTTTCCTTATCTATAATTTTCATGATTGGCTTTATTTACTCTGCCTCAACTTTCTGGGAGTTAGATAGGTTTGTTTTCCAAAAGTATCTTGTGCTATGGTAAGTTGACAAAGAAAAGAAAAAATAAAATAAAATAAAACCCCTTAAGTCAAGGATTTTCCAAAAGGAATCGAATTATGGAAATAACTTGAAAAATACTATTAATTATTTAGGGAATTTAAAATACCAAAATTTGTACAGACACAAGAATGTTTGAAATGCGTTTTTAAAAAAATATTTGATATTTTAGTAGTATACTTAAAAATAACATTTTCGTTCTTCAGTGCTAATGCCTAGCCCTAATTTTCTTCTTCTGAGTCCAAACTTCTTGAACTACTGTTGCAACAATGTCCACTTCCTCTTCAATTATTTTTCTCCTCTTATTATGGTCACCAGTGGTCGTCTAATTGACAAATCAAGCAGTCAAACAGAAGCTTCCCCCCCCCATATAATAGACTTTATTTATAGAGTAGTTTTAGACTGCATAAAAGCTACACCAAAAGTATAGGGGATTTCCATATACCTAGCCCCTCTCCCTCTCTCATTTTCCACTATTAATAACATCTTATATCATTGTGGTAACATTTGTTACACTTGATAAACAAATATTGAAGCATAGTTACTAATCCAGGTCTGTAGTTTACATTATAGTTTACACTTTTGGTTGTGTAGTTTTATAGGTTTTGATAAAATGTATAATGGCCTGTATCTGTCATTGCAATATCACGCAGAACAATTTCAATGCCCTAAAAATGCCTTATGTTCCACCTATTTTTCTCCTCCTCCCCCACAGAACCTCTGGTAACCACTATCTATATATCAATGTTACAAGTTCTTCCTTTACAACCACAATAATAAGTCTACTTTGGTCTATGGTTGTATTCCCCCTTAGGTTTGTTCATTCCTCAGTCTTGAGGATTTTGAGATGGTGATGCCCACTCTGCTTCAAATTGAGAGGGGTGTTAGATCTTATGGGGCAGATGGAAGGAACTGGTTTGCTTGCATTTGAAGATACTCTGTTTTTTGGGATGGGGGTTGCCCATCATCATCATTTGTTAGTTTGCAAGTCCAGTGAATTGGGGGGTAGGTCTTAGCTGCAACTCTGCTGAGATTCAGGGCTCAACGGGCATGTGAATAGACTGAAGATTTAAATCTCTGGGACATATTTTTATGCAAATTGTAGGTTCAAATAAAGGGTAGAAGAATCGTGTGTAGGGAATTTATAAATGAGTCTAACTCTGTTACATTGGGGAAATAGATTATTATATATCCAAGGTAAGGCCCACCAATGGAGTGTTGATTTCATAGGGTTGTGTGCCTTGCCTGTAGTATCCAGATGTCTCTAGAACCCTCGGGAGCACCCCTGCTTTGGTTTTGTTTACTGTGGCAGTTAGTGAGATCTGCCTGAGACATCATAAGTGTAACTTCTGAAATGCCCTCCCAACTGATTTGAAATTTCTTAGCCATAGAAACCCTTTTGTATTCAATGTTTTCCTCTTTGGTCAAGGTCTTTTTCCAAATGCATCATTGGTTGGTGTTTGGTATTAATCTCTCAGTGCTTGGGAGGCTCATCCCTGAGAGTCATGTTCCACTCTGGAGGGAAGGTAATGAGTTTATTTGCTGAGATTGGTTTAGAGAGAGTCCACATTTGAGTAACAAGGTGGTTTTCAGGAGGTAACTCTTAGGCAATAGTTTTTTTATTAGGCTAAGTTTCAATTTTACAAGAATAAGGTTTACAGTTACATGTGTCAATATTCCTAAGTTCTGATTTTTGGTTTTTACTTCATCTATTATCCCTGGGAAATCTTATATGACCTGGTGTTTTCAAATTCGCCTGTAAGCAGAAGACTCACAAATCAGTATGATGAGCTCCAGAGCACTTTATCTAATTGTGTACTAGAAAATTCCACAGGAAAGTTCTATATAGAAATCCCTCAACATCTCATTCTTAACATGCTTGAAAATAAAACTGTTTTTTCCCTCCACACATCTCTTCCTTCTCCTTATTCCCTAGCTTTGTCAATGGAATTATCGTCCTCTTAGTCCATTTTCCAGTCTTCTCATATCACTCGTGCATTAATATCCAACAGGATACTGGAGTAAAAATATCAAGGCAGTATCTTCAATTCCTTTTTTTCTTTCCTCAGTTAAGCTTATCAGTAAGAACTAGCTCAAGAAAATAACCTAAATATTTTCTCTTCTCTCTATCTTTACAACTAATCCTTGTGGAACTTAAGACTCCAGAATTTAGAGCTGAGAAACAAGATAAGGAAGATAATCTAATGGACACCCAACTTCTTCTTTATTACTGATAAAAAGCTGATTGAAAATGTTGGCTTAGATATGGAGCAAAAAATTGGTATCTCTTAGATATTCCCCAATTTAGACTTTGGGAAAACAGCCAAAGGTTGAATTTAGGTCTCTTTCTTTTTTTTTTTTTTTTTTTTTTTTTATTATTATGGGTAAAAATAAAAATTCTCACAATACATACAAACATTTGCAAAATGATATATAAATATATATGCATATATGTGTATTTGCTTACAGAAATGTTGTTTATATATATATACATATATTTTAAGAGGTGCTTAGATTACCCAAAATATTACACGGAACCCACTGGGATTCCCATGTTGCCCACCTCCCACACCTCCCACCACATCCCACACAAACATCTCCCACAGTGTGGCCCACCACCCTCAATGAACTTACACATCCTGGAGACTTGCCACCAACCATAGACCACAGTTCACACTGTAGACCACACTCTCTCCCACTCAGTTCTGAGTGGTGTGTGCTGATTTAAAATGGC
>JAKSZT010054334.1:46551989-46606563 GCA_026826555.1 Tolypeutes matacus | reverse complement strand
TCTCTTGTCATTTTTGGTTATTTCCTTATCTCTTATCTCTTGGTCTTTGTAACTTAATTATTTTTCCTTACTTTTAACTTTTTATTATGGAAAATTTAAAACATATGTAAAATCATGAAAAATAAAATAATGAATGCCCAGGCAGCCATCTTTCAGCTTTAATTCTTGACCAATCTGTGTCATCTAAATCTTCATGCACTCCCCTGTCAAATTAATTTGCAGAAATCCAGAAGTCATGTCATTTCACCCCAAATATTTCACTTTATATTTCTAAAAGGAAATAAATCATTTTAAAAGCCTAACTACAATACCATCATCACACAAACAAAATTAACAATAATTCCTTAATATCATCAAATGCATTCTTTCTTGGCTTTATCTTTGACCCTTTTGATTATTTTTTGGAGGGTGGGATATCTTTTTCTGCCTCTCTTTCTTCTATCTGATCCTTAACTGTTGGTGTCTCCAGATTTCTGTTCTTGACCCATTTCTATGCTCATTCTAACTTTTTCTGGAAAATCTCACCAATGGTTTACCTACCATAGATGTGGTTATGACCCTCATCTCCATCCCAGATTACCATCCTGAATCCCTGAATCCATTTGTCCACCTGCCTGCCAGACATCCTTACCTGGGTGACCTAGAGGTACTCAAATGCAACAAGACAAATTCCAGTTCCAAAATGGCAACAAAAAGACATTTCTGCCTCCTTTTTCCAAAAACCATGAGAACAAAACAGAAATACAAACTCCACCCATGATGAAACTGGGAGACTTCTTTAAATGTAAACAATAAATATGAGGGAAGAAAACAGATCAAGGAATGTGAATGATTTCGTAGAGAAGAAGATTCAAAAGGACAAGCAGGGAGAGTGTACCAAATCCCTTTGCAAATCCCTGGAAAGGTTTTGATTGGTGACATCATTACTTCTTAAGGCAGGGGTGAGGTGTAGAACTGAACGCAGTGGGTTGCACTGTGTGTTGTTTCTTTTCCACCTGGGATCATGGGTTCCCCTAACACTAGGGAAGCTTCAGGGGTCTTTTAAAGTAGCCATGAATCATGGGGTCAATTAAGCAATAGATGCCAAGTCTCCACTCCCATCTTGTGCTTTCCTGGTCCATGCAGAAAAAGAATTATAATCTTCTATTGAAGACTGATTGGAGAACCCAAACCAGAGATTTTCCAGATTTGGTATCAGTAGGCACAGAGGAGGATGGAGTGAGAAGCTTGGCTGGAAATAGGGAGGTTAAGACTGCACACTGTAATGGGAGGCTCATAGCTTCTACATAGTTTTGGGAACGCAACACCCTCTTCTCCCAGGCAGAAGATTGAAGGTAACTTCTCTGGATAAAATTAACTACTGCAGAAAAAAAATCTATAGATATGGGTATTTCAGGAGTCTGACAAAAAGCAAGCTGCTTTCCTGCTTACTCCAATGTAAAGCGCACAATTTGACAAGCACCATTCCCCACAAAGCTTCTAGTCTCACTGCTTCTCTTAGATATGAATGGGTTGCCAAGAAAAACCAGATGTTTAGGAGAGCCACCAAGATGAAAAGTGACCAAAATAACACCGTTTTTTAAAGAAAAGAAAAAGAATTCTTGAAAAGAGAAAATGTAGAGAGCAGAAGAAAACATCAAATAAGTTATTACTATTAACCTCAAAGAGATAAAGGAAAGTAATACACTCATGAAATAAAAAGAGGAAATTGTATATATGAGTAAATAGAAAACAAAGCACCTTTAGAAATTAAAAATCAGAGTTGAAATTAAAAAATTAATAGACATGTTGGAAGATAAAGTGGAGGAAGTCTCCGAGAAGGTAGAATAATAAGAGAAGACAGATTTTAAAAAATAATTATTGGACCAGTACAGAAGGCTTAAAATCTGGTCAATGGCAGCTATAAAGAGGAAGGACATAGATAATGGAGGGGAATAATGTATAGAAATTATAACAAAAATCCTGAGTCTTCTGATTGAAAAGGATCACTAATATATAAGAATAAAAACCAAAGAACACAATCAATAAATAGTAGAACGCTAGGAATAAAGAAGAGGTCCTTGAAGCTTCCATAGAAAGGGAAAAGAAATAGATGCCATACAAAGTATCAGTAATAAGAATGGCATCAGGCTTCTTAAGAGCAATATTGAATGGAGAACAGCAGTGGAGAAAAGCCTTAAAAATTTGGAGTGAAAGTGAGTTTTAACCTAAAATTCTGTTTCTAGTCTAAATGCCCATCAAGGTGAGGGTAGAATAAAGACATATCTTAAGGCATTTGCCTCCATATCCTTTTTTAGGGAACTAATAATGATGAGCTCACTGAAATGTGAGCATGAACTGATAAAGAGGTAGACTTTGGATCCTAGGCACAGAACCTTCAAAATGTTTGGGGAGAAAAGATTTCACAGGACTAAGGCAATGCCCAGTCCCAAGATAAAAGCTGTGCAGCAGGCCTTGGGAGCAAACATGGCAAGCTGCAGCAGATGTTAGAAGGCTCCAGAAGATGGTTTCCAGGAAAAAACCTAGAACTGTGACTGTATCTGTGTTGAAATGTCAGCAGGTGTTTTCCAGAGCTGTGGAGGGCTATGGGAAGACCTAGTCAAAAATTTAAAGAAAAACAAGCAAATAAAAAGAAATGAGGAAATTGTTAACTCAAGGAAAAAGATATATTTTTTATAAGAAGGAAAATGTAATCATAGGATGCTAATTGATGCCACAGTGAAAAACATTTAATAATTATAGTAACAAATATATATATGGATATAATTTTAAAAGAAATATAATTAAAATGGAAGATTGGTAGAGGAGGGTAAGTGAACTTAAGTCTTCAATAATCCTATTGAACCAAGAGGTCACAGTTGTATGTGGCTAGATGGGATTATCCCTCACTCCTCATGCTTCCATAGAGAGACAGGAATTCCCACTTTAGGCCCAAAAAGGAAACAACATGGGATGTTCTCTTCCAGCTTCCCCACCTCCACCTTCACCCTTCTACTCCTTTTTGTTCAAGGGAAGGGTGCGGGTTTGAGTCTTTTGTGGACCCCAGAAAATACTGTTCTTAAAGCAAACCCACTCCTGTGCCTGTAAACCCATTGTAGGTGGTAACTTTTATTACATTCAGTTAAGAGCCTTTGATTAGATTGCAGGACCAAGGGTGGGTCTTATTCCTCTTACTGGAGTCCTTTATAAATAGAGGACAAAAAAGCCTCAGACATACAAGAAAAAAGCAGCCAAGACAGAGAAACCCTGAGAGGCTGAGAGAGAGGTCCTAGAGGCTGGAGGCTGGACTCAGCAGAGCACAGAGGCACAGAAAGAGGCCCCCCTGAGAGGTTGAAAGAGGTGAGGCCAGGAAGAGAGGGGAGAGATGAGCCATTTGCCCGATCCATAGCTGAGCTCAGGGAGAAAGAATCTTTAGGTGATGCTGCCATGTGCTCACAGCTGCAACTTGGTGAGACAGCATCACTTGATGATGCCTTGATTTGGACACTCCCACAGCCTCAGAACTGTAAGCTTTTAACCTAATAAAGCCCCACTATAAAAGCCAACACATTTCTGTACCTTGCTCCCAGCAGCCTTTAGCAAACAAAAACAGGAAAAGACCGCTTTATCTGACTGCTGACTTGGCTGGGCAGGCCCTTCTGAGCGCTCTTCAGAGGCATCCAGTCGGCAGGACTCCTGTTCCTCTGCCATAGCCTCAGTCAATAATCAAGCTGCAACTTTGATCTTCATTCATCTGACTCCCCTGTCTGCCTCCCGATTGGTTCTGAACACAGGAGGAAGAGGGATGTTAAGCTCCTTCAGGAGATTATGCATATTATTTGGAAGGACAGAGGTAAATACCAGAAGAAAAAGCTATAAGATATGAAAGTGGTTGCATCTGTGGAGGAGAGAAGGCACAGTGAGCGGGTGGAAATAATGGCCTCCTTTTTTATTTGGCTCTTATCAATATATGGTTCTTTATGATATGTACATATAATACTCTAATGAAAATAAAAAACAAAAATACAACAAATCAAACCTTACTCAAAATTCCCTCCTTGTATCTGCCCGTCTGTCTCTTAGGGACCACTATGTCCTCCTGGAAAGGTTTCTTAACCTTTCCCACTAGATAGAATTGACTTTTTTGTTTTGTGTCCCTTATATAGAATTCTACCCTAGATTTACAGAATTTGTATTCCCATTACTTTATATCTTGTTCCTCTAATGCTTAAAGGCAGGGACTACATTATAACTTTGCATACTCAGGGCCTAATATAATGCTTGGCACATAGTAGGTGCTCCAAAAGTGTTGGCCTACTGACAGATCAAATGGATCAATTTGTAGAATTGGAATGATTATGTTAGTTCCACTTAACTCAAAAGGCTATTTTCTGATAATATATGTGGAAGTTGGTCATAAATTTTAAACAATAAATATATATTAGTAATTATGTTTTACCTCTTAACAATGAATTGAAACTGCAATTTATTATTTAATCCCAAATTTGAATATACACTAATTGGGAGTCATTTCCAAACTTTAAAATTCTTCTTAAAACACCTATCATGAAAATGTATTGTTGGGAAAGGTATTAGAAATGACCTGTTCCAACCACCTCGTTTTATAGACAAGGAAACTGAGAATGACAACTGTGGCCATAGCCCCTCTATTACCCGAGCCAGGACTCTTGATTCTGTCTAGTGCACTTACACTGCCTGTTGGGATGAATTGTGTACCCCAAAATTTAAATACAAGCCCTAACTCCAGTACCTGTGAATGTGACCATATGTGGAAATAGGGTCTTTGTAGATGTAATCAAGTTAAGATGAGGTCCTACTGAATGAGGGCGGGCTCTAATCCAATAGGACTGGTGTCCTTATAGATGAGGAGAGAGACCCAGACACACGGGGAGACTGCCAGGTGACAATGGAGTGGACATCGGAGCATGCCTCCACAAGCCAAGGAGCACCAAGGGCTGTCAGCCACTCCCAGAAATCAGAAGAGGCAAGGAAGGATCCTCTCATAGAGCCTTAAGAGCAAACATGACCTCGCTGACATCTTGATTTTGGACTCCTGTCCCCCAGAACTGGAGGGGGTAAATGTCTTGTTTTAAGCCACACTTTTTGTGGTATTTTGTTACGGTGGACCTAGCAAACTAAGATACTGCTTCTGATACAAACAGAAACACTGCAGTTAGCATGATTTGAGGAAAAAAGGAGTTTAAATATAATTTAAGAAAGAAAACAGCCACCAAATTTACATTTATAAAAGTAATAGAAAGGTTCTGACTCTTAAACTGTTTCTAAACAAAATATTATGAATGAACTTCATTGAATATTGATCTATCCTTCAGCACTGGGGCATTTTAGAGCATTTATTTGTTATTGTGAAAAATTACACATGAATAATGTATAACAAGATTATATTCAAATTGCATTTAAATAATGTATAACAAGAAAAGCTTTCTTTATTCATTTAGTGCCTTTCTTTCAAGGAACTAAAAGTACCTTGTGCACGTTAGGTTAAGTGTGGCCTGTTGGGTGTATGCTTTTTCACTTAACCTTAGCATTTTGGATACTGTAGTAATTGTTTGAGTCCATAAAAATAGCACTCATCCTGAAAGGCAACATTCTGACAAAGTAACAAATTTACATTGTCTACCCCATCCATCAGCACAACTTGGAAGAACCATCTTGGAAGATGAAGAATGGTGACCTGTGACCTTGTGGTGGAAGGATCCAAGTTTGAACCTAAGTTGTGTCTATTGATGGACTTCAGACATTTCTGGGCTTTCGGAGGAAAGGGTAGGACCCCTGTGACAAATCATGCCCACCAATGGGAAAGATGAGTGCTCTTTACACTGTCCAGAGCCCATTATTAGCTCAGTGAGGGCTCAGGGAACGCAGCCCAGTTTTGCTGCTTTGGAGCAGCCTCAGGAGAGTTTGCCACTTTGCCTTTGGCACAGAGAGGGAGTGGTTATAGTGCCATGGGTCTAGAAGCAGAGGTGGGGTGAGGGGTTTCCTCAAGAACCAACATGAACAGCAGGCATCAATAGGGCAAAGATCTGAGAGAGCTATTCATGAACTCACAAGAGAACTTCCTAGAGACTCCCACACATTACTGGGCAAGACTTTGACAGAGTACAGAAGGTCCTGTGTCAGGCAGTGGGAGCGCACGCATTCAATCATTAACAGACCTGTGCCAGGCACTTTTCTTGGGGCCAGAGATACAACAGTAAACAAAACAAAGATCCCTGCTCTTGTGGAGCTTACATAAATGCTGGGGTGATGATAAAGAAGAAATATATGTATATATTTTATATATTTATTTATACATACATATATTTGTTTTAATATTTATAATAAATTATCTACTGTTAGAAAGTGATAAATGCTATAAAAACTAGAGCAGAATAAGTGGGATTAGGAGTATAGGGTTTGGGGGAAAGGGTCATCACACTAGGAATCTAGTAGTCAGGATTCTCCAGAGAAACAGAACAAACAGGATATACACATATATTTATACACATACACAAACACATATATACATATACATGCACATACATGAGTATGCATATATACATATACACACACATATATATGTACATATACATGTTATAAAGAGGTTTATTTTAAGGAATTGGCTTGTGCAATTATGGGGGCTGTTGAGTCTAAATTCTTTAGGATAGGCTGGAAGCCTGAGGCGATATTGAAGTCTTGAGTCTGTATTACTTATGGGGAAGCTGGTAGACTAGAAGTTCCGGTAAGTATTGATGTTAAAGTCTTGAGGCAGAAATTCTGATCCCTGGAACCCTCAGTTTTTGCTCTTAACACCTTCAAATGATTGGCTGAGACTCATCCACATTATGGAGGGTAATCTCCTTTACTGAAAGTCAACTGATTGTAGATGCTCATCCCATGTACAAAATACCTCCACAGCAACAACTAGGCCATTGTTTGACCAAACAACTGGACACCATAACCTAGCCAAGGTGACTCATAAAATGAATCATCACAAGGACTCATTTAGAATATGATATTTGATGATATTTAAACAAAGAACTGAAGGAGATGAGGGAATCAGCCAAGCAGTTATCTGTGGGAAGAGTGTTCCAGGCAGAGGGAAGAGAAAAGACCCTAAGATGTGAATGGGGGCACATTCAAGTGACCCCAAAAAGGCCAGAGATACTGGAGGGGAATGAGCAAAGGGGGGAAGTGGGAGGACACGAGATCAGAAAAGCAGTCTGGTGTCAGATCACAAGGGGCTTGTAGGCCTGTGTAAGGACTTTGGCTTTTGCTCTGAAAGAAATCAAGAGACATTGTAGGGGTTTCAGAAGGGAATGGCATGATCAGATTTAAGTTTAAAAGGTTCTCTTGGACTCTTGGTGGGGAGGACAGTAGGAGGAAAGCTATGGGAATTATACAGAAAAGCAGGTGAAAGCTTGGAGCAATATGGTAGCATGGGCATGGCAAGAAATGGTTAGATTCTGGATATATTTTGTGAGTAAAGCCTGTGTCATTTTTTGAGGTATAGGATGTGGGAAGTTAAAGAAAGGAAAGCATCAAGGATGGCTGATTTGAGCAACAGGAAGGTTGGAGTTGACATACTGAGATTGGAAGATTATGAGTGTGGTGCAGATTTTGGAGGGGGCATGGAGTTTCAGAAGTTTGGTTTTATTTATTTATTTATTTATTTATTTATTTATTTATTTATTTATTTATTTATTTTTAAGATTTATGTATTGCCCCCCCTCCCGCCTCGTTGTTGTTGCGCTCACTGTCTGCTCCCTCTGTGTTCTTCTTGTCTGCTTGTCTTCTCTTTAGGCGGCACCAGGAACCGATCCTGGGACCTTCTGGAGTGGAGAAAGGCTGCTCAATCTCTTGTGGCACCTCAGCTCCCTGATTTGCTGTGTCTCTCATTGTCTCTCTTCTGTGTCTCTTTTTGTTGCATCATCTTGCTGCACAAGCTCTCCTATGCGGACCAGCACTCTGTGTGGGCCAGCACTCCTGCGAGGGCTAGCACTCTGCGTGATCCAATTCTTCTCTCAGGCCAGCTCACCACGCGGGCCAGCTTGCTTTTCACCAGGAGGCCCTGGGGATCGAACCCTGTACCTCCTATATGATAGACAGGAGTCTAGTCACTTGAGCCACATCCACTTCCCCAGAGTTTGGTTTTAGACACATTGAATTTGGGATGTCTATTTTACATTCAAGTGGAGATGTCAAGACTAGCATTTTTCAGTTAATGTGACATGATTACCTCAAATATGAACCCTGCGAAAATCTGGGTTACATTCACAACATGCTCTTGAGTAGCAAGTTTGAGGGGATATTTGCAGTAACCCATGTTACTTGTTGGAAGTTGAATGTGTTCATGACAGAGTTCAATAAGCACCTAGATAAGAGGCTGGATTTTCAGCACTGGGCAATGTCACCTCTCTCTACAATCTGATTCTCTGTGAAAAGATCCAGATGCTTCCAAGTAAAACTCATTTGGGATCTACCTATTTCTTTCAATAAAAGTAATTATCTCTTTGTGTGCTTTTCTCTCCTACTTAACTGTGAGTACCTTGAAGACAGGGACTGAGCTCTCTTTATTCCAAACAATTGGCAGCATAAAGTCTAGATTCAACCAATAAATGCTTATTAACTAAGTAAATGAATGAATTTCTGTCTCCATAAAAGTCAATCATTTTGTCTGAGTAAACTATATTTAAACATTTAAAACCATTTTTCTCCCACTTAAGGTCCTTAATTGGTCCAAAAAAATGGAGCATAAGGTAAAAAAAACCACTAAGCAAAAAGAGTATTATCATAATGCAAAAATGATCTGGGTAAACATAATGCTTTTTTTTCTCTCTCTCAGGGAAAGCCAACCTAAAAACATTAGTCTCTAATTTATACACATTGTGGCTAATAAAATGGATGCTCTAACTTGCTACTCAATGTATGGCCCTCAGACCAGTAGCAATGAGACCACATGGGTGCTTCTTAGAAGTACAGAATCTCAGACTCCACTGCATACCTGCTGAATCAGAATCTGCTTTC
Source organism: Tolypeutes matacus (assembly GCA_026826555.1). Classification (NCBI taxonomy): domain Eukaryota; kingdom Metazoa; phylum Chordata; class Mammalia; order Cingulata; family Chlamyphoridae; genus Tolypeutes; species Tolypeutes matacus. Next base: position 46,597,536 of record JAKSZT010054334.1, on the reverse strand, counting down.
TCGCCAAATCCCCAGGTGATTCATATACACATTAAAATTTGAGAAGCACTGCTCTGGAACAGGGTTGGCAAACTACCACCTGGGGTGGCAGCCTGTTTTTGTACATAAAGTTTTATTAGAACATGACCTTGCCCACTTGTTTATGTATTTTCTATGGCTGCTTTGGTGTCACAACAGCAGAGTTGAGTTGTTGCAACAGAGACTGTTTAGCCCACGGAGTCTAAAATATTTATAATCTACCCCTGTAAGAAATAGCTTGCTGGCCCAGCTCTTAAATTCCAGTGTTATTATTGGTACACCTCCATGGGAAGCCACATACCAGGCGATTGTGGTGGCCTAAATTCAAAGGTTCAAAAGGATTTGTTAATTTTTTATTCTTTTTTATTGTAAAAGAAGTTATTCAATAATTTTGAATGAGTATGAATTTTTCCATGGTACTATTGCAAAAGTGACTAATGTGGATACCATTACTGTTACAAAAAGATTTTTTTTAAAGGCCTTTTACTGATTGTAAAAATAATGTGCTAGTTTTTGTAGCTTTAAAAAGGATGAATGAGAAAAAGAAATATTACCTAGATTTTAATACATATTTTTTTACATAATTAGAGTATTGTATCTTGTATTTGTATCCTGTTTTTCTACCATATTGCAAATCTTTCCCCAAGATAATTAAATTTTTTTCTAAGCGCCACACTTAGTAGTGCTTAACCTTCCATCATGTGGCAGCTCTTTAGTTTTCTTAACGATTCTTCTATGGTTGACTATTTAGATCAATACTTATTTAAAAGTGAAAATTAGTGCTTATTATAAAAGTGACTAGCAAATTATGTACTTTGGCCATTTTACTAAAAAAGACAGGGAAGCAATGCAAGATGAACGTCCAAATTAATTAGCTCTTTAGTATTGATGGGTCTTTGTATGTCTGGAGAAAGAAATTATTTGGGATACTTACAACTGATTGAACATGATGGAAAATAAAGATACAAGTTGTAATTCCCTAATGAAAAAGTAGTGCAGTGAGGACAGTTTTGACACAACACAAGTGAAAAGACATTATGTCCTCAATTGTGAGATTAAAATGCATGCCTATACGATCAACAGTCAATTAAAACATCATCTTTCCAATGAACATGGCATTTATTGGCAAAATATGTTTTTTCTCTCTGTTGACAATAAAACAACTTTTAAAGTAGTGAATCTCCAGGTCATGGCTTAGGTACTAGACTCAGATACATTCATCTCTCTTTAATTAGTGTGACCTTCCTTAGCAGGTGTCCTGAGGGAAGGCACCAAGTGCTCCCTTGGGCTTCTCAAGCAAAGCTGCCTGACCACACCTACTGTCAACAAAGTCCTACTAGACCATCTCTGCAGAGAGCTGCTACTGTCTGTGCTACAACCAATCACCATCATCCACTATGCTCCTTATGTGGATTTACTTATTCTGAGACCATGCCACCAACCTTGTGTTCTGGAATGCTCTTTTGGCTCATGTACTTCGGTTTACCTGTAGTCTGCTCCATTCTAGCTGCTCAGAAATCTCAGCCCTGAGCTTAGCTTGCCCTTGTGGTATGTCGTCCTCACATGCTACTCCTTGGAGAATCCAGTTTCCTAATAGGATTGCTACTTCTAAAGCCCTTGGTAATCTAGAAAATGCACAGTCATATACCCATGTAAACTAACTGGTAATGAATCATTCATGACTTGCTGGCTGACACTACCAGGAAAGGAATGATTTTTGTAATTTGCAGTATCACCAATAAATATATAATGAAAGAAGAAACTCTCAGTCACAGGAACAAATGCAGAACTTGGGTAAGGAGTTTACAGTGTCCTCTCCCAGCTCTGCTGTCAGAATTGATCTATATTAAAAGGAAGAAATGTTAGTGCCTAAATGGGGTAGAAAGGTAACACAATGAGTATACAAGGAAGCATGCTTTGTTTGTAGACTAAATACATGAATACATAGGAATATTCTTTACTTCCATGAGGAAATAAGACCAGTTATTGCATTTTTCTTGAAACACTCAGTTCTCTTGTTCTATTTTCTTTTTCTCCATAGGTATAGATAAATATTTCATTTTCCTTTTATTTCTACTAACAAAAATATATATTACAAAAATTTTCAAGCGCAGTTATGAATGGCAACTAGCAGTAGATCTTGATGTCAGGGTGACTGTAGGGCATAGTGAAGATTTTGGCAAATTGGAGCAGGCATACCATATTTAAAGGAATAATTGCTGTTCCTTTAAATGGGCTAACTGGATGTTCCCTCCTGTAAAATGACCCCACTCTGATGAGCTCAGGCAGGTGACATGTGTTACTTCTAGGCAGTGCATGATTCTGTATGTTCTCTTTTCCCTTCTTTTGAAATCATGGGAACATGTGTTGGGATGGAACCTGTCACTCTTTTTGAGTGATATGATAAGCAGGCACTCATCCCATTATGGACATATAGCATGAGTAAGAAATAAATGTATTTTTTTAAGATGTTGACCCTTTTGTGTGTGAATCTAGCCCATCTTGACTGACACAAACCATCAATCTGGATTTTTATGTGACAACGTCTACCTTTCATATATTGTAAGCCAATTCAAAATTTTAAATAACGATTTTAATCAAAGTAACACTTAGACATGGTTCAAAAATCAAATTATATCCAAAGTATATGGTAAAATAGAAAAATGTCCTATTCTACCCTGAATCCCAATCTTTAGAATAGATCAGTTTCAACAAGCTTGTTGTACTGTTGTCCTCCTAGGATTGTCCCTGATATCATCTTGACTTAGATGGCTCCTTTCCTTGATGTCATTTCCTCCTGTGTCTTGGTTTGCCCATTTGCTGGGCTGAGATACAATTGCCAGTAGCTGCTAAAGGAAGAGTGCATGGGAGGTAAATTTTGTGAGCCCTTGTATGTTTTGAACTTTTTTTATTCTGTCCTCACACTTCTTTAATAGTTTGGCTGGATAAAGTACTTGAGTGTGGGAAATAATTTTCACTCAGAAATTTGAAGGCATTTACCACTGGATTTTACCATCCAATATTTTTGAGAACTCCAAAGCTATTCTTAATCTTCATCCTTCTAATGGTTTTAGTTTCTCCTCTGTTCCTGGTGCTCTGAAAATTCATGACATTATGCCTGGGACTTGGGACTTCTTTCATTTGTTGTGCTAGATTCTTGGTGGGCCTTTCAGTTTGAAGACTCACGCATGGATGGGGAATTTTCCTGTTTTAATTCCTTGATGATAATTTCTTCTTCTTCTTTTAATCTCTTTCCCCTTTTCTGGAATGTCGGTTGAATGTTGAATCTTTTTACACTGATTCTAATTGTTTTATCACTTCTCTTTATCTGTTTGATTTGCTTTCTGGGAGATATCCTGAATTCTATTTACCTTATCTTCTTTAGATTAAAAAAAATTTTTTTTGGCTTTCATATTTTAAAATTTCTTTTTAAATTTTATTTTGATTTTTACAAACTAAAATTTCTCAACTTTCTTTTTTATTTTTACAGCAACACATCTCATCTTTCTGTGTTTCTTTGAAGTTTTCTTCTGCTCCTGCTATTTTTTTTTTTTTTTTAGAGATCTTTAGTGTTTCCTTTCTATTTTAGTCTTTTGCGTCATGGTAGGATTTCCTCAAATTCTTGGGTGTCCATTGATACTTTTTTAAAAAAAGATTTATTTATTTATCCCCCACTTGCTGTTTGTGCTCACTGTGTCCATTTGCTGTGCATTTTTCTGCTGCTTATCTCCCTTTATTGGGTCATCTTGCTGCACCAGCTCACGGTGCCGCAGGGGCCGTCAAACTCACCAAGCCACATGGGCTGGCTTGCCTTCACCAGGAGGCCCCGGGGATCAAACCTGGAGCCTCCCATATGGTAAATGGGAGCCCAACCACTTAAGCCACATATGCTTCCTCCATTGGTACTTAAAGAAAGACATTAAAAGGCTTTGTGCATGGGCAGGGCTTACTGACTAGTGAGTTTGCCAGGGGATTATTGGGCAACAACTGGGTGTTTCTTTGTAGCTACCAAATATCAGCATCTTTAGGTCTTTCCTCTAGGATGGTTCATGTTTCCAGTGAAAAGTTCCCAGCTCTGTAAACCTGGCTGCTAGTGCTCTGGAGATGATGGAGAGAAAGTGGTGGTGGTGGTGGGGCTCTCAGTCTTTTGTATGTAGATTTTCAATTAATTCCTCTGCCTCAGCCCTCCCCGATATGAGGTTCTCTGAGTGTCTGGCTGGCTCAGATTCAATTCCTCAAGAAAGTAAATCTCTTCTTTCCTCAGAGGAGGGCGTAAGAGGAATTGCTTAACCATACAGAGTGGGAAAGGGGACTTGTGGGTATCTCTTTAAAGGAAAGATCCACGCATCCCTGTACTGAACCCTCAAGTACACTATGCATTCTATGTTACTTACAAGTTCAAGATTTTTTAGGGTTTCAAAAGTTGGATTACATAGCTTCTTGCCACTGTTGCTCTCTGGAAGCACCTAAGTTTTGACGTTTTCTTTACTAAGTTTTCACTCCTTAGTTCATCTTCATCTTCCAAAATTTTGTTTGCTCCCCTCCCCCCTCCAACTTGAGTACTTTGCCACATCTTTTCCTGTCCTCTTTATCATTGGGGTTCATACTATTTCCAATCTGCCATGTTAAACCCTAGTTGTAATTAAAAAGAATAATAATTTTTAAAAAACCCAAACACTGGCTGGGCCTCTTCATCTTGTGGACTGCCATTTGCCATAGCAGGTCTAAATGAATCTTTTTGATTGAATTTTATTTCTGATAAACATGATCCTAGGCAGGTAACACAAATTGAAGTTGACAGGTAAGCATACTCTTGATTTATTTATTTGTTTGCATGGTTTGCTTGCCTATTTTCGCCCCTAGTTTTATTTTAATATCTTACACAAAATTTACCTATCAGGTAAAGAGCATTCAATCATGACATCAATGTCTTTGGCATTCAGAAACAAATACATCAGCATCACTTGAGTGGCATAATTGGAACCAATCAAATCTTATAACAATGCTAAAAATCTCCATGCACCTAAATGGTTAACAAAGCTTAGCAAGGTCCATCTTATTTCTGTGTCCTGGAAGTTCATGGTAATGAAATCTGACTTGTTCAATGCTAATGAATTACTATCCACAGCAAGGTGGCTGCCTTTTGTCCTAAACGCTAAAGTCAGACTTACAGCTTTATCATTTAGTAGATGCTTTGCCTTACCACTCTTCTTTCAGTAGCAGAAGACAATGGTTGCATTGCAAAATTAAATTGATATGGTTGTCTAATTAACTGTGAGTATCTGCACAAATTCTTTCCCTTTCTTCTCCTTTTATTCCATAATCCTATTCAAAACCAGATCCCGGAAGGAGAAACAGCATGTTCTCACCAGCCCAGCCAATCTTTTCCAAGGCAGTGCTACTTCCATTAAAAGGCTTTGCTGCATTAACAAAGAGGGAAGAATGTGAATCATCACACTTCAGTGGTACGATGCCCCAAAGCCTCTGGCCCCAAGGATCACATTTCATCAGGATCTAAGGAGCCATCCTTAAACACACTATACTGTGTAGGATGACAACCACCCCAGTTTGCCCAGGACTGAGGGGTTCCCAAGACACAGAACTTTCAAGACTAAAACCAGGAAAGTCCTAGGGAAACTGGGAGGTTAGTCATCCTACCTCTCTGGGGCCAGGAGTCATGTGAAACCTCATAGGCTTAAGGCTTATCTGAGCCACCTCCATATTAGACTGAGAAATGTTGGGACAACACATAGGAAAACAGGCATAAGGAAGCTGAACACTATGCTGACCACTGCCTGGCTCTCCATCTGGTCTGGACAGTGGGTCAGCCCTGGATTATTGGATGCCTCTCACTGTCACCTACACTGGACAGCTCTGCACCTCAACAACTCTTGCTCACTTCAGTTTCCTACAGATTTCTCCCTGTTTGTTTACAAGCTGTGCTGGATGGGCTGTTGTTATCTTTCTTAGCAAGAGCCGTGGTGACTACCTTAGGGGCAAGAGCCCAGAATTTAAGACAGCCTGTTACAAATTCTCGTCCACACAGCTTAATAGATTTGAGTGCTGTGAACACTATGCACTTACTAGATATAGTTAACAAAGAAAAAAAAAAAAAAGAGCATGAATCTCCTGCCACTACCTCCTTCCTCCTCAGCAATGCCACCCGTCTCCTCTATACCTGGTCCCAAGGCAGGAAATTCTGTCAGTCTGGGTTTCTTTCCTTGGGAAGGATGTGGCTGACTACTGGTATCTCTAATTGACCACTTTGGGCCCCTATTTTCAGGAGTTTGTCCTATCCTAGGGGAATTTCTAGAGATCAAGTTGGGGCCCAGAGCATGCTCCAAGCCTGCACTTCTGCCTGGGGCCGGGTCTACATTGTGCACTCTCTACCTCTATCCGTCAAAACAGAGTGTAAGCCCTGATGTGGTGGTTTTGTTCTCAAAGGGTTATTTTTTCCTAAGTTCTCAGAGAAAGGGATTTAATTATTATTGGTTCAATTACTCTATCATACTTAAGGGACACTCCTAGAAATAAAAATAGTCTTATGACCAGGTCATGCTAACCAGTCCAAAGTATTCTTTTATTCATTGTACTTTATGTTACTATTCCAAAACATACGCAACCAAAATCTATTGGACATGAGTGTCATCCTTTCTTTCCCCAATGTGTGATGACCACAAACAGAACTTTGAGATAAACTCTGGACTCTCCGTTGTATTTGATCTGTTTAATGGATTTAAAAGGGGAAATAGAATAAGTATTTATTGAGCACTGATTACATGCCAAGCACTATTCTAAATAATCCACAGTATTTGAACAACAGAACTGTCCAGTAAAGTGGGAATTCATATCCTTATCTTGTATTAGCAACTGAGTTATTTGTTTAATATCACACACCTACTAGTAATGGCTTCCACCTCACACGAGCCTCAAAGTTCATGGTCCTTCACCTACAACATGTTGAGTACAGCTGGCCCTCCTCCTTTTGCCTGTTGAATGGCCCCAACGCTTGTGAGGAGAACAGGGTCAGAGGACCATTCTCAAACAGAACTTTGAGAGAAAGGAGAAAGGGAGTGGAAGGAAGATGATAACCAACCTCCCTACTGTTGCTGTTTCTGATGTCTGAGTCTTCTTCTGTATTGTTCAAAGTCAAGTTTTCCAGCTTGATCTGGATACCGGCTAGACTAGGAATATTCACCTTCATTAATTTTTTCACTCTTATTTAAGCCTTTCTCTTGCTCATCTGAGTCCCTCTGGTTTGCCCACTTTCCTATGTGCTGAGCTACCAGCTGGTATAGGGAGTTTTGGCTTTCCCTGGAACCCCTCAGAAACTTTCTTATACCTTCCTCATTGATTTTTATTTTTTGGATACATATCAACTGGTATTTTAATTTTATGACCTCACATAACTAAATTCCACCCAGACTCACATTCAAAATCATCCTCTTTGGGGGACGGATGTGGCTCAAATGGTTGGACGTCCGTCTCCCATATGGAGGGACCGGGGTTCGATACCCAGGACCTCCCGGTAAAAAAAAAAAAAAAAAAAAATCATCCTCTTCCCATCCAGAACCCTACCAACGTATCCTATATGGGTCATAAGGTTATTCCTTAGGATGTAAGAGGCCCATTACAACATTTGTTTCTGGGATCTTGGAGTTTAAATGTAGCTTGATAGTTACCCTTTTATATTTTAAGTTTCATCTAATTTGGTCTTTGTTGCAATGCAGCTCCCATTTTACTATTTTCTCTTTTCCACTGTGTAATTAGTCCCTAAAATATGCTAATATGTAAACTTGTGATTTGGATGTCATTTTGTTACTTGGATTTATATGACTGGCATTTGTAAATTTTTTTCTGTCTTTTTGAGGTTATTGAATATTCTCCCAGTTTACCATTAAAATTTCACCAAATGAGTTATATAGGCCTTTTTCATTATTATTGTTTGGTGTTTGTGGACCTTTGATAGGCTTAATGTAGAGAAAATTCCAGGGGAAGACATAATCCATGTGCTCAGTACAGCTTGTTGAAAATGATTACAGATTTGTAAAGTGGTTTTAAAAAGAGTTATCACTTCCTTTTTTGGTATAATTCCCTTAGCCCTGTCCTCAAGTCAATATACCAAAACTTATTTCCTTTTGTTTATAATCTTTGACCAATTCTTTTTTTTTTTTTTTTTTTTTTAACTCAAACTATATTTCAAATTCAAAAGATAAAATAACATTATTTTATTTGGCCAAGTCTTAATACATATGTAACAAGTTTCAAAATCTATGACTTCCGGGAGTAGCTTTCCTTGGAAAATAAGATATTTATTATATATTTGTCTGTGAATTGTCTACTGGTCAACTAATTCTCTGCAGGCTCTGTAATGAACACCACGCACTTTGCTGTTGGTCATGGCCTGGAATTCTGGGGCTACATCCTGCTCAGTGTGATGCTGCCCCCACCTTGCTCTCACACTCAATAGACTGTAAACTCTGTGAGGGCAGACTTGAGTTCTTATTTTCTGATCAAATTCCAGGCACCTAGCACAATGTCTGTTCATAGTTGATTCGTGAAAGATATGTTTTGGATGAATGACTTTATAATCATCTGCTCTTTTTCAAGCACAATGATGATAGGCACTGGGGACCCAATGGCCATCAAGAAGTTCCTACCTTCCTATAGCCCATCATTTTGTAGGGAATATAAAGTATTAAACAAACAGAATAATTTATGATAAAAGTTATGGTAGGTTTGTGAGAGTGAAGGAGAATGGAGTAAGGGAGGATACTATATGGATTGAAGTAAAGATTTAAGAACTCTAGCTGTGTAGAGAAAAACATGAAGAGAGGGTGGTAATAGACAGCAGAAAAGTCTAAGACCTAGAGGAAATATTGAGTGAAAGAACTGGGAAAATTGATGTTGTGGCCAGAGAGTGTGATATTTGAATTTTATTACAGTTACAGAAAGTCAGGGCAAAATCCTAGCTCATGGTGTGCTATGGAAGCAGGCAGCCTAGAGGAGAAAAACCTTAGCCAGGAACAGGTTAAAGAACTGAGAGGTTAGAGGCTAGGATGGCTCATCCACGTGAGTGCTAATGTTATTTAAAATAATCAGATAGGCAACATGTGACTGAGCACAGGAAAATCCAACAAAATATTTCAAATACTTCCTCCTCTAGGGCATAGTGACTGCCATTCCTATGAGGTAGGTTTCTGTTCTAGGAGCACCCCATGCACCTCTGTCATGCCCCTGTGATGGCACTTATCACACTGAATAGTCAGTGCCTTTTTACATGTGGGTAAAGCATTTTGAGAGCAAGGATTAGGGGATCGTGCATAGAAGTGCTTGATAAATATTTCTGAAGGAAGAATGAATTCAGCTATTGAAAGCAAGCTTGGTTTCAAGTGTGGCTTGATGAAGGAACTCAATAATATTGCAAGATTTTTTTTTTTTTTTCCCTTTCTGTTTCCGGGCTCTGCTTCCTTTGACTTAGTTCCATTCTTAGACATCTCTCGTCTCGTTCTAGAAAAATGGCACCAGACCTCATTTTTGCTCAGGCCATTGTCTCCACAGTTGGGTGTGTGCAAAGTGTGATCCATATCATATGGGCTGAGTGTGGGGAAGGAATGGTTCTCTAGAGGAAAATCAAGGTGCTTCTATGAAAAAAAGGGCAAATGGATTGTAGGCAGTGGTAGCAACAGATATCTACCACAAAAGGAAACAATGTTTATTTCCCTTATGAGACCAAGAGGAACCAATAACAACTTCAAGAAGTGCAGGGATTAGATCTTGTTTTCTCTTCAGGGCTCTGAGGCAACACCCAGATGTTTGAGTGGAGGTTGGCTGCCTTTGTTCCTGAGGAGCTACTTTCTTTGACTTCCCAGAATCTCAGGGTAGCTGAACTGTAGAGGCTGGAGGTCACTGGCTCCATGGAGGCAGGAGTTTGGTGGCTGCTGTGGGCAGCATTCTCATGGGAATCCACTCAAGACTTCTGATGGGGCTTGATAGTGACTTCCAATTGAGGATAGACCTGCAAGGTTTCCAGCAAATACCTCAACTGCTGGGAAAAACTTCTGTCTTGGGATGAAAGGATAAAGGCATAGGGAGTTGGGTGTGGGTGAGATGAAAGTAAACTGAGAATAACTGAAAGCACTAGGTGAAGAGGAAAAGGTTTCAAGATGAAGGGAAAAAAAATAGAAGGGATTTGCTGCTCATTGTTACATTTTGGAAGCTAGAGGGTAAATCTGTTCATGGCATTTAGGCAGGACATAGTGAGCTAATACTCAGAGTTACTCAGAAAATATAAAAAGCCTCAATAGCTGAAAAATACAAAATTCATTTTAGAAGAACTTCAGTCTTAGTAAAGGATAAAAAATACAGTGATAGACAAGTTAATACACAGAATAGACCTGAGCACATTATTTTAATCTTCTGGCCCATACTATCCCAGGCTTTAGACCATTTTAATTCTCTTCCAACTTACAAATTACTTTAACATTCCTAAGGGACACAGATGTGTCTTAAATTGATAAGTGGAGTGTCAAGCATCACTTCCAGTAACAGGAAAAGAATCCACAGTCTTTAATTTTTACGTCTAATTGACTTCAGTTGAGGTGTAGTCAAATGCATATTATTTCTTAATTTGACACCTTCCATTTAAGAAGTCTTATTTTATATGTGGCAGAGTCACAGGTGTGAAATTAGTCACCGGGAAGGCTAACTGTTCCAGATTCTTTTGACCTTATGGCTGGAAGGAATTTAATTGTAACCTCATAAAAAGAAAGGAATTCTGGCCACTAGGGAAGATGATTACATGGTCATTGACAATGTGAACTTGAATGGCTACATTAGCTCTTTAATTATAATGAATCAAGAAGAAATGTTCAAGGTTGGAAAGGAGGCACTTGGTAGGGGATAATGATAGGTACTTATGCAAATGGTATCAACACTGACAGAATGAAGAGGCTGGTGCTTCTTAGGGCCAGTTAGAGACTTCAGCCAGGAGGGAGAAGTGCAAGATCCACAAAAGGGTTCAGCATCTGTCATAACTACATATGAACTCATATATTTCTATTCACTGCATTCCAAGCTGGGGTTTCTCCTAGAAAGGTGGCTCCATTGTATTTTCCCTCCTGAATTTTTAATGCAAATTTAGTGTTAATTTCCCTAAATGTGAATGGAGGAGAAAGGGGAAAAATTAGCAAAAGTTTCCAATAAGCAAATTTTCTTTACATAGTCTCTCACTAGTAAAAAAACAAAAACAAAAACAAAAACAAACAAAAAATCAAAAACAACTTTTAAAAAGTTTATTATTATTATTATTTTTTATTGCCAGCTCCACCTTCAACTTCTATACTTTACCATCTCAAAACAACCAGGACAGTTCTGAATGCATAGAACGCACTCATTAAGACTAAGACTAGATGAATAAATTAATGACTGAACAAATGAATGTTAAAGGGGTCATGAATGTTGTAAAGGAGAAATAAAAGCAACAAAAAACTGAATTAAGGGATACATCCTAGAACTCAATTTCTGTACCTTTTAAAATACTGAAAATAGACACATTTTTTGGAATTTGTTAAAATCTGTTGAGAACTCTTTTAGATAATCATTTTTAGTCAGAGATTACTTAATGAAGGTAAGGAAATATACACAGTTTTTTCCACCCACAGGCAAGGTCCTGTGATGGTAAATTTGTCAATGTAATGAAACTGGCTTCTGTTTATAGAAAACTAGGCAGTACTCATTGGAGTTCCTCCTTCTCAACAGTGAAAATACAGTCCCTATGAAATATATGTTTCCTTAGGGTGTAGAATTATCATATTGGATGGTACAAGTGGGGGTGGTGGTGGAGTTATTCCTCACTCCTAATGCTTTCTTTCATGTAGTGGGAACTTTTATTAGAATAACACCTCTCTATCCTTCTCTCCTCTGCCTGCTCTCTCTCTCTCCTTTTCTTCTCTCCAGGGAAAGAACACTGACTTATGTGATGTGTCAATTTGGGAGAAGAAACTCACCATCTTCCATTCTTTCCAGAGCTCTCCTGCCCACAGGAAGCCTACATTATTTTTCCCACTCTGTCAATAATTCTCAAAGTATGTTCTTAGACCAGCAATATCCAGTTATCACCTGGAAACCTGTGAGAATTGCAAATTTTCAGGTCTCCACTCAGACCTACTGAACCAGAAATCCAGTATTCTGGGTTTTAACAAGCCCTTCAGGTGATTCTATTGCATGCCAAAGTTTGAGAACCACTGCCTTAAGTTTTATAGGGGCAGGTCCCCATTGGGAAGTTAGAACTATGCATATGTGCACATATGATGCACATATGCACTGCAACCTGGTAGGTAAGTCTCTGTATTAATTATCCGTTACTGTGTAACAAATCATTCCAAACTTTGGTGGCTTTTAAAAAGACATTATCTCACAGTGACTATGGGGTCAGGAATTCAAGAGCAGCTTAGCCAGGTTGTTCTGGTTCAGATGTCTCATTGGGTTGCAGTCTGTGTGGCAGTTGGGGCTGCAGTCATCTGGTGGCTTGACTGGAGAGAAAGAATCTGCTTCCAAGATGGCTCACTCACATGGCTGTTGGCAGGAGGCCTCAGTTCTTCACCATGTGAGCTTCTCCATAGGTTTATTGAGTATCCTTATGAGATAGCAGCGGCCTACCCCCAGAATGAGAGATCCACCAGAGAGCAAAACAGAAGTTGCCATGTCTTTTATGACATAGGCTCAGGAGTCACATTCTGCCATTTTTACAATATCCTCCTGGTTATAAATAAGTCAGCCTTGTTCAATGTGGGAGGGGGCTACAAAAGAACATGAATACCAGGGGGCAGGATTCATTAGAGGTCACCTTGGAAACTGACTGCCATATTCTCTCTAAATCAGGAATGAAACATTGGCAATAAGTGTTTTCCAAACTTGGCATGTATCAGTAATCAAAGTGACATTTTACTTCTGTCTGCTCCTTCCCATCTCACATTTGTTTGCCAGCCTGGACAGGGAAGAGAATGCTATTTATGTACCTTCTCAAAAATCCAAGATACAGAAAGAGTAAATCATGATAATTTCTCCCTTGTGTTTTTCTAATTAATTACCCACCATACATCTTTGCCAGGATTTCCCAGTCACTGCAAGCTCAAAATTAAACCCCTGATCTACCCTGCTAAACCTGTTTTTCTTTCATTTCCTTCCCAATAGCGTCAGCATACATCTAGCTGCTCAAGCCAGGAACCTCGGAATTATTCTTAACTCCTGCCTCCTTCGTTCTCCAAATCCTGTTTATTTTTACTCCCAAATAGCTCTCAAACTGTCCATCTCTCTTCAACACCGCAACACTTACCTGTCAACAGGATTGCCACTACAACTTCCAGGTGGTCTCCTTGATTCCACTCTGTCTTATCTATTGACCTGGCTTCACTCACATCTCCAGCCTTCTCTCTTGCACACTATTCCCAGCCAGTCTGAAGATCCTTCAGTCCTGTGAATGCCTGCTTTGGCTCATTATCAGATCTTTCTACACATTTCCACTCTATCTGAAATGCCCTTTGCTCCACGCTTCTCACTTGAGAACTTTTGTTTGTTCTTCAGGACTTGGTTTAGATAATACCTTTCCTGAGAGGTCTTTTCTGAGTCCCAGGTATGGGGTGGAAGCCTTTCTATGGCCTTCCTCAGAACACTAGTTAACTAATAGCATTTACCAATGTGGAAATGATTTATTTAAGCCTCTCTTTCATTAAACTGCACAGGTCCTTGAGGCAGGGACCATGACTTAAAACAGTTGTATGCTCAGCCCCTGCCACATGTTCAGCACTTGATCAAAGTTGCTGAATGAATGAATGCTTTTGCATTTAGTATTTATGTCTTTTGCTTATCCTCTCAGTGGAGTGTTGTCTCCTTTGACTGATGTCTCTTTATTTCCCATATTTTCTGTCCTCCCTCCCCTCATCCTGTCCCTCCTCCTCTATCTCCTTCCCTCTCTTCATCCTTTCCCCAAAATTTATTGAGCTTCTACTCTATACCAGTACTGCTCTGTAGCTTTCTTTCCACCATTTCTTCAAAGCAGACAAACGACTTTGTGTAGAATCAGAGATGTGGTGCACTTGACTCATGGTGATGTATGTCTTGCTTTTTTCTTACCTAAACATCTACACATACTTGGGTGGATAGGTTTTTTGAGCTCCTTCTAGCATAGATGCTCCATCCCATAATTCGCCTTTTCTTTCTTTTGTATACTAACTATGAATTACATGGTTAAAATTGAATGCATATATGTATATATATGATCAATGTAGTATTGAAAATTGAGAGTTAGGGGATTTGAAGAGGAGGCTAATTTAAAGGTAAGTTTAGCACTATTAGCCTTTTCCTCTTCATCTCCAGGCTCTGCTGGCTCTTTGAAGTGAAAAAGTAGCCTTTATTTGTAGTGCTTGCTAGTTTTCATGGCACAAATACCCTCCCTGTGGTTGATTTCAAGTTACCTATGTGAAATCACTGAACCTGGAGTTGGGAAGTGATGGGCAGAGTTGGATCTCATGAGCTGGTACCAGCTGGCTCCAGCACCACCACTATGTTGGGTGCATAGGCTCCCAGCAATGGACTGCTGGACAACTTTGGTAGTTGTCCTTTTCCAATGCATGCCCTAAACACCGCATAGTTGTCTGTTGGATTGTTCTGATGGGGTAGAGGATAATCTACTCAAACTGGGCTGAACAAAGTACTTTCTAGAAAACCTAAATTTGGAATATGTCTTGCTGGTTTCATGAATAATGAAGATATAAATCATGGATTAGCATAGTGGGCCACTTCTTTCACATGGACTGATAACAGAATGCACCCATCTGCAGCATAAGAGAAGAAGCACCAGGAGATGGAGAGAAAGGAATGCTTCAGCTGCTATAGCTCTCACATATCTAAGCACAAGCAGTGCCTCTGTCTGTGGATCTGTGAGACTCCTTGCCCCTCTTTGCTTAAGCTTCCTTCATGGTTTTCAGTTATTTGCAAATGAAGGCCTTAATAGTATTAAGTACCTGAAAAACAACAATCTATTATGCCATTTCCTGCATTCACCCTCCCAGTCATCTAGAAACTCACTTCTGATAATAAATTCTCGATTATAGGTTTAGGAATGGAATGGTTCTTCTATTAGAGAAGATCTGTTTCACAATAACAGCTTCCAGTAGGCCAGTGGTTTTCCAAGCATCATTCTTGGAACCCTAGAGTCCCTCTGAGCTACCCGGGGGACTGGAAGGACAAGCACAGTGGGCAGAGGTCCAGGCTCCAGTTGTGCCACCAATGAGAACAGCTCTAGGTTTAATCTATTTTAAATATACTTGTTCCATTTATGACTTCATTTACACTAAATTGTAGTAAGGCCGCTGAAGCCTTACTACAATTGTGAAGAGCTCAGCTTGACTTGTGTGTCCCTGGCATTTCCTTCCCACTCACCCAGGCACTGGTATTCTCACACTCTCCTCTAAATCTTTATGCCATTGCCACATGCAAAAGCAGCTCTTGGGAAAGGGAAATAACTTAGAACACCTGAGTATGTAACTGGCAGGTAAGGCCAAAGCCATCACCCTCCTAAGACTACCTGCATGGAAGCAGAGGACAAGGGAAGAAGTTCTAATATTGGAGTTTCAGTCATCATCCAAGTGGTATAGAAAGATTTTTAGTGGCTCTGTGTATGTGACGTGGGCAAGATGGGGATGATTTTCTGTACCCTGTGAAATATAATGTGTAGGTGGTTAATTTGGGGGAATCATGCAATCCATTCTGATTCACAGTTCTTTCTTAGAAACTGGGTTTGAGATGAATGATTTCTAGTTTTTACTCTGGTTTCACTTAGACGAAGTACTTGCATTATTATTGTGTTAGACTGAATTATGTACTGGTCCTAGAAATGTTCTTAATCTTAATCCACATTCCTGTAAGTGTGAACCCATTCATTGTAAATAAGATCCCTCAAAGGTGCTCTTTTAAATTAAGGTGTGGCCCAAATGAAGGGAGTGCCAGGTTTCAATCTGGATTAGTGGAAGGCTCATAAAGAGATAGAAACAGAAGCGGAAGTCGGAGACCGCCAGGGGGGTGGAGCCAGAAGCAGGAAGTCAGCAGGAACCGAAGAGAAAGGAGAGGCCTTCCTAATGCGTTGGGAAGTAGAGGTAAAGCCCTGAAACCTCAAGGATTGTGCAAGCGGGTGGCAAAAGGTTACTGACCCTTGGAGGAAGCAGCCCTTCTAGCCTCTGAAACTGTGAGTCAATAAATTCCTGTTGTTTAAGCCTACCCATTGTGTGGTATTTATCATAGCAGCCTGGCAAACTGAGGCAACTAGGATTAGTATTTACTTTTCAAAAGTTTCATTTTCAATTGCAAATATGAATGAATTGCTGAGCTGTGTGTGACATGTCTCTGATTGCCCCTTTGAGGCAAGAACAGCCCTTAATGGCATTTAGCTAGTACTTCTCTTGGCTTAAGAGTTGAGGGTGTTTTCTAATAGACCTCACAGGTCTCTAGGCGGTGGTGGCATGCCAAAATCACAGCACTGGGAAAAAATCAACATGCAGATGTGCATATGAATTTGGAAAAAGACAGAGGATGCCCCTGAGCATAATAATTTATATCAGTTTGTAAGGTACCATGTAAAGTATACCTTGGCAACAGAGTTCCAACATGCCTTTGGCTTCAAATGGAATAAGCACATTCCTCAGAAACCTTTGGGAGAGGAAGTAGTGTGGCATTTTCCACACATGCATAAAACGTAGAAATTACCTTGATTCCCATGGGATTTCTTAGTGACCTTAGAAATTTAATCACATTTAATAGGATTTTGTAATCAGCACGTTAACTGTAGCCTCTAGGTTTTATTGTGTGTAACCTAATTAATGGAATATTCAATAGATTTTGGTTAGTGTATTAAAGGAAATTGATAGTGAGTACTCAAAAATTTCGAGGGAAAAACAGAAAAGGTGATTTCACTGCTAAATAAATATATAACAACCATATCCTACATTTTTTTTTTCTGGTTTTATCTTGTATTTTATTTTTGGTTTGACCTAAATTCATTTAGTTCTGAAGTCTTGCTATGAGCTTTCACTTGCTGGTAATCACTCTTTAACTGCTTGAACAATTTAGATATGAATTTCATTTAACAATTTTTTTTCTCTATCTCTGCCTATCTTAAATTTATAGGCTAAATTTTGTTCAATTAATAATTGTTTTGGGAAGCGGCTGTGGCTCAATCATTAGGGCTCCCATTTACCATATGGGAGGCCCTGGGTTCGGTTCCCGGGGCCTCCTGGTGTAGGCAAAGCCCGCCCGCATGGCGTGGTTAGCTGACCCAGCGAGCACAAGCAGCAAGGGGGGGATAAATGAATAAATAAATAAAATCTTAAAAAAAAAATAATAATAATAATTGTTTCCTTTTTCTCAGTTTTTCTTAGGCAAGATTTTCTTTTATAGTTTTTTAAAAATGCCACTGATTTACTAGTGTGTCTGTTATTTGGTGCTTCTCATGAATTTTGGGTAATCAGCAGTCAAACTTTGAAGAATTCTCTAGAGTGTTAAAAACTTTATTAAAATGCACCGGTGTAACTATTAAATCCTTGGTTTTTGAGGATTTTGAGGATTTAAAACATTTCTGAAATGTCATGAATTTTGTTCTCCAGTGATGGGGTTTTCTATCATTTTTTGTTTTTTTATTGTTTCCTCCTTCTCTGCCACTGAGTGCAATTTCATTGTACATGGACAACTATATGTTTTACAAGTTGACATCTCCTCTCATAAGATTTTGCAAGGCTACAAGAGCTGAGATTGCCTAACATATAAAATGTTTGCCATTACTATACATTTCTTTTTTATAAGGTCAACAAACAGAGTCATCTATTAGGCATTTGCCTCTTTACTTCTCCACTCCTCTGGGATGAAAACATCTACTCAGATGAGCTGAAGTGGAATGGAGACTAACATTTACTGATGATTGACTTTTACCCACTGGGATAAGAAACATAAATACTACTTCCTTTACTAATGATAACAAAGCCGTATTTGAAGTGAGGTAGTGTTTTCCTCAATTCACTCATGAGGGAGTTATGTGTATCAAGTGGGTCACACAGATTTCCTGGGTTTGGCCATTTTCTTGTATGTACATTTTTAAGACTGTCAGAGAGAGATGTGAGCATTGAGCAGTATCAAGCAGTACTGCTGATGTCCTGATGCCCTGGCTCTTGCACTATTTCTGAAATGTCATCCAAATATCGGTGGTATATTTGATTTGTTCTTCCCTCTTTGTGGAGGGTGCTGGAATAAATCCAATTAAGGGAAATATTTTCCTAAATAGTTGCTGTTTATTAATATCTCCTCACTTAATTTTGCCAATTTTGTCAGTAACAGAGATTCCCAGAGGTTAATATTGAGGGTCTATTGAGGATCTGTTGAGCTTGACTTGTTTATAGGAAGAACAACCTTATTTATTTATTTATTTATTTTAGATTTTATTTATTTATTCATTTATCCCCCCCCTTGCTGCTTGTGCTCGCTGGGTCAGCCAACCACGCCGTAAGGAGGCCTCGGGAACCGAACCCGGGGCCTCCCATATGGTAAACGGGAGCCCTACTGATTGAGCCACAGCCGCTTCCCCAACCTTATTTATTTATGTAACAACTATTTATAGAGAACTGACTGTGTATGTCATGGTAGTCAAAAAGTATTTGCTCTTTTTAAGTCTCTGCTGTCATTGAAAGAGGGTCACTCCCATTGGAAAAGCCAAGAGATGGATAAATTGGATATAGAAATATGGGGGTCTGGTTGAGGCTGGTAAGATGGAAGTTGGAACGGTATATGATGGGGTAAGTGGTCTACAGAGGAGACCTGGTGTGTGGGGGTTGCTGGGGACTTTTGGAGAGAGAGAGGCGTTTAATTTTCATGATACCCTCTAAGGTAAGTATCATTAGTCCCTTTTTACAGCTGAGGAAACAGAAGCTACCACAGCGGTCCAAGTGGCATCTGTGGAAGGCACTGTGCCATCATGGCAGAGTGGGAGGAGGGCACACAGGTTAACACTGGGAAAGGATGTCCTCTTCCACACCACATAAGAGATGTTTAAGGACCATTTATTAAGTTGAATTGTATCACATAAACCCTTTTTTGTGTGTGTTTCATCACAAATCAGTAGTGAAATATCTTGTGAACTAGACAAGCTATTCTATGGTGTGCATGAATGTATTTCTTATTAATGAACTGGAGTTTGAACTATTTTTGGATTTTGTCAAAGTTCTGGTTCTTGCTTTAAGGCGGTAGTGGATAAAAACTGAGGCTCAGGAAAGTACAATGCAAGCAAGGGCTTGAACTCTGGTGTGCTGCCCCTGAGGCTGATATTCTTAATGACTGTATTTTAATCCACATTACAGTAACAGAGGTTGCCATAGGTTTCCTATCAGAACATCTCAATTACTCTGGCAGCCCCTAGGAAAGGCTTCTTTTTGTTATTCATCAACTGTATTTTCTAGGTGCTTACTTTTAGTGTTGAGATGTCCTGTCAATGAATTGATTTACAAAGATTCATTGCAGATGTGGGGGAAATCCTGTACAAAATCTTGTTAGGATGGTTGCATGTACCATTGAGAAACCTTTTGTTTAAGAATTGAAATATGTGGTGAAATAAAATTGAGCAAGCCATGCCTATAGCTGTTTCAAAAGTATAGTTGTTTGTTTGTTTGTTTTAAACAACACATGTCTTTGGAATTGGGAATAATTTACTCAATGTGCTATCCCCTCATTAGCAACATCAGCACCCCTTGACAGCTTGTTAGAAATGCAGGCTCTCAGGCCCCACCCCAGAACTTCTGAATTAGAATCTGCATTTAATAACATTCACAGGTGATTCGTATGGACATTGCAGTTTGAGAAGCACTACTCCTAGGCTGTTTTATGCTCTGAGGTGGATTAAAAAAACATCGAGACTCATTTTTGCCTAGCTCGCTAGAAATGGCAGTTAGCTGAAAGCATAGGAACCGGCAATTAACAAAAGGTGGTAGGAGTTTAAGTGCAAGCTAGTGGTATCAACAGGAAAGGCTATAAGAGGAGGAAAAGAGCAAGCACAGCCAATTAGGTCCACCAGGGAAGATTTCAAGCTTGTTGCCCCCTGGCATTTCAAGTACTTTTTAACTTCCAGTTCCTGCCATTGATTCCTGCAGCCCTAGGGGGCAGTGTGGTATAGTAAAAATCAGGTTGGATCAGCTCCCCTGAGTTGCTCCCTTTGTAGTTCTGTTTCTTGGGAAATTACTTAATAATCCCCCTGAGCCTCAGTTTCCTCATTGGTAGGGTTTTTGTAAGGATTAAAAACAAAGTAAATCAAATGTCTAGCACTTATTAGGGACTCAGTTAATTTCTCCCCTTGCTGGCTTCCCCTTGCACTGATCATGCCTAATTCATAGTTACAATGAAGGAAGCTATACTGTTTATGCTTTAAAAGTGTTAGCATGTTATATTGAAGCGATCAAGTGGCTGGCTTGGTGGACAGCTAAGTTTCCTAGTAGGTGCTGCTTATAAGCAGCTTCCATTCTGTGCGCTCTGGGAAGGGGAACTCAGGGCCAAACAGAATCCCAAAGGTGGCTTCTGCTTCTTGCAGATTTTCTTACCTATGGATGCAGTGATTAGCTCAAAAGCTTGCTTCTGTTTCAGAGGTGAGACCCTCCACAGGCTCAGATCTAAAGTAGTAGCTCTTAAGCTTTGACTGCACATTAGACTCTCTTGGGGATTTGTAAAAACTACTGATGCTCAGGGCCCACCCCAGATCAGCTAATAGAATTTCTGAGGGTAGAGTGGGCTTAAGAAAGCTCCCCAGGTGATTTTAATGTGGTGCCAAGGCTGAGGACCACTATAAACCAGGCATTACAGACTCAGTAACACTATCAGCCACTCATTATAAACTTAATGCTGAAGTGCAAGCTGGTGAGACTTCAGCCTCAAGGGCTGTGCTTTCTCTAGCTGTCAACAAACTCATATGGCTCCTATGGCTTCTGAGAAATTTTAAGTTTCAGAGTGTGACAGTTCACACTCTGAAAAAAGGGAAAAACAAAAACAAAAACAAAAAAAAACCTTAAAATAACAGCTAAACTTCATATATCCAGATATTATATTCTTTTATTCCCAGCTTTTAGTGGGATCTTTGGATCCTGGCTGGTTTCATTCTATATATGCTATAACATTTGGAAGATTTGGTAATAAAGAATTCGTTTGCTTAGGAAATTGTCTGCATTTCTAGTTCCTCTTTATCTCCCCTTTGTTGAGGAATGATTCATTCTCCCAATATTTGTATGTTTCCTACATTTTTGTTGATCTTGTTTGGGTATTTACGTATTAATTCAGAAACCCAGTAAAGACAGGAATATCCTCAAGTTAAACTTGGGGTGGCTAAACATACTGTTATCACTTGGGGCTCCAAGCACTGGACATCTGGGAAGCAGACGTTGAATTCATGTATAGTGAATGGGGATAATAAGAATACATTCCTCCCAGGACTGAAGTAAAAGTTAAGCCAGTCAAAACTTACAAGTGCTATGAACAGTATCTGTTGCCTAATAAGCACTCAGTAATCATTAGCTTCTCTTATTTTGGAATGCATGATTAGAGTGTAACAAATGTGTTTGGAAATGGGAGCATCGGTTATTTAGATGGGGTAGTAAAAGCCTTTAATTTTCAGTCTTTATGAACAATTTGAGACTGTTAGAGAACAAATAAAATAATAGCATGTTTCATAATCTATACAGCTGATTGAAAGCATCTGGGACAGTTCTGAAATGTTCCTCTGGTGAAAAGGTATATGCAGGGGAGTGGGATGGGTGGCACTGTCAGTGCTATGCATAATCAGGAAGTTTTGATTTGAAATTTTTAAACATATCTATAACTTTATGGATACAACAGAGAAATTAGTTTTAATACCTGAGGCATCCTTAGAGAATGAGAACTTATACATTTTTGACATGTTGTTATTACATGTTTTTATCCACTTCTCAGTGATTAGCACATCTTATAAATTCTACCTTCAAATTATATCTTTTTTTTCATATTCTTTTATTTTTTTGTAAAATGATATATAAATATATATGCGTCTATGTGCATTTGCTTACATAAATGTTATTTTTTTCATATATATATATTTTAAAAGATGCTTAGATTACATAAATGTTACACAAAAATTACAGGGATTCCCATGTTCCCCACCTCCCATACCTCCCATAACATCCCACATAAACATCTTTTATTAGTGTGGCACATCACCTGCAATGGATATACACATCCTGGGGCTTTGCCACTAAGCACAGACCAAAGTTCACACCATAGACCACACTCTCTCCCACACAGTTCTGCATGGTATATGTTGATATAAAATGGCCTATATCCGTTGCCACAGCGTCACTCAGGACAAACCCTAAGTCCTGAAAAAGCCCCTGTATTACAACTGCCCTACCCCTCCCCACCCTGAAAGCATCTAAAGGCCACTGGCTCCACCTCACTATTATAATTTCTTCCATTGATTGAATCACAATATGTCTACATACCATTAAGTCTACTCTAGTCCACAGCTCTTCCCCCAATCCTGAGGGGACTGGAATGGTGATGTCCACTCCACCTCCAAGTGAGAGGGGGCTTATATCCCATGGATATGGTGGATGGGATTATCCTGCCTGCGGCTGCAGGCTCTCTCCATTCCCTGGGATGGCCGTTGTCCATCATTGTCTCCTCACCAGGTGACTTGGGTGAGTCCATTGAGCTGTAGAGTAGGAGTTGCAGCTCCACCGAGATTCTAGGCACAGCTGGCACATAGGCAGGCCAGAGCCTCTAGTCTCTGGAAGTACACTTACAAACTCCAGCCTCACATATAGGTTTGAATAGAAGGGATTGATGGACCATGTTCAGGGAGGACTTATTTGAGTCCAACTCTGTCACTCTCAGGAGCACGGATTACAAAGTAGAGACCACTGATAAGGCATCAAAATCTCTGGGGCTATCCCCCCTTATATAGGACCTGGGTGTCTCTGGAGCCCTCAGGAGCCCCTCTGTGTGGGTGATATCCATTTTGGTGTTCTATGAGATCCTACTGAGGTGTGTGTAAGCATTACCTCTGGGATGACCTCCCGACTCTCTTTGAAGTCTCTTAGCCAATGAACTCATTTGTCTTTACCTTTTCCCCCTTTTATTCAAGGTTTTTTTCCAGTCATGTTTCCAGTTGGCACTTGGTATTAATCCCTTGTTGCCAGGAAGGCTCATCCCTGGGAGTCATGTCCCACGTTGGGGGGAAGGTAATGCATTCATATGCTGAGTTTGGCTTAGAGAGAGGCCACGTTTGAGCCACAAGGAGGCTCTCAGATGGCAGCCCTTAGGCACCCCATAACAGTAGGCCAAGTTTCAATTACAAGAGCAAAGACTCATAAGGCTAGTCATCAATAACAAGAACCCTTCAGTGGGCCATCCTCTTTTGCCAGACACTGCCCCTGCACTCAGGGGACTGTTGCTGCTCCTTTGGAGAATGTGGCAGAGCTCTCCAGGCTGGGAATTCAGTATTCCCTCATTTTTTGAGTGATTGTCTACCCACTGTGACCATGCCCCATTCCTTTATCATTTGAACAATTTTATATATCTTTCATGTATATTTGAATGAACTTACTACCATGAATCCCCCCTCCCAGACACCCATCACCAATGATCCTCTGCAGCCCCCATTGTAACCGTTCTGTGATCTAAACCTTCCTTGAAGAAGAAGCCCATATAATAACCAAATACAATTAACAGGAAAATGAAATAATAATGATAAGCTTAAATGCAAGAGATAAAATACAAGGAAACTCAGAAAAAAAAAACTAAAAGTAAAATATAATTAATGGATTGAGACATTCAAAAAAAATGGGAAAAAACAAAAATATTTTTTTAAATTATTTTTTTTCCTTTTATCACTGCATTATCGGATGTCCAGTGTGTACCGTAACACCTTCCCCCTCTCATTCCCGTGTCTCCCATCAAAATATATCTTGAATCTGTTCATGTTATTTCCTCTAACTGCCTCAATCCTAGTCCTGAATTGTACTAATCTCCCAACCATAGACTACCGTAATTGTCTCCATGCTTCTGTTATTCATCCAAAAGTAGTCAAAGCTGTCTTTTAAAGCACAGATTGTATCATGTCACTTCTATGTGTAAACCTTACTATTGCTTCCTACTGACTGTTGAAAAAGAAATCTTAGCTCCTTAGCATGGCCCTAAATCCCTGCAACATTCCGGTCCCATCTTATTTTATCAGTCCCACTTTTTGATATCTTCCTCTATATTCCACCATAGTCCAGTTCCATTCAGTTTCTAGAAGCAACACTCTCATCTACAGGCTTTGGAAGATGATTTTTCCTCTTGCTGCCAACTCTTTCTCCCCACCCCACTCTACAAATGGGGCCCTTTCTCCTTCAAATCTCAGGTTACATGTCACCTCTTCAGAGAGGCTCTTCTTGGTCAGTCTGTAGAAGGAATCCATCTTATTCCACATACCTGTCCATTGTTATTTTCTATCACTGTATCTTGTTCATTTACTTAACAACACTTTACAATTCATTTGTTTGTTTACTTGTTTATTGTCTGTTTCATCCAATAGACTAAAAGCTCAGTGAAGGCAGGCAATGTCTTTGTTACAAGGAGATAACATTATGAATCATGGTCTCTTAAATATCATGGAATCCTTTCCACCCTTGGTAGTGCTAATTGTCTGCCATGTGCTATGTGGGGGGTATGTGCAGTGAAAGAACTCCATTTGTTCTAGTAACCAAGTGGTAAATGGTGTCCAATGCAATTATCATGATTATGATAATTCCTTAATATGTTGGGGGCTTTACAGAGGTATATTTTTAATGTAATTTTATTTCCTATTTTATTTTATTACATTTGCATTGAAATCTGAGCTAGTTTTAATAAGTACAATTGGTGATACTCATAGAAGATGATGTCAGTACAAAAGACATGTTTTAGATGGTCTCTATTTTAATTTTAGAGAAATAGATCATATGCATAGAGGAATATTTCATATTTTAACATATTTGTACAGTATAATAAATTTGTACAGTACTAATAAAATGCACTATCAAATATCATTAATAAATGGAACAAAACAATATTTTTAAAACCCTTGTATGTCCCTCTGTAATCTCATCCCCATCCCTACCTTTCCAAAAGTAACAACAATTTTGAATTTTGTACTTATCATTGACTTGCTTTTCTTTATGCTTTTACCCCATAGGTATGATTCCCTAAGGAATGTATTGTTTTGTTTTGCTTTGCCCTTCAGTTAAATGGAATAATTATGCATATATTCTTATGTGTCTAGCTTTCTTTCTTCAGCATAACTTTTGAGATTCATCTATATTGATGAGTGAAAATATAGTTCATTCTTTTTATTGCTGTATAGTATTCCATTACATGACTATAACACATGATTTATTTTTCCATTCTATTTTACCTGGACACTTGAGTTGTTTTCAGTTTTGTTTTTTTTTTTTTTATAAAAAATAACACTCCTCTGAACATTTAAGATATTTCAGTGGACATATATAGTTTTTCCCTAAGATGTAAACTCAAATAGAATTGTAAGGTTATGAGGCATGTATATATTCAACTTTGTAAGATAATGCCTAATTATTTTTCAAATTGTATGAATTTAAATTCTCACTGGTAATCCTTCAGAATTTCTTTTGTTTTCCTGATTGAATGTGCTTTTAAATGTAGTTTAATTAATTTATCTTTTCCTTTATGATTTTCATTTTTTGTCTTTTTAAAGAAATTCTTCTCTACACGGAAACTATAAAGATATTCTCTATTTTTCCTAAATGATTTTCCTTTCAGTCTTTGATCCACCTGGAATCTATTTTTGTGAATGGGAAAGTGGATATATGAATCCATTTCTCCCCATATGAGTAACAATTGTTCCAACTTTATTTTTTAATATTTTAAAAGATGCTTAGATTATATAAATGTTACACCCAGCTTTATTTTTTAATCCATTCATTAACTGTAGCTCAGGCTCTATCTTATATTAAGTTTATGCATAGTCTATTTCTGGGCTCTCTATTATGTTTCATTGGTTTATTTGTCTAATTCTGTATAAGTATCATGATACTTAAAATTACTATAAAAAAAACTCTTTAATAAGTCAATATCCTCAGAGGACAAGTTCTCACAACCTTCTTTTTTTTACTTTGAATGTTTTATTTATTCTTAGACCATTGATCCTTTCTATGAATTTCAGAATTAGTTGGAAAGTTCCACAAAATATAACCTGAGTTTTCTCATCTGTAAGAAGTGTTAACAACATCTGATCTCACAGGCTATTGTGCAGATTAAATGAGTTAATTTATCTAAAGTGCTTAGAGCAGTGCCTTGGTCATGGTATAGTCCAAATGAATGATAACTTTATTATTAGGACCTCCATTATGATGTTGAAAATGGCCTGCATTTATTTAATCCAGTTGAAAATATTTGTCTCTCAGTGTAGAATCTGTTCCAATTTTTAAAAATTTTGAGAAGGGATTTATATAGTATATTTCTCTTCTTTTAGTGGTGTTACTAGAAAATTTAAAGTGCCTATTTAATTTAGCAAAATCTATAGTTAATATAATTACTTTCCTCCCAGAAAGTATTCATGTTAATAACTCCCTAGTGTTGACATTGTACTAGTATAATTTTACTGTTTTTTTAAAACCCTAAAAATAAGACATTAGACATTATTATATGGATGGTGTTTGTTTACATTTACCCTGTGTTTAGCATTTTCTTGACTCATAATTTCCTCTTGCATCTTAGGTCTTCCTCTTGAGGTAATTTTTATTCTTTCTGATGTTTATCCTTTGGAAATTTCTTCAAGTTTTTGTTAGCAGTAAAAATTCTGAGTTTTTTAAAATCTGAAAATATACTTATCTTACCCTTTTTCTTGAAATATAATTTTGCTTTTATAATAGTTTGACAGTCATATTCTTTCAGTATTTTGAAAATATGATCCTACTATCCTCTGGCATCCCTCATTACTGTTGAAGTTATCGTTAACTCTTCTTGTATTGCTTTGTATGCAATCTGTCCTTTCTTTCTGCCTGGTTTTGTGACAGTCTTTTTA
The DNA here is from genome assembly GCA_026826555.1 of Tolypeutes matacus. Taxonomy (NCBI): domain Eukaryota; kingdom Metazoa; phylum Chordata; class Mammalia; order Cingulata; family Chlamyphoridae; genus Tolypeutes; species Tolypeutes matacus. The sequence goes on along the minus strand of JAKSZT010054334.1, from coordinate 46,570,385 downwards.
TGGTGTTCTGCAGTTACAATATAATGTGGATTTATTTTTGTTTAATTTTGCTTGAGATATGTTGTTTCTGGATTTGAAGACTAGAGCCTTATCAATTCTAGAAAACTTTCAATAATTTTTAATTTGAGTATTGACTCTATTCTATTGTCTGTTCTTTCCATCTGAAATTTGATATTTTCTGCCTCTTTGTGTGTGTAATTCTGGTTATTTCTTCAGATCTATGTTTCAATTCACTAGATCTGTTTTTCTCCTGCTGTGTCTAATCTGCTATTTAATCTATAGATTAAAAATTTAATTTTAATTTTAGAAAATCATTTCTTGAGGTCAACATTCTTGTTCTTTTAAAATCTGGGTACTTCTGAAGTGTCTTTTTCCATTGCCATACTTTTAATAACCTCTTCTATTTTTAAACAGCTTTATTGAGATATAATTCATATACCACATAAATTACCCAGTAGTATACAGTTCAGTTGTTTTGCACAGATATGTGCAGCCATCACCACAGACAACTTTAGAACATTTTTATCACCTCAAAAAAAAAAACAAAAACCAAACAAAAACCTTTAGCTATCACCTGCCATTTTTAAAATACATTAAACAGGCTCATTTTAGCAAACTCATAGCTTCGTTAGTCAGATTCTGCCATTTGTTGTTTCAGGTTACTTCTGCTCATGTTACCGTGGTCCTCACATGTTTTATGACATTTGATTATAAATTTGTGTTACTTGGAATCTTATCTTCTGATTTTAAAGAGACTTCCCTCATATAAGTTTGTGTTTGCTTCTGCCAGGTGCCAGAGGTTTCTACCAACCTGAGCCCATTTTAAAATAAATTTTATCTTGGGGTTTTTGGGTTACACAGGGATATAACATCTGGCTCCAAATGCAGGTAAGTATGCCTCAGTTTGCTCAGAACTCAGGCAGAGATAAGCAAGTATCTTCTCTGTCTCCCTTTGTCCAACAGGTCTTTTCTCCAGTTCACCCACTGATGCTGTTGCCTTATGGGAGCTCTGGCTTCATTCATTTGTCTCGGATCTCGGATCTCAACTTTTACACTCTGCCAGCCCCTGGCTTTATCTTCTCTCCTTCTCAGGGGCCCCTTTAATGCTCAGGCTTGAATGCACCGTAGATTGCCATATTTCTTAAAGCAATGCCTGTTCCAGAGCTTGGCTACTGGAATCACACTTTCTACTTGTTTCTGGTACCTGCAGATTTCCTTTAGTTCCCTGTCAGCTCATCCATGCAGTTAAAACACTGGATAAAGATTTTAAAATTATTTTTAGGTGGTCTGCACTAGAAGGGCTTTCTGATCATCTAGCCTGCCATATTCATGGAAATGCAACATTCCTGGTCTCTATAATTAAAATACTACATTTCACAGAAATATTGTTTTTTTAATGATATAACAATAGCTATTATATACTTTGTTCTTATGTATTAGGGATGCTGCTCAGTGCCTTACATGTAATATCTGATTTAATGATCATAATAACCCATTCTGATATGCAATGCTTTTCTTCATTTTGTAGGTGAAAAAACTGGGTCTAGAAAAGTTAATAACTTATCCCAGTTAATACAGTCAGGCTGTTGTGGAGCAGACCTCAGTCCAGGGTGATCTGACTCCACAGATCCAGCCTTTGAAGGCTTTTGAACATCACTCAAAAACATCAATATTTACAAAATGTTTTATGTATGGTTATATGTAAGTTAGGCACTGTGATTTGTGCCTAACTTTGTCTGCACCCATGGCTGGAGTAAGGAGGGGTAAGGGTGCTGATGGACCAGGGCAGACCTGTTGCTCATTAGCTGCAGATGAGAGATGAGGGGCAGGGAGGGGCTATGTGATTGTCTTGAATGCCAGCCAGAGTCAGGCTAGGAGTTTTGGGGCCAGTGGGTACCTGATGTGTGAGTTAGTTGTCCCAGAGTACAGGATTAGGCATTGTTTGTGCTTTTTCTTTTTTCTTTTCTTTTCTTTTTGCATCAACACACTAACTACTAGTATCCTGCTCATATCGAGGCATGTGGAATATTTACGGGAGCTGGCACATGAAATTATAGAAGAGCGAATGAGCATTTGTGTTGATTGGGTTCAACACACTGCTTTTGTTCTATTCCTGAATCTGTTCCTACATTTGAATTATTTTTCTTTTCTAAGAGCCTCCTGCGCTGTGAATTGACTTCGAGTTTTTAAAGAAAAGCAAACGTTGCTAATTTTGGAATGAATCTCTTGTGTTATAAATTGGTGCTTAATGGTGGTGATCTGGTATGTTGGTCCAACATATTCCCTTGAGGACAGAAAGGATTTGTGCTGTTCTTAGGTCTATATACTGATGCTTGGACAAGAATCTTACCTGTCTGGTATTCACTAATTTGTCTGATGCTTACCTCCCTTATCATCATTGCCATCATCTACACATTTATTATATAGTAGCAAAGGAATACATATTGAGTATCAGATATCAAATGCTGAAAATCAACTGCAGATTGGCATTTTCATTTTATGCAATGTTCAACCTTTGGTAATATCTATTTTTATATAATCTCCAGAGTCTTCCCATTGGAAAGTATTTTCCTGGCAAATTATTGTGAATTATCTAAATGCGGACTTTAACAATCACTTGGTAATGTCTATAATCCTTTGTATGATAGACTTCAAATTTGTTAGAGGAATATCAAATATGTTGTATTCTTAATGGCATCCTTATTTAATTTTAAGTAAAATGGAAAAAAGCAGAAGTAGTAGCTCAAGTTCAGACCCCAAAAGTATTAACATAGAAATAATACAGGCACTCTGGATACTATGCAAACAAGCCACATAGTAAAACATCATCAAAGAGGGAAGAAACAAGAAAAATTGAGAAATCTTTTATTTAGACTTCATTCATGGAGGGACCGACGGACTCCATGGAAGGTAAGAGTGATTGCATGCCCTTTAGGAGATGGATCAAGTGCCTGTCTGGTGAGAAGTGGCTTCTAGGCACACCAAGTTGAAATTTAGTGCAGCCAGACCAGAGGAAACCCATCTTCTGCTGTGTCTTTCCTTCCTTTCTTTTTAAAAATAATCATCCATCCTTGAAAGGGAGTTAAGATGGAAGGTGAACTTATACCAAGACTTTGATACTCATTGAAAGTTGGGGAGGGAAAGGAGGAGACTAGGGAGAGAGGGAGATAAAATATAAAAAGTCACTGTTATTTTTTTGACCGTTTGAAGTATAAGTTGGGAGCTGAGAGAAACTGATAATATAAGGCTAAATGGAAGAAAACTTTAATGACTCCTAATTACCACCTTCTCAAGCACCTACAGACTGTTTCACACCCCAGAGTTGAAGGCAGAAAGCTCAGGTTTGCTTGCACATTTTGTTCTGTCACTTAATAGCGCTGTGATATTGAATAGTTTTATGAGCCCCAGTTTTCCTATCTAAAATATGGGGTGTGGTAGGTTGAATTATGTACTCCAACAAGCCATGTTCTTAAATTTAATCTATGTCCCTGTGGGTGTGAACCCATTGTAAATAAAACCTCTTGGAAATGTTATTTTTGGTTAGGGTGTGGCCCAACTGAATGAGGGTAGGCCTTAATCATTAGAGGCTTTATAGGAAAAAGCCATGGGGAGGATCTGGGAGCTGGAAGTCAACAGAACCTGGAGGAGAGAGGAGAGGACATTGCCGTGTGATGGGAAAGTCAAAGAACTCCAAAAACTGCTGGCCAGCCAGCACCAGTACATTACTGATCCTGGAAGGAGGCAAGCCTTCTAGCCTTTGAAACCATGAGGCAAACTCCTGCTGTTCAGCCAATCCATTTTGTGATATTTGTCATAGCAGCCTGGCAAACTGAGACACAGGGCTCTATCATAGAGTTGTTTTGAAGACTAATGCATCTGTAGGTGTCTACTGCTGTGTCTGACACAGGTCAGGGACGTAATATTGGTAATGGTTAGTTAAATTTGAATCTCCTTCATACATTTTGTCTTTTATAAGCATCTTTGCATCAAAATCATAGCTGACTGGTATACAGCTTCTTGGAGAAGCTTGTGAACAGCCCTCCCCTTGGCCCCTAGGTCTCTGGAGGCTGGCCTCTGGCACCTTGTGCCCCAGCCTGCTCACTGAACCATAGTCACACTGGTTCCAGGGATGGGGTGGGAACCCCCCCCCCCATCACTCTCCATCTTCCTCTTGATGCTGCACCCTAGCGCTGCGCTCACATGGCTAAGCTGCTAAGCTTCTGTTTGTAGTCCCACACTCTTAGGGTGCAGCTGTGAGTCTCTGAGCTCAGGCAAGAAACACCTGTCTCTCACTCCCCTTTTCCCAGGGTTCTGGGTAAACTTCATCTCATAGATCCCTTCCCAAAGAAAATCAGCTCATAAGGAAAGACACTTTTAGGCATGCCAGCGGGTGGAATCTCAGGATCTTATTATTTTCTAGTGCAACTCCTTGTTTTCATCATTGTACTCTCCATGACACCACATTTGTTAGTTATTTGTTTATTTTCTATCTCTCATCTAGACTGTGAGTGCTGTGAGGGCAAAGGGCCATGCCTTGCCCCCACCCCTTCCTCCCATACTCTCATATCGCTAATGCTGAGCACAGTCTTCAGTGTGTAGCCATTTGAATGGACAGAGGAGTGGGTCTTTTCTGTTCCCTGTGCCTCTCTGGGAGATGTGCAGCAGTGCTGTTGCTCTCCTTTTCAGTCTGGAGATGTGCTCCCTGTGGGCTGGGACCACATCACACTTACCACAGCCCTGTCTCGTGACCCGCATTCCTCTTTTGACCTGTAAGTGTGGCATCCCGAGCTGAGGTGAGTGCCTGCTATGTCCCACCCCGTGTACCCTGAGGTGCTCTTTCTTTAATGTGAGCAGAGTTGCTTCAGCGGCTTCTCTCATCTTGGCAAGGGAATGGAGTCAGCTATTTCCTGGGTCAATTCTAGCCCCAATTTCCATGTTTGTATTAAAAGGTTAATTGCTTTACACCTACACATCCTCAGCCTGGCATCTCTGAGAAAGAAAAACAGGCACAATGAGAGCATTTCTACTCTAATATCATTTTCTGCTTCTAGTGCACGCAATCTCTTTATTTGAGGCCAAATGCACATTCCCATTTGAGAGACGGTTGCTGTTCTGGCAGCGAGTTGTGGCTGGCTGGATAACTGCTTGTTCTGAAACCCTTGAAGGTATTGCTTGGTCTTTCTATTTACTGTGGCTGGTGGAGAATGATTCCTTATTTTCTAAGGGTAGCCTTTAATGAGCACCCGGTGGCTTTTTGATGTTGCCCTCCTATGGACTGTGGGTAAAGGCAGGGCTGAGAATCATACATTTTCATTTGTGGAAGTATTTTGTGTTGAACTCTGTCAAAAATAACACTGCCTTTGGTACAAAGAAAATACAATTTGATAGCGGTGTTTCTGCTTTTTTTTTCTTTTTCTTTCCCTTGAGCATGTTTTATCAGTTAGGGTATGTCTTTGGACCACTGCTATTTTTCACTTGAAAAGTAATTTGGGACAGGGCTCTGTCCTTTTGTTGGTGATGAAATTGTTGGTGACCATATTTATATATGTCCCAAATTAATACCTGGCAGTATAAATGGAGGGGAAAGGAAAGGGGAAAAGTAATTAATCTGTATAATTTCCTTGGGAATACAGGAGCATAAGGTACTCAGGAATTATAATTTCATGAGGACAACATTCCCAAACTGCTGCCTGCCCAAGAAATCCTGTAAGAAACAGAGAGAAGGATTTGGGGACTGAAAGTGGGAAGTGTAGGCATCTGGAATAACCTCTCTCTAAACTGGAGACAAGCATTGGGTTGGAAGATTGTTTTCCTAGATAGAAATATCAGTCTTAGTTAACAAATAATCATGATGCATTCATTAATCCATTTAACATGTACTTAAGTGTCACTTGTCAGAAAGTCTATAAAGAATAAGGTCTAAAGACCTCATAGTCTTAAGTCTATGGGAGGACACAGTCATGTCAATGAACAAATATAATTAGGAGTTAGTAGTGCTGAAATTCAATTATGCACATATACAGTGTCAGTGTGTAGCAGTGTTTCTCAGCCTTTTTTTCATTATACTCCCTAAAGAAACATTTTAAGACATTTTCCCACCTAATCATTCTTCTCTTATTAAATGTTAATCCCACAGATATATCTGTTTATCTACTTTATGTATATCTGTGCAGTAAATAAGTACGAGTAAGAGTTTACCCCCCGAAGACCCAACGCTTGCCCCTTTGAGCACAATATCAACACCATCGTGAATGCATGGGTTGAAGGAAGAAATCATGTCTCACTCAGAAGAGTCCATAGGAAGTTGTAGAGGGGTGATTTGTTATTTTCAGAATACATGTTCTTTCAGGTAGAAAGAGGGGCAGAGGAAGAACAGGGAACATCGTGTGCAAAAGGACAGAAGTATGAAGAGAATAATTCCGCATGTAGAATGCCCAGGGAGCAATAAACCCGCTAAAGGCAGAGTTCTCTTCAAGGTGCTTCTTACTCCTGGTTTTGCCCATTGTATGTACCAGGATGCTGACTGAGAGTCAGTTGGGTTCCACCTAGTTCAGGCAAGTATAACAATATCTGAAAAGATTCCTATTCATATGACTTTATTGGGACAGTATAGGATTTGTCAAAAATGTTTGAGCTGAGAATAAAAACTGTTTATTGTATTATATAAAAACCAGTAAAAGGTATACAGTGGATTCTGGTATTAAACACCACTTTGTCTTCACTAAGTAACTAGGATAAACTCATAATTTGTGTGGCTAAGGGAATAATTATGACAAGTATGGAGTTTGAAGTCAAATAGAGTTAGGCTAAAATTGTGAATCTATCATTTAGTTGATGGATGGCCTTTAGTAAACAGCGTAACTCCTACATGCCTCAATTTCCTTGTCTGTAAAATAGGAGGAAAGAACTATAGCACAGGTATGCTGAGAAGAGTAAATGAAATAATGTTTGCTAAATGCTTTGTTTTGGAAGGAATGTGTCTCCCTTCCATGTTTTATCTAAGTGGAGGTAGCTCTGTGAATGTAAAATGCTAGCCTCTTTCCGTTCCTTTATTATTATGTTCCTGGGAAGTTATAGTGACTTATCTATTGATCAAGCTTGGTAGGGACAACCGGACTCCTTCAGCTTAGTTCCCTCCTCCCTCGTGAGTGAGTTGCCCACAAGGGACATATGTTCTACTGTTTTTCCAGAAGCTCTTCTTTAGCAAGGTCAGGATTATGGTGGTGGCGGTGGCATAGATAGTGGTAGTGGGAGTGGTAGTCGTGGTGGTGGTGGTGGTGATGAAGATGGAGATGGTAAAAGTGGTGGTGGAGCTGGTTGTGGTAGTGATGGTGGAACTGGTAGTGGTTGTGCTGGTGATGGTGGATGAGTAGGGTGCACTGACCTAGTTTATCACTACCAGAGACTGGGTGTACATAGCTGCTTGCTTCTGGGGTTCAGTTAGTTGATAATCCCTCTGCCTTTAATTTAAGCTACTTCTTCCTATTTGCCTCTATCTATTGATAAAGGTGATGATATTAGCCTTCGTGGTTATTCTTTTTTTTTTATTTTTTTTTAAAGATTTTATTTATTTATTTATTTATGTCTCCTGACCCCCATGTTGTTTTTCACTTGCTGTGTGTGTTCATCTTCCTTGTTTTTTTAGGAGGCACCAGGAGCTGAACCTGGGACTTCTGGTGTGGGATGGAGGTGTTTAATCACTTTGAGCCACCTCTGCTCCCTGCTTTGTTGTGTCTCTCATTATGTTTTTCCTCCCCGTGTCTCTTGTTGCATCATCTTGTTGCGTCAGCTTGCCACATCAGCTCGCTGTCTTCTTTAGGAGGCACCAGGAACCTCTGCTCTCTGCTTTGTTGTGCCTCTCATTATGATTTTTTTCTTCTTGTGTCTCTTGTTGTGTCAGCTCGCTGTGCCCACCTGTCATGCCAGCTTGTCCTCTCTAGGAGGAAATGGGAACTGAACCAGCAAGCTCCCATGTGGTAGGCGGGAGCCCAGTTGCCTGAGCTACATCCCCTTTCCTTTTCTTTGTTTTATTTCTTAGCTGGTTTAAAAACTTTGAGTAGGTAACAAAGTTGCTATTTGCTGGATTCCTCCCTCAGAGACAACAGCTTTATTATAATACCTGGTATATATTATATGTTAAATAAATGGCTATCAATATAAGCATTATTAATGTTATTGTTATAATAATATTGTTACTAAGACACTGGATCCACCATAGCTTGCATTGTTCTTGTTTGCTTCCCTGACTGAACCATGAATGATACAGTTATTGATGCTGGAAGTGGCTCTAGGGGACAAGAAACTTAAGGATGGGAATCTGTAATCAGATCTTTTATCTGACTAGACTCAAAGGCATTAATAACCCTGTTTCTGGTGATAAATTGGACACTAGTAGTCCATGGAATATAGTAGCAAAATAGTTATGTAAATTAGTACCTATTTATTGGAATACATGAATAAAGTTGAGATGCCAGAAGCATCTAAAGACTTAGATAAACTGGAAAGTGGGAGAGTATTTCTCATGGAAGACTTGCTCATCTATCCTTTAAAAATACCACCTGGTACCTACTGGGATGGCCATAAAAACAACAACAAACAAAAAACCTAGAAAATAACATGTGTTGGCGAGGAGGTGGAGACATAGGAACCCTCTTACATTGTTGATGGGAATGTAAATTGGTTCAGGTGCTATGTAAAACAGTTTGGCAGTTCTACAATTAAGTTAAACATAGAGTTACCATATGACACAGCAATTGCACTCCTGGGTATATACCTCAAAGAATTGAAAACAGGAGTGTAACGAGTACATGTTCACACATGTTCCTAGCAACATTCAAAATAACCGAGAGGTAGAAGTAGCCCAAATGTCCATAAATGGATGAATGGATAAACGTGTGGTATATACATACAATGGAATAATATTCAGCCATTAAAAGGAATGAAATACTAATACATGCTACAATATGGAGGTACCTTGAAACATGCTAAGTGAAAGAAGCCAGACACAAAAGGTCACATGTTGTGGATTCCATTTACATAAAATATCCAGATTAGGCAAATTAATAGAGACAGAATGCAGATTTGGTGGTTGCTTGGGGAAGATAGGAGTGATGGTTTATACAACGTTGTAAGTGTACTAAATGTGTTACTGCAGTGTTCTATTTAAAATGGCTAATTTTATGTCATATAAATTTCACCACAATAAACAAAAATGCCATCTGGGGCAGGAGGATTCAGAAAACGCTCCTTTTATCAAGGCTTTGAGAATACATTAGTGAGGAGTATACAACATCCCTGAAGAGCCCTGTGGCGGCTATTCTTTGTAGATCAGGAATGAGAATGGGAAATGTTATCATTGAAACAAGCCACTTGAATTCAGTGGGGATAATGGGGATTCAGGGAGCCCATTCAGAAGCCAGTGGGTATAGTGGGAATTTAAGGTGGATGATGGCTAGGGGTCTGATGGTGGCACTTACCTGAGACAAAGTGGGCATGGTTCCTAACAGCAGAGCTAAAATAATTATTGTGGTTTGCTTCAAGATACTTTTGGCATTGGCTAATTGGTTCTGGTGTTCTTAGGACTGAAAATAGGACAGTCTACTAAAATTTTATTTTATTTGAATAAATGGAAGAACTTTAGATCTGGTGAACAGTGTCACTTTAATTACCACAAAAGAGAATTGCAGTCCTTTAACCAATTCCCAAATTGAGCCAGTTCACAGACCCAAAACCCCTTTAATGAAGGGGAGGCTGGGTCCAGTTGAAGAAGAATCCTGCTACACTGCCAAAAAAATTCTGTAAAGCTTCTAGCTTCTTCCTTACCTCCTCAGAGGGTGCTGCAGTTACCTATCAGGACGACTGTACACTGGGGAAAGAGAACTAACTCAACTTTTTAGCTCAGAACTGACACTAATTGCTGGAGGTTCAAAACACCTATATGGTCCACTTAGAAGAGTAAGGGCTTAAGGAGATATATAATTAATGGAATTTTGACTTGAATCCATCTCAAAGTGGGCCCAGTGGGTTATTTCCTCACTTTGGGAATGCAGTTAGAAGAGACATTAGCAACTGGTAGAATCCCCACAGTGGTTCCTTGACCATGGAGTGTTATGGTAGGAAAGTCTGTGTGGACGCCACTAGAATGGCTTCTATCTCCAAAAATCTCAAAACTAAAAGCTACTCTATTCCTGGAGACATTTCAGAGATCTGTGCCATTATCAAGGACTGGAAGGTTGCACGGGTGGTCATTATTACCACCACACCCTCATTCAACTCACTATCTGGTCTTGGCAGAAGATAGATGGATCTTGTCATTCTTGGAGAATGACAGCAGTATTATTATTATTTTTTTTGACAGCAGTATTTTTGTAAACTTAAGTGGTGAGTCCAATTAAACTGTTGTTCCAGATATGGTTCCTTTACTGGAGAAAATCTACATCCCCTGGATTCTTGTATGCAACTTGCCTAGGCTATCATCCCCAGTTTTTCAAACCAATACTAATCTAGGCATTGCCCTGAGGATATTTTGAAGATGTGATTGAAGTCCATTTTAAAGTTGACTTTAAAAGTAAAGGAAATTATCTTAGATGACCTGGGTGGATCTGATTCAATCAGTTGGAAGTCCTTAAGAGCAGAACTGAAGTTTGGTTGATGAAATAGAACTTCTTTCTGTGGACAATAGCTTCAGCATATGCCTGAGAGTTTTAGTCTGCTCTTCCTGATGGCCTGCCCAACAGATTTTGGATTTGATTAGCCAGCCCCTACAATTGCATTAGCCAATTCCTTGTAATAAATCTCTTAATATGTATATCCTACTAGTTCTGCTTCTCTGTTTGAACCCAGACTGATACAGCTACTAATGTGGTGAATGTCTTTTCTCTAAACTTGTTAATAAGCATTATCAGATGCCATTTGTTTTCAATAGGCAAGGCCAGCAATACTCCTTCACTATCCAAATTTAGGGTTAAAATTCCTCTCCAGCTCTCTTATCTTCAGGGACCTTGAGTAACTGTTCATTCCACAAGACACTGTGACAATCCACTAATTTGATGATATCATGCTAATTGGGCTGTTGAGCAAAAGTAGCAACTACTCTAGACACCTTGGAGAACACAGAGGATAGGAAATAACTCCTTCCAAAATTTAGGAGCTTTCTACCTTGCCAAATTTTCAGGAATCTAGTGATCCGGGGTATATTGAGAAATCCTTTCCAAATTCTGGACTTTCCTACAGCTAAGACAATGCATAGCACCTGATAGGTCTCTGGACTTGCCCATCACAAACTGGGCAGTGTTTGATTCACTAAGTCATAAAGTTTGGTGTGCTCAGCAGCATTCCATCCCTAGTGTAGGTGTTACATATGTGATCAGACTCGAGCAGGTATTGAAGGCTCTAGTAAGTTGCATAAATAGCCCAGGTGCCCACAGTTCCTGCTTCCACCATATCGCTTCTTCCCTCTCAGTTTGCACTTATGGCCTCATTGTAAGTTCCCCATTACCTGCTGACTGAGGAAGAAAAAATTCAGTGTTCTAGTTTGTAGAGGGTTCTGCATAATATGCTGACACCATCTGAAAATAGATAGTGACAGATCTGGAGTCCCATTCTGGATGTTCTTGAAGAATAGTAGGCAGACCTTTGAGCCTGTTTTCTAAAATTTTTCTTGGAAGGATAGATTGTAAAAGGTAAATAGAAATCTACACAAGGATCATTTGAAAAAGGTAAATACAGATCACTAACGGTTTGTCTTAGTGATCAGGGACTTGGAAGGAACATGACTGGAAAGTTGGTGACTTAAGAGGGCAGGGGTAGAGCTATGTGGATGAATGTTGCCAAATTGGCACAAGATGTGAAGATATTCATGTTCCATAGACTGCTCAACACAGAGCTAACTCGGCTGAGAAGGATTTTAATTACCAGGTGGACAAAATGACCTTTTTGTAGATGTTAGCCAGCCCTTTCTAGACATTTCATCTTTTCCAATGAACTCAGAGACAAATGGCCATGGTGGCAGGGATGGAAGTTATGCATGGGCTCAGCAACATGGACTTTCATTCACCAAGGCATATTTGCATCTGTTGCTAATTAAGCAACCTAACATGCTAACAGAAGACACCAAACTGAGCCCCTGATCTGACACCAGTACTTGCGGGAACCAGCCAGTCACTGGTAGCAAATCAGTTTTATTCCCTCACTTACATCCCGGAAGAGGCATAACTTTGTTCTCACTGAAATAGACACTCTGTATATGGTTATTCCTTTTCTGCTTAAAATGCTTCTGATAAATTTACCATCCATGGATTTACAGAATGCCTTATTCACTGTCATGGAATTCCACACAGCATTGCTTCTGTTGAAACAAATAATTCTACAGCAAATGAGATGTGGCATGGGCTTTTGGAATTCACTGATCTTACCATCATCTCCTCATCCTAGAGCAGGGTTTCTTAACAAGGGGTCTGTAAGTTTGAATTGAAATTCAAAAAACATTTTTCTTTTGGGGATGTGTTGGTGTGGGTGTGATATATTTATTAAATAATACACCGTACAGTGTGGACTTAGTAAGGGGTGTGTGGTTTTCACCTGACTGGCAAAGGGGTCCGTGGAACAAAATAAGTTAAGAACCTCTGCCCTAGAGTAACTCCTCACCCAGGTCTAATAGGATGGTGGGAATGGCCTTTGGAAGACTCATTACAGTATCAGCTGGGTGACAACACCTTGTGGGGTGGGATAAAGTTCTCCAGGATATGCTTTGAATTATTGACCAATAGATAGTGCTGTTTCTCCTGTAGCAAGGGGCGGAAATGAGTGTTGTTCCTTTCAAGTATTATCCCTAATGATCTGCTAATCAAAATTTTGCTTCACGTCACCACAACTTTGGACTCTGCTGGTCTAGAGATTTTAGTTTTCAAGTCAGGAAGAATGCTTTCACAAGTGGCACAGCAAGGACTCTATACCGAAAAGATTTCTATGTTGCCAGTAACCCAACAACTTTGTATTTCTCATGCAAGTGAGCCAACAGGCAAAAAAAAGTTACTTTATTGGATTTATGAGTCTGACTGTCAAGTTGCATAATTGGGGTGGTATTTGTATGGAATGCAGGAGATACTTGGGGCACCTTTTAGTGCTTTCATGTTCTATGATAGAAATAATAGGAAACAACACTAAACAAGCAGGACCTTTAGGAAGGAAGGTTTGGCTCACTCCTCAGGAAAGGGACTATGACCAGTTGAGGTGCTTGATAAGGACAAATGAGATACAGAGTGGGTAGTGGAGGAAGGATGCTGTACATACCACTATGACTATGGGACCTGTTGCAGAATCTGAAGTAATGTGTAATATGTAACATCTCATCTCAGAATTTGTTACAAAATATCAGAGGAAGAGTGTGACTCAGGTTGAAGAGGATTGAACATCGCTAAAGGTGGATGACATTTATGTATCCTCTTTTGGGAAGAAGGTTAGCAGGTTTTGGTTGTGGGATAGTTGCATCCTATTAGATAGAAGCATACTTTTGCCATTATCTTCATTTGCAAGTTAAATATAGTTAAAAGAGGTATATGGATGTTAAGTTGAAAGGGGTGAAAAGTGTTGGATTGCACTATTGGCAACTTAGGAACTACATTTTCTAGAATCTTTTCCTTGCATGGTTAGGTTAGAAGTGGTCAATATGGAGTGGGCATCAACCATCCCAGAATCCTCAGGATTGGGTAATGAACGATGGACTAGAGTAGACTTATTGTTATTCTACTATAGACTTATTGTGATTCTAGCAGTGGAAGAACTTTTATCATTGATGTGGAGGCAGTGACCACCAGAGGTTCTGAGGGGAGGGAAAGGAGAAAAATAAGTGTAATATCGGGGCATTTTTGGGTCATTGGAATTGTCCTGAATGATGTTGCAATGACAGATACAGGCCATTGTATATCTTGTTATAACTTAAAAAATTGTGTGGGAGAGAGTTTAAACCATAATGTAAACTATAATCCACACATAATGGCAATGCTCCAAAATATGTTCATCAGTTGTAACAAATGTATCACCATAATGAAGGATGTTAATGTGGGGAAATGTGGGAGGGGTTGGGAGTGGGGCATATGGGAATCCCCTACATTTTTTATGTATCATTTATGTAATCTAAGTATCTTAAAAAAAAAGAAAGTGACCAATAGAAGAACTAGCACAAGATTTAGGAGGCAGAAGTGACTCAGGGGCCATAGCCCTTGGAAGGGTGTAGCACGCAGACACTGTGATGGTCAGATGCAGATGTTCCTGGCAGATCCTGGCTGTTTCATGCTGTCCCCTGCTCCATGTCTAGCTCATAGTCCTGACTGGGGACTTTGCTTATCACCAGTAGCCCTAGGCCCACTATCAGTTGCTTGGCTGTAAACACACACAGCTGGAAGCTACACAGAAACAAGAGCTTCCCATATACCTCTTCATGAGTTCCCCCTTTGTGGTCCCCCTTTGTGGTGATTAGAAATGCTTGGCTCCTTGGTTTTGCCAGCAGGCTCCAAGTTATCCATAAAGGCAGTGCTTTATGAAGACTGACTAGTGTCTCTTAATCTGGCCTTCTAAATTCTCACTGAAGACCTTCACTTCCACAGCATCATCTCTCGCATAAATCTAAGGTCTAATTCCTATAATAAACTCATTATTCCCATATTAGTCATTATGTCTCTGCTTCACTGACTGACTCCTGATTAATTCTCTTACTCAAGGACATTGGTGTTGCAATTGTCCCCTCTCTCTTCTGCATCATAAACTATCTCCTCTTTAGTAGATCATTCTCATCTGGTAATCAAGGTACAGATTTCTCCAATTTAAGCAGGCAAACAAATACTTTCTTGATCCCACATCAAGATCATACAACTCTGTTTGCTCCCAGTTATAGCAAAACCCCTTAAGACTTTTGCCTATCATCAAAGTCTCCAATGCATATGCTCCCCTTTGTCTTTTAAACTTTTTAAAATCAGGTTTCTCCCCAGTACCTCCCACTGAAGGGACCTTCTCAAGGTCCCCACTGCTAGTTCCCATAGGCAATTCTAATACCTCATCTTATTTTGTCTATCAGTTGATAACCCCAATGCATGAGTTATGCTCCTAAACACATACCTCATGTCAACCTCTTGCTCAAAATTTCCAGCAGATTGTTTAGAGTCATTTATGTTCATTCACAGTTTCATGATCTGACCCTCATAATATGTGTATCCTCCTCTTCAGACACCCTCTTTATAAACTTCTACCCCCTACTCTGTGTGTTCCAACAGCTCTGAATTATTGGAGTATTCAGAACAAGATTTGGCCTTTTTCAAATTTACGAGCATTTACCTGATGTTCCTTGCCTTTTCGTCAATTTCCTCCTACCTTATTCTGAATGTTTTTGAAATACTAAATTAATTGCATTATAAGTTCTATTATCAATTCCACGTTTACCGGATGAATTTGACATGAAACACAAAAAAATCTGGCACTCTTGCAACCTGATGTTGATGGTGTTATCTTCTGTATTTCTGCACACACTAGCTGGATGGCTGCTTCATTATATCACAGGTTAGAAGATAAAACTCCTGTAAACTCATGGTAGTTTCATGGCTGGCACCAATGGAAGCACTGAACAAGGGCTCCAGATCCTGAGAAACTGGGCTGATCAATCCTTCCAGTGAATTCTCCACTTTAAAATGCTCGTATTGCAATTTACATTTTGTCATAACCTATAAAAATGTGTGGGGCAGAGTGTAAACTATAATGTAAACTGTAGTTCATGGTTAGTAGCAATGCTTCAGTATGAGTTCATCAATTGTAACAAATGTACCACACTAAAGAAAGATGTTATTAATGTGGGAAAGTGTGGGAGGGGAAGTGTGTGGGGCATATGGCAATCCCTTTTATTTATGATGTAACATTTATGTAATCTAAAGCCTCTTTTTTTTTTTAAATGCTCATATCGCTCACCTTCCATTACTATAATACCCACTGTCCTGATGTCAGATTTTTATTTTTGTTTAAGTGAAGCAGAGAGAAACTTTTTGAAAAAATATATTTTAAAAGACTGACAAAATCGAACTCTTATTGGGAAAAGAAGAAAGAGTAGGTTGTGCAGATTCTGTGAGCTCCCACCTTGCTTTGAACATCACAAACACATGCACGCACACACTCATATCATTAGATCCAAGAAGGTTTGGAATAATGTTAAGAACCAAATGTATGAGATAATGCAGAGTGCAGGGAAGAATGTCAGCCTCTCTTCTGAATAGTCAGGGAAATCTTTTTTTTTTTTTTTTTTTTTTTTGGTAATAGTTGCATACCCTAGTAACTAAAGGATCTAATGTAATGAGATACAGCTGAGCTTTGGGGAAATTTCATCAACTGTTTGATTTCAAGTGATTTCATTCTGTCTTTAACTTGCAGCAGTGGCCTTTGATATTGAAATAGGAATAGAATATTGAGTCAGATATTTTTTCTTCCAGTACTTGCCATTTCAAAGAACTTTACAATTATTATTTCATCCTCAAGAAGCAGGTAGGATTAATACCCTTATAAAGTGCTTTGATTTTCTATTGTAAAAGTACGAGATATCCTAAAATGATAAATGACTTGGACATTGGCTTTGAGCAAATCAGAGCCAGAACAGTGTTTAAAACTCAGATTTTTAGTTCCTAGGATTACAGTCACTCAATTGATCTATTCTCCCCTTCAGTTTCCTAGGGGATTACACTTTGGGTTCTGGATGGTTGAAGTTAAAGTCTGATAAGGCTATTTTACCAAAAGTCAGGAATCTTGAGTTCTGGTCCCCACTGCAGCTCTGAATTTCAGTTAATACTAATATTTCTGGAATCCTGTTGTATTATCTGTAAAATTAAACTGTTAGAATTAATTTGACTGAAGTTAGGAGACTGTTTAAGGTAACTTTTTACTCTTAGAGCATTTTAAAATAATGCAGACCCTAAGGTATAGAAGAACATGCTCCAGAGATGACACCTCTTGGAGACATGAAATTGATAGGATATTGATATCCATATTCTTCTCATCAGCACCTTGCACTTAAATAGGCAAAGTAGTGAATCTCTTTTAAAAAGGAGACACAGGGAAGCTGACTGTTTTGCCTATTCATGTATCCTCCTCTCCCATTCAGTACCTTAGCTACTCAACTCCATTTTTTAAAAACTTGTACACCAATGTTTATTGCAGCATCATTCACAATAGACTAAAGGTGGAAAGAACTCATGTTCATCAACAAATGAAATCGACAAAATGCAGTGCACCCACATGATGGAACACCACTTAGTAATAAGAAAGAATGATTCTGAGATGTGCTGCAACATGGAAGAAACTTGAAAACACCATGCCCAGTGAAACAAAGGAGACACGTGAGACAAACACAGTATCATGTTACTTAGATGTCTAGAGGTAGTAAATTTGCAGAGTCGAAAGTAGATTAGAGGTTACCAGATGATGAGGGTGGAGAGAAGAGTGTATGTTTGGTGGATATCGGGTTTTGTTTAAAATAAATAAAACTTTTGTTCTTCAAAGGACACCATGATGAAAGTGAAAAGATAACTCACAGAATGGGAGAAAATATCTGTAAATCATATATCTGATGAGGGACTTGTATCTAGAATATACAAAGAACTCTTACAAGTGAGTAACAGAAAGACAAACAATCAAATTAATACATGGGTCAAGGATCTGAATAGAAACTTCTCCAAAAAAGATATACAAGTGGTCATTAAGGACACGAAAAGGTGCCATCATAATTAGTCATCAGGCAAGTGCAAATTCAAGCTCTAAGAAATCATTTCACGGGCACTGGATGGCTAGAATAAAAAAGTCAGGCAATAATAAGTGTTGGTAAGGATGTGGAGAAAGGAACTGGAATGAATTGTGTACCCCACTTTGGACACGTGTTTGGTTTCAGTCCGTGTTCTGGTGGGTATGGACCCATTGTGTATTGGATCTCTTGAAGATGTTACTTCAGTTAAGGTGTGGCCCAAATGAACCAAACTGGGCTTTAATCAAGATTACTAGAGTCCTTATAAAGAGGAAGGGCCATGAGGAGAAGGCAGATGTCAACAGTACCCAGGGATCCACCTGTAGTTCTCCAACATCACATCCCTATACAAAGCCCTCTGCTCAGGATCCAGGCATTCCCATTCCTCTTGGATAATTCTCTGGCCACATCTCAGTACGTCAGCAGTCCCTGGGAAAGAGACATTCCTGATGCTTCTTTCTCAGGTAAGCTCTCTGGGCTTCTTTCTCAGGCAAGAGGAGTCTTAAGAAGTCAATCCCTTAGCCAATGAGGTTTATCCGAGGCACGATTATTGCTAATTGAAAACTTTTCCCAAGTGCCAACTGGCAACACAACTGGAAAAAGACCTTGAATAAAAGGGGGAAACGGTA
>JAKSZT010054334.1:46463375-46551589 GCA_026826555.1 Tolypeutes matacus | reverse complement strand
GACTCAAATAAGTCCTCCCTGCACATGGTTCACCAGTCCCTTCTATTGAAACCTACATGTGATGCTGGAGTTTCTTAGGTATACTTCCAGCGACTGGAGCCTCCCACCTACCTATGTGCCAGGTGTACATGAAATCTAAGTGGAGCTGCAACTCCTACCCTACAGCTCAATGGACTCATCCAAGTCACCTGGTGAGGAGACAACGATGGGAAATGGCCATCCCAGGGAATGGAGAGGGCCTGCATCTGCAGGCAGGATCATCCCACCCACCATATCCATGGGATATAAGCCCTCTATCACTTGGAGTTGGAGTGGACATCACCATCCCAGTCGCCTCTGGATTGGGGGAAGAACTATGGACTAGAGTGGACTTGATGGTATTCTCTTGCTCACATATGGTGATTCTTGCAATGCAAGAAATTATAACAATGAGGTGGAGCCAGTGGCCACTTGACAGTTTTTTGGGTAGGGAGGGGATGAGCAGTTGAAATACAGGGGCTTCTTTGGGAGTTGGAGGTTGTCCTGAGTACTGTTGTGGCAATGGATGTAGGCCATTTTAAATCAGCACACACCACTCAGAACTGAGTGGGAGAGAGTGTGGTCTACAGTGTGAACTGTGGTCTATGGTTGGTGGCAAGGCTCCAGGAGGTGTAAGTTCATTGAGGTTGGTGGGCCACACTGTGGGAGATGTTTGTGTTGGATGTGGTGGGAGGTGTGGGAGGTGGGCAACATGGGAATCCGAGTGGGTTCCGTATAATATTTTAGGTAATCTAAGCACCTCTTAAAATATATGTATATATATATATAAAAAATAACATTTTTGTAAGCAAATACACATATATGCATATATATTTATATATCATTTTACAAATGTTTGTATGTATTGTGAGAATTTTGATTTTTACCCATAATAAAAAAAAAAAAAAAAAAAAAAGAAGTCAATCCCTTATGCGCATGTCATGCCATTCAATCTGCTTCCGGGTCTCTTAACTCCATTCTTACTTTCCTGTTTCATAACACTTCTAGGGAATTATTATATTTTCAGTTTATCAATATTGAGTAACCATTATGTTTAAAATCTCAGAATTTCTCAAAGATTTAACTTAACTTTTATTGCCTTGTTAATAAAGTGTTTAATTTTGTGGTAGAGGGAAGCGGCTGTGGCTCCATCAGTAGGGCTCCCGTTTACCATATGGGAGGCCCCGGGTTCGGTTCCCGTGGGCCTCCTGGTGAAGGCAAGCCCACCCGCACGGCGTGGTTAGCTGACCCAGCAAGCAGCAAGGGGGGGAGATAAATGAATAAATAAATTAAAAAAAAAAAAAAAAAATTTGTGGTAGAACTATAAATTCCAAATGAGAACAGCCTTACAGAGTTAACAGTAGCAGCAGCAGCAACAACAAAATAATAGTACTTACAATATTACCTAGATCATCACTGTAGCCGTTTGGCAGTTTGATGTAATTATGAATTCCAAAAATATATATTGGATTATGCTTGTAAACTGGTCTGCTAATCTGGGCACGATTAAGTTGTGATTAGGGTGTTAACTGGGCCACGTCAGTAGGGCATTGAGCCCCACCCCTTGGTGGGTGGGGGAATCAAATATAAAAGGCAAGGCAAAGGACAGGGAACAGTTTTTGAGTTGCAGTTTTGATGCTGGAGCCCCGGGAAGTAAGAGAGCTTGGTCATGAGGAAGGAGAGAAGGCCCTAGGGTAGAGACAAGCCATTTGCCTGATAGTCTACAGCTGGCCTTGTGGAGAGAAGCAAAGCCTGCAGAGCCTCATAGTCTACAGCTGACCTTGTGGAGGAAACAGAGGAGCTAAGCCCAGAGAGAAATGGAGCCCTAGGAAGAGAGGAACCCAAGAAGCCTGAACCCTGGCAAACATGGGCAGCTGTCTTGCTCCAACACATGGCAATGGACTTTGGTGAGGGAAGAAACTTATGCTTTATGGCCTGGTAACTGTGGACTTCTACCCCAAATAAATACCCTTTATAAAGACCAACCCATTTCTGATATTTTGCATCAGCACCCCTTTGTCTGACTAATACAATCACTTACTTTTCTAATTGAATTATATAAACTCATTTAGTCCTCAAAACAGCCCTTTGAGGTGTTCCATTGTCTCTTTTCCACGGGTAGAGGGAGCAGAACAACACTGAGTTTAAGAAACTTGCCTTAGGTCACACAGCTAATTCAGTACAGAGCTAGGATTTGGAATGCTGGCTCTAAACCAAGTTCTTGGCCACTCTACTATACTGTTGGACCATACAGTCTGAGCACCACTGTCATTTCATTTGATATGGACATATAATCTATAGAAAGTAATAGAAATTCAGATATAGGCATGTGCTTTAGAAGAATGTAATATAAATGTGAAGATGGAGATGATATTTAGAGTACATGCATATAAGGGTATGATTTACTATGATTTGAGGTTCACGATACTTGATAGGAGTTTTTGGTCTATCCTTGATTGCCTAAAGAAAATTGAAATTCCAAGAGCTGTGAAGTCAGTATTTTGCCCCCATTTCCTTAAGATCCAACTACTTTATACAGATGAGATTGCAACTGAATAGAAAAACAATATCCAGATACGATTGTTGCCTACCACTGTAAAAAGAAAGGACTGGAATCAGCCTAACTATTGTTCTTTAGGAATCACTCCTGTTGGGGAAATGTTCTGTAATTCTCTTAGTCTGAGCTAGATATCCCTCCTCTGTACTCCCATAGCACCTCGTGCTTAATTCTGCCTTGACTGTTCACAGTTTTGTATTTGTCTATCAGTTTGTCTCCTTCATTGGGTCTAACAGATTGTCAAGAATATGTAGACTATAGACCTTAGTTCGTAGCAATGCTTCAGTATTTGTTCAGTAATTGCAACAAATGTACCAAACTAATTGTATTAGTCTGCCAAAGGGGTGCTGATGCAAAGTACCAGAAATCTGTTGACTTTTATAAAGGATATTTAGTTGGGGTAAAAGCTTACAGGGTACTAAAGAGTCCAGCTCAAAGTTGCTTTCTCACCAAGGTCAATTGCCATGTGTTAAAGCAGGATGGTTGCTGATCTGTGCAAGGGTTCAGGCTTCCCCTGTGGCCTTCCTCTCTCTGAGCTGCAGGCTGACATAGGGCTTGTCTCTCAGGGCTTCCTCTCTCTCTCCTGGCATAGGGCTTGTTTCTTTCTGGGCCTTCTAGTCTCTTGCAAAGGTCAGGTATAAACTATCAAGTGAATGGCTCATCTCCCCATGGGGCCCCAGGATCAAAAATAACAGAGCTGTGTCTTCCCTTGTATCTTCTTGAGTAAGTGTCCATTTATATCAGCCCACCAAGGGGATAGGGACTCAAACTGAGTTATGCCTTACTGCTTTACTGACATGGACCAATCAAAGCCCTAAAACTTAACAGATAATTTATTTATTTATTTATTTATTTATTTATTTATTTATTTATATATATTTTTAAAGATTTTATTTATTTATTCATTTATCCCCCCCTTGCTGCTTGTGCTCACTGGGTCAGCCAACCACGCTGCGCGGGCGGGCCTGCCTCCACCAGGAGGCCCCGGGAACCGAACCCGGGGCCTCCCATATGGTAAACGGGAGCCCCACTGATTGAGCCACAGCCGCTTCCCTTAACAGATAATTTAATCAAGGGTCCCTCAACTGAATCCAATATAATCAAAGGGTATCACACCCAGAATAAGATTAGTTTACAAATATAATCTTTTTCTTTTTGGATTCACAAAAATAATCTCAAACTGTCACACTAATATAAGATGTTATTAATAGGGCAAAATGTGAGAGGGATGGGGTGGGGTATATGGGAATTCCCTATACTTTCAAGGCAACTTTTCTGTAATCTAAAATTTCTTTAAAAATAAAGTTTATTACATGAAAAAAAATAATAAGTGTCTTGTCATATTCATCTTTGCAGCCATCTGCCTTGCATATGCTTTGTACATAATGGCATTTAATAAATGTTCATTGGAATGAAATAAAGGTGTATCAAAACTTGTTTGGAAACTTCTGGAGAGACAGTGATTTATTTTTTTCTACCCATGTTTGACCTTTTATACTGTTACTGAGTACCTGCTTAATGCAGGCATAGTATTTGTTATCTTTCTCTCTCTCTCTCATATTTCTATAGAGTAGATATTTAACATACATTGTTGATTGAATTACATTGGAGGTTCTTCCGAGTTTAGATGTATCAGAGAATCAGAATCTATTTAGTCAGTTTTGGCTAGGCTATGCTGTGGTGACAAACAAACCTCTAAATTTTAGTGACTTAACACATAAAGGTTTATTTCAGTTATGCAAAATGTCCACAGATCTGGTGACTCCAGAGAAGCTCCTTGGAGATTCTGAGATCCAGGCTGCTTGCATTTTGTAGCTCTGCCATCTGAAACAGGAGGCTTCCAGATCACCATGGCAGGAAAAAAGAGAGATGGGCACTTGCTCTTAGATGCTTTGATCTGGAAATGATGCACATTACTTCTAACCAGAGTCCTTTGGCAAGAACTAGTCACTTGGCTGTGCCTACTGCAATGGGGCAGGGAAATGTGGGAGAGGACAGCAGTAAACGCCTCTGCCATTGTGGTAGAGTAAGCAAAGTGGGGTCCAATGATCAATATTTACACTTAGTGTCAGCCTGGTATGTTTGTTTTAAAAATGATAATAAAGTTTTTTGAATAGATAATACATTATTTCAAAGGAATTTTGACCTAAATATCAGGGAATACTTTCCTCCCCCTTTTGACAGAATCAAAATAAATAAAAATTTTTAATGAGTTAGCAAATGAAAGAAACAAACATTGGTTAGAATGGGAGTTTTTTTTTTTTTTTTTTAACACAAAATCTTTTCCTTACACTAAAGGTATTAAGAAATAAATAGATGTTACCCATACTGCTTAGTCCTCTGATGAACTTTCTAAGGAGAGATTTACAACCTCTCTCTTCCCATTTTCAGAGAGTAAGGCCAAAAGAGTCTTGTTCATGGACAAGTGACGTGGCCACTGTTTCTCTCCTGTGAGGTGATCTGCCTTTTTTTTTTTTTTTATTTGAGAAAATTGCCAGTGAGAACATTTAATTATAGCTTTAACTTTCATTTGAAGTGCTAAGAGGTAAAGCTTCTTGAATAGAAATATTAAAATAGAAAGCATGCAAAAAACTCTTTTGCCATCATATAAGACATAAGACTAAAGAACACCTATATTCTAGTCTCTTTATTTTCTTCCTTTGCCATATCTTGCATAAATTATCTAATAGACATGGAATTGCCTCAGCCTTGCTATGTCATTTTTTTCTAGTGACAGTTTTCTAAATCTGTGTGTTTGCAGTTAAAGGAAGCATTTTAACATGGGAAATGGCCAAGAAAGTACCTTCAGTCTCTTTCTTTAGGATTGTCAGTTCCCAAGTCATCATAGGTATGTGTTCATCGAGCCATTTCATTTCCTGGAACACGTGACTGAGCTACATTTCTCAGGCTCTAGGCTTCTCGGTAGGGTCATGTTCTAATTTTTGTCGCTGAAATGTGAGCAGTGATGGTAGTCAAGAGAGGGTGGGCCTTTTCTCCAATCGGTACTGCAGTAAATGAAGAATGCTGAGATGGTGGAGTTGGCAGATAAAGCAGTCTGGATCCTTGAGTTTCCCTGAGGAGGAGCTGCAGGCAGTAGAGCCTCCCGGCCTGCATCTGACCTGATGCCAGTGACCAATAGTTCTCTGTGCGTTAAGATCCTGAGATATCAGGGCTTAATGACCACTGCACAGTACAGCCTCACCTATCTCATACAGGCATACTAGATGAACATAGGATATACACATGTACAAAATCTAAGAGGTGTAAGAGGCTTCACAGTCCTTTTTGCCAGAGGCAAACACTACTATCGTTATCTTAAGCACCTTTCACAGATACATTATATGCTAACAAGGATAACAGTAATAATTACTATAACAGCAGTAAATGTTTTATAAGAACATGCTGTATTAGTTACGGTAACACTAACTGCTATAAAAAGTGACCATTAAAAAAAAAAAAAAAAGTGACCATCAAATGTATTATTCCTCAAACCCAAAAGAAGGTTATCTAAGTCAGCAATATTGGTGGGTAGTGTGGGGAGTGTCTGCTCCACTGTCAGGGACCCTTGTGGAAAGAAGCTTTGCTCTCTTCAATGTGTGCTTCCAAGACTGCCCTGTCCAGCCAGAAATATCCAGCTGCAAAAGTGGGAAGAGAATTAAAACAGCATGTGAGAGGTTTAATTCGAGGCCTGCCAGTCATTGCCTAGAATTCAGTCAGAAGCTGACCAATGTCATCTACTGTTTTGCAGAAAGAAGAGGAAATGTTTGGTGAACAGCTAGCAGTTTCTGTATCACTTACATAGTAATTCATTCACAGTAGCTCTGTGGTGTAGGGCTATTATACCCATTTTACAGATGGGTAAACTGGGAAACTGAAAGTTAATTTATTTGTCAAAGATCAGCTTTTAAGAGGCAGAGTCTGGAAGAGAACCTGGGCATTCTGGCACCAGAACTGGGCTTAACCACTCTGCTATATCTTTTCACTATGCCTTATACTATACACACTTTTTGCCATCTTGTTAATATAATTTTTTTCACTTTAAATATTTAGTGGAAATTATTCAGTGTTTGAATATATAAGGTGTTTGTTTCTTTTTGACAGATATAACTATTGTATGATTGATGATTTTTATTTCCCTTTTTTTCCCATTACAAGCATGATGGCAGTGAATGTTCTGTAAAGTTATTTTTGCAAATGTGCACAAGTATATGGAGAAGAAAAATTCCTAAAAGTAAAATTGCTCAACCAAGATGGTATATATATATTTCCTTTTGATAAAAGTTCCCAATTTCCAATCAGTGAGAGTTTTTTTTTTAATACAAAAGGTACAATTTATACTTTCATGAACAAAATATGCATATGCATTTATGTCACACATAAGGTTTGCAATTACAAGTAAAAATAATATTTGGTAGTAATACAGTAGATGTTAAACATCTCTGGATATATTTAAGTGCCATTTTTATTTCATTTCTGCAGTAGTTCATATCCTTGGCTTACTGTTCTTTTGGGAAGTTATTAGATATTTTATTATTGATTTATAGAAGATCCTTATATAATGAGGAAATAAAACCCTTACCTATGATATATGTTGTAATTTTGATTTGGTCAGTCTTTCATTTGTCTTTTGATTTCATTTATGGAGGATATTTCTCCCTTATGTTTTAATTTAAATAAAAATTCTGTAGTTGAATTTATCATTATTTTCTTTAAGGTCTTCATTTTTTTCTTGGGTCAGGAATAGAAAAATTTCTTTCATTTTGAAATTAAAAACATTTCTTCTGTGTTTTCTTCTATTTTCTTTTTTATTTCTTTTTTTGCAGTTAAATATTGGTGCCAGCTGGGATTTATTATGTTATGAGGGCTAAGATAGGAATTCAGTTGTTTTTTTTTTTTTTTTTTTTTGACTACGCAGTTGTCCCAACACCATTTATTGAAAACTTTGTTTCTCCCCATTCTCATCAACTATCACCTTTTTCACGTACTAAATTTCTATGTGCATTTGGGTATATTTCTGGATATCCCATAGACCTATCTATTTACATTTTATTACCACATATTTTTACTTACTGTAGATTTAAATATATTTTGATATCTTATTGTAAACACCTCCATTATTGAGAATTTTCTTGACTCTCCCTTTTATTTTTCCACATAAGCTTTAAAAATCAACTTTAGTTGATTGCAAAAGGCTGTTGTTACTTTTCTAGAGATCACATACACTTATAAATTAATATTTGGAGAATTGACCTCTTTCCATCCAAGAACAGGTTATGCCTTTTATTTATTTGGGTCTTCTCTTTTGTTTCTTCAACTGCATTTTCAAGTTTTCATCATCTAAATTTCTTTTTAAGCTTACTCAGCATTTTATTTTTTCCTTTGTTTTCTTTCTTATTCTTCCATTATATTTTGTAATTGGTTATTTGTATATAGAAAAACTACTTATTTTTTTTTTTTACATAAATTTTTTCCCCAGTCACATTACAATTATTATTTTTAGCTTACCCCATGACTATTGGGGTAATATCACAAATACCCATGCCAGCTAACCTGGGTTTGAGTCCCAGCCCTGCCACTGAACTGGCTGTCATTGAGAGAACTGACAGATAATTCATGAAATTGCTTAATCCATGTAACCATTATTCTTTTTAAAATAAACTTTTATTGAAATATATCATACATACATAAACAATGTGTATAGTAAAAGTTGTGAACTTAAAAAACAAACATGCATATCATCATACAGTTCTCCCATATATCACCCCACAACCACGACCACCTTACATTGTTGTGAAACATTTGTTAAAAAACTATGAAAGAGGGAAGCTCTGTGGCTCAATTGGTTGGGCTCCCATTTACTATGTGGGAGGCTCCGGGTTTCCAGGGGCCTCCTGGTGAGGGCAGGCTGGCCCGCAGGGCGTGGTGTGCTGACGATCCAGCTCAGTGAGCTGATGCAGCGGGATGACGCAACAGACAGACAGGCAGACACGGAGGAACGCGCGGCAGATGGACGCGGCGTGCGCAAACAGCAAGGGGGGATAAATAAATAAAAAATAAATCTTTAAAAAAAACCCAACAAAAACTATGAAAGAACATTGTCAAAATATACTACTAACTATAGCCCATATCTTGCATTTGGTGTATTTTCCCCCAACCCACCTGATTATTAACACCCTGTATTAGTATTATATGTTTGTTATAGTTCATGAGAAGCTATTCTCATATTTGTCTTGTTAACCACAGTCCATCTTCTACCACTAGATTTCCTGTGTTAGGCATTCCCATGCTTTGTACAATCCATTCAAAGTGTACACTCAGTGGCTCTCATTTTCATCACAAAGTTGTGCTGTCATAACCTCAATCAATTTTAGAACATTTTCATAACTCCAAAAGGAAAAATCCCATACCCCTTTAATCCCCACTATTGCTGTACCTTAGAATTGATATATCCTGTTTGCCATTGCTGCAGAAGTCTTACTGTTAACTATTGTCTATAAGTTGCATTAGATGTAATTTTCCTGTGTATCTCCATTTTCTTTACACTTTGTAAAATAAGAACATTCTTAATTTATACTATTAACTGCAATCTTCATCTACCACTGAAATCAGGTATACATTCCCTAGATTGTTCTCTAGCTTCTTTTCAGTTAACATTACATCCACAGACTACACTTTCAGTTGATTTGTTACCATCAACTCTTCATTTCCACACTTTTACAATAAACCTTATTAAAAATTCTACATACCGTAAGCATCAGCTCCCATTCTCAACCCACAATCTATTTCCTAGATTCTAATTCTATTTCTAGAGTTTACTTCCGTGCATTTACTCATCATATTTAGTTCATATTAGTGAGACCATAAAATATTTGTCCTTTTGTGTCTGACTTTTTTCACTCAACATAATTTTGTCAGGGTTCATCCATGTTGTCATATGCATCCTGATTTCATTTCTTTTTACAGCTGAATAGTATTCCACTGTATGTATATACCACATTTTATCCATTCATTAGTTGATGTACACAGGCTAGTTCCATATTTTAGCAATTGTGAATAATGCTGCTGTGAACATTGGTGTGCAAATGTCAATTTATGTCCTTCCTTTCAGTTCTTCTGAATATATTCCTAGTAAACAGATTGCTGGATCATTCAGCAGTTCTATATTCTGTTTCTCTATCCAGAGAAACTGCACCATTCTACATTTCTACCAGCAGTGAAGGAGTGTTGCTATTTCTCTACATCCTCTCCACCATTTGTAGTTTTCTGTTTTTTAAAATAATGACCATTCTATGAAGTGTAAAATGGTTTCTTATTGTAGTTTTGATCTGTGTTTCCCTAATAGCTAATGATGTTGAACATTTTTTCATGCTTTTTTTGCCATTTGTTTTTAACTCTTTGGAAAAATATCTCTTCAGGTCTTTTGCCCATTTTAAAATTGGGTTTATCATTGAGTTGTATGATCTCTTTATTTAACATGGATATCAAACACTTATCAGATATGTAGTTTCCAAATATTTTCTCCCATTGCGTAGGCTGCCTTTTTACTTTCTTGACAAAGTCCTTTGAAGAGCAAAAGTGTTTAATTTTGAGGAGGTCCTATATCTATTTTTCCTTTTATTGCTTGTGCTTTGGGTATAAGGTTTAAGAAACTACCACCTATTACAAGATCTTGAAAATGTTTCCCTACAGTTTCTTCTAGGAATTTTATGGTCGTAGCTTTTATATTTAGGTCCTTGATCCATTTTAAGTTAATTTTTGTATAAGGTGTGAGAAAGAGGTCCTCTTTCTTTTTGATATGGCTATCCAATTCTCCCAGCACCATTTGTTGAATAGACTGTTCAGGCCCAATGGGGCGGGGGGGGCTGCTTAACAGCCTTGTCAGAAATCACTTGACCATAGATGTGAAGGTCTATTTCTGAGTTCTCAGTTTGGTTCTGTTGGTCAGTATGTCTGTCTCTATGCCAGTACCATGCTGTTTTTACCACTATAGCTAAGTAATGTGGTTGAAAGTCAGGAAGTGAGAGTCCACCAACTTCGTTTTTCTTTTTTAAGTCTTTTTTGGCTATTTGGGGCTCCTTACCATTCCAAATAAACTTGATAATTGACTTTTCCGTTTCTGCAAAGAAAGCTGTTGGGATTTTTATTGGAATTGTGTTGAATCTGTAAACCAGTTTGGGTAGAATTAATATCTTAATTATATTTAGTCTTCTAATCCATGAACACAGAATGTTCTTCTACTTATTTAGGTCTTTTTTTGGTTTCTTTTAGCAATGTTTTATAGTTTTCTGAATACAGGTCCTTTATGTCCCTGGTTAAGTTTATTCCTAAATATTTTATTATTTTAGTCATTATTATAAATAGATTTTTTTTCTAACGTCCTCCTCAGGTTGCTCACCAGTAGGATATAGAAATGCTACTGGTTTTTGCTTATTAATCTTGTATACCGCCCCCTTAATGAACTCATCTATTAGTTCTAGTGGCTTTGTTGTAGATTTTTTTTTTAATTTAAAATTTTAAAAATTTTCTAGATATAGGATCCTATCATTAGCAAATAGTGAAAGTTTTAGTTCTTCCTTTCCTCTTTGGGTGCCTTTTATTTCCTTATATAGTCTAATTGCTCTAGCTAGAACTTCTAGCACAATATTGAATAACGCTGTTGGAAATGGGTATCCTTGTCTTCTTCCCAGTCTCAGCAGGAAAGCTTTCAGTCTTTCACTGTGAGTATAATGCTTTCTATGGGTTTTTCATATATGCACTTTACCATGTTGAGAAAGCTTCCTTCTATTCCTATCTTTTTGAATGTTTTTTTTTTTTTTGATCAAGAAAAGATGCTGTATTTTGTGAAATGCCTTTTCTGCATCAATTGAGACATGTAACAATTATTCTCAATCAGATATTGGTATAGAAATTTTACTTGATTTAGAAAAGGATTTTTATGCTCTTCTATTTTTAATACTTGGGAACGGTTCAAATAGCATCTTTTATTTTTCTTAATATGAAGATGTATAAGACAGATTTTCTTTCCTTGAGGGAAAATTTCTCATTCACCAACTTTTTTGATCCTCCAAAGCTCCTCTGATAGAACAATAATTATGCTAACTTTTATAAATATGTAATGTACTGCTCAAAGAGGTTAAAGAACTATCTGAGCCCAAATTTGAACCAGGGGTCCTCTTACTTTAAAACCAAAATCAATATTTAAACATGCTATAGAATACCAGTAAGTCTAGCAATGGAAGAAATTATATCATTGATGTGGAGACAGTGGCCACTGGAGGTTCTAAGGGCAGTGAGAGGGAAAAACAGGTGTAATATGAGGGAATTTTCAGGACTTGGGAATTGTCCTGAATGACATTACAACGACAGATACAATCCATTACATATCTTGTCATAACTTACAAAATTGTGTGGGACAGAGTGTAAACTACAATGTAATCTATAATCCATGCTTAGTGGCAATGTTCCAAAATATTTTCATCAATTGTAATGAATGTGCTACACTAATGAAGCATGTTGTTAATGTGGGAAAATGTGGGAGGTGTAGCGAGTGGGGCATATGGGAATCCCCTATATTTTTATGTAACATTTATGTAATCTAAATATCTTTCTCTAAATTAAAAAATGTATTTTAAAAAAGATTTAAACATGCTAATATGGTAAAAGAAAAGACCCAGGAAATTATTTATTTGGAAAAAAATATGCCTTTTTAATTGCAAAATTTACTCTTACACATCCATTGATGCAGGTAATGTATTTCTGTAATACACAATTAAAATATATAAAATGTTTTAAAATTACACTTCAGTTTAGTTTATGGGAAGTCTTAACTATAGCTTTTAAAGGAATAAAAAAGAGTAAAAATAATTCTGCTAATTTGACACTTTTGTAGATTTTTCTCTTTTGTGTCCTTCTTCTCTCTACCCCTATCACTACTCTTATAATTCTGGCTCATATAATACTTGGCCTCTACAACAGCCTGTAAAATGGTCTCTCAGACTCTCTAGACTTGTCCTCCTAAAAGCTATTCCCTACGCTATCCGCAGAGCATAGATCACAAATCTGATCGATCACATTTCCCCCTGTACTAAAGTTAGAGCTCTTTGGGGCAGCCACAAGGCTCTCTGTGGTTAAATCTCTTCCCTCTCCAGCCTTAATTTTTGCTAGAATGCTTTAGCAATACCAAATACATAAAGTTCTCCTGGGCACACAAAGTGCCTTTTCCTCTTTGTGAATTTGCCATCCTCACTACCTCACTCCTATGTCCTTCCCCTGTTTTATCTGGCTAATACTTCATTACCTGCAGCAAACTTTCTCTGTTTCTTCCAATCGCTATTTGTTCAGGTGCTAATTGATCTTGATGCTCCCACAATTTCTTCTCTCTGTGTTCCTTTCTCATAGCACATGTATTCCTTTCTTATAGCACAATAGGAAGTATTTCTTTTCCTATTCCTACCATATCTCTGGACTTCGGGAAACTTGAAGACTGTGGCCAAGTCTTATTTATCTTAATATCCCCAGTACCTCACCTTGTGCCTCATATACGGGAGTTTCTCAATAAATGCTTGTATTGGAGAGAATAAACAGTTGCCCCCCCCCCCATTCTTTTTTTTTTTTAATTTTTATTATTTTACTCTTTTAGGAAAGCAGGAGTCCTGGGTTTTAGTCTTGGTTCTCTTTGAACCAAGAGGACCCTGGGCCTTTACAAGGCTACGGATATATAAGTCTTCAAGCAGATTTTGCACCAGAGACAACTTAGTACTGGATAAAATCTGGAGAGCCCAGAATAGGAAGGAAAACTCCTTTTCCTTTACCACCCACATCCAATCTTTTGATGGAGAGTCTTCCTCCCTCTTAGGTCAGCTCCTTCATCTCCATCTCCGTTACAGCTTCCTCTCTGGTCTCTGGCCCTCCTTGTAGTTCACCTGGGCATCTGCAATAGCCTTGCAGCTGCCCCTCTGATCCCCACCATCATCCATCTCAAAACATTTGCAGAATACAGTTTTTAAAAATTCAAAAGTGATCATGTGGGAAGCGGCTGTGGCTCAATCAGTGGGACTCCCGTTTACCATATGGGAGGCCCCGGGTTCGGTTCCCGGGGCCTCCTGGTGAAGGCAAGCCCGCCCACACGGCGTGGTTAGCTGGCCCGGCGAGCACAAGCAGCAAGGGGGGGATAAATGAATAAATAAAATAAAATCTTTAAAAAAAAAAAAAAAAAAAAAAAAAGTGATCATGTCACTTGCCTTCTTCAAATCCTTCAGTGCTTCCTTAGAGTTTACAGAATGAGGGTACCTTGCGTGTTGGCCCCTGATTTTCTTGCTTCATCTCTGCACACTAACCCCTCCCCCCATATCCAATTCCACATCAAAGTGCTTTCCAGTCCCAGATCACTGAGGTGGTTTTGAGTTTTCATGCCTTTGCTCCACCTGATATCGTATTGTCCTTTTTAGTATGCCTGAATACATGTTTCATTTGTCAAGACTGAGCTCAAGCATCACTTTCTCTCCCAAGGGCTTTCTGACCCTCACTTTCTTGCCATAGTAGACTTGACCTTTTGTTCCTTTGGATCTTCTCTGTAGTGTAGTGTGTAGCCTGAGCACACTTCTATCATAGGCTTTAGAAACACTTTATTGCAAGCTGCATACTTCTAAACTTGTATCTTTTTAATCTGTGCCTGGCACATAGTAGTACCATGTTTCTCAATATGAGTAAAGAGTGAAGGGACAAACAAGTGGATAAGTGAATGATAATTAAGCATCTGGCAGGTAACAGAGTATATGATGGGTGAGAGTCTCACATCCAGGCAGAGGGACAAGCTGGAACAAGGAACATCTGCCTCAGCCAGCAGCACCTTATCTACATTCTCTTCAGGGATGGGGTGGCTCTGATCCACAGGCATACTTCCATATGACATGAAAGATTAGAGTGTGTTGTTAAAGGTAAGAACTGATATTTGAAATACAAAAGCACTTCTCTTTGTCTAAAACCTATAATAACAATACCAGTTGTGACAGTTTGTTTTAGTGTCAACCTGGCTAGGCTATAGCACCCAGTTATTCAACCAAATACTAATCTCCATGTTGCCATGTCTTTGACATCTAAATCAGTTGACTAAATAAAGGAGATTATCCTCCATAATCTGGGTGTGCTTTCTCAAATCAGTTGAAAGCCTTTAAGAGCAAAATTTTGGTTTCCCTGAGGAAAAAGAAGTTCTGTCTGTGGGCTGCAGTGTCAGCTTCTGCTTCAAAGTTATCAGCCTGATGGGCTGTCCTACAGATTTTGGACTTGCCAGCCCCAACTGCATAAGCCAATTCCTTGATAATCTCTCTCTCTCTCTTTCTCTCTGCACCCCCCCACTCCCCCATTACCTTATCTCTCTATCCTTCTGGTTCTGTTTCTCAAGTAGAACCCTGATGGACACATCTGCCATCTCCGTTGTTTTAGGACTGAACATATGTGGATTTGATTAGAAGAATTTAAAAGACTACAAAATGTAAGATATTCAGAAAACTTCCACAGCAGAAACCCCTTTCTGATGCCCTAACAAATAGCTTCTAACCACACCATGTAAAAATGATTTTTTCAAAACTCTTTCTGTATTTGAGATTGTTAGGACAAATATTACAGTCCAAAATTAGGGTTTTAAAAATATATCACTTTATTTGACTATAGAAAAGAAAGTGATTTTTAAAAAAAATTTCTCAAAGTATGTGAGAAAATAATTGTAAAGCTTTACAACCCAACTCCTGAAGGACACAAGTTGGTGAGGCCGTAAGACCAAAGAACACACCTGGCATTTAGTCAGGCATAAACTTTATCAGGACTTACAGACAGAGGAGAATCTCTGATTGTGGTGGTTCAGAGAGTGAATGAAGTTAGTGCTCTGTAAAGAGATGAGAAAATGAGGGGTTATATAAGGGGTTTCAGAACAAGGACATTCCATAGGGTGTGAGAACAGAGTTCCTGCTAGGGTCATGTGAAGCATACATATGGGGTCTGGTGATGTTTTCACTACGCTGGTAGAAAGGACCTTTACCAAGCATGTTTAGTGCTTTGGGAAGATTATAGTTCACGATACCATCTATGCATTCTCTCCCCTCTGGGGAGGCTTGTTAACCTTTAACTTATGTCTAGGTCACACAGGTGACTACATGCTGAGGACTTGCGGGGTGGGATGTGGTGCTGGGTCCCCACATAAAGTTACAATAAAATTCTGTTCCATATATTGAGGAAAGTCACAACTGGCAATATAGGCAGATATTGGTACCCATAGGATGATGCCCTTTGGGTCAGTAGAAATTTTGAATCATGATGATGCCTTTATATTTCTAAAGTTACTTTACAAAGGAAAAGTAGTGGGTGAGGGGGAAGGAAGGAAAATAGCATTTAATAGAAACTTTACATCTTATCTTATTTGATTCTCACAACAACCTATTGGGTAGTAATTAATATCCTTATAATACCAATGAGGAACAGAAGTACAAAAAAGTTAAATATCATGTTTAAAGTCACATGGTTGGCTGGAAGTAGCTCCATCTGTCTCCAAAATTATTTCCACTGTATTTCTCTACCCAAGAAAGACACTGTAGCTAAGAAAGCTGCCTCACAGGAAAGAGTTTGCCCCTATTTATAAATGATCCACCAGGTCAAAATCTACCATTGGCTTCCCTTCTTAAAAAACTGTAAACCACTGTTGTGGCAAATAATATTTTGGAAATACTTCCCACTGTTTCTTTTCTACTCAGTAATTCTGAGATTTCCTTGATGGCCAGCATGTCCAGAAGATGAGTTTGAGACTTATTACTTTTGGGCAAAAGGGTGAATAGAGCCTAGGGAAGAAGGAAAACTCTTCTGAGGCCCAGCCCAGGGGGTAGAAGAGGTGAAAAGCAGAAAGTCACACTGAGGGTTTTCATTCTTGAACGTATTCCCCCACCCAATAATAACCACATCTTTGGGAAGTTGGCAAAGGGTAGGGAGGGGCAGAGAGATTTGGGAGAATCCTGGAGCAAGGAAGGCCTTCTTATTTCTCAGGGAAATTGCAACCATTTAATGAAGCCAAACATTCAGTGTATTTCCAGAGCAATCAAGTGCAATTTATTTGGCATGTCTGAAGAAATGGTGCAGGCACATGAGCCTGAACTGGAACCACTGGTACCAATGGCATGTGTACATCATCTAGGGAGTCTAGAAATTTCTGGGTGTATTTGTGGGAGATGCAGAAATGCTAAGAGGACCAGAAGAAGCGTAGGGTAAGGACAAGGAGGCTGCAGAATATGGGGACAGTGGGAAGAGAGCCTAAAATAGTGCCCACACATTTCAACAGTGGGTGCCAGTTGGAACCAGCT
The DNA here is from genome assembly GCA_026826555.1 of Tolypeutes matacus. NCBI lineage: Eukaryota > Metazoa > Chordata > Mammalia > Cingulata > Chlamyphoridae > Tolypeutes > Tolypeutes matacus. Next base: position 46,534,672 of record JAKSZT010054334.1, on the reverse strand, counting down.
GGTACCAGCCTCACTGCAAACATGTCCACTCAGTTGGGACAGGCTAGATCACAGCACAAGCCAATGCCAAAATATCTCTGCCCAACTCTCCAAGAACTTAGAAAGTCCTTGGGGAGGAGGTCAGGAGAAGGATGGAGAAAAGATGTAGTTCACTGAGTTTAAATCCTGAAACTATGGAGATAATACCTCAAAAACATTGACTAATACTGGAAGAGACTGTTATGTTGACAGATGAGCCGAAGAAAGTCGGGACCCCAATAGACCATAACTGATGGACCATTTTTGTTGCTGATGATGTCACTTCTCCCTTCCACAATAAAAGATTTAGTGCCCAGGTAAGTCAGTAGTGAACTGCAGAAGACTAACAACCACATCAGGATTTTTGATTTAACTTAAGAAATTGCCCTTCTCTCCTCCCATCTTTTTCTGTCTTTTGTTAAGCATTTGCAATTGCTTCAGGCTTCAAAGTTGTCACTTCATCAAACTATACTTCATTCATTGTTACTGAATATATAACAATGTATTGCCATGCCAAAGCGATTTTATTTTAATAGAAGTTATGAATACGTATTAAAAAAGAAACAATGAAATAAACTCTGAAATACTTCCAGTCATTTAAAAAAATTTTTTTATATGAGACGATGGAGCATTGAGTCTAAGTTTTTATCTTCATGTCAGTTTAAACTATTTTCCTGGGGCAGTTTTGCTATTCATGGGATCTATATTTAGTGTTGTAACCTAGTCCTGTGAAAATACTGTGACAAGAAATCTGAACAAGCAGGGATTCAAGAAATGGAGCCCTGTCTACTAAAGGCATGCTGGCCTCTGCCTTAACTGTGCTTTAGGGCTTCACTGGAGGTGGGATGCATGTGTTAAAAGGTCTTAAGTCAGTCCCCTTCTGATTGTATAGACAGAACTTACTTAGAGCTCCTATCATCCTACAAATACTATGGGTCTGCTCTTTTCTTTTCTTTTCCTTTCCTTCCTCCTCCTTCCTTCCTTCTGTGTATGTCTGAAATAGAATACCTTATGAGTTCATACCCATACTTCAAATTTAGGAAGACGTGATTGTTATTTAACACCTTCTCTATTACTCATGTATCATTCGTTACGTACGTTAAAATTCTGGTTCTCAACATCATGAATGATAGAATTAGAATATTCCATAACTATTCATTTGCTTTATCTCACATTACACATAAAACAATCTCAGAATAATGATACTAACACTACCAATATGATTAATAGAAACAGTTAATTTTTTCCCTTTCTACATTTTCTCACTGTATATATTCTAGTTGTCAGAACATGTATGCATTCATACTATACCATCACTCTTAAAGTGCATTTAATTTTACCTTTATAAGTACTACCTAGATTTTCTTTGTTTACCTTCGATATTTGTCACTTTCATTTTAATCCTTTTTAGTACCTTCATCATTTCCTTTTAATTTTTAGATTTTCCTCCTTTTCACTTTATAGTTTCTCTCTTTTTTTAAGATTTATTTATTTACTCCACCCCCCCCCCCATTGTTTTGCGCTTGCTGTCTGCTTTCTGTGTGTTTTTCTGTGTCTTCTTGTCTTCTCTTTAGGTGGCACCAGGAACCGATCCTGGGACCTTCTGGAGCGGAAGAGAGGTGCTCAAGCTCTTGTGCCACCTCAGCTCCCTGGTCTGCTGTGTCTCTTATTGTCTCTCCTCTGTGTCTTTTTTTTTTTGTTAAGTCATCTTGCTGCACCAGCACTTCCGCGTGGGACAGCTCACCTTTCACCAGGAGGCCCCAGGAATTGAATCCTGGACCTCCTATATGTAGATGGGACCCAATCACTTGAGCCACATCCATTTCCCTATAGTTTCTTAAGACATTATTGGCTGTTGGATTTCTCCTAGTTTCTGAAAATTTTTTCTTTTATTATAGCTCTTTCATGAGTTCCATTTTCATTTCTGAGTTTGTGTTATTTATTCATGCCTTATATCAGTTTCTTAATGTCTTTTAGTTCACTTAGAAATAGTAGGTAACAATTTATAACTGTTTTGTGGGAATGTCTTTCTGTTGTGCTTTCAGTATCTTTAGGGTATTATTCTCCTCCATATTCACTTATTTACATGTACTTTATGTTGTTTATATTTATGCAGAATTCATTTTCCTAAACTTTTAAAAGGCGTGGTTCAGGATAGTTTTTCTAACTTCACAGAGTTCTTTCTTTCATTGTTTTTGAGTAGAGTTCATTGTTTTGGAGGCTTGCTTCCCAATATTTCTTCATCTGTTTCCTTCCCTATTTCTCTATCCTTTATCTTTGTTTTTCTAATCCTGTTTAATTTTGATTCCATTTCTACAAGTTTGTTTTCAGCATGAGTTTCTGTCCTGGAAGAAAAACCATATCTGATCAGTTTCATAAGGTTTAGACTGCTCTACCCCTTCAATTCTTTTTTTTTTTTTTTTTTTTAACCGGGAGGTCCCGGGGATCGAACCCAGGTCCCCCCATATGGCAGACGGACGCCCAACCATTTGAGCCACATCTGCCCCCCCCTTCAATTCTTATTAAATGTTCCTTGTACTCTCCCACTATTGGATTGGACAAAATTCTTCTCAATTTCAGGTGCTGTTTTCAAGTTGACCTTTCATAGTTTCCAGTGAGCATCTATTGGTTATTTTTGGAGATTCTTGTGCTCAGGGTCCATCAGATGCCCTATTGTTTCCCTTTGCTTTTCTTCTGCAAAGACCCTGACACCAGGAGGATCTTGATGGTGGTGATTTGTCTCCACTTGTTTTGGGGTTTATGGGGATGTTTACCACTTCAGTTTATTATAAATGTTATCCATGAATTTTTGTTTTGCTGTCTAATTACTTTATGTGAAGATTCAGGAAGATTAAAAAACTATGTGGCCACAATCTTCTCTGAATATTTATTTTCTGATGGAGTGAAAAGAAGAGAAATAGTTCTTGACTTCTAGGCATTTTAGATTTTTGCTTGTGTTCACTTGTTAGTTTTATAATTAGTGTAGCTAATGCTCAGTTGATGCAGTTATACCATGAAAGATACTGTCACTTGAAAATAAGACATTTTTTAAAAAAAAAATCACAGGATCACCATCAGCCACATTACTATATATATGTCATTCTTTATTTTATTTTATTATACTTTTTTTACATTCCCCCCCGCCCCCACTCCCTTTTCTTTCTAGATATTACTCTACTACTTTCTGTGTTTCATTTACATCTTTCAATGTGTGGCTTTCTTGGAGCCAGCTTATAAAAATTATTGATGTCCTTCTTGTGCTACTGCCTAACTCAACACAAGCCTATCTTTATATAGATAGGTAAGATGCTTCTTAGTATAAAATAGTGACTTTATTTGATTGTATTTGTCGAAGATAATTAAGCAAAATTAGTTGGGTCTATAAATATAGACATTGATCTGTTTTACTTTCTCTGCAGTTTAAATTTTAAATTTAGTCATTAAATGTTTGGGGCCAGGTAAGAGAATTATGGCCAAAGAATATATCTAAGGAAGGCTGTTATTCTTGCACCCTATAAATAACCTGACAGATAGACTTGTTGTTTAACCAATGCCTAATGTGTTCATTGAGAATGCTTTGATGTTCAATTTTATTAGGCATTCACAAAACAAAGCTTGTTTTCCCCCTGCATTGTAATTAGCGTAATTAGAGTTTATGTGTGAAGTATCATATATCTGTTGTAGAAGTTTTTCAGGTTAACAAGTATATTGAATTACCTCACTAAAATCACTGGTTTAAATAATTAGTTTATGTAGTATACTCAATAATACTTCATTCTGGAAATTGAAAGATCTGCCAATCAAAATAGCATCCAGTGATTTGGAACGAGAATTATTCTTGCTTAAGCTCTTGTCTGCTACTTAGAGCTGGCTGGGCATAATGTTTATAGGTGAAATGAAAAACAGACCCGAGCAAGATATTGGGATGATTTTTTTTTCTCTGAGAGACTAACAAGAATAAAGTAAATGTCAGATCATGCTAACCTAGGGAACAAAATTGTAAATAGAGAAAGAAGAAACAGGCTTCTGAGTTTATATTGCTGCTATTTTATAGGGATCGGCTTCCGTTGTTACCATAATATGTTATGTTGAAAGGGCCAGACAGGGTTGCGGAGCGGCTTGTTGGAGAGTCCCTAAGAGATTACCCAGGAAATTTAGTTGCCATACACTTTAGAGCAGCCTCACAAGTGAAAATAAATCCCCAACGTGTGGTTATCTGCCTGGGAGTACTTGCCTTTCCCCACACATCTGACTTGAGGACCACTGCATTTCTCCTTCAAATCACAAAATGCAAAATGGCAAATGTTATATTTTGTGCAGATCGGTATAATTAAGTTACAGGCCTAACTTAATTATACTTAACCAAATTGCTGTTATATTAAATCCATATAAAATAGAATTCATATCTAGATTACTTTTTGTTGTGAATTTTAGAGAATCAAGTACTTTGCAAGGATATGTATATAATTTGATGATTGGGCAGAGGCAATTAGTGATATGTGTTGTATGGAAAAGTGAGATGTTTCCTGTATCCTTTCATTCTCTCTGAAATGGGTGAAGATGTGTATGACATATAAAGAATAGTGATGATGACTTTTAATCTGTTTTAAGAAAGATTAAAGCTTAGTTATTTTTACCATTTACCATGACAATATTTTACCCTATATTGCCTCTCTTGGAAATTACTTTATTCTTTAGCTCTATTCAACAGCAAAGGCCTATAATATCCGTGTTTTGTTTTTTCCTGTGACAGATGATTTTCATTAAATGGAGACTGAATTAATTATAACTTCTGCCTGGAAGATTATGATCTAGTGCTCTACTCAATCTTCTAGAAACAGCTTAGGCAACCTTGATTTCTAACTAGTGCATTTTCTCTGGATTACTGACTGCTTGAAAGAGTTGAAATTGTTTCATTAGATTCATTCAATCCCCTTGGAATTGCTAGTCAAAGGATCAGAGTCAGAAGCAGAAGTTAATGTTATTAAAATATTTTTAAAATGCCTTTGTGAAATTCTCTAAATTTGACATCTAGCACTATAAGTTTCTGCTATGACTGTAATGAGTCCTTCTTTGAGAGAAAATACAAGAAAGATTTGTTTATCATGGATGACTTCTCAGTATGAAATTTATGACTGTTAAAGCTCTGGACCCACTTCTTCACTGATTTGAACTAGAGGTTCTATGAAAATCATATAGTCATCTGCTGGATGGAGATAAAAGGTTTTTTCCTAATACCACTTCCTAGTTTCCTACAAGCTCATGATATACTTTCTCCTTCAGAGAGAAACCAGTGTGCATCTGAACTAGTAGGTACATGGACTATGCAAATTGCATTGTTCACTGAATTGTAGCACTTGGATGACTTCTGAATCATGTCACAAATAAAATTTATTTTCAGAATTATGTAGGAAATGAAAAAAAAATCAATAGTCTTCAGTCATTTTGAGGATCCCTAGTGTTTCTTTCTCAACATTGTCTCAAAGGCCACTTAGAGGTAGCCTGAGGTTGGCAGCACCAGACAGCAGCCAGCCTTGTTCCCATGGGGTCAGATCTCATGACCAGCATAAAATGTAGGTAGACATCCACCTGTCAAGCAAAAATGAATATGCTTCTCTCTGCCACTCCCGACCCCCTTCACCTTACTTGGTGTAGAGCTGATGGTGGGACGTGGCTGTCCAGCTAGCGACTGCATTTCCCAAGCTCTCTTGCAATTAGGTGCAGCTATTGATTGGGTTTTAGCAAACGAAATGTGATTGGAACTGATGGACACCATTTTCTGGTCTCACTCGTAAAAAAACATCTGCAGCACTCTGCGGTGCTCTTTTCTTTCTCCAGTTAGTGAACATGGGGATAACTCCCAAGACAAACTTGAAAGCCTTATAGTAAAAACAGCAGAACTTGTGTAACTCTGGGTTACTGAGTCTCATGGAGAGGACCACTTCTGCTGCTCATTATTCTTATGTGAGCAAAAAAGAAATCTTAATTGCTTGGGCTCTCTTAAATTTTTGGTTTTCTTTGTCATAGCAGCTAGGGTTCCTCTGATGAATGAAGTATTTGAATCCATTCAGGCATATACAAGCCTAACTTTATAACTGGATTAAAGGTCGGGGGGGGGGGGGCGGGGATAGCAGAGAGAAGGAAAGGTTATAGTGGGTCTGAAGTTGTTGAAGATACGAAAGGAAAGTACATCTAGTCTAGTCATTCATTCAATCCTTTATTCATCCACTCAACAAATGTCTACTGTGTGCCCAATATTATTCTGGGAGTGGGAATAACTCAGTAAAAAAAATAAAGAGACCAAAAAATTTCAGACTGTTCCAACTCCCACTGCTTATACTTATTAATTAATTCCTGCTTTGTTTTTGGTTAATGAGGGAAATAATCATAACATTTTTAGTTGCACATGTCACATAAGTCAGTAAACTATCACTATTGTTTCCTCTTATGATGTTTAGTTCATTGTGAATGTTAAGTGACTTTGGTTGGGGTCCTTTCTGATGGGGAAGGGAGTACTGTACCTAGATTTCTTTGGACCTGTTCTCCTGACTCTAGCTTGGTTCTGACAGCAGAATAAATGGAATATGTATGAGGCTGTGAAATAACTGCTGTTAGAATGTGCAGGATTCAACATTTAAAAGGAATTGCATTTCAATACATGATAAAAATTCCAGATTACCTTGAGAATTGGGGCTGCTCCTGTCAGTTATATTGAAAGAATCTCAGTGTGCTAAATTACCTGACAAGTTGTGGTGCTTTATGTGCTGTATTGATATTGGAGTATTTGTTTTGCTTCAGTGGGTACTTAATTATTTGTTTCTTCTTGACAGTCTGCTAGAATTAATTCATAGCATTATGAAGCTGCATTAAGCATCCTCTTGAGGACAAGGGCTGAATCCGGTAAATCTGGTGCATTATCTGAATGTTTTGCCCACATTTTAAATATTTTAAATTAGGATCGTGGATTACTTTTTAAAAAGAGAGAAATAACAGCTTTTCTGTCCTAAAGGAGATTTCAGAGATGCAAGATGAGTTAGGCACAGTTGTAGGAAATGTAGGCTATTATCAAATCTGGCTTAAGGGGCTCATGGGCACATGGCATTCAGGAAGCATGGCATAACAGGTACAATTCTTGCCCATTAGCAATTAAAAATTGTTTTCTACACACAGAAAGCACAGGTTCTGGCAAAGGTCCTTTTCTGAGAAACATAGAAGGTATAGACTGATAAAGTTGATTCAAAGAGTTTGTAAATCCTTAGTGTGTTAAAAGCCTCCATTAGTAGTACCTATGGGATAGGTGCAAGTTAATAAAATAAGCCTGTTAGCAAGTTAAAAAATAGAAAGTTATATGTTAATGTTCTTGAGTGCTGAAATACCAACATCTTCTTGAATTCCTTTTTCCTGGAAAGTAATTGAGAACATCAGAAAGGTAAAATAATTTCCTTTAGATATTCCTGATAGTCTTAGTTTTCCCTGAAGAAAAGGGAGTTCTGGAAATATTGACTATTACTTACTTAGTTACTTTCACTTCCAGAAATGTAATTCCTTTCTGTGTAAAGAATATTTTTCTAGTCAAAATGACACTGTTGGGTCAGATTTCACAGTCAGAAATTAGAACACTTAAGAGAAGGCCCACTCTTTCATAAAATTGTGTTAGCAAGTTTGAAAGGTAATGGTAGTCTTGTTAATTTATTTTCTGAGGAACTTTTAAAATGCACTTAAATTGTATTCTAATCCTGGTACTCTCCTTTGTACTAGGATCTGAGAAGAGACTGGTTTTGTGGAAAAATATCTATATGGATAAGTTATTCTGTGATTTTCTAAAGTGGATATTCAGGAGACATTTATGGAAAAGAAGAAAAAAAGGAAAGAAAAGGTACTCCACATTCATATGGGGCATGAGGTTTTTCCCTATTACAATAGCAGCAGAAACAAGCTAGTTATAGGTCAAGAAGAACAGAAAAATGTTACAAAATTGAAGCCAACATTCAGCCTATTCTTTGTGTTCCTTAGTGGTGCTAGCATGCTATCTATTTTGGGATGATAACAATAGTCATGCCAACAGTTATGCATGGAACGGTGACCACTGATTTCCCAAGTGTGCCCCATTTTTCCATCTGTTCATTTTGTGGGGTGGGTTTGTGCAAAATATTGACATTTTCTAAATCTAGCCCCTGCTGTGCTTGGAGGAAGTGGTTTTATATATTAGTTATGTAGTTTTATGTGTAGTTGAAAAAGAATATCTTCTGAAAATGGAGAAGTTATGCATAAGCCTGGCATCTTTATTTGTTTTGGGGGAGGGATGGCTGAAAGAAGTATAAAAGGAAGCACACAGGTCACATATTCAAATCAGCACCTCAAATTCATGGTACTAACTTAGTCTTTCCTAAAGTTAGGAGTTCTTATTGTAGGGAGATAAACAAAAAACTTTTCAAACAATACAGTATTAAAATACTAAAAAGTAATATTAAAGTGATACTAATAAATATTTCAGACAAATCACTATTTTAGTGAGTTTAGCTGTCTTTTGCCCATAGTGAGTATAATTTTTTAAATAGACAAAAACTGGTGGCCTTAAATATTTCTCAATGATATTTTTGAGATGAAAAGCAGAAGTCTTTTCTGGTATCATGTGAAAATTAGACATTTTATCAAATGTGAATGGACTATCTAGTTGTTTATTACTAAGGTTGAGAAATTTTTTCTTGGGTATTCTTTCAGTTCAGATATTGTAAAAGAAGCAGCACAAGAAATAAACACAATGTAAAAATAATTACTTGAATTGCTTCCTATACTATTCTGACAGTCATTATAGAGCCCTTTGCAGAAGAATTGTCAACATACTGTAATTTACTAAAACATATCCCATTACATATAGTGAATCCCTTTGCTTTTAAGAGAAAATAAGAATGTGGCATTATTCTTCTCAACATTTTTCAATTCTATAATAAGCAATCTTTTACTATTTGGGGTTTATGTTTTGGAAATTCCTTTTGGTTACAGACCTCTGTAAAGAATATTATTAAATCATAGCAAAAGATCTTGGTTCATTTACAAGGTAAGCCTGGGGTGGATATATGAGTATATTTCTTTTATTGCATTCACATTATTCTAACACTGATGTCCTGTTTTTGTGGATTATTCTGTTAGGAATTGGGTAGGCAGCCTGGACAGTGTAAATATGTTAGTAATAACAAGTGTGATGGTTAAGTTAATGTGTCAACTTGATCAGGTTATGGTGTCCATTTGTTTGGTCAAACAAGCACTGGCCTGATTGTTGCTATGTAGATATTTCTTAGATGGATTTGCATCTATCATCAGTTGATTGCATATACAATCAACAAAGGAGATTGCCCTCCACAATGTGGGGAGTCTTCTCATGCAATCAGTTGGAGGTCTTAAAAGCCAGAGCTGAGGATTTCTGAAGTCATTAAGAAGAATTCCTGCCTAAATTCAGCCAGCCAGCCAGCATTTCCTGGGGAATTCAGCTTCACCTTCATTCGTTTCCAGCTTGTGGTCAGCCCTACAGAATTAGGACATGCCAAACCCCTCCTGTAGCAGTTTGGCAGTCTGATATAGTTATGAATTCCAAAAATAGATATTGGATTATGCTTGTAAAACGGTCTATTCCTCTGGGCATGATCAAAGGATGATTAGGGATTTGATTGGGCCACGTCAGTAGGTGTTGAGCCCCACCCCTTGGTGGGTGGGGTCTCAAAGATAAAAGACATGGCAAAGCACAGAGTTGTAGTTTTGATGTTGAAGTTCTGATGCTGAGTGTTAATGCTGGAGCCCAGGGGAGTAAGCACACAGAGAAGAGAAAGCTCTGGGAAAAGAGACAAGCTGTTCGCCTGACAGTTCACAGCTGACCTTGTGGAGAGAGGCAAAGCCTAGAGAGCCTCATAGTCTATGGCTTGTGGAGGAAACGGAGGAGCTGGGCCCAGAGAGAAACAGAGCTCCAGGAAGAGAGCAACCCAAGAAGCCTGAACCTTGGCAAACGTCGGCAGCTGTCTTGCTTGAACACGTGGCAAGAGACTTTGGTGAAGGAAAAAACTTATGCTTTATGGCCTGATAACTGTAAGCTTCTACCCCAAATACATAACCTCTGACCAACTAATTTCTGGTATTTTGCATCAGCACTCCTTTGGCTGACTAATACCCTCCCTAGTTGCATGAGCCAATTCTTATAATAAATCTCAATAATTATATATATATATATATATATATATATACCTGTCATTTCTGTTTCTCTGGACAACCCTGACAAATATAACAATGTAAACATTTTTTACATACATAATTCTTATATCAAAAATTGGCAAAGAGGGAGAAGCTTTATTATATGAAGGAAGTTTTATTAAAATAAAGTAAAAGTGAGCAATGGGAAAATCATAGTAGTATCCTTAAGTTTTATACCAGTTGCATTTCTTAATATCCACCAGCAACTTTTCCCCAGTGATATGGTCTGAGCAGGACAGATTTTTCATATTGAAGATTTCATGGTTTACTTTCTTTTAGTGTGATATGCTCACCTACCATTTTCTGTTGGGCATTTGTTCCCTTGTCCTTACCCCAGTCTGTGATTGACCATCAACTCTATTCAGCACCAAATACATAGAGGTAAATTATTCATTTCTTGCATGAGTGGACTTCTCAAAATGCATATTGGATTATGTCACTTTTCAATTTTCAATCGCTCAAAGGCTTCCTTATTGCCCTGTTTGAACTTCTGAAGCTCTGCTCTGAGTATGCTCATTAGTCTTCGAATGATCCTCATTGCCTGTGGAATAGAATTTGAGTAGGAAATATTGATTGAAGCCAGGTTAAAGAGGACCTTGTTGCCAAATCAAAGATTTTATCTAACCCAACAAGACTTTATATGAGATCCAGCCAAAATGAATTCACTGTTGTTTCCCCAACATGTCATATCTTTTCTACTTTCATGATTTTGCTCCTCGGAGTCTATCCCATTAGAGTATCTGGGTAAAAAGTTTTGTGTATATTTAGCTTTATAGATATTGGTAAATTACTCTTCAAAGCCATTGTACCAGTTTACTCCCATTAAGAATATATAAAAATAAGGAAATTTTTTTAAAAAAAAGAGTATGTAAGACTCCTTTCTCTGTATCCTTCTCAACTGTTGGTAATATCAGATGAGGGTGAAATGGTAACTTGTTTTAGTTTTCATATACATTTCCCTGATTCCTAGTGAGGTTAAACATCGTTTCATAGATTTATTGGTCATTTGTGTTTTCTCCTCTGGATTATGTTTTAATATGCCCATGCTTTTTTATTGGTTCACTTGTTTTAGGTATTGATCTCTTCTATGTTAAATTGGTTATAGATCTTATCTTTCAGTCTAAGGCTTGTCTTTTGATGGTTTTTCCTTTAATATTGCCATCTGATATGCTAAAAACCTAAATTTAATGTAGTCTAATTTATTAATCTTTTCCTTTATGATTACTTTTTTTCTTTTAAGATGTAATATTCTATTTTTTCCTCTAACTATCTTAAAGTTTTGTTGTTCATATTAGATCTTTAAACCAGTTAGAATTTAGTTTTGTATAGGGAATCCAGTATTTTTCCTTGTGTCTAACAAATTGAGCACTATTTATCGAATTATCTCTGTTTTCTTGGCTGATCTGCAATGATAATCCTCTGATGTATCTGCTTCTCAGCCCTCTGCTCTATTCTATTGGTTCAGCCATCTTTCTCTATGTCAGTATTGTAATGTCTTAAATAGTGTAGTACAGAGTAAAACTCGCTATATGGGAGAGGGACTTTCCTCTTCTTTTCATATTTCAAAATTGTATTTTGCCCTTTAATACAAATTTAATAGAATCAACTTGTTAAGATCCAAAACAAGACAGACTTTTTGGGATTTTGTTTGAAACTGAATTGAATTTATAGCTTTCCCTTTTCAAACTACAGATAAAAAGAGGCTGATTGCACTCTATTTCCTACCATACTCTAAGGGACAGCTTTGCATCTTGTACCCTGAGAGCCCTACACCCACCCTAGGTGGGGCAAGCTGCCTTTAGAACATCATAGGAGATGTACCCTGTCACGTGACTGGTGGCGACGTCCTAACACCCCTCTAACATGACCAAAGGAGAAAAACTAAACATGTTTATTCTCTGGTGGTGTACCCAACTAGCAGATCAAAGGAATGCTGGGGAGAAACCCTCACAAATTAGTACAAATCAGTACAACTAGGGCAGAAGTGATGTAGATATTCCATTTACATTCTTTGCATACCTTCTTGTTTCCTATCTCTGGCAACATGTGACATCATTCACCATTGAAAGGGGGAGAGAAAATGACCTATTTTAAGAAGGGAAGGAGTAAGGTATGAAAAAAAAAACTAGCAGGATATTACAGTTAAATGTAATTTTAAAGATCATCTAATGCAATCCACTCATTTTATAAATGGGGAAATGGTGGCTCAAAGAGGTTAAGTTGCATGTTAGAAGTAACTGGCTCCTTGTCTGGTGCTCTCAAATTGAGACTTAATTGATTTATTTATTTATTTATTTTTTTTAGATTTTTAAAAAATTTATTTATTCATTTATCCCCCCCTTGCTGCTTGTGCTCGCTGGGTCAGCTAACCACGCCGTGCAGGCGGGCTTGCCTTCACCAGGAGGCTCCGGGAACCGAACCCGGGGCCTCCCATATGGTAAACGGGAGCCCTACTGATTGAGCCACAGCCGCTTCCCCGAGACTTAATTTAAAAGACTGTGAAAAATAAGTTACTATTATAGCTATTATTATTGTATTTTACTTAGTAGAAACTCTGCTCATATCCTAAATTCAACATTTCTACTCATTTTATCATTATTTCTCATACCTTCATGTTTTCTGAAGTTTGAATCCCTCACAATGTAGAACAGTATGGGCAACCTCCCTCTGATAGGGCAACCAACCAACCAACTAACCTCCCTTGCCTCCCCTCCACGCTCTCCGTCTTTCCCTGTTTCTTTTGTTGTTGCTGCATAATATATAAGAACAATAGAAAATCCTGCTTATTTAGTTTGTTTGGGTGTGTAGCCCTATTACTTTTCCTGATTGGCCTTAAGTTTGATGTTATGAAAGTGCTCATAGGTGTTATTTATTAGATACAGGTGGCATAATGTGTTTATTTCTAAGCTATTTAAGTAAAAGAAAATTTCGACACATTTTTCTTTTCTATTTCCTGGTAAAAAGCCTGAAAAACACCTTCTCTTTTTTATTCCTGGTGCTAGTTATTCAGACACAATGATTAGCATGGAGAAAAATCATTCTATATTTCTATTTCAAAATCGTATTTTGTTTTATTTAAATGTGCTTTAAAAATTGTGTGGTTAGGATAAGATGGAATAATAACTGGAAATCATTTGTTCTAGTAAGTTTGAGTAAGACAAGTATTTAGGGCATGTGTTAAGTAGAGGAAATGAAATAGCAAAGGAAGCAAAGAGGGCAGGACTGCTGATTTAGGGTAGAAAATTGGGTAAGGTTCCTTTTTAAACCAGTTTTAGAGATGTGGCAGACCTTATGTTAAGAGTCTTATGTTTGTTATGCCATTAAAAGAATCCTAAGAGACAAATACTATTATTATTTCCAATTCCTATTCAGGATACCAAGGTGTAGAGGGATTGAGTGACTGTCAGTTGTCACACAGTTGGTAAGTGGCAGGGCTGGCTTTGGGCCCAGCTATGTCTGATTTTGGATCATATCTTCTGTACTATGTTGTTGTACCTTTTCCCATAAGTAACAGACTTTCGAACGGCTCGATTTGGAGAGGAACAAGCAGAAAGCAACTGTTTTCAAACCTGCTCTGTTGGAGGCCTCTTCCGCTCTCTGGAGTATTCTGAGCAGATCCTTAACTTCTCCATCCAATTTCATGTATTAATAAGTTCAGTCCCATTTGCCTCATTTAAAATTTCTCATCTTCCCAGGCTCAGGAAACTGCAGTGGTGCGGGGCAAGCATCCTTGTCCTAGTCCCTTTGTGACTCATTCTGCCTTTCCTGGTTCCTTTAGGGAAAAGGGAGAAATGGGTTTGGAGGAAAAGGGCAAGAGCTTATCAGATTAGCGTGATCTGTCACAAGTGCCCTCTGTGTGCCAGCTGCCCAGAGGCTGGCTCTGTCTCTTCTGGGGGCATTTCTGTGGGTTCTAGGGTGATCCCTCACGATACTACATTGTTCTCTGATTCAGGTAGTGCACCTTCCTCCAATCCTACTTCTTGCTGTAAACCCCACACACCTTTTTGCTGCTAGGGGCACCACATCCTGGGAGGTAGATTTCTTAGGATTATTCTGGATAACTCCTTCCTGGCTACCTCTGCCGCACCCATTGAGCTGATGGGCTCATGGGACAAACTTGACCCTCTTGCCTCACTTAATTTTGGAAGTGCAGACCACTTCCACTACATCTCCCTCCCTCTTCACTCAGCCCTGCTTAGCCTCTCACCTTTGCACTTTTTCAGGGGAGGGTCAAGCACCAGCACCATTGCCTTCCAAATGCTAAGAGCACATTCCAAACTCTCTTAATGGTACTTGGAGGCCCTTTCACTTAGGTTGAGATAGCAGTAGGTGTAGGACCCAACATATATCCCTTCCACAAAACTCCGTAAAGTATTTTTTGACTCAGCAGTCTTTGCTCATCCATCCTGGTGGCAGTTTCTCTACCTATAAAGCCTGAAGGTGGGGGATGAGTTAAAGGTTGTATTATTTGCTTTGGACTGGCTTTTAGCAAATCACACATTAAGTGTTTAGCACATCTCTTTAGCGTGCTTTACAACTTTTGAGGTTCTTCAGTTTTGAGGCTTCAACTAAATCTTTGAGACAACAGAAAATGCTCCGTTTAGGATACTAATTACCTGTGCCAAGATGTTTTCCCAAGGAAGTGGGGCATCTGGCATTGGCAGAAGTGAAAATTCATGTCTGGATTAGGGCAGAGTCACTACTGCATAGACAGCATTTTGGTGTTTAAGCTTTTGGTTTGTAGTCCTGGGCTGTGTGTGTGTGTGTGTGTGTGCATCCACCTGTGCACAAATGGATGTGGGCATGTGTGTGTTTATGGGATAGGTAGGTATCACATTGATTCCTCTTTCCCTTTTTATTCTGCTCCTTATAGTGACTGAGGCAGAGGCATGCTATACTTTCCCAAGCACTTACCTTTCCTTTTGTCATGGAAAAAGTGATATTATGTTATAGTCTGAAAGTACATATTTATTAGTGTGATCTTTTTATTCTTTTTTAAAGATTTATTTTATTTTCCCCCCTCGTTTGCGCTCGCTGTCTGCTCTCTGTTCGTTGTCTTTTTAGGAGGCACCGGGAACCGAACCCGGGACCTCCCATGTGGGAGGGAGGGACTCAATCACTTGAGCCACCTTCGCTCCCTGCTTGTTTTGTCTCTCAATGAGTTTCCTCGTTGTTGCTTCATCTCACTGTGTCATTTTGCCATGCCAGCCTGTCGTGTCAGCCTGTTGCGTCAGCTGATTGTCTTGTTTGTCTTCTTTAGAAGACACAGGGAACCGAACCTGGGACCTCTCATGTGGTGGCAGGCACCCAACTGCTTGAGCCACATCTACTTCCCATTAATATGATCTTTTGATTAGTGTGTGTCTTTCCTGCTAGACTATAAGCTACTTAAGAGAAGACACTTTGTCTTCTTTGGCTTGTCATTTTATCCCCAATGCCAAAAAAATTTTTTTGAGGAACTATTGAGGGAAAAGTTGCACTTGTCCAGCCCATTTCACTAGGATAGGAAATCAGACATAGCAGTAGAGACCTGGAAAGAGAGAAAAAAGAAAATAGGTATTTGGTATAGAGTTCCCCGCACTTCATTCTCCAACACTAAGCAAGGCAGCTGGCTGTAGGACAAGGTGAAGATTTACAAGGTAAGGGGGCTCTAACAAACAGGCTGGTCTAGGACAATAATTTTTCTGCCTGGCCACTAGATGTAAAAAGTATCGGGTGCAAATAATGATGAACAAGGGACTGTACTCTGACAACTTATAAACTGAGGATTAAAGTTCACTTGTTTTAACCTGAAACCTGTTTTAAAACCTGAAGTAGAAGAATGTTTCAAAAGACTTTTGAAGGTTAGCTGCGTTGAAACTGAGAAATCAAAGAATCAAGAACACATAAATAACCCTAAAGGGGCTGAGGAACTGATTTGAGAGCCATTATGTGCTTCAGGGTCATGTCATGAGAAAAACGCGTGAAATTATGGGAAACATAAATCAGAGACCCCCTGCCCTTTCTGTGTCCATTTACTAATTCCTTGAGTTCTGCTCCATTAGTCTTCAGGCACTCTTTACTGCCATCTAATACTTCAGTTTAGAGTAAGAGTGACAAAATAGATCAACTGGGATTGGCTAGAATTAGATATTAGGACATTGGACTTAACCCAGGCCACTCTCAGCTCTCCAGGGCTCCACCATCCTTCCTAGGCAGGCTTTGTACGTGGGAGGTGAGCAGAGTGTGATGAGCATGGAGGGCGTAGTTAAGTTCAAGGCGGGGTGTTATGAACATAGATCAAATTTACTGCTTGCCTGCCAGGTATAAACACTGAGGTGGGTGCTCTATCATGCAACATCTCACTTAGTCCATGCAAGGTAGGTATTATTGTCTAACTGAGGAAAGTGAGGCTCAGAAAAGTTTAGCAATTTGTCCAAATTCTCATCTAGAAAGTGATGGACTCAGGATGGAAAGATATTTGATCTGATTTCAAAGCCCAGGTTTTTCTTGCTCCTCCATATAGCCTCCTGACCTTTACTCAAGACAATATGGATTCCTTCATAAAAATGGATCTTTCCAAAACATCATTTGGAATGTTCTCTCATTCCAAAGGACAAAGATTTCTAACAATCATACAGCTAAGAAATGACAATCAATGCTGTGATCTAACAGGAAAAAATGTCAATGCCCAAAATAACATCATTAGCCTATCAGCCTTTCATCTCTTGCTTTAACATGAATTTACACACACACACACACACACTTTCACCTCCACACTATCATTTATTGAATGTGCTAAGTACTTTACATGCTTTGCGTGCATTATCACATACAATCTTGCCAATAATCTGATAAGGTGTGTACTATCATTCTTATTGCATGAAGAAGAAATAGTTGAGACTCAGAGAAGTGATTTGAGACAGGCACAGAGCCTTCAAAGCTAAGTGCTTTTAACCACTCTGATGTTTTGCCATTTATTCATTCATACAACAATATTTGTTGAATACCTTCTCTATTCCTCACTATGCTAGACAATGTGGATGCAACAAGGAACAAGAGTGCGATCAAAAACAGCAGAAATGAAGTGTGATGTGTGGTAGAGAAAGACTGTAAGAGTTCAGTGACACTGGAACAGAGAGGGCAAGACGGAGGTTATGGAAGATGAGGTTAGAGAGCTTTATTTGCTACATTAAGAAGCTTGAACTTTGTCCTCTAGATCAATGGTTATGGATCTCTGAGAATCTGATGTAATCTGTGAACCTTTTCCCAAGAAAAATGTACACACAAGTCTGTGCACATTCATGCACACACACTCCATATACTTACACAATTTTATATATAAATCACATGGCTCTGTAGACCCCTTGAAGCCCACTGTGGCCCAAAGATCCTAGTTTAAGAAAAACTGCTGTAGAGACAGTGTTATAGTAAAATGCAGTAGAAATGGAGAAAAATAGGATAACTGATAGTCAATTTCTTTCGGAGTAGAATTTTCTGTGTGTCTGTTTATTTTGAGGTCTTTTGACCACCTCTGATCTTCCTTCATCTGTTTTGTAACCTTCTGAGTCATGAATTGATATCTGAGAGAAGAAAAATGAAGAACTCAGAAGGAAAGGTGCCCCCATAGCTTGAGTGCCTACTGAGTACCACGTGCTTGGCTAATTTTATGTCCTTAAATCCTCACAATACACTTTAGAAGAATTATCCTTATTTTAAAAAAATATGATTGCTTATATGACATTGCCCTCTATACTTTTTCAACCTACCTAATGGCTTATCAGAGAAGATCTCAGAATCACTAGTGCTAAATGCCTGTGTTTTTTGAAGAAATGGTTTTGTACTTTAACTGAATGCCCTCTGCATTTGGAGTTTTATTTACTGTATGAGTTTATGTAAGTTCATAAAAGTCACTAGATTCAATATTCCAGAAATCACTTGCAATTTAACATCTAGATAATTAGGGTAACAAAAAGGAAGTTAATTCAACGTTGGTTTATGACAGCGATTAACTTGGTCCCATTTCCTTGGCTGAAGAGAGGAAGAGTTCAGAAGTAAAGTAATGAGAGACTCCTGCATCCAAGGAGATAGATGTAAGAACAAAAGATTTGTTATGAAACCTGTAAAATCACAGTGCCCTTTTTAGCTAATTGTGGTAGCTTAATTAAAGTTATTTTAAGTAATAATTATGCTTAATTAAGGTAATTATGGAATTAGCCAAGGGAATCCGAATGAACCATAATGCAGACATGTTTGGCCTCCAGTGATCAAGTATACTACTTTGCACAGCTCCAAAAACACTTCCATATGTGGTCTACAGGAGATGATATGAAATAAGGCCTTGATTATAGTTTTGATTACAGAAAACTCCTACTAACAATGAATAAAGTTGTACACATGATGTCTCAGAGCATCCTACTGTGTTTTCAAAAAGTCTCACATGTGAGAATGCAATGGATTTGATTTCTTTTAAAGGAAGATTACTTTTGGGAAGCAAATGAGGATTAAAAGTCTAACAATCAAAAAAAAAAAAAAAAAAAAAGTCTAACAGTCAATGCTGTTTATGTTTTGAAAGCCTAATAATCCTTTCCTGTCTGTGTATTATTCAAATTTACCAGATGCTTTAGGGACTCTGGTTGGCTTTTTGAAGGATCTAGCATTTTCTACTTGGAGATATAATTTAAACTGAAATATCTAGGTCTGGCATTGTTACCATCCTATTGTTGATTCAATAAAAGCCATTGGATACATAAGCGAATGAATGGTTGTGTTTGTTAAGACTTCCCCTAATGCCTTCAAGGCTTTAATGTTGCTGGAATATATCAGTCTATTTTTTTCTGGGAGAATTCCCAGTGAATTATTTTTAGGTCAGTGGTTCTTAAAGTACAGTACCCCAGAATATTTCAAGTGGTATACATATGGGCTAATTACAGTCTATTCAAATTAAGTAAATATTTTCTCTGAAGAAAAACCTCCCAGCTGTGTAATAGGCTTGAGAAGGTCAGAAATGGATTCAAGCTTCCACCTAGATTTTCTCCTCCTTCCCCCAAAGTTTCTTGTTAGGTTTCCTGGTGGGTAAGTGTTGTCCTTTCTCTTTAACAGGGAATATTACAAAAAAAAGTCAGCGGTCTCTGTCCATAACTTGATATTAAGTAGTCAGTGAAAAGTTAAAACTGTTTTTCCCCTTGAGAATACATCACAGTGGGATAGTGGAGAGGAGTGAAGATCTTAGAGAATCAAGCCATGAAGCCCTGACAGTGGAGCTCAGCTCCTAGGCTGAGTCCTTTTAGCAGTGTTGGCATCTACCATCCCCTCTGAGGATGGCTGCATTGGTAGTTCCTGCTAGGAGAAGGTCACAGCCACAGGGACGCCTACTAAACTCTCTTACCTCTTGAGACTCTCTGGGACTCTCTAAGATGAGAAGTTCAAAGCATTGATGAGCTTTTATACACAATATTTTTCTCATTTAAAGTAGGACATTTATTTAATTACCATTTAAGAAAAATGTATTTCAAGAGTAATACATATGTGTCAATCAGGGTTCTCCAAAGAAAGAGAACCAACAGAATGTGTGTGTGTGTGTGTGTGTATGTGTATGTATATATGTCTTTCTGTCTATATATATATAAAGAGGTTTACTTTAAGGAATTGGCTGACATGATTATGGGGAATGGGCAAGTCTGAAATTTGTAGGGCAGGCTGGAAACTCAGACAAAATTGATGTGGTAGACTTGAGGCAGAATTTCTTCTTCTTCAGGAAACCTCGGTTTTTTGCTCTTAAGTCCTTGAGCTGATTCAATGAAGCTGACACACATTGTTGAATGTAATCTCCTTTATTTAAAGTAAATTGATTATAGATGCTAACCATATCAACAAAATACCTTCAGAGCAACATTTAGGCTAGTGTTTGACCAAACAATGGGACACCATAACCTAGCATAGTGGCCACATAAAATTAACATCATGACATTATTGTAAATGATCAGGAGAACCCAGAGAAGCACAAATAAAAATCCCACAGACCATAGAGATTGCTTCAGCAGTGGTCCTGGAAAGGTTAAGTAGCAGTTCTGATATATGGATTTCCAGAAATAGAAATGCCTTTATCCACAAGGGTGCTAGGCTGAAAGGATGCAAATCTGGAACTGTTGTTCAGTCATCTTCCATCCACACAAAGAAAGACGTGGAGTGAAATGAACGTGAAGAAAGCAGAATTGATGAGAATAGTACTTGGAACAAGTAGGCGCTCAATAAATGTCTGTAAAGAACCTAGAAAATTTAGTCTGCAAAGGAACTAAAATAATCTTTTTATGTCAGCTACATATTTGAGACCTTACTAAATAATTATAAAAATGTTGCGAGCTTTGGAAGTTATGTCTTTTTTATTAAGCACATCATATGTACCAAACACCATGTTAAAAATGAGGAAAATGGGGCCCAAAGAAGTTACATATATAACTTGCCTCCAGTTTAGTAAGGTACTGAGTTGCCAGTCTAGGATTCTAAGCCTGCTGTGTCTGAATCCTACTCACATGCTCCTGACTGCTACATTCTACAGCTCTCTGAAAATATGGCATGCAGCTTCAACCAACTGCAAGGTTTAAAATTAAGAATGGGTAGGTGTTGGGAAGCGGCTGTGGCTCAATCAGTAGGGCTCCCGTTTACCATATGGGAGGCCCCGGGCCCGGTTCCCGGGGCCTCCTGGTGAAGGCAAGCCCGCCCGCACGGCGTGGTTAGCTGACCCAGCGAGCACAAGCAGCAAGGGGGGGATAAATGAATAAATAAATAAAATCTTAAAAAAAAAAAAAAAAAAAAAAAGAATGGGTAGGTGTATGCTTTTGGTTTATGTATAAAGGCGCAACTACTAAACCATAATTTAAAATTCTTTGCTAGCCTTATATTTACTTCAAATACATTGGAACAAAGTATATCCTTCATAATATATCCAACATCTTCAGAATAAAAGTCACAGATTGAGCCTATAATGGTTGTTTTGTCCTAGATATGGTGCTAAGAATCATAGCTCTACAGAGCCAGTCTCACCAAGGCTGATGATCTGAGATAGAAACACTGATGAGAATGCATATGGGTGGCAAAATTAAGTACTCACACACCACGAAATTAGGATCTGAATGTATAGTCAGGTTTTATATAATATGCAATTATATTTAAGTCAATTTTTGAATGCTCTATAACAAAATGGAAAACATACAGCATAGAATCAAGGAAAGTTGCTACAAAACTTAGAAAGAAGCTTAAGATACCTTAGGCCTTTATGTAGTTTGTTTTGTATATGCCCTTTTTTTATGTGTCATAAATAAGCACTTACATAGCCAATATAGGGGTCTTTTTCCTTTTTATGTTATTTCCTTCTTAATTGCTCAATGCAGGACATACACATCATACTCATACATGGGAGCCGCACCATAGCATAAAATTTTGTGTAAGGCAGATCCATTTTGAGCAGCCAAAGCAGTTTACTCTAAGTGCCAGAAAGACGTTGCCGTAGTTTTGCTTCTCTTATTACCAAGCCCCTCAGCAAGGGTACCCATATGGGATGATTTCAGGATTCCAAATCCTTGTTTCTACTGCAGAATTAAATTTCCTGTTGCCACAACAGGCTAGTGTCCAGTTAAAGGAGTCTGTTGTCATTCTGAAATGAGAAATGAATTGTATTCATACAGGATCCCCCCCTTAAGAAGCAGCATGATTGGCATAATCAGAAGCTCTGGGCTTCTGTCTTGTGTGATGTCAAAAAGTTAGAGTCATCTGAGCAGAGCTCAAAGGCTTCTTGCACTGTCAGGCAATCCAGTGAATCAAAGTGGCAAGCTAGAGGGAATAGCTGAGATGGAAAACAGCCAGCTGCCGGGCCAACACCATGATACTCAGAGTAATTCTTCAGAAAGCTCAAGTGAATTATTTCTTTTTATTGTGTGACTTTCTCTGTGAATGGAACATGGTGCCAGGGGGGTGAAACAGAAATGTTCTATCAGGATTTGGCTGGGTGAGTTATGGGGCAGGTGTGCATGCTTGGAACACCTGGGTTAGATGGAGTGGAATAAAATATGATCATTGGTCCAAGCTAGTTCACAACAACACAAAGCCATCTGTTAGGGCTCAGCTTAGCGTGACTGTAGGAAATTCCTTAGGGTAGGAGTGTAAAGTTGGAGGTGCATAGAGAAAGAACAGGAAAAATACCTGTGCTCAAAAAAAAAACCAAAAATGACATGAGCTAACCACTGAGTTTTACAAAGGTAATCTTAACACAAAGGGGAAGGTCGATGATTTTTCCCAACTGGACAATGTCTAGAAAGAAAAATGACTTGGTTAGAGTTTCTGTAATTTTCTAACATCTTCTGGTGTGGACATTTATGGAAATGAGAACCAGAATTTCTGAGGTCCAACTGAACGCTCAGATTCATATGAAGACCAGAGATTTCCTGCGTAGTTTGTATCAAAGAGGGCCCAGACCCCACTTGGCTCAGCCCAAGTGGGATATGGAGAGAGGGCTCCTAAGGGCAAGTGTGTATTTAGGAATAGCATAGAAGATGTAGTTTAAACCTTTTTGTTTGGTACTTATTATTCTTGCTAAAGGAGAATTGTAAATCATCTCCTGGGAGCTTGGTAAGTATGAAAATATAAGACCCCCTGATTCCCCCTCGGCTACCTCATTACTTTTTTTTATAGTGAAAAGATTCCATGGTATATTTCTCTGACTTTACCTCCTACCACTCTCCCCCCAGAACAGAGGGCACAACCATTTTCTCTCCAACTAGACAATAATTGAATGTGTGAAAAAAGAAAATAAACCTGTGACTCTACTGGGGAAAGGACAGACACAGGAATAAAATCCAGAACTCTTACAATGTGTTCCTCTTCCCTTTTTACCCTGCAATCTTTTGAAAACTCTTTTATAATTCACTTAGTCCTATAATTCTCATTCTCAGCATGTTCTCAGATGCAGCCTCCTTTCTTTGGAGGATAAATTACATTTGTCTGGGTTCAGTAGGCCATTGTGGATGTTGATGGACTCTACTAATGCCGAACTGGTGGTGCCTGACCCCACGAGGTGAAACTGAACATCTGGGAGGGCTGGAGATGAGCTGGGAGCTCAGTGCAGATGAGATGGACTGTGGGCATGTGCAGAAATTAGTCCAGGCTCACAAACATGTTGAAACTAGTTATAGCAATGTTTGAGGCAGGGCAGGATGGTGGAGCAAGTTAAAGCAAGTCATGCCAAGCGTGGGCTGTGCTACAGAGCACTTTCCCATGGCACAACTTCAATATTTTGTAACTATTTCATTCATCCATATCTCAGCCTCATGGTTTGACTATTGGACAATCTCATTAAGGGCATAAAACTAGTGCATCATATATATATATGATATATGTATAAAAAAACAGATACCCTATGTCATCTAACTGCTCTTCCACTTGCAATTCGTTCACGTCTGACCCTAGAGTGGAATAGTCTTATGGGTATATTAGGAAACATGGCTTTGATCCCACCTCTTAACCATCGCTTAGCTACACAGGTGTTTTACCCCATAGGTGGAGCTAGATAAGTAGGATTGGGAGACCAATCTTCCAGGTTTCCCCAGGACTGAGGGGGTTTCCTGGATTTGGAGTTTTTTGTTTTAAAGCTGGGTCAGACTTGGGCAGATTGTCATGGTTTGCTCAGGACTGAGGAGTTTAGGGGTCAATTGACCAGGTAGGCATGGTACTTCCTTGTGAGCTGAGTTTGCCATTGAGTAGAGATTCCCACTTTACTTTTGCCTGTCAAAGTGGAATCAGCTTTCCTCTAGCCCCTGTCTCCTGAGGCTGTCAGATGGTATAGGGCTAATTCAGTCCATAGCAGAGGAAGCAAGAGCTATACTTTCACTTACTCCCTTCATCTTATACAGGGAAGTACTGTTAATACATTAGAACACACATCTGGCTGAGTTTTATTTGCTAGCACAAAATTACTTTTTGATTCATGATACATTTTGATCTAAACCACATCCACAATCTAAAGTTTGATCAGTGCTCAGGTCCCAGTCCCTCCCGGAAAGAAAGAAAAATATACCTGTAGAAGGAAATCCCCACACATCTGCTTCACCTTTCCATTCCCGCATACGAGTTTAGATAATCACAGATAAGAAACATCCTCTAAGGTTGTCATGAAAACAGGGGTGAATGCAGTATCACAGCTGGAACAAAAACACCTAGGCTGGAGCAAAGATGAGGGAAGCTTTAAGTGGCAATGAGGGCAAACCTGAGTTTCCTGCCAATTCTACTGTGCCCCGCTGCCTGTGTACCTTGCTTTCTGTTGCGTTTTATTTTTGCTTGCCCTCTTGCCCTTGAGGAACCTTCTGTGTGCACTGGCTTTCTACAGCCATGGATATTTCTTTCAGAATGGAGTCCTGGAGAAGTTTTTTGTTACCTTGTGTTGTTTTTTTTTAAAATTCTTTCATGTATATTCTAAAATACTGTTTTAGTAAGGCTGTAAGTCATTAGTAGCAGCAGAGAGAATTGCTGATAAGTGGACATATCACAATTACTATTTGAGGCTATTTAATTTGTGCCCTTGGAATTTATTTATGCTTGTTAAGTGAAAGATGGAGGCAGTCTTTCCCCTCTGAAAAAAAAAACAGTTCGGGGAAGTTTGTTGTTGTTGTTGTTCATCAACTTTTCAAATTACTTTCGGAAGACTGTGTGGGACAAAGGTATTCTATTCTTAGACACCACGGTGTGGTTATGAGCTCCAGAGAGAATTTACCAGCATTCATTGCGCCCCAGCTCTATGTAGCACTTTAGCACTGACTACTTCGTGCGGTCTACAGGGAAGCAGCCTTGGTATCACCTGGGAGTTTGTTAGATTTGCAACCTCAGGCCTTGCCTCAGACCTTTTCAATCAGAATTTGCATCTTAACATCCCCAGGTAAAGAGCATGTTAAAGTTTGAAAATCAGTGCTCTTGAGCATTTGGGGGAAGAAGGAGGGGATGGGTCCAGCCATAATCAATGAGTCCAAGCAGTCTGCCCTGCAGTCCGAGGGTCACTCCTCCTCAGAATGCCCATCCAGGTCCTGAAGTATTTACAGTGGAACCCAAATCCTGTTATAGAACAGAATTCCTCCAAGCATCAGTGTTCCGTGCTTTATGAATTTTGCTGCCACTTTCACTGTTCTTACAAACACGTCACTATGTTTGGAAGTTGACTTTTGGTCCACTCGAGCAAAGTGACAGCTGCAATCCATTTCCAAAGCCTTTAGCACTTTGGATGAAGTGCTTGCTTTTTTTATTTTTTTATTTTTATGTTTTGAAGTGACATGTCATAAAGAAGCAGAGTTTGGAAGGGGGCTGGGCTACAGTTTTCTCAGGGGAGGTCTCAGTAAACCTCTAGGAAGGAAACAGAAGCCATTAGATAGGTAATTAGGACCTTCAAAGCTCTTAGCAGTACAAGATGCAATGCCTTAGAATTAAGCTGTCAGCTACTCAGTAAGGCAGTGGCAACACTGCTGTGGTGTGAGATTATTGAGGGTAGAATTATTGAGGAGAGTTTCTTCTTATGAGCTATACGTTAGCCATGCGATAGTATGCTTTGGAAGTTGTAGACTGAAGACCTGGAGGCCTCAGCAGCTTTTTCTCTATTGACTTTGTATGCTCAAGCTTCTCTTCTAGGTCCACCATGTCACATAACTCCAGGGGACCCCCATCCACATTGTAGTTTGTGTGAATGGGGGCCCCTGCAGTATGCAGTGCCATCACTCTATTTTACATTTCCCCAGTTTAGACAGTGGGCAGAAAGGATGTAGGCAGAGCTATTTCAGTCATTCCGCAAATATTTATTATCATTATTCTCACCCCATGCTGCATTTCAAAATCACCCCTGGAGCTATGAAAAATAAAGCTATTCAGGCCCCAGTCCTAGAGATATTGATTCAGTAGGTCTGGGGTAGGGCCTAGAAATCTGTATTTTTGTAAAACCATAGGTAATTCTGATGTCCCTTCAACTTTGTGTTTAGCATTTAGTGCTAAGGTGGATATTTAAAAAAATAACATACTGTTTATGCCATCAAAGCATATGTAGTTTGGGAAAGAGCTGTGTGTGAAAACACATGATACTTTTATGTTTTTGAGGCAAGTACAAAGAGCTCTATAATAATTGTGGCAGAGGATGGAGCCAAACTCTTAATTGGGCACGTCCTTGTGTTTTGTGCACACACATGTCCAGCCCTAAGCAAAACTGGGACATCTGTGACTGTCAATATTAGCTCCTCTCCTCTGTAGTCTGTGCCCTGCATGACCCTGTTAAGATCTTGTCTGCTTTTCACCCCACAGGTATCTGGGTTCCTCTGGTTTGCCCCTATTAAACCCTGTTGTTAAGAAATGATCGACTTGTTCACACTGAGCTGTATAAACCTGATCGTCCTTTTTTCTCTCGTGTTTTCTTTCATGGACAATTTTCCTTTTACTAGACTGACAGAGACAATATTGGGGCTTGGGAAATGGCAGCCTGTGCCGGGGTGGAGGTATGTGCTCACGTATGTGTATGTATTTATTTATATAAAGAGGGAGTGGAGAGTCCCAAGTCTCCTTGCAATCCCTCGGGGTGACTACCTATTGTTACTGCAGTGCAAATTGACTCCAAGATTTAGGAGTTAATATAGGAAGTGAGGGGCAAGGGAGGAGCCACCCACTGCTGCTAATAGCTTACAGTGGCCATTAATTCAAAATGGACACTAATTCAGAGAAGTGCTGAGCAAGAGGAGAAAAGGAGAATTAAAGGAGATGAAACTCCAGTGAAAAGCTGATCATGTCTTAATGAGCAGTGAAAATTGATGAGTTGAAAAATGTCAGCCTACTCAAGAAAGATGTTTTCTGGGTTTATAAAAATAATCACTAGGGCACCAAATTCACTCTACATTTTATTTTCATTGTTTCTTTACCATCATAATGGCTTTAAAATTATTATTTCCCTATATTCCTGTTATGAAAACTACATTTCTTTATGACTTTCACTTGTAAATAAACTGAGGAAAGATTTTCTCACTAAGAAATACAAGACTCTTGACCATCAAATTCAGTTCATGGACAGGCTATAGTGATGGGAAGGTTGTTATATCACTTCCAGGCAGAGTTCTCTGGAAATAATAGAGACACCAAGTGAACAGTTCAGCTCTTTTACATGGGTTGTAAGAAATTATAGAATTCCGAATCCTTTCACTTCTAGATTTGTATTCATTTTCGTAGAATATTCATTTAGTCTCTTATATTGAGCCTCAGAGAGTGAAGCCAAAGAAGCCCAAGGACTTTTCCTCGGAGGACTCCATCTCCCGCAGAAGCCCAGTTGCTGCTGGTTGATGGGGTGATGAGGATGTTGACAGCAGACCTCTTGAATTGTTTTAGCCCCATCACACCACAAATGGCCACTGGGTTTCCCGGCTTTAAGCTTTGCTGACAACACTGAACAAGTCCTTGCAGGTATTCCAGAACACTTGGAACTGTGTTAGTCTCTGGTGTGAGATGAACGTGTTGCCTGTCCTGAGATTCCATTTGCAACCCTTGTCAGCCTTTCCTCTCTTGGAGATGCCACTGCAGGAGACCAAAAACACAATGTAATTTTTATGAACAATAATCACACATGCTATGAAATGTCAGTGTGAATTCTTCCAGATTTGAAGTCGTGGAGCCTGCACATTGTGCTCTCAGGAAGGTCGACCACAGTTTATATATGAGCCAGACTGATATTGCTGTTTAAAAGTTGTGGGGAAAGCGCTGCATGACCCTCTGATTTGTATGTCAAACTTGTCTGAGATGGCGTGCATCTCTGCTTTTATGTGAGAGGATACAACACAGCTGGAATTCAAATCAATAAGAAAAGTACTCCAGTAAAGTTTGTGTTGATAGATATTTCCTTTCTTGTACTTTGAAATGAACAAAAGCCTTCACTTAATAGTACTGTCAGAGTTTGAGAGTCCACACAAAGTATGATAGAGCTGGTAGTGTGGTATGCCTGTGTAGTAAATGACTTACCTACTTAGCAGCAGCTATTCATCTGCAGAAGTCTTTATAGGAAACACTGTAGGGTCTGGACCCCCACATACTCCCCACCTCTCAGAATCAGGGCATATCTTCAAAGCAAAAACTTTAATTCCAAATCCATAGCAAGTTTTGAGATTTTACAAATCTAAGCTTCATAAAGGTAAGAGCAGAGCAGCGGAAAATTAAAACAAATAAATCAGTCAGCAATATAAGCAACACACAGGAATTTTGTAATCTGTCATGAAAACTGATTAATTTTGCATCAGGGCTAATCTCAAGAGATCAGAGCACTGACAAGCTACAGTGTGTGCCATTGAACTTAGTAAGCCTACTGAAAAACTACCTCCTTACCATTTCCCAATGACCTGTACGATTAAGCAAGTGACATGTTCTTTGACTGCCTGTGTGCTTTCCTGGAACACTGAACCTCACATTTCATTAGCATGCAGTGTTGGATGTTCCAATTCCCAGCCATGGTGGTGTCTAAAAGAAACAGCCTCAGGAGGGCTGGGAGATTATGCTAGCTATGGATCTTGGAATGCATTCTAATTAAAAGTAGCAAAGAATCTATAATATGCCTTGATTTGCTTAAGCCCTTGTTAATAAAATTTCCAGGGTACAAACATGCTTCAGTATACTGTATGCAAAGTCTTTTCAGGACTAATTCCAACAGTAGCATTGGCCACAATGCTACTTTCTTAGTTCCACACCAAGGTATGGTATATGAGCAAAAATTCTTGAACAGGGTGAAATAAACAATTAGTCGTCGATTTGTATTTCATAGGAAGATTTGATATGAGAATTGCAGGGGTTGGATAGAATGTTCGTCTTAATCTTTTCTCTTGACTGCTTCAGGATCTCTTTGGGAAAGGAAAAACTTGGGAATCAGCAAAAAATGAGTGCCAGTTGGACATAACTGAAAATAGTTGTGGAAAGAAAATACTTGAAGCTATGTTCTGTATTGACTATTCACCAACATTTGAAAATTTTGGTAAAGGCTGATAGAGTCTATCCTTAATTTCTGTGTAGTCATAGGAAGTCTTATTCCTATTAATTCCATTTCAGTAACAATAGTAACTACATTTAGTATCTACTGTGTGCTGGACACCATGCTAAATACTTTATACACATTACCTCTGATCTTGAAAGCAACCCTTTGAAGTATATATATTGTAATTATCATTTTACTAAAGAGAAAAGTGAATAGTTGAGCAGTTTGTCCAAGGTCATTGCTAATACGTAGTAGAGCATTTTTAAACCCATGTCAGCCTGATCCCAGAGCCCATGCAATTCTATGCAGACTATACTGTTCTGCCATCCTATCCCCTCATCCCTGTAGTTTAGGAACTAGAAAAATGAGCGTGTGTCCTTTTGAGCTCATCTTAATGCACAGAAGTTTGATATTTTTTTTTGTGATAAAAATACCTCCCTATTTAAAATTCAGTGTTATGTGTATTTAGTTCTTAGGGTAGATGATACACTTATTTTACTACTTCAAAATAGCCAGTTATAAAAATGGTGGACAAATACTTGCTGCTCATGCAGTTATTCTTAATTTTTACAGAAAGTTTTAAACTATATTGGTTGTATTTGTGGATACAAGAAAATAACACCAGTGGATATAATCAGTGTGGAATATGCTAATTATTTATTCTGTGAATATGCATCCACACTATACATAGTAACATTAAAGAAGCCCTCACCACACAATCCATCAATATATACCTGTCAATCTGTTGGTTAATTACAATTAATGGAGTTGGCAAGGCAGAGCTCTAATGAATATTAACAATAGTTTGCATTCTCCAGTCATGGCATTTTGAGTCATCATAGTGTGTGTGTGATGAATACACATTAAGGATAATGCATCCTTTTCAGCTAAATAATTTTGACACAATGATGACATGTTTCTCCATCTTTTTCTAAAGTACTTATCATTTCTCTCTTCCCTCACAACCAAGTAAAGCAAAGCAAAAGCGAAACAGCAACTTCCAAAAGGACCATGAAAGTATTGACTTAATTTCCATATGCTGTACTAAACATTGTCCTCAAAGCAATCTAAGAAAAGTCCCTTGCTATCTTTGCCTTGATGGATAGATTTTCTTTTTGCCTAGGATAGGCTGAAGTTCTTAAAAGGAAAAGAATTCTGGCAGAATTTTAAGACAGAAATGATCGGAAATAAGAGGTGTACATTGGCAATTTATTTTGCCTCTATAAGATATATTTTTCCCTTTTAAGTAAATGTATTCATCTCAGCATGTAGAAATTTGCTGAGTAATTATGTTTCATCCTGAATATACGGCTTATCTGCAGATTGGTGCAGACATAGGCAAATGGGATTGTGAGGATGCATACTTGAGAAACTCCTACAGCTGGTCTCAGACCCTTCCTTACTCTAGGGATGCAAAACCTTCATCAGGTTTCTTCAGGCCCCTTGTGAAATGGGTTGAGTCAAATTCTGCAGGGTCTCAACCACAAATGAGCAGCGCTCCATCCTTCAGAGGCCTTTGCTTGTGACAGCCTCATGTCTTAGCTGCCTGAGTGACTCCAGAGACCATATCCAGGTGTTACACAAACCACATAGGCCTTCCAATCTCCCCCACCTTTAAAAAATAAAACTTTATACTTCCAAAGGGCTATTACTCAGAAGGAAACCAGGAGAGGAGGATTCACTCTAGTCTATGTCACTCTGAGAACGACTTATCCTGTGGATGTTTGACATGCTCATTAAGGTTCTCATGCTATCCTGCTGGTGCTCAGATCAGTCAGCAGCTGATCATCGGAGAGCTGGAGGGCATTACATAGAAATGATACTGCTTTGAAATGGCCAGTCCAAGATCTCTGGCAGCTTGCAGCCCAGAAACCATTGTTGGGAGCTGTGTCCCAAAGGCCACTGAACTGTCCTTAAGTATTTTCAAATCTTTCCCTGCAGACAGGACAGAGCAGACCCTGACAGTGTTTGCTCCAGGAGAAGCTCAGTTTGCCAGGGCACTCTGCATTCTATTCTCATTCTCTTCCTCTTTCCCCTCTCTCTTCCCTCGTTATTACATTATTTGGTAATTGGTTGAGTGTGGAAAAAATAGTAGGAATGTAGGGCTAATGATGAAAGCATTTTAAAACATTTTCTCATGGAAAGAAGAAAATTGCTTGCTTGATCTATTTCTTGGTCCGTTAATTAAATCTTTTTTGAATTATTATAACAATGTACTCATAAGAATAATTCTTTTTTTCTGTTAAGAATACAATGAAACCAATTGTATCCCACTGAGATTTCCTATTAAAGGAAATAACTTATTCTTCTGTCCTATTTATTGTGTTTTGGTATCCTTCTTGAGACTAAAATAACTCTGTCTTCATGTTGTCAGTTGCTTCTGAAAAAACACGTGTATGACAAAGTAGATCATTGTGATTCTTAATTATTGAGTGAAAACATAATGGAAGAAAATGTCTTTCTGTCTACTAAGATTGCGGCAAAAAGCTTGATTTCCTAAACAGAGCAAAATGCTATTAATTATCCTTTATCTCCTCAAAAGTGATACTGAGACTCTACTAAAATATGCTTCTTGAAAAGTTTAATCAACTTTCAACCATGATTGTAGAAATAGTTCTTTTCATCAGTGATAATTTGTTATTGGTCTGATTGTAAATAACAGTATCATGTGTTCCTGGAAATGACCTATGTTTACAATTCAAAGCATGTTGGATTCCTTTCAGTTACAATTCATTCTATGCCTTGCATTATTAGGACACACACTGCATTGCGTAGAATGAGTTATGATGATCCTGTGGGCAAGGTTACAACCCAGGAAGAGTAATTATTAATCACCACTCTAGGGCACCCACTTCTTCACTTTATGCCTTAATCAGCTAGTTTCACCTTTGACTTTTTATTTTTTAGTAGAATAAAATCAAAAGTTGCAGCTCAGGACTCATTATTTTGACTTAACACTAGTAAAAAGTTTTCAAACTGTTTGATCACCAGCCTCTGAGACCTCATGTATTTTCTCCATTTCAGGAAGAATGGGAATGAGAAAACCAGTTCAGTCATGGTCAATTTGGCATTTTTCAAACAGGTAAGAAAAAGAAAATTAGCTGCTTCTAGGCTGATGGTCCTTGCTAAATCTGCATTCACAACCTATTCTCTTCTATAATGATTATCTATAATTATCTTGTAGTTTGGAGAATGGCTATTTTAAACTGAGGATGCACCTACTTGTACCAAAAAAAGGCTATGACATAAGGCTAGGTAACCTGACATCATCATGCATTTAGTACCTTTGAAAGTTTGGAGAGGGCTCAGATCCATGCTACTTTCCATTGTGTCTTGAAACATCTAATTTTTCTTTAAAACATTTATAGCAAATGAGCCCTTGATCATTTCAGCTGAGTGCTTTGCAATCCCTAAACCTGTCTGGGAGTTAGGGGGAGGCGATCCATGGCCACCCTTTTAAGATCCTCAAGGAGATTTTATCAATACGGAAGATGATTTCTACATCGATAGTCTTCATTTTTGTTTGAGTGCAATGTTTCTGGGAAGACAGAATAAAATAAAGAAAATACAGAAAGCTAGCTTAAAAAATTTTTTTTTTTTTCTTTTTAGGAGGTACTGGGGATTGAACCCAGGACCTCATACATGGGAAGCAGGAACTTAACCACTGAGCTCCATCTGCTCCCTCGAAAATGAGCTAGAACAAAAGAATGGCCAATTTATTAAACTTCAAGCATTTTATGGTTGCTAATGATTATCACTGATGAATGAAAATTAGAACTGACATTAAAATATGCATATTGGAAAAATCATTTCACCTTAGAGCTATAATGGACATCACTGATCTGTAAGGTTTTAACTTCTTTTAACAACAATTATTTTATTTTTATTCATTTTTCATTGTTAACTTCTGAAAATCATCGTGAAAATCCTAGCAACACATTGTACTGATTTTCAGTATTTGCTTAGAACACTGTCTCTGTCAAGAAAAACCTCCAGAAGGTTAGCTCTAAGTTGCTTATCACTACCACCACCATCACTACCATCATCATCATCATCATCATTCACCAGATGAGAATCAAACATGGCTTCAGCCACTGGAGAAGTGTCTATAATCATAACTTTGTGCTATGATATTAAAAATCCACAGAAAGAAAGTCAGTGCAATTATCTTGCAGGCATCCATGAGGAAAGGCAGCCACAAAGTGTGTATAATGTCTGACCAAGCTATAAATCAGCAGAGCATGACAGGCCAATTCCCATTATCAGGAACCTCATGGGGCATCACAGCTTCATTGTAGTGGAATTATGTAATTTTCAGAATCTTTCTAAAATTGTCCAGTTTTCAGAACTACAAATGACATGTGGCACCCAGCTTCTCTGTAGGTAACAAGAAAGTAAAAAATATCTGTCCTCTTAGAATTAATAAAAGAGTACAGCAGGTTGTTGACTACAAAATTAACATATCAAAATCAATAGCTTTGGCAGAAGATTGTGGGAAGATGGCTGGAATCAGTCCCTCTACCAGAACAACTATTAAATAGACTGGAACTGCCTAAATCAATTATTTCAAAACTCTGGATTCCAGTAGAACACTATACAGCATCCAGAGAAGAGCAGGAGGAGGAGGCTCATAAATTATGGTAAATACCAGTAAATTGCTCTCTCTGTGTGGTGGTTACTGTCGCCTGGACCCTACTCATGTGGCAGGCAAGAGTGGTGCCCAGCCCTTGGTGTAGCTTGTTGGTACCAGAAAGGGACATAAAAATCCAGTTCTGAGGTGAGCCTGGGCTGATTGCTGATCATGGTTTTTGATTAGTTACTTCTTGTTACTGGAGTCTTGGATCTGAAGGTGGCCATTGTTCCTTCCTGCCCTAGACAAAGGTAACAGAGGATACATAAAGATGTTATGCTTCTGCAGAACTGCAGAGGACATTGGAGAGGTGCATTTGCTGGGCAGGGTCTGAGTCAAGAAAGCACAGCTTTGGGAAGCTATGGAAGCAGCTCCCGGTGCCTTTCTTGGCTCTTCCCTCACCCCCTCTCCCATAATTTGTTCTTCAGGCAAAAGCAGCTTGGGACAACAAAAGCTGTATAAGAAACAATTGAGGTGGATGGCCTGGGGCAAAGGCTTACCTGCTTTAAGTTTGCTTTAAGTGGAACACCGGGGAGAGGGCAAAGTTCTATATCCTGGGGAAGTAGAGGGAGCATTCAAATTCCTATAAATGTGGAAACCCCTAAACAGATAGCAAGTTGAAGCCCAGGAAAAGACACAGGCCGGGAAAAGACAGGGAGGACCCTGCACTTTGCATTTGCCATGGGCAGACCTTCCTGATAGGATGGCTGACTCTTAAGAAAATCTCTGTCCTATCACCAGCTTGTTATAAACTCAAGAAACAAATATCTCAGGGAGTAAATCCGAGTCAACATATTGAAATATTAAAATGTACAGTGGCCAACAAAAGATTACAAGACAATAAGGGCAGAAAATGATGACCCAGTCCATAGGAAGAGTATAAAACTCCAGAAAACATTAATGAAGGAGGCCAGACTGTGAACATACTAGACAAAGACTTTAAAAAGATGGTCATCATTATGCTCAAGGAGATGAAGGAAAATACAGAGAAAGAACTAAAGGATATCAGGGGGATAATGAATGACCAATTTGAGACTTTCAATAAAGAGATAGAAATTAAAAAAAAAGAAAAAACAAAAAACCAAAACCAAAAAACCAACAGAACAACTGGAGTTGAAGACTAAATAACTGAAATGAAAAATTCCCAGGAAGATTTCAACAGCCGATCGGAGCTGGTAGAAGAATCAATGAACTCAAATACAAGACAATTAAAATGAGTCAGGTTGAGGAGCAGAAAGAGAAAAGAATTATTAAAAGAAAAATAGCCTAAGAGACCTCTGGGGCACCAACAAGTGTACTAATATATAGATTATAAGAGGTTTTAGAAGAGGAAGAAAGAAAGGGGCAGAAGGAATATTCAAAGAAATAATGACAAAAAACTTCCAGAACTTAGCAAAAGACATGACAATGCACATCCAAAACCCAGTGAACACTACACAGGATAAATTTGAAGAAAAATATGCCCTCTCCATACTGATCAAATTGTCAATTGCAAAGAACAAGGAGAGAGTTCAGAAAGCTGCAAGAGAAAAGCAATGTGTTATGTACAAGGGAGTCCCAATTATATTAAGTGCTGATTTCTTATCAGAAACCATGGAGGCAATGGGTTAAAATGCTGAAAGAAAACAATTGCCAAACAAGGATTTTATATCTGGTAAGACTTTCTTACAAAAATGAGGGAGAAATTAAGACATTCCCAGATATACAAAAGTCAAGGGAGTTTATCACCATTACACATGCCCTGCAAGCAATGCTAAAGGAAGTTCTTCAGACTGAAAGGAAGGAACACTAGGCAGTGGTTCAAAGTGGCATAAAGAAATAAAGACCTCTGGCAAAAGTAGCTGTTTGTTTAATTATAAATGCCAGTAGTATTATAGTGTGTTTCTTGGTATTTAACTCTACTTCTTACTTCCTATAGGTACTAAATGCAAATGCAATTAAAAGCAATGATATATCTGTGGTTTTAGACATACAATGTACAAAAATATAATTTGGAACAAGTACAAAAAAGGTGGAGGGATGGGGGGGGGCATAGAAACAGTGTATGTGTATGCTCTTGAAGTCAAGTTGGTATCAAATCAAATATGATTATTCTATATTTAGGATGTTAAATTTTAGCCCCATGGTAAACACAAGGAAAAGAGATGAAAAATATATCCAGATAATAATGAGAAGGGACTCAATATGGTACAATGCAAAAAATCAAATAGATATGAAAGTAGCATTAATGGAAGAATTAATTGATGGGCAAAATAGGTATAAGACTTAAAAAGGCTAAATAGGAACACGGCAGAAGTAAATCTTTGTGTTATTAGTAGTGACCTTATTGCAAATCAATTAGCTTTTCCAGTCAAAAGGCAAAGACTGACAGAATGGGTAAAAAGCCACGACGCAACTATATGCTGTGTACAAGAGACTCACCTTAGATTCAAAGGTATAAGTAGGTTGAAAATGAAAGGCTGGAAAAAATATACCATGCAAGAAGTAACCAAAAGAGACCTGGGGTAGCTATACTAATATCAGAAAAAATAGACTCTAAGTCAAAAACAGTTTCAAGGTCATTATATACTGATAAAAAAGATGGTTATTATATAATGATAAAGGGATCAATTCAACAAGAAGATCTAACAATTTTAGATATAAATGTGCCTAATAGCAGAGCCCCAAAATATATGAAGCAAACACTGACAGATTTGAAGAGAGAAATTGGTGGTTCTAAATTAATAAGGGACTTTAATACATCACCTTCATTAATGGATACATCATCTAGACCAAAGATCAGTAAGGAAATACAGGACTTTAACAATACTCTAAACCAACTAGATTTAACAGACATGATTTAACAGACATATATTGAACACTTCACCCAGCAACGACAGAATATACATTATATTCAAGTGCACATAGATCATTTGCCAAGATAGACCATATACCAAGTATCTTCTCCAGCCACAATGGAATGAAACTAGAAATCAATAACAGAGGAAGAAATGGAAAATTCACAAATATGTGGATATTAAACAATGCACTCTTAAACACCAATGGATTAAAGAGGAAATGACAAGGAAAATTAGGAAATATCTAATTGCCTCTCATTTGGAGGCAAATGAGAATGAAAGTACAACATACCAAAACTAATGGGATGCAGCAAAAGTAGTGCTGAGAGTGAAATTAATAGCTCTAAATGCGTATATTAAAAAAGAATATCTCAAACCAGAGACCTAACCTCAAAATCAGAAGTACTAGAAAAAGAAGAGCAAGCTAAACCAAAAGCAAGAATAAGGAAAGAAATAATCAAGATTAGAGCAGAGATAAATGAAATAGAGAATAATTAAAAAAAAAAAAAAACAACAAAAAACAATAGAAAACCATCAAAACCAAAAGTTGGTTCTATGAAAAGATCAATAAAATTGACAAACCTTTAGATAGACTGACAAAAAAAAAAAAAAAAAAAAAAAAATAGAACAGAAAAGACTAAAATCAGAAATGAAAAGGGGTCACCACTAAAATAAAAAGGACTATAAGAGAATACTCTGAACAACTGTACACAGAGACATTAGATAACCTAAATAAAGTGGACAAATTCCTTGAGACACACAAACTGCCTATACTGACTCAAGAAGAAAAAGATCTCAACAAACCAATAACTAGTAAAGAGATTGAATTTATAATTTTAAAAACCTCCCAAAAAAGAAAAGTCCAGGGCTAGATGTTTTCACAGGGCAATTTTATCAAATATTTCAAGAAGATTTAATACCAATTCTGCTCAAACCCTTCCAAAAACCTGAAGGGAGAGAAGACTACCTAATTCATTGTATGAGATCAATATCATCCTCACACCAAACCAGAAGAAAATACCACAAGAAAAGAAAACCAAAGACCAATATCTCTTTTGAATATAGATGCAAAAATCTTCAACAAAATTTGAGCAGACTGAATCTAACAGCACATTAAAAGAATTATACACCATGATCAAATGGTATTTATCCCAGGTATGCAAAGGTGGTTCAACATATGAAAATCAATTAATGTAATACAGCACATTAACAGAATGAAGGAAAAAAACCTACATGATCATCTCAATTGATACAGAAAAGTCATTTGACAAAAACCCAGTACCCAGCTTGATAAAAAGCACTTAGAACACTAGGGATAGAAGGAAACGTCTTCAACATGATAAAGGGCCTATAGGAAAACCCACAGCTAATATCCTACTTAATGGTGAAAGACTGAAAATTTCCCTCTAAGATCAGGAACAAGACAAGGATGGCCACTGTCTCCACTGTTTTTCAACATTTTACTGGAAGTTCTTGCCAGAGTAATTAGGCAAGAAAAAGAAATAAACGGCATCTGAATTGGAAAGGAAGAAGTAAAACTTTCCCTATTTGTGGATAACATGATCCTATATACCGAAAATCCAGAAAAATCCATAACAAACTCCTAGAGTTAATAAATGAATACAGCAAAGTTGTGGGTTACAAGATTAACACCAAAATATCAGTAGTGTTTCTATATACAAGCAATGGACAATTGGAAGAAGAAATTTAAAAAAAATCCATTTATCTAGGAATAAATCTAAAGATGTAAATGACTTGTGCACACAAAACTACACAGATTGCTAAAAGAAATCAAAGAAAACCTAAATAAATGGAAGAATATTCCATGTTCATGGATTGGAAGACTAAATATTGTTATGATGTCAATTATATCCAAAGTGATTTACAGAGTCAATACAATCCCAATCAAAATTCCAAGTGATTTACAGATTCAATACAATCCCAATCAAAATTCCAACAGCCTACTTTTCAAAAATGGAAAAGACAATTATCAAATTTATTTGGAAAGGTAATGGGCCCTGAGTAGTCTAAAATATCTTTAAAAAGAGTAACAAAGTCAGAGGATTCACCCTTCCTGCCTTTAAAGCATATTACAAAGCTACAATGGTCAAAACAGCATGGTACTAGCACAAGAATAGATATACTGGCCAATGGAATTGAATTGAGAGCTCAGAAATCAACCCTCACATTTATAGCCAACTGATTTTTGACAAGGGAGCAAAGACCATTCAGTTGGGAATAGCCTCTTCAACAAATGGGAAAACAGGATCTCCATTTGCAAAAAAAGGAGGATCCTTACCTCACATTTATACAAAAATAAATTAAAAATGGATCAAAGACTTAAATATAAGAGCCAGAACTATCAAACTCTTAGAATAAAACATAGGGAAGCATCTTCAGGACGTTGCATTAGGCAATGGTTTCGTAGACTTTACACTCAAAGCATAAGCACCACAAGAAAAAAATAAACTGGACCTCATCAAAATTAAAAACTTTTGCACCTCAAAGGACTTCATCAAGAAAGCAAAATGACAGCCTACATAATGGGAGAAAATATTTCAAAACCACTTGTCCAATAAAGATTTAATATCCAGAATATATAAAGCAATCCTTCAGCTTAACAACAAAAAGACAAACAACCCCATTATAAAATGGTCCAAAGACTTGAATAGACCTTTCTCCAAAGAATATATACAAATGGTCAGAAAACACTTGAAAAGATGTGCAATATCATTAACCATCAGGGAATTGCAGATCAAAACCACAATGAGATACCATTTCACACCCATTAGAATGGCTATTTCACACCAATAGAATGGCTGCTATTAAAAACAAACAAACAAACAAACAAACAAAAAAAAAAAAACCAGAAAATTACAAGTGTTGGAGAGGATATGGAGAAATAGGAACACTCATTCATTGTTGGTGGGAA
Source organism: Tolypeutes matacus (assembly GCA_026826555.1). Lineage (NCBI taxonomy): Eukaryota > Metazoa > Chordata > Mammalia > Cingulata > Chlamyphoridae > Tolypeutes > Tolypeutes matacus. The sequence continues at coordinate 46,495,019 of JAKSZT010054334.1, read as the reverse complement.
TGTAAAATGGTGCAGCCGCTGTGGAGGACAGTTTGACAGTTCCTGAAGAAGTTGAGTATAGAACTACCATATGACCCAGCAATCTCACTTCTAGATTTATACCTAAAAGAATTGAATGCAAAGACTTGTTATTCACAAACTGATGTTCATAATGGCATTATTCACAATTGCCAAAAGTTGGAAGCACCTCAAGTGTTCATCAAACCAATGAGTGGATAAATAAAATGTGCTATATTATTCAGCTATAAAAAGAAATGAAGTACTGATACATGCAACAACATGGATGAGCCTCGAACACATCCTGCTACAACAGGACAAATGTGATGGTAGCACAATATTGTGAATGGAATTAACAGCACTGAATTATATATTTTAATGTGGTTAAAAGGGAAAATTTTAGGTTGTTTATGTGTTACTAGAATACAAATTTTAAGAAAATCCATGAAACTGCACAACAAAAACAGTGAACCATAATTTAAACCATGGGCTATAGTTAATAGTGCAGTTTTAAAAATGTGCTTTTATCAATTATAACAAATGTACCACAGCAATGCTAGGTGTTAATTAATAGGGTAGTATATGGGGATTCTGTATTTCATGCATGGTTGTTCTGTAAACCCCCAACTTCTCTAACAAAAAAATCAATACCTTTTCTAAAAACAACCCATTGTAAAATGGAATAGAAAAAATATTCCCTTCAAAACTGCAACAAAACTTTTACCATATCTAGGAATAATCTGAACAAAGAGTACAAGTGCTTTATTGAGATTGTTCAGTGAAAAAGCTAACTGCCTTGGGACTGTATAACAGTGATTTTGGTGGTAGATGAAGAATTGTGATTAATAGTAGAAGAATGTTCTTTTACAGAGTGTTAAGAATATGGTGATACACAGGAAAGTTACATCTAATGTAACTTATGGATGATAGTTAACAGTAATATTGCAATATTTTTGCAGCAATAGCAGAGAAGATATTGTATCAGTTCTAAAAGACAACAATAGGGGATATAGGGTTTTTCCTTTTGGAGTAATGAAAACATTCAAAAATCGACTGAAATGATGACAGCACAACTCTGATGAATATGAGCCAGTGAGTATACACTTTGAATGGACTGTACAAAGCATGGGACCGTATAAAACAATGAATCTTGTGGTGGAAGGTGGGCTGTGGTTAACAAAACAAATATGAGAGCATTCTATCATGAACTATAACAAGTATATAATATTTATACAGGGTGTTAATAACTGGGTGGATTGGGGGAGAAATACACCAAATGTAAGATATTGGTTATAGTTAGTAATATTTTGACAATGCTCTTTCATAGTTTGTAACAATTGTTTCACAATAATGGAAGGTGTTGGTGGTGGGATATTGTATGGGAGCCCTGTAGGATGTTATGCACATTTGTTTTGTAAGTTTACAACTTGTACTATATACTTATTGTTTATGTATGTTTATGTATGTTCATGTATGAAAAATGTCAATTAAAAAAAGTTAAAAGAAGCTAACTGTAAATTGATACATTCAGTATAAACATTTATATTCAAAATCACATAAAAATATACAACATGTTTTAATGTATTTATGTAAAAGTATAGAAATGAACAGGAAGGATGTACACAAATCATAATATGTCTGGAAATTGGTATGGGACTGGTACTAAAGTTTATGATCAAAGGAGGCTAGTTTTATTTGTGATCAAAAATTTTTAAGTGAATTTATTATATAATATTTGTTTAAACAGATTTTACATAGAGAAAATACTAGAAGCACATAGATCAGAATACTAATTCTGTATGCTGAGAAGAGGGATGGCTTTTCTTTTTACTTCTTTTGTATTTTCCAAATCTTCTCTACCATCATCTCAGACCAAAAAATACAACCCCCAAAACTTGCATAAACTTAGTCATAGAATGTTAGGAACTAAACACAGAATGCCATTAGAAGATAAAAGAGCCAGGTGCAGGATGATGTGGTAGAAAAAGAGAAGGATTTGGGACACATCAGGCCAAGATTCAAAGTTAGGGTCACCACTGTCAGCTGGAAATACTAATAACTAATTTTCAGGTTGCCGAAGAGGTTAAGGATTACGAATATAAAGAGCCTTATGTAGGGCCTAATATGTGTGAGATTTTCAAAAGGTAGAAATCTGAGGGTGGGAAACCAGAAAGGCGGGATAAATCTAAGGATCTAATCAAATTCAGATGATCAGGCTAGGGGAAGCTACATTTCTAGAAAAGCCATTTATAACCAGATTAAGAACCGGGAAGAGAAGCAGGATACACTGGGATTCCAGGAGGCTAACCAGAGACTGATGGCCAACTGTAAAGGCCCTCAGGCTCGCTGCCTCTGGCCATTAGGGAGAAATGGTCATTTGATCTTGGGCACATGAACAATTCCAGCCTCCTGATGGTGGCGGGGAGCACATCTTTATTGAGGGCTGTCTGTGTCCAGGCTTCAGCTCACACTGAGTGCTCACAATAACCACAGAAATTAGTGTTACTAACTACATTTTGAAAATGAAGGAACAAAGGTTCAGAGAGGTTAATGAACCTGAATTCAAAGATATAGTGGTAGAGCTAGAATTTGAATCCATGCACCACTCTAAAGCCTGTGCTTTTTCCACCCAAACCAAGGAGTATGCATTAGCATCTTTGGGATGGGGGCATCACCTATTAATGATGGGCAGCACATATTGAACACCTATTATCTGCCAGGCAGTGTTCTTTTTCTCACTGCAATCCTTTAAAATATGTACAGATGAGGAAGCAGGTCCAGAGAGATGAGGTCACTTGCCCACACTCAAGGAGCTGCCCCATTATTCTGGAGATTGTGTGCAATTTACTCTGCCCCCAATTTGTTGACTGCTCTTTAAATAGCTCACACCTAGAGATTCTCTCTACTCTGTTTTGTTCCTCCAAAGTGGTTAATTATGATTAGACTACCTCCCTTTTCTGCTGATGTACATTTTCTGGCAATTGCCAGGTTGAAAAAAGTGTCCCCTTCTAAAAGCTTTCCTTCCAACCACCTAGCATGCCTCCTGAGATCAAGTTTGTGTGTTTATAGTTGTTCTTCTAGGTTAAGTAATTATGGATAAAAACCTTTGGTTCCATTGACTCTCAGGTACCTAATGCAGAGCTGGCTGCTTTTTAAAGTAGAATTCCATTTTTTGTACCTGATTGAAAACAGCATCATTACCCAGAGACTATTGAGACCAAGAATGATCCTGCTTGGAGGAGGCAGAAACAGAGGGATGGAGAGAGGAAAGGGAAACCGCAATTCACTTGAGAAATGGCTAGCTGTGGCTAGGCAGCCTTGAAAAGTACAATATGTTAAAGGAAGTTAGCGGTAGCACTTTTGTTTTTTATAGGACAGCTTTATGTAGGCACTGAAGCGATTTGAATCTGAGGAAGGCAGAGATGGAATCAACATGCCCAGGGTTGCAAGGCCTTTTATCGGGTTAGCCAAAATATTAATGGAACTGTTTATGACCCTGCAGCAAAACTGGGGTTCATTTTCCTGGTGTAATGCATCTCCTGGGTTTGTCGCAGCACCTTCTTTCACTTCTGCTCAGCATCCCTCTCTCCTTGCTCATCACTGGTAACCAATTCTTCAGCTTTTCCTTGAGTCTGACTCCTGGGCTTACTCTCTACCCAGAACCCAGGAGACTCATTTCAAACATTTTGCAGGTTGCAGTTCCCAGCTAGCTTTAATTGTTCAACCTAGTGCAGCGGTTGGATGTATTTAAAGAATGATATCAGGGTGTTGAACTATTGGCCATCAATCAAAAACTTTACGTTGGCTCCCTTCAGTTAGAAAGCAAGCGTGGCTATGACTAGTAAGGTTTAGATGTGATCCCTGCATCCCCTGTCTTCTCCTGTCTGGGTGTAGTTTAAATATGAGAGAAATAAATCCTTTCTATAAAGTACAGACAAAAAAAAAAAATATCAGTGGTCAATTTACTTTTACCTGTGCTACACAAATAATAAAGCAGAAAAATTTGTTTTCTTCATAAGAGTTTTTCTTGTCCCCAGATACAAACTTTCTCTCCAAAACTTTCCCTTTTCCTGCTTGTATTAGTTTCCCGATCCTACTGTAATAAATGACTACAAACTGGGTGGCTTAAAGCAACAGAAATGTCGGGTTTGGTAGTCAGTTCTGGTGGTCGTAAGTTGAGGTCGGCAGGGCTCTACTCCCTCTAGAGGCTCTGTGAGAGAAAACCTTCTTTGCCTCTTGGAGCTCTGTGGGAGAAAACCTTCTTTGTTTGCCTCTAGGAGCATCTGGTGGCTGCTGGCATTCCTGGCCTTGTGGCCACATCACTCCAGTCTCTGCCTCTGTGGTCACATCGTCTTCTCTTCTTCTCTGTGTTTCTCTCCTCCGTGTATCTCTTATAAGGACACTTGTCATTGGATTTAGTTCCCACTGAGCTAATACAGGATGAATTCCTATTATCAAAAGCTTTATAAGACTTAATCAGGGACATGGCTGTGGCTCAAACGATTGGGCTTCCGTCTGCCATATAGGAGGACCTAGGTTTGATCCCTGGGGCCTCCTGGTAAAGGCGAGCCAGGCCGGTGCAAAAAAGTGACGCAGCAACTAAAGAGAGGCACAGGGGAGAGTCAAGGCAAGAGGCGACAGAAAGCAGGAACTGAGGTGGCGCAAACGACAGGGTACCTCTCTCCCACATTGTAGGTCCCCAGCATCGAATCCCGGTGAAGCCTAGAGGAGAAAAATGAGAAGAAAAGACAAAAACAAAACAAAACAAAACAAAAACAGACAAGAAGATCACACAGTGAGTGGACACAGCAAACAGCAGGGTGGGGGGAAGGGGACAAGAAAAAAAAAGACTTAATCACATGTTATGTCATATGAGGTAATATTCACAGGATCCAGGGTTTAGGATGTGGCTATATCTTTTGGGGGACTACTATTTATCCCACTTCACTGCTATAGCAAGAAGCTAATATGTTACCATCTAACACTAATCTCATTTTAACAAATGGGACTGCTTTGAGTTATAAGGAGCAAGTTGTCAGTATTCAAGGTGTAGTAGATTGAATTATGTACCCTAAAGCACAGGTTTCTAATCTGTATTCCTATGGGTGTGAGTCCACTATAAATAGGACCCCTTGAAGATATTATTTTTAGTGGAGGTATGGCCAGCTGAATGAAGGAGGATCTTAATCTGAGTTGCTAGAATCTTTATAAGCAGAAGAAGTTCAGGCATACTCAGAAAGAGCCATATGAAGTTGCCGAAAGTCAGTAGAACATGGAACAGAAAGGAGACATTGCCATGTGAAAGGAAAGCCAAGGAAACCAAGGACTGCTAGTCAGCGGGACACTATGGACCCTGGAAAGAAGCAAGCTTTACCACTTCTGAAATGGCAAGTCAATTAATTACTGCTGTTTAAGCCAACCCATTGTGTGATATTTGTCATAGCAGCCTGGAAAACTGACAGAAAGCAAGCATTCAGAATGGTGAGTCAGGTGTCCATGAATCCAGAGTTTCCTATCTACCAGTTATTATGAACTGCACATTTATGGACTTGGTGCTTCTACTTTAGAGAAAATTAAGGTGATTTCATCAAAGAACTTTGCTCCAAGAAGTCCACACTTATGACTGTTCGATTGAATTTTCACAAAAACAATGAGAAGTTGGAAAATAAAATCAACATATACACACAAAAGGTTTATCTGAAAAATTCAGCAGTAAATAAAATAATAAGCAGAAGAAATTTTATGGAGTTTTCTGAAATTATGCAATGCTGATTTAGTCTTAGTCTCTCTGAGTTTGACAACTGGTTACCATTCGTGTACTGGATTCAGTAGAATCTCATTTGGTTGGCATCGTTGGGTAATGATGTGTTTTGTAGGCATGCATTTCCTAGGTAATTGAAGACTAACCTTTTAAGGATTCAAACTTCTAACAAAAGTTTAGATAAAAATCTTTCCAAATGGATTCCTATTTTGTACTCTTTTAAAATCAAGTCCATTTAGCATTTTCTTGAAAAACAAGATTCATCATAGGAATTTCATTTATTGTATATACTTAAATGCAATGATTTTTCTTAGGGTGTGTTGTCCTGCTTTATGATATTTCCTATGTAGACTATTAGGCATGAACTAGTTTAGATCAAGAATTTCTTTGAGCTGAGTAAAATGCAGGAAAAACATGTTATATGTTTTCAGGATAGCGTGTATATGTATACATATGTGTGTGAGTTCATGCTTGTCTAATATAAGCTGTACATATGTGTTTGTGGGGAGGGTGGTGGGGAGGTGTGTGTTTATTATTTCCAATTAGCCTGGCGCCTGCAACCAGAGGTGTAGCATATCAAGTTTCCTCTCATAGTGATTTTTTTTTTAAAGACCAATTTGTTGCAGTTTTTGGGTATATATTCTCATATTTGGTGATTTGCATTAAAATGTGGCTTTTTTTCTAAAAAAGAAAAATCACCTTTGTTTTCTGTAAAAACGAATTCTAAATAAAGGCATTATGAATAATAATAATAAAAAAATAGAGTGGTTTATGTCCGTATTAAACAATGCCAGATTATTCTATTTGAAGTCGGCTGTCTGGTTTTTCCCTGTTCTCTTCTGTCAAATTCTAATATTACTACTTACTATTGTCAGTGTGTTCTCCCTTCTGATTTGTTCATTATAATTATAGAAAAAGAAACCAGATAACCAAGCTTATTAGAATTAGAGAATACTAGTAAAAGTAAATGGATTCTGAGGAATTCTCTCATGAGGTAAATTCATGGACTTTCTTGGTATATGTGTTGTGTAATTTGTCTTCCACATTTTAGCCCTAACAGCCAAGCTTCTAGAGATATGGCCCATATTTTCTACCTCTTCTTCGTGAAGTTTCTAATATTTCTCAACTCACTGATTTTTCTCCCCTTCAGAGACTGACTCTTCTTGCTTTGGTTATCAATAACGTTTTCTCTTTTGATTGTTTATTCCCAGTTCTCTTTGGTGCCCTTCTTTCTTTCCCCTCTTACAAAATGTTTTATTCTTTTTTTTTTTTTTTAATAAAAGATTTTATTTATTTATTCATTTATCCCCCCCCTTGCTGCCCGTGCTCGCCGGGTCAGCCAACCACGCCCTGCGGGCGGGCCTGCCTTCACCAGGAGGCCCCGGGAACCGAACCCGGGGCCTCCCATATGGTAAACGGGAGCCCTACTGATTGAGCCACAGCCACTTCCCAAATGTTTTATTCTTTACCTCATCTCTCCACACTGTCTTGGTGATCTAGCAATGCGGGATTGTACAAGGTCATTTGGGTATACTATGGGAAAGGAGAATGACTAGGGAAAACATCAATGGCCATAGGAGGGAGATGGACCTCAAAAGCCATGCAGTGAAGCAAGCTTGAGGGAGGGAGTTGGGTGAATGGTCCAATAAGTAACAGGACTATAGAGAAAGGCTAATCTTAGCAGATGCAGAAGCTAGAGATGGACTCAGTCCCAACATTTAGGCACCAGATTTAACAGAGCAGGGAGAGTGAGCTTAGCAGCTGGAAAAATGGGTTACTGGGCTCGTCACTCCACCACAGGTCTTCAGATGCTACTCATGATTGGAAGGTGGAGCAGGTACAACTAACCTATCTGTGTTCATGTGCAGAACAAAGTGACAAATACACAACTCTGCTAGCCCTCTAGCTGGTCTATCCCATTTTACTGTCATTAGTTTTTTTTTCTCCAGTTCGATGTAGTTAATGCTTTAAATCATAATTGTTCATGCTATTATTATTAGCATGGTTATTTTTATCCGAATAGGACATTGACATCCCGTTTGCTTTCTACTGCCTGTTTTGTATGCTTGGGTGTAGAGGGCATGGAAGAAAGACAGCTTTGTTTATTTTGTTTGTTTTTTCAATTTTATTGATACATATTAAAGCATAAATCCATCCAAAGTGTACAATCAATGGTATTTGGTGGAATCACATAATTGTGCATTCATCACTTCAGTCATTCTTAGAGCACTTTGATTATTCCAATAATAATAATAACAACAAAAAACAAAAAACTCATTACCTCTCAATTTCTCTATGCTTCCCCTGCTGTACATACCTGTCATTCTGTTTCCTTCTCTCTAGTTTATTTATATTTTTATTGAAACAGTCTTACATATGCAATATCACCCATATTGGTATTTTACATAATGTTTTTCTTTTAAAGATTTATTTTATTTGTTTATTTCTCCCCACCCCCTTGTTGTTATTCACTTGCTGCGTCTGTTCATCTTCCTTGTTTCTTTAGGAGGCACTGGGAACTGAACCTGGGACCTCTGATATGGGAGTGAGGTGCCTAATTGCTTGAGTCACCTCTGTTCACTGCTTTGTTGTGTCTCTCATTGTGTTTTTCTTCTTGTGTCTCTTGTTGTGTCATGTTGTTGCATCAGCTTGCTGTGCCTGCCTGTTACATCAGCCTGCTGTCTTGCTTGTGCTCTTTAAGTGGCACCAAGAACCTCTGCTCCCTGCTTTGTTGTGTCTTTCATTATGTTTTCCTTCTTGTGTCTCTTGTTGCATCAGCTTTCTGCACCTGCCTGTCACGCTAGCTCCCCGTCTTCTTTAGGAGGCACCGGGAACCGAACCAGGGACCTCCCATGTGGTAGGTGGGAGATTAATCACTTGATCCACATCCGCTTCTCTACTTAAGGTTTACTATCTTTTTTTTTTTTTATTATTATGGGTAAAAATCAAAATTCTCACAATACATACAAACATTTGCAAAACGATATATAAATATATATGCATATATGTGTATTTGCTTACAAAAATGTTGTTTATATATATATATATATACATATATTTTAAGAGGTGCTTAGATTACCCAAAATATTACACGGGACCCACTGGGATTCCCATGTTGCCCACCTCCCACACCTCCCATCAAATCCCACACAAACATCTCCCACAGTGTGGCCCACCACCCTCAATGAACTTACACATCCTGGAGCCTTGCCACCAACCATAGACCACAGTTCACACTGTAGACCACACTCTCTCCCACTCAGTTCTGAGTGGTGTGTGCTGATTTAAAATGGCCTACATCTGTTGCCACAACAGTACTCAGGACAACCTCCAACTCCCAAAGAAAACACTGTATTTCAACTGCTCATCCCCTCCCTACCCAAAAACTGTTAAGTGGCCACTGGCTCCACCTCATTGTTATAATTTCTTGCATTGCAAGAATCACCATATGTGAGCAAGAGAATACCATCAAGTCCACTCTAGTCCATAGTTCTTCCCCCAATCCAGAGGCGACTGGGATGGTGATGTCCACTCCAACTCCAAGTGAGAGAGGGCTTATATCCCATGGATATGGTGGGTGGGATGATCCTGCCTGCAGATGCAGGCCCTCTCCATTCCCTGGGATGGCCATTTCCCATCGTTGTCTCCTCACCAGGTGACTTGGATGAGTCCATTGAGCTGTAGGGTAGGAGTTGCAGCTCCACCTAGATTTCATGCACACCTGGCACATAGGTAGGCGGGAGGCTCCAGTCTCTGGAAGTATACCTAAGAAACTCCAGCATCACATGTAGGTTTGAATAGAAGGGACTGGTGAACCATGTGCAGGGAGGACTTATTTGAGTCTAATTCTGTCACTCTCAGGAGCACAGATTCCAAAATAGAACCCACTGATAAGGCATCAGTCTCTGGGGCTATCCCCCCTTATATAAGACCAGGGTGTCTCTGGAGCTCTCAGGAACCCCACTGAGTGGGGTGATAGGCACTTAGATGTTCTATGAGCTCCTACTGAGGTGTGCATAAGAGTTACCTCTGGGATGACCTCCCGACTCTCTTTGAAGTCTCTTAGCCACTTGAACTCATTTGTCTTTACCGTTTCCCCCTTTTATTCAAGGTCTTTTTCCAGTTGTGTTGCTAGTTGGCACTTGGGAAAAGTTTTCAATTAGCAATAATCGTGCCTCGGATAAACCTCATTGGCTAGAAAAATTACATTTTAATAACTTTTTTTTCCATGTGTTAAAAACATTTTTAAAAGAGGTCTTTACACAATATTTTGAGAGACATTTATACAGGGATAGTAAACACACACAATGTATTATACCATCTTTATGTAATGTTATTACATGAGATTTATTTTAAGAATAATCACTACCTAAGAGCCAGTATTATTTCATTCATTCATTCAACAAGCATTCATTCTAAGCTCTGTGGGGTGGGGGTGTAGAATGAATAAAAGAGATCCTTACCCTCATGGAGCTAATAGGCTGTGCAGAGGAGGCAGAAAAAGAACCAAAATAAATAAAATATATCAAATGTTAATTATGGTACTTGCTGTGGAAAAACTATGAAGCAATTAAGGTAACAGGGAATTGCAGGTAGAGGTGCTGTAATTTTAAGTAGTGTGGTCAAAGAAGGTTTGTGAGAAGGCGGGTTTTGCATAAAGGCCTGAAGGAGATGAGGAAGCTAATTATTCAGTCTCCGGAGGACAAATATTCAAAACAATAATATAACTTTTCCAAGAGCAGCCAGGAGGTCATTGTGGCTGGAGCTGATTGAGCAAGTGGGAGAGCAGACCAAGGTGAGGTCAAGTTAGGGGAAGAAGGGCAATTTGGCCATTTTCAGAAATTGTCCTTTTATTCCAAGTGTGGTGGAGTGCCATTGGCTCATAGGCTCAAATTAAAGTGAGTTTAGGAATGTACAGTAAGTAAGCACCATAGCTCATTAAAGAAATCAAGAGGGTTGTTAAGGAAGGGAGAGATGTTTGGCATCACATTCTTTATTTTATTTTATTTTGAAAGAAGCTTTAGATTACATAAAAGTTACATAGAAAATATAGGGGGATTCCCATAAACCCCACCCCATACCCTCCTACACTCTCCCCTATTAACAATATCTTTTATTAGCGTGGTACATTTGTTAAAATTGATGAAAACGTTAAAGCATTGCTACTAAACGTGGACTATAGTTTACATTATAGTCTACATTTTGCACCACACAATTTTATAGGTTTTGACAAAATGTATAATGGCCTGTATCCGGCATTGCAGTGGTCTGGCAGGACAGCTCTAATGTCCCCAAAATATCCCATGTGTTACACCTTTTCTTCCCTTACCCTCACCTGAGAACCTCTGGGGACTCCTGCCTTTACATCAATATTACAAGCTCTTCCGTTGCTAGAATAATAAGTTTGTTTTAGTCCATATTTGCATTTGCCCTTATGTTTGTTCATGCCTCAATCTTGAGGATTTGGGGATGCGGCATCACATTCTTAATTCTTTGGAATTCTTTGGAATGATGCGTTGTTATAAATTTCCCTTGGCATTGCTGTGAGAAAAAAGTTATATGAAATCCCTCTGATGAAATGTTAAAAGGTTGCCATATTCAGATAATCTTATAATATTGTTAATTTATTTGACAGACATGATGCTGATCAAAACACGGAGAGTGGGAGGCAGACTATGTCTCTGATGCAAGTAACCCTCACAGCCTCAGATGGAAACCCATTTTCTTTTTTTGGTGACTGCATTAACAGCTGTTTATAAAAAAAAAAAAAGGATTGGTAATGGTTTGATAATAGCAACTGAAAAATATGGGCCATTTTCAAATCAGAAGTTTACCATTTTGGAAGAAAGAACTTTGGAATTAAAGGAATCTATTCGCTTCTACTCACTAAATCTGTGACAATAAGCAAATTCCTTAATGAACTTGAATTGCAGTTTTCTCATCTCTAAAATGGAAACAATAATCCATTTCCTTATGCTGTGAAGATTCAATAAGATAAGGTAAACTGGGTGATTTAAAACAATGCAAATTTATTCTCTCACGGTTCAGGAGACTCTGTAGGGCTGGGCTTTCTGAGGCCGCTAGGCCAGGATACTTCCTTGTCTCCCCCAGCTTCTGGTGGCCCCAAGCATTCCTAGGCTTGCTGAGCATAACTCCTCTGTTTGCCTCCCTCTTCACATGGCTGTCTTTCCACTGTCTCTGTGTGTCTTTGTCTCTTCTAAGGACACTCATTGGATGGTAGGGCCCATTGTAAGCCAGTATGATCTCATCTTGGTCCTCACTTTAATTACATCTGAAAAGACCCTATATTCAGATAAGATCACATTCTGAGGTACTGGCTAGACGTGCCTTTTGAGGGTCACTATTTAATACAGTACAAGTTGAAGTTTTGCCAGTTTTCAGCAACACCAGGGATTGAGAACTAACTAACTTGACGATGTTGGTTCACCTCACTTTTGTGAAACCTTGACTGCCCAAGGTTTTTCATTCATTAAGCCACATTCTATCTCCTGGGACTAATCAGAAAATAATCTTTTAGACACAAAAGGCTTGAAAATTTTTGAAGGCATTTTGAAGTGGTTTGCTGATTTTTCTCTCCTGGCAGTCATCATCTTCTCCTCCAGATAATCTTAGTATAACATGGTTTGATTCTCCTCATCTTCTTGGTAACTCACCTTTGAATGTACTCTCTTTTACCTCTCTCTTCAAGTGCATGGCTGAGATGTGGTTTGATATAGGGGTATAATAGAATGGAATTACTGTTTCCCTTGATCTGGACAAAATATTCTATTAATGAAGCCAAGAATTGCATTAGCTCTTTTGGCAACCACTATTCAGTGCTGATTTATAGAGGCTCCCTGTCAATTTAATTTTCCTGTTACTTTTTTACTTATGCTTTTGACAAACTATGTCTCTGCCATCTATATAAGTTTAGTTGCTGTTTGGAACAAAGGGAAGGATTTTCCATTTTTTTCTAATTAAATTTCATTTTGCAGTTCATTGTCCTACCTGTTGAGATCTTTTTGGATTCTGATTCTATCATCCTTCAGGATTTAATAGATTTAGAACCAAGTTCAAATAGGCCAGTAATGTTCTTTTAAGGACTACACTTTTAAAGACTGCCTTCTGAAAATATCAAGGAACTTTAAGAGACAGGTCATCATAGAGGTTAAAAGAACAGATCTGGGTAGCAGCCAGACCTGATTCAAGCTCTAGCTCTGCCACTCTCCTGCTGAACTCATTCATTTAGTTAACGGACAGAACAGTTCTAGGCACATAGTGTATACCAGAAAATGAAATGGACAAAAATACTTATCCTTGAGGAGCTTATGGTCAAGCAGGAGAAGAAACCTTGGCAAATATCATAAATGCTTTCCAAACTTTCATTTCTTACCTTAGAAATGGGGTAACTGTTCTTATGGCATAAAATGGTGATGAGGATTATAGCAGCTATTGTACATAGAGGGCCTAACATAGTGAGTCCTCAAAAAATGATAGCTATTGTTATTTGTGAAATATCTTTTCTGAATCACCTCTTTAGTATTAAGCAAGGAATTATAGCCTCTAATGCTGAAACAGTAGTTGTGGCATTCTACTAGAGTGAGACTCCATTTGCTATTTGGTCTTGGGAAGCAGGCATGTTCATGTAAGTGTAAGATTAATTAATAGTTATTTTTCTGCTAGTGCCTATTTAAGGATTTCATGAAATCTTGGTTTCTGCCTTGTGAGTGAGGCAAGGGAATCAATTAAGATGCCTTGATGCCATATGGATGAGCCTACAGTGATGAAATAGTTATGAAGGTGTCTGATTCTTTTAATATTTTCTTGAGTGCTTCCTTTTTTTTAAAGAAAATTTTGCTCAATTTGAAAAGGTTTGAAAAAGACTGAAATATAGTTTTTTTATTTTTATTTTTTTTATATCTCCTTTGGACTAGTTGCATGGGTGGTTTATTTTACTTAGAGTGAACTCAATATTAACTGTCATCTCAGGGTAAGACCAACTCAAAATACTGCCAAATAATACATTCCTATAATAATGGCAGTTGTCTCATTTACTTGTTACGCCAATACTTGTCAACCTCAGCAACAGCTTTCAGCTCTGTTAAATGCTATTTAAATGTGAGGGATCTAAAATGAAATTGAAGCACCCTGCATTTGATAATAAATCAAATATGAATTTAATACTGCACTCAAAGTCAGCATAGTTAGTAGGGCTTGAAAGTAAAAATGACAGATTTTATGCTTTGACTGTGTGAGCATTTGATTGGGATTCTGATTATCTTTTAAAGGTTGAGATCTAATGATTTTTAAGAATTATGCCTGAGACAGTTTAGAGAAAATTACATTGAACTGCATTAATGAATAGTGAAAATATTTCAAAGGAAAATTACTTTCTAGAGGGAAAACAAGTATTACCAAATCATGAACTTTATATTTGTTTTACTTTTTATTATGAAAATTTTCAACCATACAAAAAAATAGAAAGAATAATATGACAGCCATATTGTCACCACCTGTACATGAAATGTATTGATATTTTGTAATATTTGCCTCATCTACATTTTTTAAATTAGTAAACTTTATTTCAACTTCAAAAAATAAAATATCAGACAAAAGGCAGCTCAACAAATCATGGGAGCATCACCCTCCAAAAGTCCTATACAAGCACATCCATCCCATTTAATCCTCCAAACTCAATTGCTTTTCCAGGGTTCAGAAAGATGAACAAATGAGCACAGGTTGGTTAAATGATGTCTATGTTTTTTAAAACACCAATTTTAAACTTAACTTCTGCCCGTATTTTCAAAGCATCATTTTAATTCAGTCTAAAAGAAATCCTACCTTTTCCCAGTATATTAAGGGTGGAACACTTAAAGGCAAGGTTCTAGATGCTTTGCCTGATCAAGATGGTGGAATGAGAAGCTTCAGGGCTCTGTCACCCCACTGAAGCTTTGAACAACCATCAAGAACTGGCAGAAACTTCTTTCTCAGAGCGACAGAGAACAGTTAAAGGACTGCAGTAACAGGACCAGCAAATCAAGACAAAGGCAACTGAAAAGTGGTAGAACCCCTGTGGCGCCTTGGCTGCCTCCTCTCCCATCCCCTCACCAGCTTGGTGTGGAGTAGCTGTCACTCTCAGTGTGGGTTCCTAGTACCCCTTCCGGAGGGAGCAGAGTAACATACTGGAAGTATTATGGGAGTCGTGGTCAGTGTCTAGTTTCTTCACTTTGTTGTGAGAAAGAATTCAAGGATGAGCCACAAATTAATTAGGAAAGCAGAGAATTTATTGGGGGATAATGCAAGAGAACAGAGAGTGTACCTTCAGGGATGAAAGTGGACATTCTCAAGGGAGAGAAATGCAAGGTTCTGCCCTGGGATCCCCTGTTTTATGGGGTACAAGACTCCAGTGTCTGAATATTTGAGACAAAACAGGGAAACTATTGGGTGATTTGATTCTCTCAGGGTAGGGATTGCTCTTTGGTGGTGATTGGCTTCTGGCTGCTGTCCACGAGCTCTGCAGGGCATGCTGTCTGGCAGCGATTGGTCTCTGGTCACTGTCCATGAGACAGAGGTAACCTGAAAGTGGGTGTTGGTGGTGGTCCCCCCCCCTTGCCTCTTCCCTTTTTCCCACGATGCAATGATGTTGCTGACTGCCTTCTGATAACGCAGCCCTTAGGTGTATGTGTTTGTAAGCTGCCCCTTCCTAACTTGCTTGTGTGAGTCAGCAGGCTCATGTAAGTTAACAGGCTGTTGCCTCAGCCTGTGTAAGTTAGCAGTCCGTTGCCTCAGTTTCTGTTCATGTGGCTTATTAGGTTTTCTGTCCCCTTCCTCCTTAGGTCCCTATTCTATCCTGCCTCAGAAGCATGTATGTCTGTGCCATTCATCAGTGGAGGGCTAAGGTGCTGACACTTGTTGCAGGCTCACTGTCCCACAACTTGCCCTGCATGTGGAGGGCAGCTCACAGAACCTTCCTTCAGAACATTGTGAGAGAGCAGTAAAGTCATACTTCCCAGGGCAAGGGATTGCTGGCTATGGGATACGCAGTGCAATGCGCAAGACTGCTAGGAAACTGTTTCCTAAGGAAGAGAAGATATTTAGAACTGTATAAATGGGGAATTCCTAGGGCCATGCATATGCCCAAGATAGGAAAGGATCAGACATGCCCTTACACTTTGGCCTGGAGCTGTTCTTTAAACTTATTGTATGGATAAATTCTGAAAAGAGCAGTTGGACAATTCAATTTGCAAAGACCAGGAAAGGTGTTTTCTTTATTTTCTTTTTTTTTTTTTTTCCTTTCTTAGCTCCTAGTACTCAAGGAAAGCACTGTTGTAACACAAGCTTAAGGTACAGATTCCTTGGGATCTAAAGGCAATGTTCTAGAACGAGATAAAAGCTCACAACACTAGAGCAGAATATGGAAATTGGTAGTCCCTTTTCCTTCTTTTAAGTGATTTTAGTAAGGAATTATACTGCTCCTATGGTTTTCCCTGGATGTTTTCTCTAATCACATATCCATAAACTTAACATTCTTCCCAAATAGGCAAATGTGATCAGGGTCTTAATAAGCAGAAACACCATATACAGCTATTGTAGGAAAGCATTTGGCATTGATACACTATGATAGTTTTGTGTACAAAAAGGGAAATGATAGCTAGCTGATTGTGTAGTGAAGTGGATTCATGGCCTTTGGTAGAGGGAAATGTGGCAATGTTGGGGCCATTTGGATGAGGTATAAATCCTGGGTCTCCTTCTTCATAGTCAAGTGCCTCTGGGCAAATCCCAGTTTCCTTAAAACTCTAGTGTCTCCACATCTGTAGCATGAATGCGGTGTCAAACTGCATTGCAGGATTGTTGTGGGGATTACAAAGATAAAGATATGTTGTAAGTACTTAGTAATGACAGATTTTTTTTTCTTTTTTGAAACTGTATGATGTGAAGAACATTCATGAGATTTGAAGTCAAATGGAAGTGGTTTAAAATTCCCTCTCTCCAGTCCACTTACTCTGTGCCCTTGGGCAAGTGCCTCAATCATACAGACCCTCGGGGTCCTTGTCTGGTAAATGAGTCTAATAATATCTCTTCCCACAGCATTGTTTTGGGGGATAGAAATAATGTTGACTACTAATATATAGATTACAAATAACTTGCTGAAAATCTCTTTCCAGGAGTGTTGTTCAATTGACTAGTTTCAAGCTCTTGAGGTACTTTGAAGTTTAATGATTTGATGCTTAGTTTTCTTGATATTTTTGGATATAGATACAAAGGACATGCATATCAAAGTTGATAATAGCACAATTTGGATTTGGAAAGTTCTTAGCAGGCTAAGTTATAGGTAAAACCAACAAGGGATAATGTATAAAGGAAAAATGATCAACAGAGTAGTTTTAGATCACTCTAGGTTCTGTATGAGTCAACATGTTGATGGGCTGTTAAAAATAATTTACCCTATTTTAGGTTCATTAATCAAGGTGTAAAGTATAGATGAATGAATACAAAGGTTTCTCTGTATTCAAATTGGTCAGATGACATCAGAAACTTAGTATCTTTGTTTTTTATTCTGGGTTCCATATTTGTACTAAGGACATTTAAAAGCTAGGCAGGGTTTCTCAATTTAGCAACTATTAGCACTTCGGATCAGACAATTCTTTGTTGGAGAGTAGAAGTGTCTTTGCATTTTAGGTTATCTAGGGACACCCCTGACTCCACCCACTAAATGCCAGGAGAACCCACCCTCTCAAGTTATCATAACCAAAAATATCTCCAGACATTGTGAAATGTACTGTGGAGGACAAAATCACCCCTGCCTGAGAACCACTGTATTAGAGAACACTGAAAAGAAGGTCATAAGGGAAGTGAAGTGTTGATAAGGTATAATCATGAAAAACGGTAAGGCTAGGTCCCTTCATTGCTAGTACTACACCAACTTCATAATTTTGTTTTGTTTTATATTTCTCTGTCCTTCTTAACCTGTCTTCTTGTTAAATTGAGCTTTTTGCAGGCATGGGTTGTGTTTCTTTTTTTGTTGTTGTTGTTGTTCTTAGCACGCCAAATAGCTTCTGGTACACTGTTCTATAAGCTAAAGTGAACTGAATTAGAGAAGAAATGACCTGAACTGGACAGTTACTAAAGAGAGAGAATAAAGAGACATTTTTTAGATACTCAAAAAAGATGCCAGAAGGAAGATCATATTGGATTATTCTATGGAAGAGAGAATGGAATACTTCTTCAGAGGACAGAACTAATAGCCATAGATCAAATTATGGAGGCATAGATTTCACCTCACTTAAAGGTCAATTTTTAAACAATATCATACTAATTTAGCACCACGCTATTCGGAAATCACTTTACTGTTAACATTGAAGTGGGAGTATTGTATAATGTGTCGCTACCATACTATTAATATTCTGGAATATATTATATAAATTTGTAAGATATACAAATATTGATTAAATACAAGATTTCTGGTTTTGCCTATTTAAATATTGTCTATATTTATACTAGTATTCTTAAATAATTGAAAAGAAGTCATACAGAGGCGTAAGAACTAAAACTAAGAGAAAGAGAAAATAATCTACCTCCTTTTCACATGTATTTAGTAATTTTTTTTGAATGAGTAGTAAAAATAACAATGACAAACATTTATGGAGTGCTTACTGTATTGTAGCCATTGTGTTGTGCTTTAAATGTTTTCTCATTTAATCATTAAAATACCTTAATGAAACTGGTACTTTTCCTTTTCCTATTTACATTTGAAGAAAAAAAAATGTAATTACAAAGAAAACCTTTTTCTTTTAAACTAGTAGAAATAAAAATGGTGTGTTTTGCTTTCAGAATTGTCACTTTGGGAAGCACGTACTGTATTTTGTATTTTTTCCAATCATATTGTCAGTCCTACACACATTTTAGAATAGCCTTTGGTGTCATTTTTTCAGAGTGAAATGTTCACCCTGTTTATCTGTACCCAACCAAGTTATTAGGCATGCGACTCATCCATGAAGAGTCTAATTCTTCACTGACTATTCAGTTTACAAAACCACACTCCCTCATTAATCTGACAAGGATTTTCATTTTCTGATCCATAAGAGAACAAATTCAAAATATACTTGCAGTTTCCAAACATCTTCAAAAATAGTGCAGAATATAATAGTGCAGTATCCTTAAATGATATTCCATATTGATTTTAGGTCTTCCTTAGCATTCTTACCTGTACTCGGGCCTCAAAGCTAAAGTGTCTTGATATGCAGGGAAAGATGTAGAAGAGTTAAATGTATTAGTGTAGATAGACATTCCCAGGAGCAAACACTAAAGCAATAGAGCTTATTTTACTTGTAGACAAATAATCTGAGAAGGACTTAATAGTGTTCAAGTCTAGAAAGTCATATATTAATGAGTGATATTTCCCATTCAATTAAGGAAAGGACAAGAGGGTTAAACTCCAACAGGAGGGTTTGAGTTACAAATTACCAAGGGCATCTTGACTATAAAGGCTATGAGAAACTAGAATGCATGACAGGGGACATTTGAGTGTAACAAAGTTTTCTTTATCATGGAAATCTGTTGGCATTTATTTCAAAGCCTCCTAGTTCCTTTGCTAAAAAAGTTATCTTTGAGTGAGAAAAACTTATTCATGCCAAATCTTTTCCATATAGAATTAAAAAATGGATTAATTTTAAATCCATACTGTCTTTCCAGGTATGAGAGAAACCCAATTCTAAAATATTTATTATAAACACATAGTCTAATTGCCTAGGGAAGACAGAGGAGGCCTAAGGAGATCCATAGGGGTATGCATGAATTTATTTTGGGATCTTACATGTATGTCTTTTCTGTTCCTTGTTTTAAGTATGGTTACCTGATTTAGCAAATAAAAATGCAGGGTGCCCAGTTAAATTTGAATTTGAGATAAGCAATGAATAATGTTTCAGTATAAGTATGTCCTAAAGGCTGTATACTTATAATACAAACTTATTTGTTGTTTATCTCAAATTCAAATTTAACTGGGCATCCTCTAGTTTATTTGGCAACCATAGTTATAAGGGGAGCAAAGATGAATTAATCCTGAAGTTAATGAAGTCTATTTTCAGGGCTCCTCAATTGCAGATTTTT
The DNA here is from genome assembly GCA_026826555.1 of Tolypeutes matacus. Taxonomy (NCBI): domain Eukaryota; kingdom Metazoa; phylum Chordata; class Mammalia; order Cingulata; family Chlamyphoridae; genus Tolypeutes; species Tolypeutes matacus. The sequence continues at coordinate 46,475,155 of JAKSZT010054334.1, read as the reverse complement.
CATTGGATTTTGTGTATGTAATTTTATATAGTCTTTTCTTTAAAGAGCTTTCTCCCCAATTATATAATCCATAGGCTTTCCACAAAACCAGGACTGATCCTGCAGGGGAGCAGGGTATGGAGAAAGAGTAGACAAGATGAAGGAAGAAGTGAATTTAGTAGGTTTGAGAGAATGGTTGATGCCTTTGTCATATTTGGAAATTATTTTCCAGAAGATAATTAAATAATCACTGGGCCTTGGGGCATCTTTTTAGTTGAAATTCACTGTCATTATGTATGCAAAAAACAAGGAATATGTTTTACATTGAGTGTTGATATAGTTTAAGAGTGAGGAATCCAAATGCTCTGAGAAATGTAGTAAAATTAATTTTTCTGTGGATTGAACCAGCAAATGAAGAAACAATTTCTTTTCCACTCCCCAAACTAATTCAACTCTTCAGCTATTGTAGATGTAAATGCCTAAATGAAATTTTAAGTAAAAAAATTTAGTTACCAAAGCAATTACATGATAAATAACACTATCACTAAGTAAACATGAAGTGGGGTAGAAGAATGGTAAAGAAACAACATTTACACAAAATGTGAAGAAAACCAAAATAGAAGTGGCCCCTTGGGGGCAGATGTGGCTTGGTGCTGATTCATCCATGGAAAAGGCAAAGCTGAATTTTCATCTCTGTCCCTGATGTAATGGACTTCTTTGAGTATTAACCACAGAACTCTCATGCATTTAAGAGAGACTATAAGGGCAGTCACCCCTTTTTTAATCATTCCAGACACTGCCCGACTCGTAGAACACACAGATTGGGACACTAATGTACCATTGACTAGGTCTTCAGGTCAGACTTGGAGTGGTTTTCAAGAAGCACATTGTGGCAGTTTGGTATTGTTTATGAATTCCAAAGGTAGATGTTGGATTGTGTTTGTAAACTGGTCTGTTCCTCTGGGTGCATTAGAGTGTTTTAGATTCAGAGGTTTCACTTTTATTTTATTAAATCAAGATTAGCCTTTTATTTGACCACATCATTAGTGTGACTTGGTTTGAGTCCCTGCCCCGCCCCCCTTGTGGGCTATATAAACAGATCTTCAGAGACAGGGAAGTAGACACAGAGAAGAACATAGAGGAATAGAGACAGCTCCATAGATACAGCACACCCTCTTCCCGGGGAAGAGAGATGAGCCTGTTAGCCTACAGCTGCAGCTGAGCTCCGAGAGAAATGAGCCCTTGGGAGAGAGAGGAGCCGTATGCCAGCCTGCAGCTGAGATCAGAAGAAGCTGGGACCAAGAAGCCTTAGAAAGAAGAGGGAGGCTGAACGCTTGCAGAGACCGACAGCCATCTTGCTCCAACACGTGGCAACAGACTTTGGTGAGGGAAGTAACTTACTCTTTATAACTTTGTGACTGTAAACTTCTACCCCAAATAAATACCCTTTATAAAAGCCAACAGATTTCTGGTACCTTGTCAGCACCCCTTTGGCCAACTAAGACACACATCAATTGTATAGGGAAGTCCCCACTCATGTGTTTGATGTACTTTAATAGATCATGTGAGGAGGTCCTGAATTCTTCATTCAAGAAATTAATTCAGTGAATCTTTGTTGAGTGTGTCCTGTATGCCAGGCACTGTGCTATGCATGGGATTGCTTTCGGTTTCCAGGTCTCAACTTTGAATTGATTAAGCGAATGTTTTTAAAGCACTTACGTGGGCTTTTGGACTGTATTGATGGACAACATATATTTGCCATGATGGGGCTTGCCCCATAACATGGCTCTGAATAACCGTTCCCTATTTTTCACTCCTTTCCCTTGTAGCGTTAGTGTGCCTCCCTCTAGAGTATGTCAAGTATACACCACTGCCTCAAGGGCTTTGGGCTTAACCGTGTGACTTGCTTCAGCCACTGGGGTGTTAGTGAGTGTGATGAAGCAGAGGCTTCGGATGTACTTGCATGGATTGGCTTGTTCTCTCACACTCCTGTGATCGTCCACCAGAAGAGAATTTCCCCAGTAGGCATTGGTATAAGGAGAATGATGAAAAACAAGTAGAGGAGAAAAATCAGTGTTTGTGGTTGTAAGCTGCTGATATTTTGGAGTTGCTTTTCATGTAGCATTATTAGAGCAATAGCTGATTAAGATAGGCAGTCAGACAAATATACAAATTAACATAAGGTACATATGAGAAATGTTTTCAAAATGAGTATAGAATGCAACATGATTTTCAGTGGTGGCAAAGCATACCTGTGTGGAATCAGCAAATGTTTGAGAGAAGTGATGTTTGAGCTTGACCTTGAACAGCTTCAACAGGCAAAAATATCATGGAGATTTAGGAATAGTCCAACTAATCTGAATCATTGTGGGTGTTGTAGAATTAACTCATCTATCAAAAGCTTTCTATCCTGGGGAAATAACTGAGTGTGGTGTTGACTTAGTAGGGAACCTTTAACACATAGCCATCCCAAAATACCTCCAACATCATCCCGTTTATGTAGAAGGACTGGCAGGAGGCACCCAGAACCTACCACTATTTGCTGATATCCCCCAGCATTCTGAAGCCAGCCAACAGAGCAACCTAAGGCTTCCTGGACCCATTTCTGCCCCCTCAGGGAAAACATACAGGCCTCTTTTAGGCTTAACAAATGCTTATCCAATACTTTTACATGCCAGTTTCTTCACATATTTTTTCTCTTAATCTGTTCAAAACCTTTTGACATCAGTTATTCCCATTTTGCTGATGATGGAACTGAGAACCTGAGAGATCAAGTTACATGTTCAGATCACACAGCTGCTAAGTGACTGGGCTGAGATTTTGACTTTGTCTCTTTACACGAAATCATCAGGAATGTTCAGTAGAAACCTGGTCTTATTCAAGATCCCTATGCAACTTGCCTAAAAGCCACTCCAAAGTATACAGGATATTTTGGAGCACCTTTCTACAATAACAACATCATTATCACAGCTAAGTTTGTTAGGTAAGCTAGATTTTTAAAGGGAAGCTACAGAAAGGTGTGGACTCATTATACAGAGCTAATTTATGCTCACTCATTTTGCTTTTAGAAATCCTAGCCCACATAGTTCCTGATTCACTTATAAAATTATTGAACCTTGGCTTAAGATTTAATTAATTTTCAAAGCATTTTTACAGTTAGAGAGTAGAAGAAAGCGTTCAACAATTGACCTGATGAATCATGTTGGTCCTGGAGTCTTCAGTCTGCTCCAATTATGTGCTTCCCAATACTGTGCAAGACTTTCATTCATTCATTCTATAAGGCTTCATCCTTCTTTGCCTCACAAATAAGCTCTCTCTCTATGCAGTCTGTTGTAAGCATTACCTGTTAAAGCATACCTGCTAGGGACCTTAAAATTGGAATTCAGAACGTGGAAGCAGGGGGTCCTTTGTAGATAGTCTAAGACTTTGAAATTAGTTTTTCCTTATGATTCAGTAGGCCTTGAATCTTGTGACCTTGATTTAATACTTATTGAGCTCCTACAAAGTGCTAAACCTTCAAAATGCAGGGAAAATTCCATTTCTTGGATTGAATTTTTACCTTTAGTTTTCTTGTTTATATTTATTAAAGAACCAGCAATGTTATTACAAATGCACTCACACATCCATTTTACATTCAGAATGATTTAAAAATGGGGAAAAACCCATTAACACACACACACACACACACACACTATGAATGTTCTGTAGAAATATCAATTTCCCCATTGATCCATGAAAACTTTGGCTCACCTTTTCCTTGCACTGGGAAAATTACAGAGTCTGACAATGTTTTGATTTCCAATTTTATTCTAGAAGGTTAATAATAATAGTTGAGACTACACAGCTTTCCTATTATTATAATAAAAAATAACCCAGATCTAATTTGAAGAGTAACTCTCTTCTCCATTATGAAAAAGAAAATAACCTCAAATATTCAACTCACAACTTATTATCTTAATGTTGAATCATAACACCTTTTAATTTGAAGACAACTTATGAATGGATTTTGTAATGACCAATTGTCTCCTTAAAGTTATTTTTCTTAATAGATAAGTTATAGATAGCCATTTGCAATTGGCAGCTGTTCTATGAAAATGCCTGGGGTCTCAGACCTGCACTTAATGTCAGAGAAACAACAGGCAATATTCAAAGTCAATAGAACTGAACATCTCCTGTTCAACAACGTGGAACTGAAGATCGTTAACAGATTAAAAAATTATAAACTAAAGTTTCTAAAGATATTTGGAATACTGAGCATTCTGCATAATAACCCATAAAAGGAATAGTGGTCAGTGTTCCATAGAATATCTGCTTTGAAATTAACTGGTGATACTTTATTTTTAGAACCTGATTCTTTGTTCAGTGTGGTTTGGGATAGGCCAGATGTTAGTCCAATTTCTAGTTCTAAAGCTGTATATGCAATAAAAAGAAAACTCTCTAGCCTGAAGAAATTGAACTCATTAAATGACTCTACCTACAATATAAGACAAAAGCCAAATAGAAATTTTAATGGGGAAAGATAAAAGTTAAACTTCTAATATTTTCTTCCATCATTAGGTTTCCTTTCAGCATCTCAGTGCATCATCTTTGAATGCCTGAGGTAAATGCACCCCATTTTAGAAGCCACTGCTTTAGATTCACCAGCTCAACCTTTTATATTTTAGATGATCTTGAGAAATCCCAGAATTTGCATATATTATTACTATATGATCTGTAATCATCCTTTTTTGTTTCTAGAAGCTTAAAGATAATCACTTGAGTGTAAAACTTATTTTAAGTAACTGTTTCTGGTTAGGGTATAACAATTGTTAATTTTGCCAAGGTCTTTGTTTTTTCTTGACTTTATTTGCATGATCAGTAATAATGTGACCCAATGTTAATGAAATCTTTCAATATAGAGCTAGACTAGAAAATATCTTGGACCATAAAAATTGATGAATGCAAACCAGACCTCAGTCATCAGTTTTACTTTACCTCTTTGCTTTTTTTTTTTTTTTAAGGTCCTTTCTCTCTCTCTCTCTCTCTCTCTCTCTCCCTCTCTCTCTCTCTCTCTCTTTCTCATGTACTTTATAAGGGAAGTTGTAGGTATACAGAAAAACCATGCAGAAAGAAGAGGGCTCCCCTATTTATTCCTCATATACTCAGTTTTCCCTATTATTAACAATTTGCAGTGGTGTGGTAATTTTTTTACATTTGAACATTATTATTATTAACTATAATCCATAGTTTACATCAGAGTTCACTGTGTTGTGCAGTTCTATGATGTTTTTTTATAATTCAATAGTATTAATTATATTCACAATGTTATGCTACCATCACTACCATCTATTACTAAAACTTTTCCATTATCTCAAACAGATACTCTCAAACAAGGCTACTCTGTTCCTTCTGGAACAGGGCCAGGAACCCACAATGAGAGGACAGGTCAGCTCTACACCCTGCTGGTGTGGGGAGGGGCCAGCAAGGCTCCCATGAGCTTTTATGACTGGATTTAAAGTTGTGTTTTCTTGATCCAGCACTTACCCAGTTATTGCAACTCTTTCACTGTTTTCTGGAGTTTTGAGTAAGGTTTTTTTTCTTCAAAGATTTGGTTGGGGGAAGATCCCTGGAGATCTTCTATCTCCATCTGGGTCAACTGGCCATTGTTTACCTTTTAATAGCACCATGTTTTATGTAAATAGTCACTCGTGGGTGTGAAGAGCAAAGGGTGCAGGAATACTGAGAGTGGAAGTTTAAGGGCAAGTGATTACTTTCAGGTTTGTCTACATTGTCCATTTTGTTGGAGGTGATATCTGAGAAGGGCCTACATATTAACTAATCAGTAATTAAGTGTGATGGGAATGTGAGTGAAACTTTCCTTCTGATTACCCTAAACTCTGCCTTTTCCAGTCTTGCATTATGGTTCTCTATCTAATACCTTTTATTAAAACTAATAACATCAGTACCTTGAGGGTACCTATTTTAAAAGTGATTTTGATAAAATATCTTCCTCTTTAAGAACACTAAAGTTAGAATGAATATTCCCTATTAACAATCCTTTTGTTCTGAACAATTATGATAGGTGTTAAAGTGACCAAATATTTATGTAGCCACATAAATTTGGAAAAGAACCTGTTAATCAAAGTTAAACAGTCCTTAACAGGAGTGTTTACTAGCCTGCTTAAAGCAGATACCATGAAATGCATTGGCTTAACCAATGGAAATTTTCTTGCTTACAGTTAGAGTCTGGAAAAAATGTCTAAATCAAGGCATCATCAAAGCAAAGCCTTCTTCCCAAAGACCAGTTGTCGACAATCTTTGGCTTCTCCATGGCAAGGCACATGGCAGTGTTTGCTGGTCTTTCCCTTCTCTTCAGGGTTTCATTGATTTCAGCTTATTACTTCCGTGGCTTTCTCTGGCACTCTCTCTCTGTATTCATCCCCTTTATAAAGGACTCCAGTAAGAAGATTAAGACTCACCATGGGCCACACCTTAAGTGAAGTAACCTCTTCAAAAAGTCCTGCTTATAATAGGTTTACATGCATAGGAATGGATTAGCTCTAAGAACATGATTTTCTGGGGTATACATAGTTCCAAACCACCACATAGACTTATGTACAATATTTCTCTCTAAGAGAGGAATGTGGTATATAACCTGCTCATGGGGTCAGCTCTTACTGGATCCCAGAACTGTTGTCTGCTGAACATCTCATCAGAATCATGTTCCATGGAACATACTTTGGAAAATACATGGTCTATATGGATCTTGTTTCCAGGAAACATTTCCTGTGGTTGAGGAGTCCTATGGTTGAATTTAGATTTCATTCAGCAATGGCAAGATATACTAGAAATTGAAAATAAAATACGAAAACAAAATTGAGTTAGGATCAGACACTTAAAATGCATAGAAGATTTATTTATTCACCAAGCATTTATTTAACTCCACTTTGTATATTCAACTATTAAGATTTAGAGATAACTAAGGTACAACATTTTTCCCTGGCAAACATTGGGAAACAGCAGGCAAAGTAAGAAAGAGGAGTCTCCTATCCACTTTTTTTTTTCATAAAGCTAAATATATTCAATTTAAATGGAATGTCCTTTATATTGTTCTTCCTACATTTTGTGTGCTAAAATATCTTTTCTTTTACATAATGATGCTGATAGCAGATAGTAATTTCTTTTTTTTTTTTTTTCCTGTTTCTATTCTTAGCTGGCAAAATTAAAAGCTAGAAACACTTTAAATCTTCTAATATTTAAAATGTATTTTTATTTATTTTTGCAAATTTACTGGTCCTTCAAACTCAAGAGCCTGGGAACCACAACTTAGGTGAAGGTCTATCTTCTATGTTACATGTTTCAAAATCTTGACTTATTTCTTGATGATTACCCCATAAAAGTTATGTTGCAGATAAAAGTAAGTCTTAATTTATTTTAGGCCAGTGTAAATATGACCTTAATTTTAAGCACTAAAGAAATATCTTTTCAACCATTACATTTTATTCAACTAATAACATAAGTACCTGGAGGGTATCTATTTTAAAAGTATAACACCAATCCTATGATCTGTTAGAGTAGCTAGTGCCTGTTTTCACATATGTGAGCATTATTGGTGTAGTGGACAAACAAAGAAGGCTGGGGGTTCAGGCAAACCACTTTCCAGGGTCAGAGTTTCAGTGGCACTGTAGGTAGCTGCCAGTTTGAAAGTACATTTTGGCCCATTTATCTTCATAAATCATAGCATATGTTTTTTGTTTTTGTATATATTTAAAATGAGAAGAAATATACATTAGAGGAAAGCATATTTTAGTGGGCTTCATGTGTCAGAAACAAATCCATATTTCATAAATTGTTTTTATGCCACTGCCTTTGAGAAAGAATTGTTCTCTGTAAAAGTGCAATCTGGAATATACTTTTAGAAAACCTTATAGAGATCTATGTAAATTCCAGTGTGTCCTCCCTCTCCACTCCCTCAGTGTTAAAAACAAAAGAGAGTAGCTGGCCATTACTTTTTAAAGTGTGTCTCAGAGAAAATACAAGAATAATGATCATTATCTAGCATTTTGTTCCAGATGAAATTGTTGAGTTTTATGTCTGATTTGTTATAATTGTGTGTTATAATTGTGATTTGTTATAATTGTGTCCCTCTCTATTAAGTTGTCCTTGCTAATATTAATTCCATATTCATTTGATATGAACATTTATACTAAACCTTAAAATACCCGAGGTAGTATCCCAAATATATGCCAGGAACTCCTGAAAAACAAATTCAGCTTTCCACCTAATTCTGACAACATTTAGTCATATTAGTAACTATTAAAATGACAACTGAAGGTTTAGGAGACAGGCAGGTGCCTTACAATGAACATGCATAGGCGGGAACATCTGGCCAAGTTACTCAGTGCAGTTATCAATGCTTAGTTCTTCTTATTTTTCTTCAGATAGTGAGCCTGTGTGGACTTGACTACACCCATCATTATTTTAAGAAAATCCAAGAAGGCAGGAGTGAGGCTATTGAGGCCATTAGAGAATGGAACTATTGGTTCGGGACTGCAAGGTGACTGTTTTAAGAGCAGACTTCACAAATGTCTCTGAAGAGGGCTTATCCGAGGTTGGTTTTTGGATTTTGGCCAGTTTTGTAACTATGAAATATGGCAGGACACTCTGCACAAAGATGCCTTTGCTCTTATGCTCTTCATGGAGGCACTGAGAAAAGAAATCTACAAAAGTCTTGGCTGCAGAGTAGAAAGTCAGTAGTGGAATTGGTTGCATGCCACTGGTGGAGGAGATGTTCAGAATTACCCCTTTAGATATTTCTTCCTTGCCTGGCAGCACGAATCCTGTCATCCTACAAACAGAAATGATGTTTATTATATATCAGTTTCTTGATGGTATTGTCCAAGTCAGGAATATCCAAAAAGAATTTGGGATACTCGTATCACATTCCCACATTGTTAATTAGAACACCAATATCAAGACCTGCCAAGCCTGTTTTAATTGTATCATCAATATCTTCTGAGCCAAAGTCAACAGCAATGGTCCTTGTTTCCACTTCGAATTTTTCTCTTATTTCACTGGAAACCTGGTTCAGTTTATCCTGTGATCTGCTGATAAGGACAACCTTCATTCCAAACTTTGCCAACTCTTCTGCGTATGCTTTTCCAATTCCATCAGTACTACCAGTCTCAACTGCCCATTCCCCGAGACTCGGTCTGACTCCCAGACGCGAAGGGCCATGAAGAGCCAGTACAAGATGCACAGGCCCAGGAAGGCCACGGTACCCTCTCCCACCCAGTACAGGAAGCTGGTGGCTGGGACAGCACTCTCCATGGCTTTCGGCTAGGCCTCACTACCTGCGGAATGAAAAAACTAAGAATGCATCCAAGAGGGGGCACGGGAGGTGACAGTGGGGCCCACACTAATCCACTTCTATGTGGAACAAGATGAGGTCTCAGTGCCTTTAGTTCTTGAGAGAGAGAACAGAGCTTCTAGGCCACCTTGAGAATTTGCTGCTTTGGAAAAAGTGAGCAGTAGGATTCAGGAAACAGAGAGTAGCATATTCACAATGGGTATCTGTAGCAGTGAGTGTGAAGGTCCCTTTCTCAAGTGGCTTCTTGGGCCACAAATAACAGCTAAGGGGGCAGAAGGAAGCAACTCTGGGAGTACTGCTTGTGAACTCACATGAGAGGCTTGATGACTCTAAGAAAAAAGTGCATCAGAGTCAGTGATGGGATTTGCATAGCAAATGGGAGAATGAGCCAGTGTAATCTGAGTTGTTCAAATTAGTATATGCTCCTTAGTACCCAGAGCCTGGTGTGATTTAGGAAATTCCAATTTTTTGTAGACTGCTAATTCCAGAAAAAGGGTTATAAAGACAGGCTTTTAGTACTTTTTTATACCAGAGAGAGAAAGAGAGAGACATACACAGAGAGAGAATGAATTATTGGGAGTATTATGAAAGGGAAGGAAAGAGTTTCAGAATTTTACAGAATGACCTGGCTTTGAATCCTGACCTTATCATATGCTGTCTGGTGACTGGACATATATAGGGTCTCTATGCATTCATTTTCCTCATTCATAAAATAATCTAGTAATACCTATCTCCCATATTTGTTGTGGGATTTAAATGAGATATTGCCCATAGCAGACATTGAGTGAACATGAGTTTCCTTCTTCAGACCTGATTTATGACCACTGGTTGAGTGCTGCACAGCTGACTGCTTCCTTGATGTGAGAGAGATGATTGGCTTTCTTGGCCTGTCCTTTCAAAGGTGTGAGGGGCTTTTGAAGGATCAGCCAGTGTGCAGGATAGAGTAATGCTACACTTGCATGAGCATTACATGGGCAGGGAGGGTGGAATGGAGTTGTGTATTACACCCATCCACTAAGGTTCAAAGTGGAACATGCATTTCTTCATTAAGAATTTGAAATTAGAACTGAGAGAGATCAATCTCTGACATGGTAGCAAAAAATGTAATATATATAAACTTAAGGGCTATTGGGACCACATTCTTTTTTTTTCCTAAATATATTTTAAATTTATTTTTAAAAGATACTTAGATTATGTAAAATGTTACATAAAAATATATAAGGGATTCCCATAAGCCCCATTCCCCAGACCTCCCACTTTTCCCCACATTAACTACTTCTTTCATCGGTGTAGTACATTCATTTCAATTGATGAACACATTTTGGAGCATTGCCACTAAGCATGGATTATAGTTTACATTGTAGTTTATACTCTGTCCCACTCAATTCTGTAGGCTATGGCTGGATATGTAATGGCCTGTATCTGTCATTGCAGTGTCATTCAGGTCAATTCCAAGTCCTGAAAATGCCCCCATATTATATCTCTTTTTCCCTCTCCCTGACTTCAGCACCTCCAGTGGCCATTGTCTCCACATCCATGATATAATTTCTGCCATTGCTACAATCACAATAAGTCTATAATAGAATACCAGTCAGTCTACTCTAGTCCATATTTTATTCCCCAATCCTGAGGATTCTGGGATGGTGGGGGCCACGTTCTTAACCCTGGTGACTGGAGAAGCCAGTCTGCAGAAAGAGAGAAGGGAAAATTAAGCAGGCATGCAGAATAGAACAGTTGAAAGAGTAAGAGCCGGCCTGAGACCATGGTTCTGTTGTCTGAAGCCCAGGTGCATTTTATGTTTAGAATGTGTGATAAAATCCTGTATCTTTACACCAGATTTACATTTTTAAGCTTAAGCTAGTATTATGGGTTTATTTGTGTCCCCCAAAATGGAATGTTGAAGCTTGGCTCCTCAGAACCTCAGAATATGACCTCATCTGGAAGTAGGGTCATTGCAGTTAAAATGAGGCAAGTTAACATGAGGCCATCCTGGAGTCCATTATGACTGGTATCCTTAAAGAAGAGGGATTTGAACACAAACAGAAAGACAAGTGATGTCAACATGTGATGACTAAGGCAGAGAATGCTATGGATTGCCAGCAGGCTACCACCAGGAGAGAGGCATGGATTCTTCCCTACAGATTTCTATGGAAGCATGGCCAACATCTTGATTTCATATTTCTGGCCTCCAGAAGTATGAGACCATAATTTCTGTTATTTCAAGCCAGTTTGTACCCAGTTTGTAGTACTTTGTTACAACAACCCTAGAAAAGTAAGACAGCCAGTTTGAATGGGTTTCTAAAGAGCACAGGGGAAAACATAGCAGATTCCACAATTTTGGGAATTTTGGAGATTGTAGCAGGTCACACATTCAGAACCCTGACCTTGGGAAGGGAGGACCCTTAACAAATGCAGAACTGTTCATGCACAATTCCAATGTCCGAAAAATGCC